>CM054057.1:298536358-299736358 GCA_028641055.1 Alopecurus myosuroides | reverse complement strand
AGTTGTTGAGTTTCCGGCTTTTAGCCTTGTACTCTGCATAAACTTGTGGTTTAGATGACCCTTTTGACTATCTTGTACTGTAAGCCGGCTTTCGCGTGGATACCATGTTGTTACATCCATACGAGAACAGTGTCAGGCAAGTCCCATTGGGCTTCATGGCTGATTGTAATCGTAAGCGAACGAATCATGCCACTTTAGTGCGAGTCACATCGAGCTTAAGTAAGAAAAGTCAAGAAAATTTGGATCCTTTGTCCAGTTATAAGATTGCAGCCGTACTTGTTTGCGAATAATCGGCCCTTATAACTTATAGGCATCAAGGCCGGGTCTTTTGGGTTGCTAGCTGGGCTACTTGAGCCGCCAGCCCCCGAGACCTGTGTATACTCAACATTCTTAATGATACGGAAATACTGATGCCACGTGGATACTACTTACTTGCAATCAGGCTGTAACGAAATAGGACTTGATAGCCATCTCTTTATTGCTGCGAGAAAGTTTGGATCAGCAGGCCGCCTCATTAAAAACCTTCCAGTCCCCTTAGGTACCCTGGTTAGGAAAAGAGCGCGTCTGAAACCTGCTGCCCGTTACATTGTTTAGTTCTTCGTGGACACCGGTCCCGAACTGGCGTGACCGGTGCACATTCTCCACACGTTAGACTTTTTCATGACGAGTACCGGGTTTGTTAGCCAACCCGGGTAAGGTGTTTCCATGACATGGCCGGTTGTGAGTAACCCGGCAGCTTCTTCTTCTGTGGCGGATTGTTTGGAGGGGTCATCCTTGACAAAAGCCACCATTTTAGCATCTTGTGTTACCTTGGATTTTGCTCGTTCGCCTTCAGTACTCGGCCTTTTTGATGTGGCTCTACCCTCCGGGTCTGCTTGAGACCGGTACTGCTTGAGTTCTTCTTTTCTACAGGCCTGCTCGGCCATTGCTGCATCTCCTTCGTCGCATTCAGCTGCTATGTCTCGATTTCCATGTATGGTAATGGTCTTCTTGGGACCCGGGATTTTTAGCTGTAGATATACGTAACACGGCCTAGCCATGAATTTGGCGTAAGCCGGCCTTCCAAATAACGCGTGATAAGGGTTGCGCAATTTGACTACCTCAAAGGTAAGCCACTCAATTCGATAGTTATCCTTTGACTCTCCAAAGGCTACCTCCAATGCGATTTTTCCCTCGGGGCATGCTGAATGACCCGGCACTATCCCATGAAAAACTGTTGAGCTTTTTTGCAGCTGAGACTCCTTGAGACCCATGCGTAGGAAGGTTTCCCAATACAGTATGTTGATGCTGCTTCCACCATCCATTAAAACCTTTTTCAGTTCGTACCCATTGACTTGCGGTGCGACTACTAATGCCAAGACTCCTGGGTGCTCCACTCTTTCTGGGTGATCCCTTCTGCTCCACGTTACCTCCTGTTCTGACCATCTCAAGTACCTCGGGACAGCTAACGAAACTGAGTTGACCGCTTGCTTCAGTATCTTTTTGTCCTTGTTAGAGCCTCCTGTGGTATGCACATGATATTGACCCAATTGTTTGGGGTTAGCCTGGAAACCTCCTGCCCCCCCTTGGTTATTACCTTGATTTCCAGCCGCCGGATTGCCGGCTGGGGGTGGGCCGTTGCCTGGGTTTGCCCCTGGACCCGCTCCTCCTCCCCGTCCTGCACCTCGCATAGCTCTGTGCACTTCCTCATTTTCCATCTTTGTAAATCGGCGCACTGTTCTAGGGAGTGGTTAGCTGGCCTGCCATTCCCGCTGTGCTTCGGGCATGCCATCCTGAATATGTCCCAATTGTTACCCGGCCTTGGTGGACCTTGATAGTTTCCTCCATTGTGGTTACCTCCATTGAAATTTCCTTCTGCTCTGGGTATCGAAGACCCGGCTTCTGTGTTGGCGACAAACTCGGAGCCTCCTTCGAACGGGCGCTTGTTCTGGCTATTTCCGTTATTACCTCATGCTGATCCATTGCCGGTTCTTCCGTTATTGCTTGTGTTTGCTTTTACTTTCTTGTCATCAGCTTCTTCTTCTGTAGTATCTGTCGCAGCGTGTTTGTTGCACGCATCCATCAATTCTCCCATTGTAACTTCCGACGCATTTCGACTGGACTTCATGCGAGTTAACTTTTGCACTAAAGGTATATACTTGCATGTTTTTGCCATGGCCTGTAGCGCATCCTTGGGCTGGATATCCGTGGATGAGTGAAGTATCTCCATGACCCGGTGCACCCAACTACGCGCCGATTCTCCCTTCTTCTGGACGCATCGCTCTAGATCATCAATAGTGAATAATTTCCTGCAGGTCCCGTGAAAGTGCTTGACAAACGCGGTCTTCAATTCCTCCCAAGACTTGATCGATCCTTCCGGCAAATTGGTGAACCACAATTTTGCTGCTCCTTCCGACATCATCAGGTACATGAACTTGGCTTGGAGGTTCTCGGACGCGTTGCGAATTGACATTGCCATCTCGTAACTGCTTAGCCATTTCTCGGGATCCATAGTTGGCTCATAATTCACTACTTTCCCTGGCTCTTTGAATTTTTCCGGGTAAGGCTCAGCTCTGATACTGTCCGAGAGACACTTAGGCCCTGCAAGAACGGTTGAGGCCGGCCTGGCTCTGGAAACGTGTGATACCGCGGGGGGCGCGGCTGGGCGCGATGCTGCGGGAAGTCCATGTGCTGCAGACCCGGCCGCGGCCCTCCGAGCCCTAGAACTGTCCACGACGGCCTGTGCTGCTGATGCTGCCTGAGCGCGGGGAGGAGGCGGCATTTGCTGCTGCTCTTCCCTCCGTCGCGCTGAACTTGTTTGGATATTCCCTTGCTGTTGACTGACGTATGGCGTCCCGTGCATACCGCTTCTGTGATCCGGATAATTGGCTTGCTGTGCCACCGCAGTGTGCAACAGATCGATGGCTTGCCGGGTCTTCTCTGCATGGGGCGACTCTCCCACAGGGATTTGATTCAACGCGAGTGTCGCCGCATATACATTGTCCATGTGGTTATTGTAGTGGCCGGCTGGTGTGCGGAACCGTGATGGTGGCGGTGGTGGTAGATCGTTGCCGGTTGTGACTCTAGTTTGTGGTGGGGGTAACCCGGTCCGCTCATTTGCCGGATGTGTCGCTGCTGTCACTTGTTGGGGTGCGGTTCCCTGGTTCACCACTGGTATCGGCTGGTCCTGAGGTGTAACAAATAAATTAGCCGGATTAATAACCCCGCCCATTG
Organism: Alopecurus myosuroides; assembly: GCA_028641055.1. Taxonomy (NCBI): domain Eukaryota; kingdom Viridiplantae; phylum Streptophyta; class Magnoliopsida; order Poales; family Poaceae; genus Alopecurus; species Alopecurus myosuroides. Next base: position 299,733,145 of record CM054057.1, on the reverse strand, counting down.
CTGGTAACCTGGTGTGGTGCCTTTGATGTATTCTAGACGTTTCCTCTCGGAGCCGGGTTTCCAACGCATCTAGCTCACGCCGCCGCGTGGCCATCCCTTGCCTTTCTGCCTCTACCTGCCTTCTTTGCTGTTCCAGCGCACGACGAGCCACATCCAGATCCCTGACGTGTTCCGCTGCGTTTTCCGGAGTGATAACTGTTGCGAGAACCGTGGGGTCTAGAATCAGATTGTTATCGAATAAGGCCGGATGGCGCGGGTTCGAAGGACCCGCCCCTGGTGTCCGGTTTTCTAAGAATCCGAACGTGTTTGCATGCAGCTCCTCATCCACTGCTCTGCTGGTTACTGACACCGACTCTCCATCAACCCGGGCCAAGACCGGGTCTCCGTTAGCCGCGCCCTGTTGCTGGGCCACTGCCTGAGCCGCCCCGACTGATGCCGCGGTTGCGTTTCCTTGGTTGGCCGCGGGGGCCGCATAGACTGCAACTCGGCGTACGATATCCGGTGTAAATTCATGCTGTTCTTCCTCGCTGTTCTCCTCATACCGGTTTTCCAGTAGATCCAGGATAGATCCGGTATCATCTTCTCTTTCGGCCCGGTCGCGTGGGGTCCATGCCGGCTCCTCCGGCTGTTCCCACTCCGCGATGGGTTCTTCTGCCGGATGTGTGGTTCCAATCGATTCTTCATCATCTGATCGGGTAGACGTGGCTTTTCCTGGCATAGAATCAGATCCAACGTTGTCAGGGATCGAATTGGAAGCACATACCATACCAATGAAGACGCTGATCCGGCCGATCGTCACGACGGATCCGGATTCGAGGTGATCCGACTCCGGCCCCCAGCCGGAATCGTCCACCATCTTTTCTCCTTCGTGGTCGATGTAGACTTCGCCGATGACAAGATTCTCCATGCCCTTCCGAGCTTCTCCCGTGATGTAAACACCTTTGGACGCAGGCCCCACGGTGGGCGCCAACTGTCGTGGGATAATCACGGCAGATGTTACCGGGGGTAACTGATCTTGGGGCAAGACGACACAGGTATTTGGGAGAGGGTTTAGCTCAGAGGAAAACATGGTGCAATTCGATCTGGTAGCCGGCAATCAAAGTCGCCGAGTCTCCGATCTTGATATAACAACTCAATTCTAGGATTACACTGGATGCTCGATATCTAGCGCTATTGCTAGGGTTCTGAGATCACTGTCCAAAACTAGACCTGGGGGTCGGTTTATAAAGCACCCGTACCCCCTGACTTATTCCCCAAGGCGCACCCTGGGTCCTACCCGGACACGGCGCACAAACCCTAGCTTTCCTTTACAATAACCCACAATCCGGGTTGCTGGGCCTACAAACTTGGGCCTTCCACAAGCTTCCTTATCCTTAGCCAGATTCTGCGCACCGTCCTTTGGGCCGGGTTACTCCTTGGAGTTTGGCCTACCGGGTTATCATCCCCCCGTCAGCCTACTTCCCCAAGCTTGAGCCGGCAAAACTCGTTGGCGGGTTTCCCGAATTCAACAACGATAGCTCCAAATTTTCTGGAAAGAACTTCGAGGCTATCAACACTGAGGTGCGTCACTCGGCGAGCTTGATCGCCGACAGTCTGGATTTGAGCAACATCGTTTCGCCGTATGATGCCAAGGACAAGCCCATTAAGTCGGATTTGCCTAAGCCTTATGACATGCTGGCACGGTGGAAGGCGGAAGCTGCCAAGAGGAAGGAAGAAGCTGCGAAGAAGAAGGCTGAGGCCGATACTGCGCCTGCTACCTCCACTCCGGTTGTCCCTCCTCCAGCGCGCGCCGGTACTGCTGCTGACCTGGACACTGGAGCCGCGAAGACCACCGATGAGCAAGTCCAAGACCAAGACCCGGCTGGTAAGGACAACATTAAAGACTCGACCCAGGAGGCCGAGTGAAGTTTCATCTGCTACTGCCTCAAACATTTTATTCGGCCAATGGGCCTCTAAAACAATTATTCTTTTTATAGTGCGCCTGTGCACTTTTCGATACTACTTCCTCAGTTTGTAATACGTTAAAAACCTTAATAGCTTTCGTGGCCCTTCTGGCCTTTTGCGTGAATTTGATATTTCCTGGCTTTAAACTTGTCGTTGCTGGTTTTCCGACTTTCGCTATTTTTCCTTTTGTGAGACTCGGTCTCCGGGTCTCGGGGGTTTTGACAAGTGGATTTTTTCTAAGTCCCCAAGTCCCCAAGACTCGGATGTTTGGGTTTTGGAGCTTAATAGCTAGACAATTTGTTACTTTTTTTTTCAAATTCCCAAGTCCCCAAGGCCCGAATTTCTGAGTCTGGGGGTTTGGAGTTTTTTGAGAGAACAAACTGTTTCTGCTAAGGCCCAAACCCTAGAGTTGCTCATATAGGTTTGAAGTTATGCTTGATATGTTGCGAGTTTCCGGCTGTTAACCTTGTACTCTGCATAACTTGTGGTTTGGATGACCCTTTTGATCCTCTTTGCTGTAAGCCAGCTTTCGCGTGGATAATCAATGCTGCTATAACTGTATAAAAACAGGGGCAGGCCAGTCCCCATGGGCATCATGGCTGATTGTAATTACACGCTAGCAAAGCATGCCACTTTCTTGCGAGTCACATCAAGCTTAAGCACGAGAAATCAAGAGAATTTGGCTCTATTGTCCGGTTATAAGATTGTAACCGTACTTATTCTAAGTAATCGGTCCTTATAACTTAATGGCATCGCGGCCGGGTCTTTGAGTTTGCAACTGTGCTATTCAAGCAATCAGCCCCCAAGACCTATATATGTAATCTTTAGAAAACTACCGTACTTATAAATAAAAGACTAATACTTACCTGAAAACATCAAAAACAGAAAACAAAAACAGGAAAAAACTGAACAAAAACGCATAAGAAAGAAACAACATCATAGTTTAACCATCTCTTTATTGATATGAGAAAAGTTAGGTCAGCAAGCCACCTCATTAAAAACCCTCCAGTCCCCTTAGGTACCCTGGATAGGAAAAGAGTGCGTCTGAAACCTGCTGCCTGTTACATCATGTGGCTCCACTTGTAAATCTAGTCTAGTCTAGGTGTAGTAGGGACGTAGCTGAGCCACGTTCCATGGTCTTTCCCTCTCTTGCATAGATGAAGTGGTGTGAGTGGTGTTATTGACAGTATCCGACTCTTCCCTTGCATCTGCCAAGTAATATGATCCGTTGTGCAAATTCCGGCTTACGATGAACGGTCCTTCCCATGGTGGAGATAGCTTATGTTTTCCTTCTTTTGACTCTACCAGGCGCAACACTAGGTCTCCTTCCTGGAAGACCCGGGTTTTGACCCGCCGGCTGTGATACCTCCTCAGATCCTGCTGATATATGGCTGATCTCTCCAAAGCTTGTTCTCTGTGTTCTTCTAGCATATCCACGGCGTCCTGCCGGGTCTTCTCGTTCTCTACCTCGATGTAAGCCGACACTCGGGGCGAGTCGTGGATAATATCACTCGGTAACACTGCTTCTGCACCATAAACCATAAAAAACGGGGTCATCTGAGTAGATCTATTAGGTGTGGTGTTAATTCCCCAAACCACTAATGGTAACTCTTCTACCCATGCGCCAGCAGCTCTGATGCAAGGGACCCACAGCCGTGGCTTTAACCCACGAAGTAATTCCTGGTTTGCCCTTTCCACTTGTCCATTAGCTTGTGGGTGGGCTACTGAAGCTATGTCAAGCCGGATTCCATTGTTACCACAGAATTTCTCCATCTCACCAAGGGACATGTTGGTTCTATTGTCTGTTATTATGCTGTGAGGATACCCAAACCTGTGGATGATTCTTTTTAAGAACTTGACTGCTATGATTGCTTCGCAATTGGTGACTGGCATAACTTCAACCCACTTTGTAAATTTATCGATAGCTACCAAGAGATGGGTCTTTTTGCAGGGTGACATGTGGAAGGGGCCCACCATGTCCATGCCCCAAACAGCGAACGGCCAGGTTAATGGGATTGTTTGCAACTCCATAGCCGGCACATGGATTTGGCGAGCGTACCTTTGACATCCATCACACCTTGCCACCAAGCGTTCCGCATCTGCTAAGGCTGTGAGCCAAAAGAAACCGTGCCGATATGCTTTGGCCACAAGGGATCTTGTGGATGCATGATGCCCACAGTCACCTTCATGGATCTCTTTCAGGATCTGCCCGCCTTCTTCTGGTGCTACACAGCGCAAAAAGACTCCTGCTGCACTCCTTTTATATAACTCGCCATTGATGATGGAATAGCCCTTTGCTCGTCTCAGAATTTGCCTTGCTAAACTTCCTGTGGTGGTAACTCGCCCCGTGATAAATAAGCTAAAAACGGCTCTATCCACTCAGGAACGGCACGTACCGTGGCCACAAGCTCTAAATCCGGGTCTTGGTTAGCCACCTCTTCCGCAGACTCGGTTTTAACAGATGGCCGCCATAACTCGTCCAGGAAAACATTGGGTGGAACCGGCTCTCTGCGCGAGCCGAGTCTTGCGAGTGCATCTGCTGCCTCGTTCTTTCGCCTGTCAATATGCTCCACCTCATACCCGGAAAAACACCCGGCAACCCTGTCCACCTCTCTGCAATACGCTGCCATGGTTGATCCTTCCTATCCCAGGTTCCTGAGACCTGCTGCACCACAAGATCCGAATCTCCATAGCATCCTATCCGCCTGATGTTCATCTCCTTGGCTATTCTCAATCCGTGTAATAATGCCTCATATTCGGCCACGTTGTTGGAGCAATCAAAGTGAATTTGCAACACGTAGCTCAGTTTATCTCCTTTGGGTGATGTAAGTACCACCCCAGCTCCTGATCCCTCATACTGCTTATAACCATCAAAGTGCATCACCCAAGACTCGGAACTTGGTGTCGTTGTTGGCATGCTTGTGTGAGTCCAATCATTGATGAAATCGACTAAAGCTTGGGACTTGATTGCTGACCTGGGCTCGTAGTTGATATGATAATCTCCCATCTCAATGGCCCACTTGGCTATTATGCCTGTTGCATCTGAGTTTCTGATAATATCCGACATTGGAATAGAGCTAACCACTGTTATGGGGTGTTCCTGAAAATATGGTTTCAATTTCCGGCTGGCCATGAAGACCCCCAAAACCAACTTCTGCCATTGTGGGTAATGCTGCTTTGCTTCCGATAATACCTCGCTTACGTAGTAAACCGGCCTCTGTACCGGGTGATCTTTTCCATCCTCCTTACGCTCAACAACAACCACTGCGCTAACCGCCCGGGGCCCGGCCGCAATATATAGTAACATGGGCTCCTTAGGACCCGGAGCTGCTAAGACTGGTGCCTCAGACAATTGCTTCTTTAGTGCCTCGAACGCCTCATCCGCCTCTTGGTCCCAAACGAACTTGTCAGATTTCCTCAAGAGCCGGTATAATGGAATTGCCTTCTCCCCGAGTCTAGATATGAACTGGCTTAGTGCTGCTACGCATCCTGTGAGTTTTTGAACATGCTTCAAATTTTTCGGCTTTTTCAGACTCTGGATGGCTTTGATCTTGTCCGGGTTTGCCTCGATTTCTCTCTCGAAAACAATGAATCCGAGTAATTTTCCTGCTGGAACTCCAAACACGCACTTTGTAGGGTTAAGTTTCATCTGATACCTTCTCAAATTCTTGAACGTTTCCTTTAGATCATCAATAAATGTTTCCGCTTTCCTGGTCTTGATCACCACATCATCCACATAAGCATGAACATTGCGTCCAATCTGATCCTCAAAGCACTTCTGTATGCATCTCTGGTAAGTTGCACCAGCATTCTTTAGCCCAAAAGTCATGGTTTTCTAACAGAAAGCCCCAAAGGGGGTTATAAACGATGTTTTCTCCCAATCTTCTTTCTTGAGCTTGATCTGGTGATACCCGGAATATGCATCCAGGAAACATAATAGGTCACTTCCAGCCACTGCATCTATGATCTGATCTATCCTTGGAAGGGCAAACGGATCCTTTGGGCAATGCTTGTTGAGACTCGTGTAATCTATGCACATCCTCCACTCGTTTCTCTTTTTCATCACTAGAACCATATTTGCCAACCAATCCGGGTGAAACACCTCCATGATGAAGCCGGCTGCCAATAGCCGGGCAATTTCTTCTCCTATAGCTTTTCTTCTCTCCTCATTCATTTTTCTCAGGCCCTGTTTCACAGGCCGAGACTTAGGATCAACGTGTAAACTATGCTCAGCTAACTCAGTCGGGATACCTGGCATATCACTGGGCGTCCACGCGAAAACATCTTGATTTCCGCGAATGAACTCAATGAGCGCCTCTTCTTGCTTACTGTCTAGGTTAGATCCTATAGCAAATTGCTTGGAGGGATCACCTTCAACAAAAGCCACCATCTTTGTGTCCTGTGCTGCCTTGAATTTTGCTCTCTCATCCTCCGTATTTGGCCTCTTTAACGCTGTTCTGTCATCCGGGTCTACTTGAGACCGGTAATACTTGAGCTCTTCCTTTCTACAAGCTTGTTCCGCCATTGCCGCGTCTCCTTCGTCACACTCAGCCGCTATAACCCGGCTCCCATGGATGGTGATGGTCTGTTTGGGACCCGGGATTTTTAGCTGTAGGTATACGTAACACGGCCTGGCCATGAACTTGGCGTAAGCCAGCCTTCCAAACAACGCGTGATAGGGGCTGCGCAACTTTACCACCTCGAACGTGAGCCACTCCACTCGGAAATTATCCTTTGATTCTCCAAGAGCGACCTCCAATGTAATCTTCCCCTCGGGGCACGCCGAGTGACCCGGTACGATCCCGTGAAAGACCGTAGAACTTTTCTGTAGCTGGGACTCCTTGAGACCCATGCGTAGGAAAGTTTCCCAATATAGGATATTGATGCTACTTCCGCCATCCATTAACACCTTTTTCAACTCATAACCATTAACCTGTGGTGCAACCACCAATGCTAAGACTCCCGGGTGTTCTATTCTTTCCGGGTGATCCTTTCTGCTCCATGTCACCTCTTGATCCAACCACCTCAGGTATCTCGGGACAGCCGAGGAAACCGAGTTTACTGCCTTTTTGAGTATCTTTCTATATTTGTTAGAAGTTCCTGTGGTGTGAACGTGGTACTGGCCCAATTGCTTGGGGTTGGCCTGGAAACCTTCAGCTCCTCCCGGATTGTTACCCGGATTACCACTTCCTGGGTTGCCTGCCAGGGGTGGGCCGTTGCCCGGGTTACCACCCGGACCCGGTCCTGCTCCCCGTACTGCACCTCGCATTGACTTCTGTATTTCCTCATTCTTCCATCTCTGTAAATCTACGCACTATTCCAGCAAATGATTGGCCGGCCTGCCGTTCCTGCTATGGCGCGGACAGGGCATCCTGAAGGCCTCTATATGATTAGCCGGCCTTGGCGGCCCTTGGTAATTTCCTCCATTAAAGTTTCCTCCGTTGAAATTTCCTTCTGCTCTGGGTCTTGCAAACCCGGCTTCTGTGTTGGCGACAAACTCGGAACTTCCCTCGTACGGGCGCTTGTTCTGGTTGTTTCCATTATTTCCTCCATTGTTACCCGACGCAGATCCATTACCGGGTCTTCCACTGTTGCTTGCGTTAGCTTTGGCTTTCTTGTCATCAACGTCCTCCTCTGTGGTATCCGTGGCGGCGTGCTTGTTGCACGCGTCCATCAACTCTCCCATAGTAACCTCCAAAGCATTCCGACTAGATTTCATGCGTGTTAGCTTTTGCACTAGGGGTATGTACTTGCATGTTTTTGCCATAGCCTGTAGAGCATCCTTTGGCTGAATATCTGTAGACGAGGGGAGTATTTCCATAACCCGACGCACCCAACTGCGCGCCGACTCACCCTTCTTCTGGACACATCGTTCTACATCATCGATTGTGAATAACTTCCTGCACGTCCCATGGAAGTGCTTGATAAATGCAACTTTCAGCTCACTCCACGAATTGACAGATTTTTCTGGTAAATTATTGAACCATAACTTTGCTGCTCCCTCTGACATCATTAAGTACATGAACTTGGCTTGAAGATTTTCAGATGCGTTGCGAATCGACATGGCCATCTCGTAGCTGCTCAACCAGGTTTCTGGATCCATAGTCGGCTCATAGTTCACCACTTTACCCGGTTCCTTGAACTTGTCCGGGTAGGGCTCGACTCTGATGGCGTCCGACAAACACTTGGGCCCGGCTAAAATTGCCGGTACTTGCCTTACCCGGGAAACATGCGATCCGGCGACAGGTGCGGCGGGGGGTGCAACCACTGCCGGCCCTCGTACCGCAGATCCGGCTGCTGCGCGGCTGGCTCGAGAACTGTCCACGATAGCTTGGGCGGCTGATACTGCGGGTGTTGCTGGTCTACGGGGAGGAGGAGGCATTTGCTGCTGCTCTGCCCTCCGCCGTGCTGAGCTCGTCTGAATATTACCGGTGTTTCCGTTATGCCGGCTAACATATGGCGTTCCATGCATTCCACTCCTATTATCCGGGTAATTGACTTGCTGAGCCACTGCCGTGCGCAATAAATCTATCGCCCGCCGGGTCTCCTCCGCATGGGGTGACTCTCTTACGGGGATGCGATCCAATGCCAATGTTGCTGCATATACATTATCCATGGGGTTGTTGAAGTGACCTGGTGGTGTACGAAATCGTGATGGTGGTGGTGGTGGTGATGTGTTGCCAACAGCAGCCCCTGTCTGCAACGTGGGTAATCCGGCTTGTATGTTTGCCGGCTGTCCTCCTCCGGTCGCAGGCTGATGTACAGTTTCCTGATTCACAGCTGGAATTGGTTGATCTTGGGGTGTGATGAATAGCGTGGCCGGGTTTAGAATTCCACCCGTTGCCGGTAATCTCGTCTGGTATCTCTGATGCATCCTGGTCGACTCAACCCGGAGCCGGTTCTCCAATGCCTCTAGCTCACGTTGGCGCGTGGCTACCCCTTGATTCTCTGCTTCCACATCTCTCCTTTGTTGCTCCAACGCACGGCGGGCTACATCCAGATCCCTAGCCCGCGCCGCGGCGTTTTCCGGGGTTATCACCGTAGCTAGCACCGTGGGATCCAGGATCAAATTGTTACTGAACAGGGCCGGGTGTTGTGGGTTCGAAGGACCCGCCCCTGGCGTTCTGTTCGCCATAAACCCGAACATATTCCTCTGCAATTCACTTTCCGGTGTGTTGCTGGTGACTGAAGCCGACTCTCCATCAACCCGGGCTATGACCGGATTTCCATCAACCGGATTTTGTTGCTGAGCCAGTGCTCGCGCTGCTCCGACCGCGGCCGCGGTCACGTCCCCTGATTGAGATTGGTTGCAGGGGCCGTGTAGACCGCGACCTGGCGCGCGATGCCTGATGAAGACTCGTATTCCTCTTCGTCACAGCTATCCTCCTCGTATCGGTTCTCCAGCAGGTGCAGGATAGACTCGGTATCATCTTCTCTCATGACCCGGCCACGCGGGGTCCACGCCGGCTCCTCCGGTTGTTCCCTCTTCGTGGTGGGATCTTCTATCGGATCTACAGTCCCGACCGATTCTTCTCCATCCGACTGAACGCAGGTTGCTTCTCCTGACACAGAATCATATCCAAAATTGTCAGGGATTGAACCGGACGTACGTACCATGCCAATGAAGACGTTGACCCGGCCGATTGTGACGGCAGATCCGGATTCCAGAAGATCCGACTCTGGTCCCCAGTCAAAATCATCCACTAGCTTCTCTCCTTCGGGGTTTGTGTAGATCTTGCCGATGACGAGGTTCTTCATGTTCTCCTGAGCTTCTCCCGTGATGTAAACACCTTTGGACGCAGGCCCCACGGTGGGCGCCAACTGTCGTGGGATAATCACGGCAGACGTTACCGGGGGTAACTTATCTTGGGGCAATTTGACTCTGGTGTTTGGGAGAGGGTTTTGCTCAGGGGAAATCATGCTGATAATCGATCTGGTAGCTCTGGCAATCAAGTCGCCGAGTCTCCGATCTAGGGTTACAATCTCAACTCTCGTATTACAGGGGATACTCGAATAGCTAGTAAAAAAACTCGTGTTCAACTAACCCTAGGAGCCGGCTTATATAATATCCGGCCCCCTGGCTTCCTATCCAAGGCATACTCGGAGTCCTACCCGGTCACCGCATACAAACCCTAAGTTTCCTTATCGGAACCCACAATCCGGGTTTCTAGGCATACGCTCTTGGGCCTTCTAGAAACTCCTTTTCCTTAAGCCGGGTCTTGCGCAGCTCCCTTTGGGCCGAGTTACACCTTGACGTTAGCCTACCGGGTTATCATCCCTCCATCAGATCCTATATTCCGTAGCCACCGTTGCGGGAGCCGCACTCGGAGAATTCTGCACGGTGCCTGTAGTCGCGGTCTCACCCGCAGCAGCAGCCCTCTTCCTCTTTTCGAGAGGAAGGGAAGACACGAACCGCCTGGGGCTGATGGATTGGAGACTGTCATGAGGAACAACAACTTGTCAGAAGAAGCAAAAGGAAGCATTCGACTAGAACAAGAAAGCAAGAACTTACTCGTCGTCGTCATCATCCAACATATCCGCGTTCCAGGCGGTATGGATCTTTGGCAAGGACGGAGAAGGGGCGCGCGCACTTAGCGGAGTCACGATGAGGGGCTCCTTTTCAGGCGACTCCTTACCCAAGGAGTTATCCTTGGAGGTGGCTTCATCATTCTCCGATCGGCGGCGTTTGCGGATGCGGAGGTCGCTACCCGATTCCTCCGTGTCATCCGAGAAATCGTGCTCGGAGCTCAAATCGGCTTCGGCAACGCTGGTGTCGGCTGGGGCATCCAGGTTGCTCGCCAACAAGTCCGAGACCTCCTCTCCGGAGACTGGCGGGTAGCAATTGGCCACCGCTAAACTCTACAAAAGAAAAAAGGAAAGAAGGGTTTCAGTCAACAAAAAACTTTCGAGCTAGAAGGAGACGGAAGACAAAGAAAAATTCGAACTTACTTCAGGTGGTGGAGGCCTTGATGCCTCGAAAGCCACGACTGGGCAGTTGGGAAGGCTTCGCCCTCTTTCAGGCTGGTGATAGCCGCGATTTTCTTCTCGAATTCATCATTCGAAAGTTCTTCTCGGCTTATGCGGCTGGGATCTTTGGCGCCCTGGTACTCCCACATCGTGGAGGGCCTCTCCTGCAGGGGCTGGATCCTGCGCTTGAGGAATATGCTCGCCAGGTGCAGGCAGTTCAGCGTCGCTCCTGCGGTTTGATCACGGAGGGTGGCCACCTTGGCGAGTAGCGGGGCAACAGTCCGATTTTCTTCAACCGAGAGTTTGTGCGACCAGGATTTTTGCCTCTTCAAGACAGCGAACGGGTGGAACTCGTGGACTCCACCCGCGCTGCTGTCGATGACGTAGAACCATTTCTTCCTCCATCCTTGGGCGGAGTCGATGAAGTGCATCAGGAAGTAGTCGCTGTCCGACTTCGCCTGGATTCCGAAGCCACCGGTGCGCAACGGCTCCCCGAGCTCAGTCTCTACCCGCGATCTCTCGCGGAAGATGTGCACCTTGAAAAGGGCTTTCCAAAGGCTCCAATGAGGGAGAATGCCCAGGAAGCACTCGCAAAGGACAATGAAGCACGAGATGTGCTGCACTGCGTTTGGAGGCAAATCGTGGAGCTGTATGCCATAGACATACAGCAGAGCCACGAGGAAAGGATGGAGGGGGAAGGAGAGCCCGCGCGAAACGTGATCCGCAAAGATCACGCGTTCGTTCGCGTGGAGATTGGGTACCTACTCTTTTTTGCCGAGGCGCACCCGCTTCTCAGCTTCGGGAGGCAGCAGCCCGTCTCGCTGCATCCCCTTGATGCTCTTGTTCGTGGTGTTGGGCGCACGCCAGTCGCCTGAACGTGGAGCAGGCGGCACGAGAACTTCCTCCGTCGCCCTCGACGAAGAAACGGCGGCGCCGCGCTTCTTGCCTCCTGCCATGGATGCTGGTGCGAGCTCGCGGAGAAGAAGGGCAGAGAACGAGGAAGACAAAGACTGAGGAAGATGAAGACTGGGGAAATTTTCACCGTTTCACCTAAGCCCCATATTTATACACAGAGCCGCCCGATCCTGACCGTTTGTTGAGCCACGTGGCATCCATCGCAACCGCCACGTGCGAAGGCGAAACGAAAGGGCGGCGGATGCTGTTTCGTGCCACGATCCTAACAGTTGATCGTGCGCATTTACTGCGCGCAGTTCGCGTAAAAACCGGGAACGACGTCTCGATTCCGGTCAAAAAGCTGACAAGGTGGGCCAACTCCTCTGCTATCGCTCCGTCACGTCCCATCGGGAGGATAAAGTGCGCCGTGACGTCACGGCGCGTATCATAAAACTGGAAATTCATTCGAATAAAAGACCCAACACGCGAAATAAACTTCGTATAGGCAGATCAAGACGCGGAAACTCATTCGCAAAAGCTCCAAACGCGAAATAAATTCGTATGGATAAATTATGGTGTGAAAATTCTTTCACATAAAACAAGACCCTAGACACGAAAACTATTTCGTATGGGCGTGAAGATTCCAGACACGAAAATCCTTTCGTATGGACAAAATAGCTTGGTTTTCTCACTCGAGAAATCACAGACCTAAAACATCGCGGGTGCGCAGATCCAACCACTCCATCACACGATGTCTACACATCACAAACCTGGATTGTTCAGCCGACTAGGCACATCCGGATGCCATATTTTCTCGAATATGAAGGTAAGACCCAAAAGATCTTTCTTGAGGGTCTGGAATCGCACTCAAGCTGCATCCTCCGGTAAAAATCCGTGTCAACAACACGAAGAAAAATCCTAGCGGACGCGCCGGGTACCCCTATAGGTTAAGTTCGACTCGGTAAGACCTCTACGGCCCAGTCGCAATGATCACCTCATCGGGTTCGAGTCGGAGGTCTCGAATCTGTGTAGGCCAGAACTGTTTTTGCCCTAGTTGCAATTAATTGGCCTTGATCTTTCGGGAGAGCCAAGCTGCTGCGCCATATCCTTCTGCAAAAATAGCCTCAAACACGGGCACTTTCACCACTCGATACTCGAGTATTAAACTCATCACGCATGGTATATGCCCTCCGAATGGAAAACGACTATAATAGTCATCCGAAGGAAGGTAAGATCTGAGCGTCTACCCGACTGGAAAAGTCCCAATCGAGCAAACGCTCGGGGGCTACTGACGAAGGGATGAACCTTGGACCCGGCGAATAAGGATACCTGGTCCTAGGCCCAAGACTGAGGCCCAATACGAGAAGCTTTGGACTACTCTAGAAGGCCCAGTTGAAGACCACCCGCAATGCCTTGCGGGATAAGATAGGAAACTTGTAACCGACTTAGGTTTAGAGTTCGAGTCCTCCCCGGGTACGGTTTGGGACCCGGCCATCTATATAAGGCCAGGAGAGCCACCAGGAGAGAACCAAGCAATACCGCACCATCAAGCCTTGAGCTCGAGAACGTACTCTCGACTTGAGCGATCCCCCATTGTAACCGATCTATCCGATAATACAGATCTATAGAGGCAGGAGTAAGGGTTTTACCTCTACGAGGGCCCCGAACCTGGGTAAATCGTGTCTCGTGTCTAGCCGACGATCGCCACCAGCGTCCACAGGTTCTCCTATTCGAAACCCTATGGGTTCACCCGAGGGACTTGTTGAGATGCAGATTCGACAATCGTATATCGTCATTATTGTTCTTCACTTGTGGCTCAAATAATATATAATGAAAACCAAGCTCCAATGGAATCACGGACGACTGTTGAACTCTGCAACAAACTTTACAAAAACGAAGAAGAACAACAAACATTTTTGGGTTTTCCAATTAAAACAAGAACAGAAAGAGAACAAGCAAACAAAGAGAAACAACAGAAATTATTTTTGGTCTTTTTTGTGTTTTGGAAAACGAAAACAAAACAATAAAAACAAAAGAGAAATGAAAGAAACGAAAACAAGCGAAAGAAAAGAAAACATGAATATACAAAGAACCGACCAAACATGATATATAAATGAGTGTGATGTCGGTATACCTCCCCCCAAGCTTAGGCTTTTGGCCTAAGTGGAGATCAATCAAAGCGCGGGAAATATCCCCACTGCGGTGGGTCATCCCTCGCGTGGTCATACTCGGGCACATAAGAGGAAGATGATGCAGTGGGCGCATACTCATAGCCGGGGTTCTGGTATGGGATCCCCGTGGTGTCATAGGGCTGGACGAAATCACCATCATCCCCCTCGTCGGCATCCTCCCCTTGATAGGGGTGATGCTCAAGATATGTGTCCAGATCACTCTCAGAAAGCTCCCATTCTTGCCTGTTATTAAGATTAAAGAAAAGAGGTGCAGGCAAAAGTACTTCCCTAACAGTTTTAACAACTTTCCACCTGGATCGTTTGGAGAAAGTTAGTTCAAAAGATAAATTATGTAAGTGAGCACGGGTAGAAAGAAACTTATGTTGAACCATGGAAACAAGATTAAGCCTCTCTATAGGAAATTGAAAGTCTAGAGGGTGTGGCTCCAAGCCATGCAAAGCTAGCAAGTGCGAGGCAATAAGACCTCCACAAACTCCGCCCTTCTCACGGTTATGTGAGAGACGGTAAGCGATAAAAGCTCAAAAGTTATAAGACCTATTGTGTCTCAAAGCAGCAGCAATAAATGCCAAATCATAAACAGATAACTTGCTGGTAGTTTTCCTAGCTAATACACATTTAGAAATAAAGTAGGCAAAGTATCAAATGCTACGGAGTTGAATTTCACAAATTTTACCCCTCTCCCCTGTGAAGCTTCTGCCTTGGTGTGACGCCCCGAGATCGGGCACTATGCAGATTTCAGCATTCCCGCCAAAATCCACATAATAACTGATTCCAGGTTGCCACTTGTGATAACATTACAACAGTTCACGAATATTCCGCAACAACAACAGAAAAGATGTATACAAGAAGACTCAAACGAGCCAAGGATACAACTGATACAATACAAAGATCCAAATAACAGCGGAAGAAACAACATATCGTCCATCTACGGACAAGATACAAATTGGACTAAGAGTCCTGAAGATAACCGGAAGCGTCCAATCCCTGCCCAGGCCAAGCCGGAGGGATTCCCAAGCTAACGTCGTCAGACTTCAAACCTGTTGACTGCAATGTTGAATATGCAGCCACGAAAAAGATTCGTGGGTCAGTACGGTTAAGTACTGGCAAGTGGATAAACCATACTCACAAGATACCGGCGTAGCCAGTCATCACAAGATACAAATACTTTGGATTCAACGGAAAGGAAGGGATTATTGCAAATAAGCGGCAGCGGGCTGCACTAACCAACTACAGAGACTCACTACAACATCCGGCTAAAAGAGGGGGATAAGATAGCGTATCGTAACCAACTACTACTAACCACCCAATCAAACCCATCCAATGTTACCCCCTACTAAGGAAGCAACCCAAGGATAACTCACACTGTTGGGTTAATGATGGATCAAGTTGTTGTGTCAATAAGACTATTACTGGTCAAGTATCATTAGTTAGGTGTAAGTTGTTCTGAGTACTTGTTAGCCAGTACTTTCACCAAGTCATCCATAACCGCGGACAACACGGCTTCTCGAGAAGATTTAACCCTGCAGGGATGCACCAATTTGGTCGTACACGTAAGAATAACCCGCCAGACGGGGGATCAACCCACCAAGCGAGGTACTCAACACAACCCAACTCTTCTTCGCATCAAGCCCAAAGAACCCCGTGCAGTTGAGCGCACGGCTAATCAATCCCCACGAAGAAAAGGGGACCCTCATAGCACTCTAAGAACGTGTCTCCCTAAATGCCGACTACAAAATTTCCACCCTGGCCTGGGTTCGCAAGATCATGCATGCGGCAAATGGAAAACCCGAACTAAATGAGGCGATTTGGACGAGATGCGAATCGAATCAAATTGAGGGGGGCGCCCATACTCGCTTCCCACATGCGGTTAGTGCGCTCATCATGGATCAGTAGACAAGACCCTTTTCCTAATTAGGGTCGACACTAGCAGGCTTCAAAACCACGCCGGGCCTCCTGCCGGTGCCTTATCATCAAATTATTATTACCCAAAACATTAACATGTTGTTGATTGAATTGAACCCAAATATCAACTAAACAGGTGATATGAAAGGAACAACAAGACTTGAGCGCAAACAACACTAAGCATGCAACTACGACACGAGGGCCAACAGTGTAAACAAACACAGTTAATAGGAAGTGGAAGGAAGGCTATATCATGGCTGCAAGGTAAACATATAATAGGATCGGGACACAAGCATCGAATCAACAGGCTAGAATAAGAACAACGGAAAGAATCGGTAACAAGTGATGAGAGGCAGCCATTTGGCAGCAAGTGAGTATACTTGCCTGGAATCCAGCAAGTAGAGGTACATCCGAAGAACTTGTCGTTGCTCACATCATCTCAACGTCCTATCCGGGAAGAAGCAACGAACCTCGAACAAACACCGGATGCAACAATTACTACTACGACAAAAGATCCAGCATGATCAAGATATGGATGCATGACAAATTAATTGATGCATCAAGATAAACTAGTTGACATGATAACATAACATAATTAAATGGACCCATATGCAATTTGGATTACATATGGAAAGCCCATGAATTAAGGTTGAAATAATTGTTCTACAACTAATCATCATGTGTAAGTGAATTAGCATGATGCATGGATGAGGAAAACAGAAAGAAAACAACCATAGGTTCAATTTGAAATATGGTTTACCATGTTTGGAATTTTATTTACTAAGTGTTGGAATTTTGGTTTCTTAAAGGTGTTACACAAGAATTTGTTATTTTCATCAAGTTAAATTGTTCAAAACAGATAACAAGGTTCATATTTGAGAAGATCACAAAATTTTAGGTGGATTACATGTTTCAATTATTGAAAAAGGAATTACAATTATTTAATTATGAATTAAACAAGTTTAAACAAGAATTAATTGAATTTAATTCAAGTGTGCATATTATTTGAAGTTTATTTGTTCAAAACATAAATTCAAATTCATAATTGAAAAGGTTATACTTTTCTAGTTTGAAAACATATTTTGTATGTTCAAAAATAATTTAATTTGAGCAAGTTATAAATTTAGCAAATTTAAATGATTTAAACAAGGTTTAAAAATTATTTAAGCAATTTTAATTACTCAAATCATGAAACAAAATTTATATTTGAAAAGGTGGTTTAAAATAGCATGGAAAACATATTTCATTTGTGTTATTTGAATTAAGTATGAATTATTTATGAAATTAATCAAATTTTAAATGAATTGTCTGAATTTAAAATTTGAAGCAATTTGAAATGTGCAAAACAGAAAACAAATGATGTAATCAGATAGAGTATTAAATTTGGTTCAGCAAACATATTTTATTTGTTGGAAAACAATTCTTAAATGATTTAGTTAAGCATAGTACCAATTTAAATGCATTAAATAAGAGGTGAAACAATTATCCAATTTAATTGTTGCAAACCAGAAAACAAAGTTGATATTCATGTGTGGCATTTAATTTTTGATGAAATTCATGTTTTGAGTATTTAATTTGGAGCAACCATTTGAAAGTTATTAATTATGCCATTTAGTTTGTCATTTTTAAGGATTATTAAATAACCTTAATTTTAATTGTCCAAATTGCAAAACAAAGTTGAGAAACAGAAAGTTCATTGAATTTTGACTGAAAAACATATTTTACATTTCCAATTTGGAGTTGTTTTGCAATTTCTAGAGGCAAAATAAAAACAGGGACTAAACTGTGATTTTTAGGGACCTGGATGTGAAGGAAACAGTGGGGGCAGGGTCTCTCTGCGAAACCGTGCCCAAAAATGGGACTGCACCAGGCCACAACTACCCTGGGTCGCTGACAAGCAGGCCCAGGCCACGCTGGCGTACGCGCGGCGCGGGTGGAAGCCACGTAGGCCACCACAGTGTATGGCAGGTGGGGCCGCCCTTCCGCGAAGAGAAGGTAAAAAAGGTGGGCTTTTGTGCCCTCGGGGGATCGAACCCGCGCGCGAGTCTCTCCGCGGAAGGAACCAAGCCAGTGGGGTGAGCTGCGGGTTGTGATAGAGGCAGTGCTTAGCTGAATAAGAGGTGGCCTGCCCTGTGGTGTTCTGACGAAACGCGACTCCGTGAGTCTGCAGATCGGAAACGGGGATCAGCAACCCGCCGGCGACGACCGTGTCCGCGCGGCGCGGTGTGCCTGCAGTGCGCGGAGGTGCTCCTAGATGCCAGTGCGTTGTGCGCGTGTATATGTACAAGTGGGGTGCGTTTCTGACGAACAGAAAGAAGGGACGCCCGTTCGTCAGATACGAAGCACGGCACAGCGCCTACCTCCGCCGGTGACGTCGACGCGCCGGCTAGCTCCAAGGCACGGTGAGGAGGAGAGGGAACCGGGGGACGGAATAGAGGCTCACCACGTCTGTAGAGGAAGTAGGGGGCGCGGAACGACGGCGACGCAGGAGCAGAAGTCGACGGCGTGCAGGGAGGAGGTGGTCGAGGTCGCGGCCTCCCTGGGGGCTCCCAGCACCCGGCGATGAGACGAGGCAGTAGATGGAACCTCCACGGTTCCATCCCCGTGCCTTGGAAGCGGGGACCTCGACCACGGCGGCCACCCCGGGGAGCTCCAAAAATCAGCCATGAATTGGGTTTCAGAGAGGAGAGACAGAAGGTGGGGAAAACAGAGGAATTGGCGGCGCTAGGGCGAGAGGGCCTAGGGCTGCAGGAGGGGGGGTGGCGTTTTATGGAGGGCATCGAGCTAGTACGACACAGCATCGGAGTGGGGGGAGGAAGATCTCACGGTGGAGGGAGATGACAGCGACAGCAGCTGTCCGTACGAAGAAGATGAGTGCGTGGGCTGCAAGAGGGAAGGGGAATGGGTCGTGGGTTGGGCTGGGGGGAAGGGCTGAGGTGGGCTGGCCTGTCTCCTTTCTTTTGATTTTTCCTTTTCCTTTTTTTTGTAAGAGATAAAAGAGAGAGAGAGATAGAAATAGGGTTTGGGGGGTTCTTTTATTTGATGAATATTTTTTATTAATTGCAAAACAGCAATTCAAAGCCATTTAACATTAACTTCAAAATTTGGAATATTAATTTGATTTTTAATTGGTTAGTTGAATTCCAAATAAGGTTTGATTTGGAATTTTTGGAAATAAACAAATTTTATTTAATAAGCTCAAGCAATTATGAAAACATTATTGAATTTAATTGTTTGCAAGAATTTAATGTTTAAACCCAATTTGATCATGTCAATTATGATTGACTTTGAAGTGAATTTGAATTTGCCATTTAGGGTGTTGATTATAGGGAGTATTTATTTAACAAGCAATTTAAATGAATCAACTTCAAACTATTTGAAATCAATTTGAGGTATTTAGTTTGCAACTTTTAAATTGGAAATTTTGAACAATGTTTGAAAGTTTAATTTGGTTTGAGTTTTTGAGTTAATTAGGAAAACATGGTGCAATGCACATGATGCATGTGATGCAAGCACAAGGAAAAAAACAAACAACTTCTAACTTAGGGTAAACACCCCAGGTGTTACACTTGGCAAATATCTCCATATAAATCCAGTAGTGGTTTGGTCTGCCCACTTATTTTCTCACAAGACCCCCACTCAGGTACCTTAATAGTTGCACAGAAAACACTAAAATGCAGGCTCACAGATTTATTATAAATCTTATAGTGGACCATTGGGTTAGTTGGAGACCATTTAAAACAAAAACCCTGCACCACAGACATGGTTAGTTTCACATATTGGATGGGCTCATCCTCAATGAAACACTCTAAACCTGCATTATGCACTAGAGTGTTAAAATCCTGCAGAATTCCTGAAACTTGCATAAATTCCCGACACGGATAGATTGATGGGAACACCCTCTCTTCACGGTGCACGAGCATGACCTCATGCACCTCGAACTCATGCTGGTTTAGTTGATAAGACTTGTGCTCCATCTCTGAAATTTTTCAACAATCATCATAAAAATTAATTTCAAGCAACTATAAGGTGGAGATTACTATAGGGACTTATATGAGAGCTAAACACACATCAAAAATATATTATTTCTACTCAAATAAAGCATGCAACCTCACATAAGCTGTCACCTACTATGGCAAAATACTCAAGAAATACTTCACTAAACAAAATTCTACTTGGCTCATCGGAGGAGTTACATACCGGAGATCAAACACACCAAAAATCAGCACAAATGATGGGCTGAAGAAGGAGATCGAAAATCTAGAGGAAGAACACCAAGAACACGGGATCCAGGATTTTTTTTTATTTTGGTAGGTGAGAGAGAGGATTTGGGCAGTGGAGAGAGTAAGTGGAGGGCCAGGGGCCCCACACCATGTGCTGGCGCCACCAGGGGCTGGCCGCGCCACCCTGGGGTGTGCCTGGCTGGTGGGTCCCCCTGGGGTCTCCCAGGTGGCTTTCTTCCTCATCTTTTACGTAAAAAATTTATTATGATTTTTCTGGAATTTTTCGAGAAACTTTATTTTTGAGGTATTTCCAGAATTTTAACAATTAATAAAAACCGGGAAAACAAAAGTGAAAACATGAAAAAAAAAACCAGAACTACAGAGGTTCTATGACACTCTAATGAAACAAGGGGTGGTAGTGGTGAAAACAAAAGTATGGGTGGTGAAAATATGCATAACTTCAGTATTCAGAGTGAAAACATATGGAAAACATGCATAAGGATGGTAGAAAACATGATTGCTGTCAAGTAATAATGTGATAACAGAAGTAAACATGGTGAAAACAATAATGGGGAAGGTGAAAACATAGTTAAAACATTGTCCATTTCATTTAAAATCATTTTGTTAACAAGGCTGATCAAGTCTTGCTACCAAAATAATTTTATATGAAACAAAACTTTGTTTCCCACTAAATACTCATGTTACCTAAACCTTGATAGGCATAGTCCCAGTCATAATAATTTCATATTATTTGGGTGGCTTTGGAATAGGACAATACAATTCTCCAATCTTGATGGTCTCGATATTTTCAATGGAATTTAGACCATATTTTCTATCAATCTTCTTGGGAAAATAAACAGTGTGCTCTTTATTATTAACATTAAAAGTAACTTTTCCTTGATTGCAATCAATAACAGCCCCTGCAGTATTAAGAAAAGGTCTTCCAAGAATAATAGACATAATATCATCTTCAGGCATTTCCAACACAACAAAGTTAGTTAATATCAGACAATTATTAGCAACTTGAACAGGAACATTCTCACATATACCCACAGGAATGGCAGTAGACTTATCAGCCATTTGCAAACATATATCAGTTGGTATCAATTTTTCTAGGAGGAGTATTTTATAGAGAGTAAAAGGCATGACACTAACTCTAGCTCCCAAATCACACAAAGCAGTTCTAACATAATTATTTTTAATAGAACAAGGAATAGTAGGTATATCAGGATCTCCAAGCTTCTCAGGAAACTTGCCATTAAAAGAGTAATTAGCAAGCATAGTGGAGATTTCCTCATTAGGAATCTTCCTTTTGTTAGAGACAATAGCTTTCATATATTATGCATAAGGAGGCAATTTAATAGCATCAGTTAAAGGAATTTGCAAGAACAAAGGTTTCATCCATTCACAAAACTTGTTATAATGTTCTTCTTCCTTATATTTATGTTTCTTACCAGGGAAAGGCATTGGTTTTTGTACCCAAGGTTCTCTCTCATTACCATGTTTATTAGCAATGAAATTTTCCTTAGTATACTTTGTAGTTTTAGTTTGCTTTTTAGGTTCAGCTACAGGTTCTTCTTTATCAGAAGCATCATTCTTTTCATTACCACTTTCAGTTTCAGCATCAGAGATAGATATACTATTAGGATCTTTAGCAAGTTCAGAGGATTCTACAACAGTTTTATGTTTCCTCTTCTTTTTCTTCTTAGTATGAATAACATTATCATTAGTTTGCTGAGAATCTTGTTCAATTCTTTTAGGATGTCCCTCAGGATATAAAGGATCTTGTGTAGCAATACCACTTCTAGTTCTTATTTCATAAGCATGTTTTTCTTTAGAAAAATTAACTAGCAAATCTTTTTGCACTTTAGCAAGTTGATCTATTTGAGTTTGAACCATTTGAAAATGTTTAAAAAGCATTTTAACATCATTAGAGGTTCTTTCTATAATACCATGCAAATTATCAATAGCTCTAGAGTTTTCCATAAGGTGGTTCTGTACTCTCTTATTAAAATTATCTTGCTTGATAACATAATTATCAAATTCATGTAAACATTGATCAGGATGTGCTTTATAGGGAATATCTCTACTATCAAAATATTGGAGAGAGTGTACCTCAATGGTGGGTGAGTGAGGGATTGGCTTACATAATTCTTCTATAGGTGGAAGATTCTCCACATCTTCAGATTTAATACCCCTCTTTTTAAGATATTTCTTGGCTTCTCTCATCGCTTCATCATTTAGTTCAATCATTCCCCTCTTCTTGGGTGTTGGTGTTGGTGTAGGTACTGGAGTAGGAGCCAGCTCAGGCTCAATCATAGTCCAATCATCATGATTTTGGCTTATTTTAGCCATTAATTCCTCAATTTCTTCTGGAGTTCTTTGCCTAAAAACACAACCAGCACAACTATCCAGGTATGTCCTAGATTCAACAGTTAGTCCATTATAGAATATATCAAGAAGTTCATTATCTTCTAGCTTATGCCCAGGTGTAGCTCTGACTAAAGAACAGAACCTTGTCCAAGATACAGGCAATTTCTCTTCTTCCAATTGCTTAAAATTAAATATATTTTGTAAAGCAGCATGTTGAGCTCTAGCAGGAAAATAGTTCTGAAAGAAAACATTAACCAAACCAATAGGACTATCAATAGATCCAGGAGACAAATTGTTAAACCAAGTTTTAGCTTCATCTTTCAATGAGAAAAGTAATATTTTAGTAACAAAGTAGCTATGTTTCTTAATATCATCAGAGAACAAACTACTCAAAGAGGAGAGCTCATTCATATGTTTCATAGCACTTTCATTTTCAGTACCACAAAAAGGTTCTTTCTCAACAATAGATATATAAGATAAATCAAGAGAGAAATCAAAATCCTTGTCCCTAATATTAATAGGAGAAGTGGCAAACTTAGCATCAGTAGATAGTTTATATTTAACAGCACGACTTTCAATAAGTCTCATAACAGTATTCTCATAGTTCATAGTATATATTTCATCAATAAGATCATCATTAAGATCAACATAGGCATCATCTAAATCATCACTAGGATGCTCTATAAGCTCAGGTGAAACAGCAGGAGTAACAGGATTTTTATCAGGAGTTTCAGTGTTTGCAATATTTTTAGCTTTAGCAATAGTAGCATCTAAGAAAGGACCAAGAGAACCACTCTCATCAAGCACAATAGAAGCATCATCAAAAGTATCAGAAGTATTTTTAGATTCAGCAGAAATAGCATGTGTAGCATGTGGTGGTGTAAGCATCTTACTCATAACAGATGGTGAATCAAGAGCAACAGAGGTGTTCAGAGTTGTACCTCTTCTTGTAGTGGATGGTAATATAGGAAACTTTCCTCACGAGTCTTACCCATGATGAATGATGGTAGTAGATAATAATAGTCTCCGGTGAGCTCGCAAATAAAGCTATGCTCCCCGGCAACGGCGCCAGAAAATAGTCTTGATGACCCACAAGTATAGGGGGTCGCAACAGTCTTCGAGGGAAGTAAAACCCAAATTTATTGATTCGACACAAGGGGAGCCAAAGAATATTTGTAAGCCTTAACAAGTGATTTTTCAATTCACCTGCACCTGAAAGTACTTTTGTTCGTAGTGGTTTATCAGTAGTAACAGTTTTATAGTAGCAGCAGTGGAATAAAAACAGCAGCAGCAGTATTTGATGTAAACATTGGATTAAATACTGTAGGCATAGGGATGGATGAATGGGCGTTGCATGAATGAGAAAGTTCAAATAATGATCATGTCACGGGCATTGCAGATAAATAAGATAAAGCATCCAAGCGCTAAGTAACCATAGGCATGTGTTCCATAAATAGTCGTACGTGCTCGCAATGAGAACTTTCACAACATCTTTCGTCCTACCAGCCCGTTTTCAGCGGGGCCTCAAGGGAACTACTCGTAATTAAGGTGCTCCTTTTAATAAAGCACCGAGCAAAGCATTAACACTCCGTGAACACATGTGATCCTCACATTGCAGCCACCCCCTCCGGTTGTCCCAATTTCTATCACTTCAGGGCCTCGGTTTCCGAACAACAATGTGTGTAAACAACTTGCAGGTATGATCAAGAAACAATAATTGTCATCATGATTCAATAACATGTTCAGATCTGAGATCATGGCACTCGGCCCCAAAGTGGCAAGCATTAAGCATAACAAGTTGCAACAATGTCAATAGCACTAATAGAGGACACTAGGCACTGTGCCCTAACAATAACGACATTATTACATGAACGATGTCATCCAATCCCTACCACCCCCTTCAGCCTACAGCAGGGAATTACTCACACTTGTATGGGGGAAACATGGATGGTCGATGGAGAGGCGTTGGCGATGACGGTGATCTCCTCCACTTCCCCGTCCTGGCAGGGCGCCAGAATAGGAACTTCTGATCCCCGAATCGAGAATCTGGATGGTGGCGGCGCTCTGTTGTGTTTCTGTGTAATATGACGAACCCCCTCGGGTTTTAGGATTGGAGGCTACTTGTAGTCGAAAGGGGGGGTCCGAGGGGGGCTCTGGGGGGCCCACACCCCTTGGTGGCGCGGCCTAGGGGGGACCCGCGCCAGGGGGTGTGGCCACCCTGTGGCTCCTCTCCTGGCCCCCTTCTGGCTCCCGGGGTCTTCCGGGGTGAAAACATCAATGGAGTCTTTTCTGGGCAATTTCCCGGAAGTTGGTTTTTCTGCATAAAAACAAGACACCAAAGCAATTCTGCTGAAAACAGCGTTAGTTGTATTCAAAACACCCAAGTTTAAAGGAAAACAATAAGAAAAGTGTTCGGAAAAGGAGATATGTTTTCGACGTATCATTGGGAAATGTTATTGGTGGAATAAAAAGAATGATGACTATAGTAGTTGAGTAGCTTTCTCATCTGTTTTAAAAATACTCCTTGAGACGTGCTATTCTTCCTTGATTTCTAGAAATAAATCTTGCTTTACGCAAAATAGCCTTCATAAAATCCTTTCTGAAGATAGCAAATATATAATAGGTTAACTAAGTCTTGTTGAGTACCTCCCGTACTCAGGTTTGCTTAATTTTGGTTCAGGTGAAGATCTCACTTCAGTGGTGGTTTCAACGTGGACATCAACGAGTAGTTTGGGGTTGTCAGGTAGCAGCCTGGAATCTATGGGTTGGGACGTCGCCTTATGTTGCAGCCTCTTAGGCCTTTTTGGTTCTTGTTGACTAGCAACATAACTTGCCTTCTGTTGTCTGATGTAATGTTGGGTCATGTGACCTCCATTTGTAAAGTTATACTCTAGTATTACCTGCTTCATGTCTAGAGTTACTACTTTGATCGGTTGTTGGTTTCGAGCTCATTGTTATACAGTTTTGGCTATGCCTGCGTTGTTGTCGCAGTCGAGGGGTTGTGGAGCCGATGATCCATTTCCGAGCACGCCTCCCGATGTGATTCGGCCTGGGGCTTGGTAACCCCAGTAACCCTCGATTGTTGTTGCACTTTCTGGACACATAGCATCTCTGTATAGCTTTGGTCCCGTTCCTTCAGTTTCATACAACTCATGGACGCTTTGATATGCATAGTTGGTTATGACAATGAGTAGTAGTACCAATGTTATCTGGCCTGCGTGCCGATGAATCTGATCTACCTGCTGTTATTTGTTACGGTCGGGGCTGGTAACCCTGAAGCCCTGGTGGGTCCATGACTAGAAGCACATAACAGTATGTATACCTCTAGGTCCGGGGGTCCGACATGCCAAGACCCAAGGATTGCAAGAATGTTATTGGCACCAAATGGGTGTTCAAGAACAAGCAAGACAAAGATGGTATCGTCATCCGCAACAAGGAACGATTGGTGGCCCAAGGGTTTTCTCAAGTCGAAGGTGTTGATTTTGGTGAAACCTTTGCCCCTGTAGCTCGTCTTGAGTCTATTCGCATCTTACTTGATTGTGCAACTCATCATAATTTCAAGCTACAACAAATGGATGTTAAGAGTGCTTTCCTAAATGGTCCCATTAATGAGTTAGTATATGTCAAGCAACCTTCGGGTTTCAAGGATCCCAACCACCCCGATTATGTCTACAAACTCGATAAGGCGCTCTATGGACTTAAACAAGCTCCACGTGCGTGGTACGAGCACCTTAAACAGTTTCTAGTGGATCGTGGGTTTAATTCCGGTTTAATAGATCTCACCCTCTTTACCAAGACAGTTGGAGGTGACTTGTTCATATCGCAACTCTACGTGGATGACATCATTTTTGGGTCTACTAACACTTCGTTCAAAGGAGAATTTTGCAAGATTATGACCAATAGGTTTGAGATGTCTATGATGGGAGATTTGGAGTACTTCCTTGGCTTTGAAGTGAATCAATATCATGAAGGAACCTTCATCAAACAAGCCAAGTACACTCAAGACATGCTCAGGAGATTCAATATGCATGATGCCAAGCCTATGAAGACTCCCTGATACGTCCAAAACGTATCTCCTTTTCCGAACACTTTTCTTATTGTCTTCCTCTAAACTTGTGAGTTTTGGATACCACTAACACGGACTAAACGCTGTTTTCAATAGAATTACCTTGGTGTCTTGTTTTTGTGCAGAAAAATCAACTTTCGGGAAATTGCCTAGAAAAGATCCCATTGAGCCTAAAACACCAGAAGACCCCGGGAGCCGGAAGGGGGCCAGAAGAGGGGCCAGGAGGGGGTCACACCACCCCCTGGAGCCCCCCTAGGCCGCGCCGCTAGGTGGTGTGGGCCACCCCTGCACCCCTCGGACTCCCCTTTTGACTACTTATTCCCCGTAACCTAAAAACCGGGGGGGGGGTCGTCATATTCCACATAAACACAAGAGAGTGCCACCGCCACCTTGAAACTCGATCCAGGGACCAGAAGTTCCTGTTCTGGCGCCCTGCCGGGACGGGGATTCAAAGGATATCATCGCCATCGACACCGCCACCTCTTCTCCATCAACCATCCATGATTCCCCCATCCATGTGTGAGTAAACTCTGTTGTACGCTGCGAGGGGTGGAAGGGATTGGATGAGATTGATCATGCAATAATGCCAGATTGTTAGGGCATAGTGCCTAGTATCCATTGTTAGTGTTTTATACCATTGTTGCAACTTGTTATGCTTAATGCTTGTCACTAGGGCCTGAGTGCCATAATCTCAGATCTGAACATGTTATTGTTTCATGAGTATAATTATGTTTCTTGATCATATCTGCAAGTTGTTTACACATATCATTGTCCGGAACCCGAGGCCCCAAAGTGACAGTAATTGGGACAATCGGAGGGGATGGTTGTGATGTGAGGATCACGTGTGTTCATGGAGTGTTAATGCTTTGCTCTGGTGCTTTATTAAAATGAGCACCTTAATTACCATTAGTTTCCCTAGAGGCCCCGCTGCCACAGGCTGGTAGGACAAAAGATCTTGTCCAAGTTTCTCATTGTGAGCACGTATGACTATATTGGAACACATGCCTATGGTTTGCCTAGATGTTTGATGCTTTATTATTATTATTATTATCTGCAATGCCCGTGTTAGATGATTACATGACCTATGTTATCCATGCAACGCCCGTCCATACATTCCCTCTATGCCTACGGTACTTCCCATCCTACTGTTTTTTCGCGATTGCTACTGCTATTATTTTATTTCTATTGCTGCTATAAAATTGTTACCACTGATAAATTATTGCGAGCAAGTCTACTTTCAGGTGCAGCTGAATTTACAACTCGGTTGTTAAAGCTAATTAATATTCTTTGGCTCCCCCTGTGTCGAATCAATACATTTTGGTTTTACTTCCCTCGAAGACTGTTGTGACCCCCTATACTTGTGGGTCATCAAGACTATTTTCTAGGGCCGTTGCCGGGGAGCATAGCTTTATTTATTTGCTCACTTGATCGTGATTTTGTTTGCTGCAAGCCTTTTATCATGGGCAAGACTCGTGATGGAAAATTTCCCATATTACCATCCACTACAAGGAGAGGTACAACTCTGAACACCTCTGTTGCTCTTGATTCACCGTCTGTTATGAGTAAGCTTCTTACTCCACCACATGCTACACATATTGTTACTTTTGCTGTGTCTGAGAATGTTTCTGATACTTTTGATGATGCTTCTATTGTGCTTGATGATACTGGTTCTCTAGGTCCTTTCCTAGATGCTACTATTGCTAAATCCAAACAAATTAAAAATGCTGAAATTTCTGTTGAAAATATTGGTACACCTGTTAATTCACCTAAGCCCATTGATGATCTTGATGAAACCTATATTGAACTTAATGATGATTTTATTGAAGAAGCTCGTGCTACTACTGGTGCAAGTGCTTTTAAGAGTCTTCTTGTAAGACATGTTGTGAAATATAAATCTTATCTTGATGCTAAGTTTGCCACATCTCCCATACACATTATAGACAAGGATTATGATTTCTCTTTAGATTTATCTTATATATGTATTGTTGAGAAGGAACCTTTTTGTGCAACTGAAATTAAAAGTGCTATGGAACACATGAATGAGCTTTCATCTTTGAGTAGTTTATTTTCTGATGATACTAAATTGCGTACTTATTTTGTTACCAAGATATTCCCTTTCTCATTGAAAGATGAAGCTAAAGTTTGGTTTAACAATCTGTCACCTGGGTCTATTACTGATCCTATGGATTTGGTTAATGCTTTCTTTCAAAAATATTTTCTTGCTAGTGCCCAACATGCTGCTGTGCAGGACATCTTTAACATTGCGCAAATTGAAGGAGAAAAATTGCCTAAATCTTGGACAAGGTTTTGTTCTTTAATAAGAGATAGCCCTGGATATCCATTACCTAAAAATGAGCTCCTAGATATATTTTATAATGGACTAACTGTTGAATCTAGGACATAGCTAGATAGTTGTGCTGGTTGTGTTTTCAGGAAAAGAACTCCAGAAGAAGCTGAGGAATTAATGGATAAAATAGCCAAAAATAATGACGGAATATACTTGATCCTACACCTACACCAGAGCCAACACCAATACCAACACCTAAAAAGAGAGGGATGATTGAATTAAATGATGAAGTGATGAAGGAAGCCAAGAAATCTCTTAAAGAGAAGGGTATTAAATCTGAAGATGTGAAGAATTTACCTCCTATGGAAGAATTATGTAAGCCTATTCCTCATCCATTAACAGTTGAGGTACACTCTCTCCAATACTTTCATAATAGAGATATTCCCTATTCTAGGCCACCTGATCAATTCTTAGATGAATTTGATAATTAGGTTGTTAAGCAAAACAACTTTAATATGAGAGTGCAAAACCATCTTATGGAAAACTCTAGAGCTATTGATAATCAGCATGGTATTATTGAGAGAACCTCTAATGATGTTAAAATGCTTGTTAAACATTTTCAAATGGTTCAAACTCAAATTGATCAACTTACTAAAGTGCAAAAAGACATGCTAAGTAATGCTTCTAGAGATAAACATGTTTGTGAAATAATTACTAGAAGTGGTGTTCCTACTCAGGACCCCTTGTATCCTGAAGGACATCCTAAAATAATTGAACAAGATTCTCAACAACCTAAAAACAACAGTTCTCCTTCTAAGAAAAAGAAGAAGAGACATAAAAATGTTGTAGAATATCGTGAACCTGCTAAAGATCCTAATAGTATATCTATTTTTGATGCTGAAACTGAAAGTGGCAATGATAAAAGTGATGCTTCTGATAAAGAAGAAACTGTAGCTGAACTTGAAAAGCAAACTAAAACTGCAAAGTATACTAAGGAGGATTTCATTGCTAATAAACATGGTAATGAAAGAGATCCTTGGGTACAAAAAGCAATGTATTTTCCTAATAAGAAACACAAATCAAAGGAAGAAGAACATTATAACAAGTTTTGTGAGTGGATGAAACCTCTATTTTTGAAATTCCTTTGACTTATGCTATTAAACTGCCTCCTTATTCTAAATATATGAAAGATATTGTCTCTAACAAAAGGAAAATTCCTAATGAGGAAATCAACTATGATTGCTAATTACACTTTCAATGGCAAGGTTCCAAAGAAGCTTGGATATCCTGGTATTCCTACTATCCCTTGTTCTATTAAAAATAATTATGTTAGAACTGCTTTATGTGACTTGGGAGCTGGAGTTAGTGTTATGCCTTTCTCTCTTTATAAGAGACCCTCTCTTGAAAAATTGATACACACTGATATATCTTTGCAAATGGATGATAAGTCTACTGCTATTCCTATTGGTATATGTGAGAATGTTCCTGTTCAAGTTGCTACTAATTGTTTGATATTAACTGACTTTGTTGTGTTGGAAATGCCTGAAGATGATAATATGTCTATTATTCTTGGGAGACCTTTTCTTAACACTCCAGGGGGTGTTATTGATTGGAATCAAGGAAATGTAACTTTTAATGTTAATGATAAAGAGCATACTATTTATTTCCCAAGAAGATTGATAGAAGATATGGTTTAAATTCAATTGAAAATATTGAGACCATCAAGATTGGAGAATTTTATTGTCCCATTCCAGTACCACCAAAAGAATATGAAATTATTATTATTGGGACTATGCCTATCAAGGTTGAGATACCATAATTATTTAGTGACTAGCAAATGTGCCCGTGCATTGCTACGGGTTTCATTTTACGGAATACCTTTTACCTTTTGAGCCATTAGAAGTTTGGAACAATCGCCTTAATTATGTTCCAAATAGAGATCAAAATCATCCTTGTCCTGCATGGATGTGGAACTGAATCCAAAAGTGCATGTGCACTCTTAAGCTATTCTTGAGCTATTTGTAGCTGATCTACTCCTGATACAACTAATAAAGAAATCACTGAAAGTCAATAGATCCCGAGTAATAGAATCAATGAAACAAGAATATACTCCTCATGTCCTCTTATAAAAGATAAAAATTATTTGTTGTTTGACGGATCGAATAACTCTGCCCATCATTTACACCATTATAGCCCGAGCATCACCAGCATGGGCATCAAAATTGACCCTCAGCCAATGCACATTGGCTGGTATCCAACAAGTGAACTCAACAATTAATGCACTTAGCCAATATACACTAAAAATCCTGAATTTGTCAAGATCAACAGATCCAAAAGAGCAGCGCATAATTTCAGGGTCAGATGAGGTAACTTCGAGGACCATGTGTTCCATCTAATGTAAATATGCCAAGAAGTGCAAGAGAGAATCAAACCTGTAACGTGTCCGTACCCAGTCAATGATTTTTATGGATGCTTTTCACCTTATAGATGCTTTGTCCGAATGGACTTGTGCTTTAGGATTAAATCTGCAAGTCTCTAAATTAATCGACTCCACCTTCGCCACCCCATGGCTGCAGCTCCAAGATACAAAAACCTTGGAGAAAATACCACTTCGAGATGGAATTTTTATTTTCCAATAGAGAATCATCCCCACAGATGAACAGAGGAGGGCGGAGCCGCGCAGGAGCCTGAACCAGATCACAGACATGTGAATTCAGGGGCGACGCATTGGCAGTAGTCCGGCAACGCTGGAGTAGAGGTTCAATGCTGCCCGGTCAGGAATTCTTGGTCGCTAATATTTTCAGTCGTGCCTTGATAGGGAGTCATGTAAAGATGCAATGATTTATCACTATGTAGTGTACACAAAGCTGTTTGGGCTCAGAAGTTACTCCATCAACTCCACCATAATTAAGGACCACGAATTCTTAACCAAATCTTGCTTAATTGACCACACAAAGTGATCATGCTTCGTGCCAGAATTCTGAAGAAAGTGCAGATGCAATGAAATACCACGTGCAGTTTGATGTGTGAAGAAAAATACAAAGAAACAATTTGAAATCAGTTCTGAGCAGTTTAAAATCGTTTGGCCTGAAATCTGAAGGTAGAGCGCAAAAATTCTGCTCTGGAAAGCTTATCAGCCCTATGATCAATGCCACAAGATATTCTTCTTTCTGGCTACCTCGTCTGGCCCATGAGGGATACCTCCGTGACTGTGACTTCTTCCTGGCTACCTTCTGCTCCTGAAGGCTCATCTGCCACCTTCATGGAGGCCACACATAAAGTTCTGATTGAATTCTTCAAAACAACTGATCTATCTTTTGCGGATGAGAGCCACTTGACAAACTGTTACCTCCAGAGGAATCTCGTCGACTTGATCCCTGTCATGATGCCGATCATCATCGTTGGCATCTTAAGATTTGTCCGGGACAACTTCAGATTTCAGGCCAACAACTGCGCAGCAGATTTTAGGGATCGGTGTCGCTGGTTTCGACCTCCCGCGTATCGTCTATCAGGCATCTGGGGCGGCAGTTTGGTGTCTCGTTAGCTTGTCGTGGGTTGGTTGAGGCTGGGTCCTGGGGATCGTGCCTGTGTCGCGGTGCCTAGACATATATATAGCAACCAAGAAAAGGCGGTGAGACCAAACGGGACCGGTACGAAATATGACGAAAGATACGTACGCGTTTATACCCGCATTAAGTTACCATAATCACCACGGATACGATCAACCTGGGCGAACAAGGGAAGGACGGACGAAATGAAGCCTTGACGGATGAAATAAACGGACGAAATTAATGAAACGTTTTTTCACTTATCGGTGGCACGGTGGGTAATTTGTGTCTAACTTTAGGGGTAGTTTTAATGACCTACCAAACCAAAGCAAACCAAACCAAGGAAGCCTTAACGCCTTTATTATTAGGTATAGATTAGCAAAGTTTTGTTTCATTTGAAAATTGTTCGGGTAGCAAGACTTGATCACCCTTGTTAACAAAATGATTTTTATTGAAGAGGGCAATGTTTTCACTATGTTTTCACCTTCCCCATTATGTTTTCACCATGTTTACTTCTGTTATCACATTGCTACTTTAGTACAATCACGTTCTCCATCATCCTTACTCATGTTTTCATCATGTTTTCACCCTGATTATTGTGGTTATGCATGTTTTCACCATCCATGATTTTGT
Organism: Alopecurus myosuroides; assembly: GCA_028641055.1. NCBI lineage: Eukaryota > Viridiplantae > Streptophyta > Magnoliopsida > Poales > Poaceae > Alopecurus > Alopecurus myosuroides. The sequence goes on along the minus strand of CM054057.1, from coordinate 299,700,116 downwards.
TTTCACCACTTCCACCTTTGTTTTTCTTGGTTATTTTCCATTGGAGTGTTATAGAACCTTTGTAGTTCTGGTTTTGGTTTTGTTTTCCACCTTTTCACTTTTTTCTGGTTTTTATTAATTATTAAAATTCTAGAAATACCTCAATAATAAAGTTTCTCGAAAAATTCCAGAAAAATTATAATAATTTTTTACGTAAAAAATGAGGCAGAGAGTCACTTGTTAGGCCCTAGGGGGACCCATCAGTCAGGCACACCATGGGGTGGTGCAGCCTACCCCCTGGTGGCGCTAGCACATGGTGTGGGGCTCCCTGGCCCCCCCACTAACTCTCTCCCCTACCAAAGTTCCTCCTCTCACCTCCCAACTCAACACATTTCCTGGAACCCGAGTTCTTACTGTTTTTCCTCGAGATTTTTCGATCTCTTTGCTCAGCCCATCATTTGTGCTGAAATTTGGTGCATTTGCTCTGGTATGTGACTCCTCCGATTATCCAAGTAGAATTTTGTTTTGTGAAGTATTTCTTGAGTATTTTGTACTGTATGTGACAGCTTATGTGAGTTTGCATGATTGATTTGAGTAGAAATAATATAGTTTTGATGCATGTTTAGCTCTCCTATAAGTTCCTATGGTAGTTTCCACGTTATAGTTGCTTGAAATAAAATTTTGTGATGATTGTTGAAAAAATTCAAAGATGGACAACCATAACTTTGGAGAGATATTTAGGAGTGATGCTCCTAGAAGAACAAGGCCCTCACGCTCATCCACTTTAGTGAGGCCATCATATAATGAATACCTTATTGCACCTAATATCGATCATGCGGGAGGTGATGGTATCGCTAATCCCTCTAGCTTTCCTTGTATTATATTTTGAAGAAGTGCAGGTCTGTTAGATGACTTTTTGCTGCTTATTGAAAGAGTTGGTTTAACCAGCTACATGGAGGATGAAAGTCTTCAGTATGCCGCTCTCACAAAAACTTTTGTTGAGAGTTTTAAATTTCAGAACACACAATTTGGTCCCACTATTGCTTTCAAGTTATATAGTAGTTCTTTTTCTTTGCCCTTGGTGACTTTTTGTAACATTATAGGTATCAACACTTCCGGGACAGCGTGCAGGATTTCGGATAAACCCGCAGATCTCATGGTGCTCTACCGAGAAATCACGAATGATGATGGCCGCTCACCCCAGCGTGGAAAGATAAGGAACATCCAACTTCCTGCCCTTAGATATTTTACTTACTATCTTGCTACTAGTATCCTTGGTAGGGAGCACACTAGCAATATTTCTAGTTACCACCTTACTTTCATTGATGCTTGATACGTCTCCAACATATCTATAATTTCTGATGTTCCATGTTGATATTATGCCAATTGCTACATGTTTTCTTACACTTTATGTCATTTTTATCGATTTTCCAGACTAACCTATTGAAAAGATGCCACAGAGCCAGTTCCCTGTTTTCTGCTGTTTTTAGTTTTAGAAAAGTTGTTCTGGAAATATTCTCGGAATTGGAAAATTCAAAAGCTAGAAGTCTTAGAAGTTCCGGAGGGTCCAGGAAGTCCCAAAGAGCCCCAGAGGGGGGCCACAGGGTGGTCACACCATAGGGTGGCGCCACCACCCCCTGGCTGCACCACCTGGTGGTGTGGACCCCTGGCCACCCCCGGCATCGCCCTTTCGCCTATATATACTCTCCGATGCATAAACCCTAGGGATCGACCTTTTCCACAAAATACATCTGTAGCTCCGCCGCCGCCGCCGACAAGTTTTGGGGGACAGATCTCTGTTCTGGCACCCTGCCGGGACGGGGAAGTGCCCCCGGAAGCCATCTCCATCGACTCCCCCGCCATCTCCATCGCTGTTGTTGTCTCCTATGATGAGGAGGGAGTAGTTCTCCTCCGAGGCTGAGGTCTCTACCGGTAGCTATGTGGTTCATCTCTCTCTCCCATGGTGTGATGTATATGTGATTGTGAGCTTTGTAATCTAGTTGAATAAGTAGATGTTACTCTTCATCTTGTGCTACTCAAGTGTTTTATTAATATGAACTTTGGACTCACCTTGTCCCACGGTGTGAAGGTGACAGTGTGCACATCGTGTGTGTCTCCTCTATGAATTGCGGTGTTTGTCTAGTACCTTCTAGAGCGCTCATAGTGACAGCGTGGGGTTAACTAGACATAGGAATGCTTACTTTAAGGAGTGCTTTTTGCAGCCCTATGCAATGATTAGTGTTCGTTATCCAACCGGGGAGGGTTAAGAGTAGCAAAGTGAAGAGAAGATATTTAGTTATTCAATTATGTGATCATTGTTGAGAGTGTCCACTAGTGAAAGTAGGATCCCTAGGCCTTGTTTCCAAGAATTGAAACACTGTTTTTCGCCTGTTCTGCTACATGTTTGCTTGCTGCCATATTTATTTCAGATTGGTATTATTACTTATAATCATCCATATTACTCGCATTTCACTATCTCTTTGCCAAACTAGTGCACCTATATACCTGACAAGTATATTGGGTGTGTTGAGGACACAAGAGACTTCTTATATCTTAATTGCAGGGTTGCTTGAGAGGGATATCTTTGACCTCTACCTCCCTGGTTTTCGCCGTTGCCGGGAAGGTAAGGTAAAAGGTACTCACATCCTCGGGTGTGAGTGCTCAGAGTTATTTCCTTTAGATTCTGCAATTTTATCTTTTTATTTCTTATTTTCACTAGTTAGGCTTATTTTTACTTGCTTCTTGTTTTTATTTTTTACTAGTAGTCTTAATGGAAAACAACAAAAATATGAGAGATATTTATAATATTTATCTTGAGTTAGGACATGAAGTGTTTGAAGAGAAAATTTAAAAACCTATGGAGCTTTATTTGCATGCTAATAGAAATGTTATTAGTATGAATTCTTTGAACACCATTATTGCTAATGCTATGGAAAAGTCTAAGCTTGGGGAAGGTAGTTTATATACAAATGATCTTTTTAGTCCCCCAAGTTTTGAGGAGGAAATTTTCTTTGATGATACTTTGCCTCAAATATATGATGATTATAATTATTGTGGTATTCTAGTTCCACCTACTATGAATGATAAATTTTATTGTGATCATGATGTGCCTTCTATATATGATGTTTACAATGATGAATATGATATTTTCAGTCCACCTACTATTGAGGACAAAAATTATTTTGATGATACTATGCCTCCTATATTTGATGATTATGGTTATGAGAATAATAATATAGCTATTTTGTTGAATTTTCTCCCACTACTATTAATAAGAATGCATATGCTTATGTGGAGAGTATTAATTCATTTATGCATGTGGCTCATGATAAGAATGTTTTATGTGATAGTTATATTGTTAATTTTATTCATGATGCTACTGAAAGTTATTATGAGAGAGGAAACATGGTTTTATGCATCTCAACAATATTAAGTTTCCCCTCTTTATGTTGAAATTTTTGAAGTTGCACTTATTTTGTCTTCCTATGCTGGTCACTTTGTGCTTCGTTGACTTGTTTTTCTACAAGATTCTTTTTCATAGGAAGTGGGTTAGACTTAAATATGTTTTATATTTTCTTCTTGATGCTCTCTTATTGTGCTTCAACTCTTATTCTTATGTGAGCATCTTTTAAAAAATCATTGTGCCTATCTAAAAGGCTTTAAAGAAAAGCGCTTCCGGGAGACAACCCGTTTTATTTCTCAGTTTTCAACCAGTTTTCCGTCGTTTATTTTTGTTTTCTTTGCACCTGAGTGTTTTCTATTTTCTTAGCAACCCCTCTGTATCTTTTCTTTTGTGTCTTTGTTGAGCCAAGTAAAGCCTCTAGTGGAAAGTTGAGACTATATTTCGGATTTCTGCGCAGGAAACAGATTTCTGCTGTCCATTGTTAAATTCGTATAAAATCACAGAAAATTCAAAATGACCTGAGTTTTTTTTTGCGTCATACTGGGCTATATACGCAACTTTTCTTAGTTGACCACTTTTTGATTTGAGCAACAGAAACTTTTCGAAAAAAACGATCTTTACCTGCTGTTCTGTTTTGATAGATTTCTGCCAATAATTGCATTTGCCTTGTAATCTCTTTCTTTTGGTGTTTTTTTGAGAAAAAAGAGTTTTAAAATAAGTTGTGACAGTAGCTAATGTGTTTATTAATGTTAGGCTTGTGTTGAAACTGAACCATGTGAATTTATTATTTCGATTTGCACTAACGTTGCTAAAGAAGATTGTGAGAAGTTTGGTGTGAAGGAAGTTTTCAAGGGTCAAGAGAAGAGGATGATATGACGTGATCAAGAATAGTGAAGAGCCTAAGCTTGGGGATTCCTTGGTGGTACATCCCACCAAATTCCAAGAAGACTCAAGCGTCTAAGCTTGGGGATGCCCAAGGCATCCCCTTCTTCATCGACAAATTATCAGGTCACTTCTAGTGAAACTATATTTTTATTCGGTCACATCTTATGTGTTTTACTTGGAGCGTCTTTTATTTTTGCTTTCAGTTTGTTTAGTTTTCTTTGCTTTAGTTTATGGTTGTATATTATCATACTTGTGTGGGAGAGAGACACGCTCCGTTTTCATTGCTTAGAACACTCTAGTTTTCATTCTTATTGTTTTGTGAGTGTTCACTTTTTGCTAGTACTGCGTTTAGCCTTTGTTTTCATGGATCTCTTATTCAGAGCTGTTAGCTTTTTTAGTTAGGTGGTTTTCATAAATATGTGTTTTCTTGGAAATAGGAATGCTTATGTGGTAGTTGGTATAGTGGAAAAATTCGCATGGTCTTGTAGATCACTAAACTGCTTCACTTGAATCACTGCTGTTGTTTTGAGATATTAATTTGCTTAATGGATAAACGGGAAGGACTAGTAAGTATAAAATTTTAATGGTTGGTCTAAGAAACTTGAAAATGTGCCACGCTTAAATTACCAACTGATAGAAACAATGGTATATGATTGCTACGAATGATACATTTCTGATCGGCCTTTTGTTACGCGCTACGGTCGGGGGTAGCTAACAATGACTTGTCACTGCCACGGACCCTCTTGGAGTGATTTGCACTTTGACTTGGATGATTTGCTTGATGTAATATTTTAACTTGTGAGTCTATCTTGCGGTTCCTGGCACTTCCACCATCCATATTTGCTAGCCTCTTCGATACTGTGCATTGCCCTTTCTCACATTGAGAGTTGGTGCAAACTTCGCCAGCGCATCCAAATCCCGTGGGAGGACTTTGTTCTCCTACACATAAGCCCATATATTCTTCCTCAAAACAGCCACCATGCCTACCTATCATGGAATTTCCATAGCCATTCCGAGATATATTGCTGCACAACATCCACCTCCATTATGTTACTTGATGATGAGCTTCATGGTTATTTATGCATACTGCTACACTGGCAGGAGCATGCAGTTGGATAGATCAGAGATATTTAATTATGAGTTGTGAGTACTAAAAGTGTGATGATTCATTGTAATATAGGATGTTTCCCCTACCGGTGAGGATATATAAAATAAAAAATGAAAAATGAAAAAACCCAAAAAGAAAAAAGGGCCAAAGAGAGAATAAAGAGAGAGGGGTGCATCACTATCCTTTATACCACACTTGTGCTTCATGTTTAGCACCAATGCTTCAGTTTGGAGAAAGTTTTCATATTATCATTCATTCATAACTATGTGGGGAACTTTACATTATAGAACTTGGCTTGTATATTCCAATGATGAGCCTCCTCAAATGAGCTCTAGGTCTTCGTGAGCAAGAAAGTTGGATGCAGCCCCACTAGTTCCATTGGAGAGATTTAATACACTTATAGATCTATGTGCATCCGTTGTGTGGAAATCCCTACTCCTTGCATAGCTTTGGTTGTAATACTTTCTCTTGTCTAATGACCACTTTCAGCTTTGTGAGCCTTTCTTCCATTGACCTTCCAAACCCCTCATAATGTTCTCTTAGCCATAACATCCCGGTGCCAGGGACCAACGCAGAACACTTCCTTGTTTTTAGTGCGCAAATAGTTTAATATTCAAGCATTGCATCGTGTGGAAAGCTTGACTTGATCCTAACAGGGGTTGTGAAGATTGTTTGACGTGCATGATATTGTTGTTCTTGAAAGCTTAAATCATCTCTAATAAACTTTGCGCGGTTGATAGTATTTTAGTATTGATTCATTAAAAGTTTTGCTTCTTTCTTCTTATTTGTTTATGCATTACCTGTTGATATCAAATATAGATCACAACTTTAGTTCATTTGATCCTAGTTTACATCTCTACTTTACATATTATGATCAAGATTGTGTGGTAGCATGTCAGCTCAAAAATTATTTTGTTTTATCGTTTACCTAATCGAGGACGAGTAGGAACTAAGATTCGGGATGCTTGATACGTCTCCAATGTATCTATAATTTCTGATGTTCCATGTTGATATTATGCCAATTGCTACATGTTTTCCTTACACTTTATGTCATTTTTATCGATTTTTCGGACTAACCTATTGACAAGATGCCACAGAGCCAGTTCCCTGTTTTCTACTGTTTTTAGTTTCAGAAAAGTTGGTCTGGAAATATTCTCGGAATTGGAAAATTCAAAAGCTAGAAGTCTTAGAAGTTTCGGAGGGTCCAGGAAGTCCCGAAGAGCCCCGGAGGGGGGCCACAGGGTGGCGCCACCACCCCCGACCGCGCCACCTGGTGGTGTGGGCCCCCTGGCCACCCCCCAGCATCGCCCTTTTGCCTATATATACTCCCCGGTGCATAAACCCTATGGATTGACCTTTTCCACAAAATACATCTGTAGCTCCGCCGCCGCCGCCGACAAGTTTCGGGGGACATATCTCTGTTCTGGCACCCTGCCGGGGAAGTGCCCCCGGAAGCCATCTCCATTGACTCCACCGCCGTATCCATCCCCGTTGATGTCTCCTATGATGAGGAGGGAGTAGTTCTCCCCTAAGGCTGAGGGCTCTACCGTTAGCTATGTGGTTCATCTCTCTCTCCCATGGTGCGATCTATATGTGATCGTTAGATTTGTAATCTAGTTGAATAAGTAGATGTTACTCTTCATCTTGTGCTACTCAAGTGTTTTATTAATATGAACTTTGGAGTCACCTTGTCCCGCGGTGTGAAGGTGACAGTGTGCACATCGTGTGTGTCTCCTCTATGAATTGTGGTGTTTGTCTAGTACCTTCTAGAGCGCTCATAGTGACAGCGTGGGGTTAACTAGACATGGGAATGCTTACTTTGAAGAATTCTTTTTGCAGCCCTACGCAATGATTAGTGTTCATTATCCAACCGAAGAGGGTTAAGAGTAGCATAGTGAAGAGAAGATATTTAGTTATTCAATTATGTGATCATTGTTGAGAGTGTCCACTAGTGAAAGTAGGATCCCTAGGCCTTGTTTCCAAGCATTGAAACACCGCTTTCCGCCTATTCTGCTACATGTTTGCTTGCTGCCATATTTATTTCAGATAGCTATTATTACTTATAACCATCCATATTACTCGCATTTCACTATCTCTTCGCCGAACTAGTGCACCTATATACCTGACAAGTATATTGGGTGTGTTGGGGACACAAGAGACTTCTTGTATCTTAATTGCAGGGTTTCTTGAGAGGGATATCTTTGACCTCTACCTCCCTGAGTTCGATAAACCTTGGGAGATCCACTTAAGGGAAACTTGTTGCTGTTCTACAAACCTCTGCACTTGGAGGCCCAACACTGTCTACAAGAATAGAAGCGTTCGTAGACATCAATGCTCCGCTTGACCGTAGCAAGAAATATAACCTTGGTGCACTTGTTGCTCGCCGCCTTTCTGCTAAGGGGCTCATTTTTGGGGCATTATTGCTACACATATATCAACTGCTCTAGATTTTTCTATTGCTCCTGATGATGAATTGATTGCTCCCTATAGACTCAACCTTGTTGCCATGAAGGCTCATAATTTTATCACTGCTAACTCTACTTCTGTTCATTTAGTATATAGAGTTTTATTTATGGATTGAGATGAGCAGAAAGTTATTTTGCCGCAACCTGTTTTGTGTAAATTGACAGGTCACCGTGGTTGCGCTCCAAGGAGGACATAGGCGAGCATCTGAGCATGACAAAGTTTTACACGCAGAAGGAGAGGCGAGATGCGCCTTCCGAGGACCATAACACGCAGTACACTGACGTGTCCTTGAGCACATATCAGGAGGAGGGTTCCTCCTCAGAATACTACGGGGGCGCCACCTCATGGTTCCCTTGGGGATGATCTCCACTTAGGCCAAAATCCTAAGCTTCCGGGGAGGTATACCGACATCACACTCATTTATATATCATGTTCGGTCGGTTCTTTGTATATCCATGTTTTCATTTCTTTTGTTTGTTTTCGTTTTCTTTCGCTTCTTTCGTTTCTCTTTGTTTTATTTTTTTGTTCTTGTTTTCGAAAACACAAAAAGACCAAAAATATTCCTGTTATTTCTCTTTGTTTGCTTCTTTAGTTTCTTTTGTTGGTTTGTGATGGCCTTAATGCCCTTGTTGGTAAACCCCAAGAGAAAGGTTGTGAAGAGTGTAGCAGCAAGTTTTCCCTCAAAAAAGAAACCAAGGTTGAATCGACCAGTAGGAGAACAAGCAATCTCTAAAAGGTTGATGCAGCTGAGGTGGCAGGGCGCACTACCGGTTCAGCAGCAACGTGGAACCTACACAACACAATCAAATCACTTTGTCCCAACGTAGCAGTGAGGTTGTCAACCTCACCGGTTTTGATGAACACAAAGAGGTTAAAACGTATGGTGTGGAAAACAGTAGGAAAGCAGTATGAAAACAGTATGCAAGCAGTAGGTGTTTTATCAGTATGAGGAAAATGGACCGGGGTCCACAGTTAACTAGTGGTATCTCTCCGTGAATGATAAATAACATGTGTGGCGAACAAATTACAGCTAGGCAATTGACATAATTGAAGGTTGCACCGTAGTGCATATGCAAGACATAAAGATAACTATGCGATTCATGCGGGCGTTACAACGAAATACATAGACCGTCATCCAACTTCATCTATGTCTAATCATCCACCCTCCGAATATCATCCGAACAAATGTTGGGTATTAAGTTGCTAGCAACAGATTATCACCGTAAGCAAAGTGTGTAATGTAAACTAGGTAAACACCGTTGTTTTCTCCCCAATGGAAACAACACATCCTCCATCTGTCACGTTTCCGCCACTCGAGCACAGATGAAAAGGAGGCATGAACCCACTATCGAGCATAAATACTCCCTCTTGGAGTTACTAGCATCTACTTGGCCAGAGCATCTACTAATAACGGAGAGCATGCAAGATCATAAATAACATAAGCATGAAGATAACATGATAGATTCATAATCAGAAGACATAACATTCAGCATTCATCAGATCCCAGCAAACACAACATGTAGCATTACATAAAGATGATCTTGACCATGTTAGGAAACTCACAAGATCTAAACATGAGGTACAAAGTGGAAAGAACAACCATGTAGCTACTACTATGGACCCGTAGTCCAAGGACGAACTACTCACGCATCACTTCGGAGGAGGGCATGGGGGTGTAGACCCATCCGGTGATAAATTCCCCTCCCGGCAGGGTGTCGGGGAGAGCTCCAGAACCCTCCCGATCTCGGGATGACGATGACAGCGGCCTCGGGTGTTTTTCGGGACGAAGTGGAATATATCCAGGGTTTACGTCCCGGGGGGGTTAAATAGGCGAAAGGGCAAAGGCGGTGGAGGCCTGGGGGCCCCACACCACCCCCCGACGCGGCTAAAGGGTCGAGCCGCCCTATGGTGTGGGCCCCCTGAGGCCCTACTCCGGGTCTCTTCGGAACTCCATGGAACCTTTGGGAATTCTAGGACTTACGGGCTTCGCATTTTCTAATTCCGAGAATATTTCCAGAACAACTTTTCTAAAACCGAAAACAGGGAACTGGCTCTGTGGCATGTTTTCAATAGGTTAGTCCGAAAAATCGATAAAAATGACATAAAGTGTATAGAAAACATGTGGGAAACAATAAGAAAACAACATGGAACATCAGAAATTAAGGATACGTTTATGACGTATCAACATCCCCAAGCTTAGTTCCTACTCGTCCTCGAGTAGGTAAACGATAAAAACACATAATTTCTGAGGTGACATGCTACCAACATAAACTTGATCATCAATAATGTAAAAGCATAAGCAAGCTGAGATCATAGAGCTTTAACACAAGCATGCTAAATAGAACTTCAATAATAAAGCATAGCAATCACCTTGCATCATGAGAAGTAACACAAATAAAAGATCATGAATAACAATGCAACAAAAGATATACGTTTGTTTCAAGTATAGAGAGAATATGTCAAAGTGATATTTCGCTAGTCCTTAAGAGTGGGGCAAAACATAAATGACAGGACACCTTCAAAGTTCATGAGGAAGACTAGAACAAATAATTAGAGAACAAGCAATAACACATCATGAATCAATTAATAATGTTTCTGGGACAAATGCACATAAAACTCAGAATGACAACTTTCGTGGGATAATCACGGCAGACGTTACCGGGGGTAACTTATCTTGGGGCAATTCGACTCTGGTGTTTGGGAGAGGGTTTAGCTCAAGGGAAAACATGATGATATGCGATCTGGTAGCCGGCAATCAAGTCGCCGAGTCTCCGATCTAAATATATTAACTCAACTCTCGTGTTACACTGGATACTCGATACCTAGCGATATTGCTCGAACTCTTGGATCTCTCTCGTCTAACCCTAGGGGCCGGCTTATATAATATCCGGACCCCCTAGCCTACTCTCCAAGGCGCACTCTGAATCCTACCCGGACACTGCCTACAAACCCTAAACTTCCTTATCGGAACCCACAATCCGGGTTACGAGGCCTACGTTCTTGGGCCTTCTAGAAACTCCTTTATCTTAAGCCGGGTCTTGTGCAGCGTCCTTTGGGCCGAGTTACTCCTTGGCGTTGGCCTACCGGGTTATCATCCCTCCATCAGTAGTCCCCAGAATAGCTTGGGCTTCATGAGTGTCGCACCCGGACTTCTAGGGGATACTCACAGTCCGCTGAATAGTAGAACAAATGGCTTACGGGGCATACCGGCACCCGCATCTCAATATGAGCAGGCCAACACGTAAACGTGTGACAACCATTCTCTACTATCCATCGTCTGCGCAAACCATCCCATAGAAATCAGGACACTTCCATTGACGTACTTCAAAACATACACACATGGTACGTCAACGGCATTGGAACAAGTGATATCACAACAGATCTCTACGACACAAAAGATGAAAATAAGTTGCAAATAGCTCTCATTAGAGCAGAGATAGCAAATACAATCATCCAGAGGACACATGTCCCAACATATCATCATTACATCACAGCGGAAGCATTCAAAAGGTCTGAGTACAGACAAGAACCAAATAGGCCTAAGAGGCCGGAAACGAAAAGACGGAGCCCATCCACGAAGTCTCGGATCCTGCCCGGGTCCGCTATCTACTCGTCAGCAGCCTCGTCAAACTCCACGTAGTAGCCACCATGGGATCCTCGGAAACGTAGTCTGCGGAAACCACAGCCCCAAAGGGGTCAGTACATAAACGTACTGGCAAGCAAGACTCACAGTTCACCAAAGTGTAACCCGTCAACACCAAGCACAGATGCCTTGGGTTCAACAGAAGAAAGGGGATATAAAAGATGCTGCAACTGGCTGCTCTAACCAACTACAGAAACATGCTACAACTTCCGGCTATCAGGAAAGGGATAAGATAACGTATCGGAACCAACTAATAACTAACATCAAACAAACCCATCCTGGATCTCGCCCCTTATCCAAAGAAGCAGTCCGAGGATAACTCACACAGTTGGATTAATGATGGTTCAAGTTATTGTGTCAATAAGACTATTACTAGTCAAGTTATCATTAGTTAGGTGTAAGTTGTTCTGAGTACTTGTTAGCCAGTACTTTCACCAAGTAATCCATAACCGCGGAAAACACGGCTTCTCGAGAAGATTTAACCCTGCAGGGATGCACCAATTTGGCCGTACACGTAAGAATGACCCGCCAGGCGGGGAGCTAACCCACCAAGCGAGGCACTCAACACAACTCAACTCTTCTTCGCATCAAGCCCAAAGAACCACATGCTGTGCGTGCGCGGCTAATCGAGCCCCACGAAGAAAAGGGGACCCTCATAGCACTCTAAGACCACGCCGCCCTAAATGCCGACTACAAAAGTTCCACCCTGGCGGCAAGGGTTCGCACCTGCACATGCATGCATCAAATGGAAAGCCCTAACTAAGTGTGGCGATTTGGACGAGATGCGAATCGAATCAAATTGAGGGGGGCGCCCATACTCGCTTCCCACATGCGGTTAGTGCGCTCATCATGGATCAGTAGACAAGACCCTTTTCCTAATTAGGGTCGACACTAGCAGGCCTCAAAACCACACCGGGCCTCCTGCCGGTGCCTTATCAGCAAATTATTATTACCTCAGAATTAACAGGTTGTTGTGTAACATCGAGCCCCAGAACATAATAGAAATATAGTAACAGAAAGTAACGGACATCAGACTCGAGCAAAAACAACCCCATGCTAGTAAGACACGGGCACAAGCAAAGAGGTTATAGGAGTGGAGGTGAGGCAATATCAGGGTTCAGGATATCATGTGATGGGTTCGTAACAGAAGCAACTATTCATAGGGCTAGCAGAATAGACAACGGAAAGTATCGGTATCCAATGTTGAAAGGAACACAATGGTTCATGTGAGTGAATACTTGCCTGCAAACCCAGTAGCGGTACTGAGCTAAATCCTTAGAAGGGGTGTCGTAAGTATCGTCGGTCTCAACGTCGTCGTTTATCCGAGAAGAAGCAAACAAACAACGCAGAGAGACAAACAATCAATATCATGGCATAGTGCACAAACATGGGATGATGCATGACCATTTAATTGATGCAACAAAATAAACTAGTTGACAAGATAGCAACATGATTAAATGGACCCATATGCAATTGGATTGCATATGGAAAGCCCATGAATTATGGTTGGAATATTTGTTTTACAGCTAATCAACAGGCGAAGGTGGATTATTATGATGCATGGATGAGGAAAACAGAAAAATAACAACAATAGAACCAAATGGAAATAAGGTTTAACAATTTTGGAATTTTATTTATTAAGTTATGGAATTTTGGTTCCTTAAAGGTGTCACACAAGCATTTGTTGTTTTCACCACTTTAATTTGTTCAAATTAGATAACAAAGTTCATATTTGATAAGAACACACAATATTAGGTGGAATACATGTTTCACTTGTTGAAAAAGGATTTAGAATAATTTACTTATGAATTAAACAAGTTAAACAAGATTTAATTGAATTTAATTCAAGTTTGAATTTAATTGAATTTTTATTTGTTCAAAATATTAAAACAAATTCATATTTCAAAAGTTTATACTTTTATGGTTGGAAAACATATTTTATATGTCCCAAAAGAATTTAAATTGATCAAGTTATGAATTTAGCAATATTAAATGAATTAAACAAGGTTTAAATTATTCAACCAATTTTAATTATTCAAAACATGAAACAAATTTTATATTTGGAAAGGTGGTTTAATTTTGCATGGAAAACATATTTCATTTGTTGAAATTGGATTTAAAATGAGCAAGTTATTATTTTGGCAATTTTAAATGCAACAATTAAGAAACAGTTGTTTTCAGCAATTTAAATTATTCAAAACAGCAAACAAAGTTGATATTTGGAAAGTACATGAAAAGTTGATTGGAAAACATATTTAGTTTGTTGAAATTGGAATTTTTATGCCCAAGTTATGATTTTTGCAAAATTAAATGAATTAAACAAGATTTCAAATATTGCACCAATTTAAAATATTCAAAACAGTAAACAAATTGCATTGAAAAGGTTGAAAACATGTAGCAAATGTTTCACTGAACATTTTGAGTTATTAAACATAATTTTTTGGGTTATTATTGAATTTATTATGCAATTTTCCATAATCATTCTTATTCTGCCATTTTTAGTAAACAGAGGGAAACATGCTCAAAATTAATTCAATTGTGACCAAATAAAATACCAATGTGTAGAGTTTGTTAAGACAAATTTTTAGAGCCCAATTTTGCTTAAATTGGATGAACCAAACTCAAGTTATGAAATTCCAATGTTTCCAATTTTTATTGCATTTTCAGTAATTAATTATTTAGTGCAAAAATTGTTACAGAAACATTTTGCAAACTTGACATTAATAGAAGGAGCACAAAATTATGAATCCACAGGATTTTGAATCATTCAAATTGGAGTGATATTCAATTTTATATGGATTTTAGAAGTAATGGGCCAGATCTGAGTTGCTGAAATTCGGGCAGAAAAGAAAAAGCAGAAATAAAAAGGTGGGGGTAGTGCAAAAATTGTTACAGAAACATGTTGCAAACTTGACATTAATAGAAGGAGCACAAAATTATGAATCCACAGGATTTTGAATCATTCAAATTGGAGTGATATTCAATGTTATATGGATTTTAGAAGTAATGGGCCAGATCTGAGTTGCTGAAATTCGGGCAGAAAAGAAAAAGCAGAAATAAAAAGGTGGGGGTTAGGGGGATCGAACCCAGGACCTGGGTCTGTGCGCAAGGGGTGCTGACCAGTGCGGTGAGCTTCTGCTTGTTGATAGGAAGGGGATCTCGGGGGGTTAAGGTGGGGCAGCGAGTTAACTGAACCAAATCAAATAAAAGGAGCAGAAAAAGGGTGGGGCTGGGACTCGATCCTGGGAGCTGTGGTTGCGCGCGCTGGGGACGCACCAGCTGGGCTGCTGCGCTGGTTTGATTGCATAGGGGCTGGGCTGGTTTTGATGCTAGGTAATCGGCGTAACTGAACTGCAACAAGCGCACGACATACAGGTGTTCTTCCCTGTCCACGAAACAGAACAGCAACGCAACCAATCGGCCCGAGAATTCGCGGAGGAGCAGCAAGCAATCAAGAGGGTGAGGAGGGGAATGGAAAGAGGAAGTTACCCTCTTCGCAGGGGTGGTCGCAGCACGGCCGGGGGGAGGCGGAGTCGCCGGCGGCGAGGGCCAGCGAGCGGCGGCCATGGCAGAGAGAAACGGAGGAGCCTCCTTCCTCTCGATGGCGGCGGTGGTGGGGAGATAGGAGGGTTAGGGTGCGGCTAGGGTTAGGGTTTTCCTAGGGGGTCTAGGAGATAGATATAGGAGGGGGGAAATCGGGTGGAGCAGGGGGCTGCGCCTGTCGCTGTCCACCATTGGTGACGTCACCTGTACGGAGGTTGGGGAAGGAAGGGGGGTAGCGGGCTGAGGGAGAGTTGGGCTTACGCAGCCCCACTGGTTTGCCCACCCCCTCTGCGATTTTCCTTTTTCTTATTTATTTTGTTTCTCTTTTTTTTTGTAGAAATAGAATTTGGAAGAAAAAGAATGGTTTTTGAGTTAGGAAAAATTAGGGAAAATTTGTGTTGCTTAGTTATTGTGTAAGTACCCATTTGACACTTTTTGTTTTCCATAAAAGTTCAAAAATAAAACTGTTTGTAATTTAATTCAAATTTGAATGATTTTTGGATTAAGTGACTTATTGAAAACAAGAATTTAAATAAGGTGAACATATAATTTTAATTGGAAGCAAATGATTATAATTGTGTTGTAATTTTCATAAGGTCAACATGGTGGTTGTTTTGGACAATGTGATTTGAATTTTGAATGAGAATTGAGTTAAATTAGTTATTAAATAAAACAACAAGTTAATAGTTCTATTTAAATGGAAACAACTAGCTGTTTTAATTGACCCTTTTATTTGGAAAATGTAACATAACAATTATGAACGATTATTTGGATGTTGGTTTGGAATTTCAAATGTTTTTGGTATTAGATGAATTTTTGATAGAAACAAAACAACAGTTTTGGAATCACACTTTAATGGAAACAATTGATTGTTTTGATTTGAAATATCATTTTGGAAATTGTAACATCACAAGTATAAAACAAAAGGTTTGAAATTTGGTTTGAAATTCAAATAGAAAACAAAGGAAAACAAAGGAAAACAGTTGGAAAACAAAGCAAAACAGAGGAAAACAAGCAAAACAAATGCAATGAACATGATGCCATGATGCAAAACATAAAATAACAGAGAGCAAACATTCTAATGGTTATTTTTCATACTTGGGATGTTACAATGAGATCCTCCTTGAAGCGCACGCTATTCCCTACAAAAAATAACAAACATACAAGTTCATAGAGGTCGGGTTAGATTGCTTTGATAAACAGCTAGGCCTAACTCCATGGTGGCCATATAATAACCCGGCTTTCTCTAAATCCCTCTTTACTCTTTCCGGGTCAACGCCTGGGTAAGAATGCCAAAGATCCGGCTTACACTACTTGATAACTGATCCTGATACCGCGGGAAGATTTCCTTCATATCTTGTCCGGATATCCCGTCTAGCACTTAACGCATATCCCGGAAAATCCGGCGGATATCCTTTGTCCCGAAATTTCCGGTTCCCGCCCGTTGGTCTAGGTTTATCCACCCGCACCCTATAAATAGGTACCTAGGGGACAACCTAACTCCAACGGTCCACTTCTCCTTCTTCTTCCTTTCCTTCACTTCCGCGCCCGAGCTCACAGAGCGCCGCCACGGAGACCTTGCGTACGCCACCGGAACCAATCCGCCGCCGGCTACGTTCCGCCACAGCTCGTCCCGCGCCGCCGCCATCCTCCGCCGCCGCTCCCTCGAGCAGCTTGCCGAAAGTCGCAAAGGGGCATTCGGAGTGCGCCATTTGCCGCCGCCGCGCATTACTCCAATCTCCTCCGGTGAGCTCCTTGTTTCCATTAATCTAGCCTTGTAATTTTTCGAATCGATCTAGATTGGATCTAGTCCACCGCGGGCCATTTTCCTTTCCGCGCCGGATTAGGTCGCCTAATTCCATACTAGTTCGTCCAATAGCTTGGTAGATGGTCATATATTACTCCCCTATTGCCATTAATCACCAATTCCTCCACAAAATCATCCGCAAATTTTTCAATCTAGATCCATTTCGCCCAAATTTTCCGCAACCGTCATTGACACCCGGAAAATCCACTTCTTCCAGTTCTTTTGCTTTGCAGTAGATACATGGGCAATCACCCTTCTTCCGCAAATGATCACCAATACGTAAGTCCCCCATAATTTCTGTATTGCTACTCGATACCCGGATAACCTGTAACTTTCACCCCGTCTAGTGATACCCGGATATTTTCACCCCGTCTACTGCCGAGACACATCCCCACCCGGTGAAAGGAAATTGCCGGGTTACTCGGAGGGTCTCCTTGATATCTCCGAGTCCTTCAACGCCTTTGCCCCTGAATCGGACAGGGAGGCCATCCAACCTCTGCTAACCAAGATAGCCGTCCTCTCCGCCCAAGGTCTCCTTGGGCTCAACTTGGTCAAGACCTGGGTGGACTTCAGGATCCAGCCCAACTCCATCCGCACCAAGCTAATGTGCGACTACTCGGGGCACGTCACGGACGCGCTTCGATATTCTTCTAAGAACTACCCAGCCGGCGATACCAACAAAACCATCAAGAGTTTTTTGACGGAAAAATTGGAGGTGATCAAAAACATCGCCGGGTTAGCTCCATTCACCCGGGATAACCCGGCTCCAGCGGTAAAATCCGACTCTTATACTTTTACCTTCATGCTTTCACTTGATATGACTGCTGATTCTTACCCTTGTGCTTTTGTCTTAGGCTGATAACGTTTTCTGGAACGTCGAGACCTCCCCTTCTTCCGGAGACCCGGAAGAAGATGAGGAACCGGCTGACAATGACGAAGGTATTTATCCGGGTCTTCTATCAACTTCACTTGCGCCATTTTGCTCGCACATCTAACTTTTTCCGACTATGCATACTCGGCTTACAGGGTTGGAGGACAAAGATGACAAGGACGAGGGGGACCCGGAGGCCATCGAATCCGATCAAAGCGACCCTGAACAAGAAGCAGTTGTTGGGGCCAAGAGGAAGACCAGGGGGGTGGTATCCAAGGTTCCCTTCTCCTTTATGTCCTCCTAACCCTATTCCTTTGATAACATGCGAAAACTTAATCAACAATTATCCAACTCACCCCATTTGAAGGACTCTCTTCCGGCCAAGCGTAGAGTGACACAGAGTTCCCCGGGTGACGATCCCCTCAACCCGGGCATCGCCACCTCACCGGTCCGCCGTGCCGGTACTCCTCCACCTAACCCTTCCAATTCTCCTTGGCGTCGCCCCTCCCCCAACCATCCTCGGGCTGGGCAGTTCCGGGTTCCGCTATCGGTTTCTGCGACAGTTTCATCCGCTTCCAGTAGCGAGCTCCCCCCGGATTATGCTGTGAACACCGGGTAAGTCCTTGCTGTATGATATCCCCGCACACTCGATAATCTTCCTCCACTGCCACTAACTGTTTCTTTCTTTTTTCCTTAGCGCCCAAGTCACACTTAGTGACCCGGAGAACATGGAGACCGATAACCGGGAAACGGAGGGGCCGACTGATAATACGGACGCCGCGACTGGCGATGATGCTGAAGACCACCAGGAACAGGGCTCCTTGGGTGACCCAACTCACCAAGAAACCGGGTCTCCAAAGCCATCCGAAGAGGCTGAGGACGAAGAGGTTGAGATCCCGGACACGAAAATGAGTTCTCCAAACCCGGACACCGAGACAGTCCGGGTCTCGACTCCAAAGTCGGGGAAAATTCACCCGCCAGGCGATCAAGCTGCCGGCTCTTCTGGCGTCAGGCCCGAAGAAATGACATTCTCCCAGATGCTGGAGGCCCTTCACACCTTGAGGGGCGATGAAGAAAATATCTTAGAAGCTTTGATAGCTAAACATGAGGTAAGTCCGAATAATATTGCCTGTATCCTTATCTAGTCCCCAAGTTCCGAGTGAACTTATTGATAATTTGCTTGGAACTTTGCAGTATGTCCGACTAATCCTTCCTTGTGTCTCCACTCAGGCTTTCGTGGCCCAGTCCGAGAAGAAATTGGCGAAGACCACCAAGCTCCTTGAGAAAGAGGTGGCTCTACGTGAGGCGGCTGAAGCTGAAGCTAGGAGGAGCGGGAAGATCACGAGGAAGTATAGGAGGAGGGCTCATGCAGCAGAAGATGAGATAACAAAAGTTTCTGTTCAAATTGCCGATACATATCGTGCACTGGCTGGTATGATTCCTAACTTTGATAATTATGACCCGGATTCTCATTTTGATAAATAGTTGAGTTTCCTTACTCGGTGCTTTTTCCTATTTTCTGCAGGTCCGGATGAAGTAATCCCGGAGGAAGATGACATTGCCAAATTGAAGACCATCAAGAGCACTATCCGGCATCTCTGTGCCGGAACCAAATGGATCTTTCAAGAACTGCAATGGCCGGGTGTTGGACACGGCAATCTGAAGAGGTTACTGGACGCCTGCTCCACTATACCCGAGTGGATTGGGCACTGGAAGCGCTCGTCCTGCCGGGTTGGAGTAACTCGGGGGCTTGCGCTGGCTAAAGCTTATTTTCCTAAGCTCGAGCCGGCCAAGCTTGTGGGCGGGTTTCCAGAATTCAACCATGACGGGTCCAAGTTCTCAATGAATAATTTCAAGGCCATCCAGAAGGAAGTTCGTCACCCGGCCAGTGTGATTGCTGATGGCTTGGATATCAACTCAATTATCCCTGCGTACGATGCTGATGGTAAGGCGATTAAGTCGGATCTTCCCAAGCCGTACGACATGTTGGCCCGATGGAAGGCGGAGGCTGCCCAGTTGAGAGAGGAGGCCACGAAGAAGAAGGCTGAGGCCGATTCTGCGCCTGCTACCTCCACACCGATCGTCCCTCCTCCTGCACGGGCCGGCACTACTGCTGATCCGGGTGTTGCTGCTACCAAGAGTACTGAAGGGCAAGCTAAGGAACAAGACCCGGCTGGCAAAGGCAAGGGGAAGATGGATGCCTCAGTCCCGGATGCCGAGTGATACTTGCTATCCGCCGTCATTTCGTATGCGTCAGTCGGCCAATTTGCCCTTTGAACAATTATTTTTGATGGTGCGCCTGTGCACCTTTGATACTAGTATCGAGAGTTGTAATGCACTTTAATGCCTCAATATGCTTCGTGGCCCTTCTGGCCTTTGGATGATTTTGATATTTATCTGCCTTTGAGCTTATTTACTCTTGATACTCCGACTTTCTTTATGGTTCCTTTTGTGAGACTCGGTTTCCGGATCTCGTGGGTTTTGACGGGTGAACTTTTCTCTAAGTCCCCAAGTCCCCAAGACTCAGATTTTTGGGTTTTTGTGCTTTAATCTCTTTGATCAAAATCACCAGTCCCCAAGGCCCGAAATTCCGAGTCTGGGGGGTGAGGTTTCTCAAAGAAAACAAATTGTTTCTGCTAAGCCCAAAACCTAGACCCGTTTCACATAGGTTTTGAAGTTATGCTTGATAGACGTTGAGTTTCCGGTTATTAACCCTCTACTCTGCATAACTTGTGGTTTAGATAACCCTTTTAACTCTCTTGTACTGTAAGCCGGCTTTCGCGTGGATACCATGTTGTTACATCTGTACGAAAACAGGGTCAGGCAAGTCCCATTGGGCATCATGGCTGATTGTAATCGTAAGCGAGCAAATCATGCCACTTTAGTGCGAGTCACATCGAGCTTAAGTAAGAAAAGTCAAGAAATTTGGCTCCTTTGTCTGGTTATAAGATTGCAGCCGTACTCGTTTGCGAGTAATCGTCCCTTATAACTCATAGGCATCATGGCCGGGTCTTTGAGTTTGTAACTGTGCTATTCCAGCAATCAGCCCCCAAGACCTGAATATATGCAACATACTAAAGAAACTAACGCACTAAGAAAACAATAAATAATACTTACCTTGAAGAAAAATAAAAACATAACAGAAGAATAAAACTTGATAAAACGTGTGGAGAAGATATATTGCTTAACCATCTCTTTATTGATATGAGAAAGTTAGGTCAGCAAGCCGCCTCATTAAAAACCCTCCAGTCCCCTTAGGTACCCTGGATGGGAAAAGAGTGCGTCTGAAACCTGCTGCCTGTTACATCGTGTAGTTCCACTTGTGAGTCTGATCTATACTAGGTATAGTAGGGGCGCAGCTGAGCTACGTTCCATGGTCTTTCTTTCTCTTGCATAGATGAAGTGGTATGAGCGGTGTCGTTAACCGTAGCCGACTCTTCCCTTGCATCTATCAAGTAATACGATCCATTGTGCAGATTCCAGCTTATGATAAACGGTCCTTCCCATGGCGGTGATAACTTATGTTTTCCTTCTTTTGACTGTACCAGGCGCAGAACCAGGTCTCCTTCCTGGAAGACCCGGGTTTTCACGCGCCGGCTATGATATCTCCGCAGATCCTGCTGATATATGGCTGATCTTTCCGGTGCTTGTTCCCTTTCTTCTTCTAGCATATCCACGGCGTCCTGCCGGGTCTTCTCGTTCTCTTCCTCGACGTAAGCCGAGACTCGAGGCGAGTCATGGATGATATCACTCGGCAACACCGCCTCTGCACCATAAACCATGAAAAACGGTGTCATCTGAGTGGATCTGTTGGGTGTTGTGTTGATACCCCAAACCACTGCAGGTAATTCTTCAACCCATGCACCAGCAGCTCTGATACCCGGAACTCGCAATCGTGGCTTTAGTCCACGAAGCAATTCTTGATTTGCCCTCTCCACTTGTCCATTAGCCTGTGGATGAGCCACTGAAGCTACGTCAAGCCGGATTCCATTGTTACCACAAAATTTCTCCATCTCGCCAAGGGACATATTGGTTCCATTGTCGGTAATGATGCTATGGGGATACCCGAACCGATAGATAATCCTTTTCAGGAACTTGACTGCTGTAATTGCTTCACAGTTGGTAACTGGCATAACCTCAACCCACTTGGTAAACTTGTCAATGGCCACCAAGAGGTGCGTCTTTTTGCAAGGTGACATGTGAAAGGGGCCAACCATGTCCATGCCCCAAACAGCAAACGGCCAAGTTAACGGGATAGTCCGTAATTCCATAGCCGGCACATGGGTTTGGCGAGCGTACCTTTGACATCCGTCACACCTTGCCACCAAGCGCTCCGCGTCTGCTAGGGCCGTGAGCCAGAAAGAACCATGTCGATAAGCTTTGGCCACAAGAGATCTTGTGGATGCATGATGCCCACAATCACCTTCATGGATTTCCTTGAGGATCTGTCGGCCTTCTTCTGGTGCTACACAGCGCAAAAAGACTCCTGCTGCGCTTCTCTTGTATAACTCTCCATTGATGATAGAATAACCTTTTGCTCGCCTCAGAATTTGTCTTGCTAATACTTCCTGCTGTGGTAACTGGCCCCGTGATAGGTAGGCCAAGAACGGCTCTGTCCACTCGGGAACAGCATGTATTGTGGCCATGAGCTCCAAATCCGGGTCTTGATTTGCCAGTTCTTCCTCAGACTCGGTTTTAACTGATGGTCGCCATAGTTCATCCAGGAAAACATTTGGTGGAACCGGCTCTCTGCGCGAGCCGAGTCTGGCGAGTGCATCTGCTGCTTCGTTTTTTCTTCTGTCTATGTGCTCCACCTCGTACCCGGAGAAACACCCGGCAACTCTATCAACCTCTCTGCGGTATGCTGCCGTAGTTGCATCTTTTCTATCCCAAGTTCCTGAGACCTGCTGTACCACAAGGTCCGAATCTCCAAAGCATCGTATCCTCTTAATATTCATCTCCTTTGCTACCTTTAAGCCGTGCAATAAGGCCTCATACTCGGCCACGTTGTTGGAACAATCAAAGTGAATCTGCAGCACATAGCTCAACTTGTCTCCTTTGGGTGATGTTAGCACCACTCCAGCTCCTGACCCCTCGTATTGCTTGGAGCCATCGAAGTGCATGATCCAAGACTCGGAGTTTGGAGCCATGGTGGGCATGCCTGTGTGTGTCCAATCATTAATGAAATCGACTAGGGATTGAGATTTAATTGCTGACCTTGGCTCGTAATTGATATGATAATCCCCCATCTCGATCGCCCACTTGGCTATTCTACCTGTTGCATCTGAGTTTCTGATGATATCCGACATTGGTATAGAACTAACCACTGTTATGGGGTGTTCCTGAAAATATGGCTTCAATTTCCGGCTAGCCATGAAGACCCCGAAAACCAGCTTTTGCCAATGTGGATAGCGCTATTTTGCCTCTGATAATACCTCACTGACGTAGTAAACCGGCCTCTGGACCGGGTATTCTTTTCCATCTTCTTTTCGCTCGACAACAACCACTGCGCTAACCGCCCGGGGTCCTGCTGCAACGTATAATAACATAGGCTCTTTAGGACCCGGGGCTGCTAGGACTGGTGCCTCAGATAGCTGCTTTTTTAGTGCCTCAAACGCCTCGTCCGCCTCTTGATCCCATACGAATTTGTCAGATTTTTTCAAGAGCCGGTACAAGGGTATCGCCTTTTCTCCGAGTCTGGATATAAACCGGCTGAGCGCTGCCACGCACCCTGTGAGCTTCTGAACATGTTTCAAATTTTCCGGCTTTTTCAGGCTCTGGATAGCTTTGATTTTGTCCGGGTTTGCTTCAATTCCTCTCTCAGAAACGATAAAGCCGAGTAATTTCCCGGCTGGAACTCCAAAAACGCACTTTGTCGGGTTGAGTTTCATCTGATACCTTCTCAAGTTCTTGAACGTTTCCTTTAGATCGTCAATAAATGTCTCCGCCTTTCTGGTCTTGATCACCACATCATCTACATAAGCATGTACGTTGCGTCCAATTTGGTCCTCGAAGCACTTCTGAATACACCGTTGATAGGTTGCGCCAGCGTTCTTCAGTCCAAATGTCATTGTCTTGTAACAAAAGGCCCCAAAAGGGGTTATGAACGATGTTTTCTCCCAATCCTCCTTCTTGAGCTTGATTTGATGATACCCGGAATATGCATCCAGGAAACATAATAGGTCGCTTCCAGCTACTGCGTCTATAATCTGATCTATCCTTGGTAGTGCAAACGGATCCTTTGGGCAATGCTTGTTGAGACTCGTGTAATCAATGCACATCCTCCACTCAATTGTCTTTTTCATCACGAGAACCGGATTTGCTAACCAGACCGGGTGAAACACTTCCATAATAAAGCCGGCTGTCAGCAGCCGAGCAATTTCTTCCCCTATAGCTTTCCTTCTTTCCTCATTCATATTTCTCAATCCCTGCTTCACAGGTCTGGACTTGGGATCGACGTGCAAATTGTGCTCTGCCAATTCTGTGGGGATACCCGGCATATCGCTAGGCGTCCAGGCGAACACATCCTGATTTGAACGAATGAACTCCACAAGTGCTTTCTCCTGCTCGCTGTCCAAGTTAGATCCTATAGCAAATTGCTTGGAGGGATCACCCTCGACAAAAGCTACCATCTTGGTGTCCTGTGCTGCCTTGAATTTTGCTCTCTCATCTTCAGTATTTGGTCTTTTTAACGTTGTTCTATCATCCGGGTCTACTTGAGACCGGTAATACTTGAGTTCCTCTTTTCTGCAAGCTTGCTCCGCCATGGCTGCGTCTCCTTCATCGCACTCAGCTGCTATATCCCGGCTCCCGTGTATGGTGATGGTCTGCTTGGGGCCCGGGATTTTTAGTTGTAGATACACGTAACACGGCCTGGCCATGAACTTGGCATAAGCCGGCCTTCCGAACAGCGCGTGATAAGGACTGCACAACTTAACCACCTCGAAAGTAAGCCACTCGACTCGATAATTATCCTTTGATTCTCCAAAAGCTACTTCCAATGTGATCTTTCCCTCGGGGCACGCTGAGTGACCCGGCACAATCCCGTGAAAAACCGTTGAACTCTTTTGCAGCTGAGACTCCTTGAGACCCATGCGTAGAAAGGTTTCCCAATACAAGATATTGATGCTACTTCCACCGTCCATTAGGACCTTTTTCAGCTCATAACCATTAACCTGTGGTGCCACCACCAATGCTAAGACTCCCGGGTGTTCTATCCTTTCCGGGTGATCTCTTCTGCTCCATGTTACGTCCTGCTCTGACCATCTCAGGTATCTCGGGACAGCCGAAGAAACCGAGTTTACTGCTTGTTTCAGTATCTTTTTATCCTTGTTAGAAATTCCTGTGGTGTGCACGTGATATTGTCCCAGTTGCTTGGGGTTAGCTTGGAAACCTCCAGCTCCCCCTTGGTTGTTACCCGGATTTCCGCCTGCCGGGTTGTCGGCTAGGGGTGGACCGTTGCCCGGGTTTCCACCCGGACCCGGTCCTCCTCCCCGACCTGCACCTCGCATGGCCTTGTTTATCTCCTCATTCTTCCATCTCTGTAGGTCCGCACACTGCTCCAATGAGTGGTTAGCCGGCCTACCGTTCCTGCTGTGCTTTGGGCACGCCATTCTGAAGATATCCCAATTATTACCCGGCCTCGGCGGTCCTTGATAATTTCCTCCGTTGTGGTTTCCAGCATTGAAATTTCCTTCTGCTCTAGGTCTCGAAGACCCGGCTTCTGTGCTAGCGACAAACTCGGAGCCTCCCTCAAACGGGCGCTTGTTCTGGTTGTTCCCATTGTTACCTCCATTGTTACCCGGCGTTGATCCATTGCCGGTTCTTCCACTATTATTTGTATTTGCTTTTGGTTTCTTGTCATCGACATCCTCTTCTGTAGTATCCGTTGCAGCGTGTTTGTTGCATGCATCCATTAGCTCTCCCATCGTAACCTCTGAAGCATTTCGACTAGATTTCATGCGAGTTAACTTTTGCACTAAAGGTATGTACTTGCACGTCTTTGCCATAGCTTGTAGCGCATCTTTGGGCTGAATATCCGTAGATGAGTGAAGTATCTCCATAACCCGGCGCACCCAGCTGCGCGCCGATTCTCCTTTCTTTTGTACACATCGCTCTAAGTCATCAATAGTAAATAGCTTTCTGCACGTCCCATGAAAGTGCTTGATAAACACAGTTTTCAACTCCTCCCATGACTTGATAGATCCTTCCGGTAAATTATTGAACCATAACTTTGCTGCTCCTTCTGACATCATCAAGTACATGAACTTGGCTTGAAGATTTTCTGATGCATTGCGAATCGACATAGCCATCTCATAACTGCTCAACCATGTTTATGGATCCATAGTCGGCTCATAATTCACAACTTTACCCGGTTCTTTGAATTTATCCGGGTAAGGCTCAGCCCTGATGTCAGCCGACAGACACTTAGGCCCAGCAAGATTAGTCGGAACTGGCCTCACCCGGGAAACATGTGATCCTGTGGGAGGTGCAGCTGGACGCGGTACGGCTGGTGGCCCATGCACCGCAGATCCGGCCGCGGCCCTCCTGGCTCTGGAACTATCCACGATAGCTTGTGCTGCTGATGCTGCTGGTACTGCCTGAACGCGGGGAGGAGGCGACATTTGCTGCTGCTCTTCCCTCCGCCGTGCTGAACTTGTCTGGATATTGCCGGTATTGCCTCGTTGCTGGCTGATATATGGTGTCCCATGCATTCCACTTCTGTGATCCGGGTAATTAACTTGCTGCGCTACCGCAGTGCGCAATAGATCTATCGCCCGCCGGGTCTCCTCTGCGTGGGGTGACTCTCTCACGGGGATTTGATTCAATGCGAGCGTTGCTGCGTACACATTATCGATGGGGTTGTTGTAATGACCTGCTGGTGTGCGAAATCGCGATGGTGGTGGTGGTGGTAATGTATTGCCGGCAGCGACTCCAGTCTGCAATGTAGGTAACCCGGCTTGTATGTTTGCCGGCTGTGTTCCTCCAGTTGCAGGTTGCTGTACGGTTCCTTGGTTTGCTGCCGGAATCGGTTGATCCTGAGGTGTGATAAATAGGTTGGTCGGGTTTATGACTCCACCCGTTGCCGGTAACATGGTTTGATGCCTTTGACGCACCCTGGTTGTCTCTTCTCGGAGCCGGGTTTCCAATGCATCCAGCTCACGTTGGCGGGTGGCCATCCCCTGCCTTTCTGCTTCTACTTGCCTTCTCTGTTACTCCAGTGCGCGACGGGCTACGTCCAGATCTCTGACACGTTCTGCCGCGTTTTCCGAAGTAATAACTGTGAGATAAAACGGTTGGATCCAGAATCAAGTTGTTATTGAATAGGGTCGGGTGTTGCGGGTTTGAAGGACCCGCCCCTGACGTCCGGTTTGCCAGATATCCAAACATGTTTGCCTGCAACTCGCTGTCCGCCGCGTGGCTGGTAACCGATGCCGATTCTCCGTCAACTCGGGGTGAGAACCGGGTTTCCGTCAACCGGACCATGCTGCTGGGCCACTGCTGGTGCTGTTCCGACTGTGGCCGCAGTCACGTTCCCCTGATTAAGATTGATCGCTGGGGCCGTGTAAACCACAACCTGGCGCGTAATGCTTGGCGCAGATTCGTACTCTTCCTCTTCGCTGCTATTTTCCTCGTACCGGTTCTCCAGCAGATGCAGGATGGACTCGGTATCATCTTCTCTCATGACCCGGCCACGCGGGGTCCATGCCGGCTCCTCCGGCTGTTCCCTCTTCGTGGGGGGCTCTTCTGTCGGATCTACCGTCCCGACCGATTCTTCCCCATCTGATTGAACGTGGGTAGCTTCCCCTGACACAGAATCAAATCCGAAATCGTCAGGGATTGAACCGGACGTACGTACCATGCCGATGAAGACGTTGATCTGGCCGATTGTCACGACAGATCCGGATTCGAGCAGATCCGACTCTGGCCCCCAGCCGGAATCGTCCACCATCTTCTCTCCTTCGTTGTCGGTGTAGATCTCGCCGATGACAAGGTTCTCCATGTTCTTCCGAGCTTCTCCCGTGATGTAAACACCCTTGGACGTAGGCCCCACGGTGGGCGCCAACTGTCGTGGGATAATCACGGCAGACGTTACCGGGGGTAACTTATCTTGGGGCAATTCGACTCTTGTGTTTGGGAGAGGGTTTAGCTCAAGGGAAAACATGATGATATGCGATCTGGTAGCCGGCAATCAAGTCGCCGAGTCTCCGATCTAAATATATTAACTCAACTCTCGTGTTACACTGGATACTCGATACCTAGCGATATTGCTCGAACTCTTGGATCTCTCTCGTCTAACCCTAGGGGCCGGCTTATATAATATCCGGACCCCCTGGCCTACTCTCCAAGGCGCACTCTGAATCCTACCCGGACACTGCCTACAAACCCTAAACTTCCTTATCGGAACCCACAATCCGGGTTACGAGGCCTACGTTCTTGGGCCTTCTAGAAACTCCTTTATCTTAAGCCGGGTCTTGTGCAGCGTCCTTTGGGCCGAGTTACTCCTTGGCGTTGGCCTATCGGGTTATCATCCCTCCATCAGCAACTATGCTCTCTCAACCGTGCATGAAGTTAGAAGATGGATACTCAACATAAAAGTAAAGAAAGGCCCTTCGCAGAGGGAAGCATGGATCACGCATGTGCTAGAGCTTTTATTTTATTAAACAGAGATATAAAAACTTGACACTCCTCCCAATCATATTTCACAAACCATGGCTAACTGAATCCTCGGGTGCATGCCAACAGTCACATACCGTTGAGGAGTGTTTATATTTTAAGAGAGGTGTATGCTTATGTCAACGAATGGTAAATAGAAAATACAGTACGTCACAAGACAACTAGACTTCACAAGAGCGGCTCTCATAGAAGGACGCATCTTGGTAGAAGGTCATCCCTCTTTCCCTTTTGTTTACACAATTATGCATTGACTGATAAATCAGAGGCAAAAATAGTGAAGAGAATTTGTGTTATTAATTTGGGGCTGGCCACCCTGCCCCCAGCTCTTCTATCATTGGATAAGCGGATGAAGCCACTAGTCTAGGGTGTGAAATTCCAATCATCAAGTGAGGTAAAGATTCTCTATTTACGTCCTCATGAGCTAAAACAGGAGTAATTTTGAAAGTTTTAAAGGTAACACATGAGCAATTTACTTTGGAGTGGCGGTTAAATACCACATGTAGGTAGGTATGGTGGCACAATGGGAAAACTTTGGTTTTTGGGAGTTGTATGCACGAGTATATATCATACTCAGTACATGTGGAGGCTAGCAAAAGACTGGGAGCGACAAATCAGGAGAGCATAAGAGCCATACTCATGCATAGAGACATAAACATCATTAATCAAAGCATAAGTGGTACCACAAGTTCAAAAACTAAATTATCATAGAGGCTATTTGTGACTGGTTCATAGTCATAACCATGTGTGAGCATGCGCTAAGTCAACCAAATAAAACATTCAAAGGAGAACACCACAAATTTATGCTTCAATATGACAAGAACAACTCATGATTCTTTCAATGGCACATTAAACACTCTCAGTTATTTGAGGCTAATCATGCTACTCAATAACCACAAAGCTTTAGAACTAAAATAACATCTAGCATGATATGAAAAATTCTAGCCACAGTCTATACAAGCTTCTACTTGCACCGTTAAAAATTCTACCTCAAGCAACAGTTTTTTTCCCAACAAGCACCATACAAAACATGATTTAACCAAAACTCTCTAAATTCTACAGAAATAAAACATGAGAGGACTCACAAAACACTACTAAAACTAACAGCTCTGAATAAGAGATGCAATGAAAACGAGACTAAACATGAATTTTTGCAGCAACTAGAAGAAAAACTAAGAATACTAACATAGCAAGTATTCAAACGAAAAAGCGGAGCGTGTCTCTCTCCCAAACAAAGAATTATAGGATCCAACTATATTATTGCATCAAGGAAAACAAAAGAAAACAAAGGAAAACAAAATAAAAACAAACAGACGCTCCAAGTAAACTTCATATGATGTGACCGAATAAACATATAGTTTCACGAGAAGTGACCTAATAGATAGTTGATGAAGAAGGGGATGCCTTGGGAATCCCCAATCTTAGATGCTTGAGTCTTCTAAAAATATGCTTGGATGAACCACGGGGGCATCCCCAAGCTTTAACCTTGCACTCTTCTTGATCACATATATCACATCTTCTCTTGACCCTTGAAAACTTCCTTCACACCACACTCAAACAGTAATTCGTATTAGAGGGTTAGTGAAACAATTAAAAATCCATTGGTTCTGTATGTAACAAGTTTTATTGATACTTTTAAACATTAGCTACAGCCACTGATGTTTCATGAAGCAAAGAAATCCACTTGACATCGCAAAAGAGCAAATGCAAGAAAAATGGCAGAATCTGTCAAAATCAGGATAGTCTGTAAAGAAGAATATTTTTGAGGCACGTACGTTGCTCAAATCTAAAAACTTAAAGAATGGAAAAGTTGAGGAATTAGCCGAGGAATAAGCACAAAAAATTTCAAATTATTCTGATCTTTCTGGATTTTATACGATTTTTTACGGTGGACAGCAGAAATCTGTTTCGTGCGCAGAAATCCGAAAACCAACTCCAACTCTTGTCAGAAACCTTACTTGGCACTACTAAAACATGAAAATAAAGATACAAAGGAGTTTATACAGAAGTATAAAACCCCATGACTCAAAGAAAACAGAGAAAACAAAGCAAAAAATAAAACCATGGGTTATCTCCCAAGAAGTGCTTTTCTTTAACGCCTTTAGCTAGGACTAGAAAAGTGGAATCAAGTATTTTCAAGTGAAGAAGCATCCAAATTGTTACGAGGTCTACGCTTACCTTTCTTACCCTTATTTTTAGTTTTAGGGAACTGATGGTCCAAGCATGGTTTGGAAGTGAAAGTCATGGTACCTTTCCCCATATGATGGTTGCTCCTAAGATCTTCAGCAGAGATCTTCCAAGGGTAATTTGTCCTTCTCCTACACATTCAATAACAAGATAATCAGTGGAGACCGTTTTTCAATGGGAAATATAGTGGTGTTATTAATGACAGGAATTTCTTCCCCTCCCTCAGCAAGTCCCCAAAGGTTCAAAGATTCATAAATCTCTTTAGGCATAAGGCAAAATTCAGACATAATACCACAACGAGCATGAAACGTTTCACCATTTATAGCAACCTTCACCAAAGGAATCATATTTGAAGCTTCAGAGTTTCTTGGGACATAATCAAGATGTTCATGAATCTGTCCATAACCTTCTTTTAAATGAGAAATATGTGACTCAAGAGTACTCAATCTAGCATAAATACTTGCAAAGGCTTTATCAGAACTACTAGGTAAATTGTAGGTTGCAATTAATTTTTTTATAGCTTTAAAAGCTTGTTCTCCATTACAATGAAGGAAATATCCTCCTACCACAGTATCCAAAGCATATCTATAGCAACAAACAAGACCAAAGTAAAAGCTACAAAGAAACAGGCTTAGAGTCATTTTAGGTTCAGTTTTGCAATAGGAATAAAAAAAAACTCTAGACCAAGCTTCCTTAAAACTCTCATCACTCCCTTGTTTGAAAGTGAAGATCATTTCCTCATGTGACATGGTAACAGGAACAGAGGTACTCATTTTAACAAAACTAAAAACAGGAATAAAACTACAGGTAGAATAAGAACTATTTTTTTGTGTTTTTGATAAAGAGAAGCAAACAAGACAAAATAAACTAAACTAAGCAAAACAAAAACAAAGAAAAGAGATTGGAAGTGAGAGACTCTCCTTGCAGAAATTCTCTTCCTCCCCGGCAACGGCGCCAGAAAACTTGTTGATGGCCTTAATGCCCTCGTTGGTAAACCCCAAGAGAAAGGTTGTGAAGAGTGTAGCAGCAAGTTTTCCCTCAGAAAAGAAACCAAGGTTGAATCGACTAGTAGGAGGACAAGAAATCTCTGAAGGTTTATGCAGCTAAGGTGGCAGGGCGCACTACTGGTTCAATTGCAACATGGAACCTAGACAACACAATCAAATCACTTTGTCCCAACGTAGCAGTGAGGTTGTCAATCTCACCGGTTTTGCTGAACACAAAGAGGTTAAACGTATGGTGTGCAAAACAGTATGAAAACAATAGGAACAATATGAAAGTAGTAGGTGTTTAGTCAGTATAAGGAAAATGGACCGGGGTCCACAGTTCACTAGTGGTGTCTCTCCCTGAAAGATAAATAACATGTGTGGTGAACAAATTACAGCTAGGCAATTGACAGAAATGAAGGTTGCACTGTAGTGCATATGCAAGACATAAATATTACTATGTGATTCATGCAGGCATTACAACAAAATACATAAACCGTCATCCAACTGCATCTATGTCTAATAATCCACCCTTCGAATATCATCCGAACAAACGTTGGGTATTAAGTTGCTAGCAACAGATTATAGCCGTAAGCAAAGTGTGTAATGTAAACAACGTAAACTAGGCAAAAACCATTGTTTTCTCCATAATGGAAACAACACATCCTCCATCTGTCATGTTTCTGTCACTCGAGCATAGATGAAAAGGAGGCATGAACCCACTATCAAGCATAAATACCCCCTCTTGGAGTTACTAGCATCTACTTGGCCAGAGCATCTACTAATAACGGAGACCATGCAAGATCATAAATAACATAAGCATGAAGATAACATGATAGATTGATAATCAGAAGACATAGCATTCAAAATTCATCAGATCCCAGCAAACACAACATGTAGCATTACATAAACATGATCTTGATCATGTTAGGCAGCTCACAAAATCTAAACATGAGGTACAAACTGGAGAGAACAACCATCTAGCTACTGCTATGGACCCGTAATCCAAGGATGAATCGGAGGAGGGCATGGTGGTGTAGACCCCTTGATGTCTACGCACGCTTCTATTCTTGTAGACAGTGTTGGGCCTCCAAGTGCAGAGGTTTGTAGAACAGCAACAAGTTTCCCTTAGGTGGATTACCCAAGGTTTATCGAACTCAGGGAGGTAGAGGTCAAAGATATCCCTCTCAAGCAACCTTGTAATCAAGATACAAGAAGTCTCTTGTGTCCCCAACACACCCAATATACTTGTCAGGTATATAGGTGCACTACTTCGGCAAAGAGAGAGTAAAATGCAAGTAATATGGATGATAATAAGTGATAATAGCAATCTGAAATAAAAATGGCAGCAAGCAAACATGTAGCAGAACAGGCGGAAAACGGTGTTTCAATGCTTGGAAATAAGGCCTAGGGCTCCTACTTTCACTAGAGGACACTCTCAACAATGATCACATAAATGAATAACTAGATATCTTCTCTCACTATGCTACTCTTAACCACTCTCCGGTCGAATAACAACACCAATCCATGAATAGGGCTTTAACAACACTCCTCAGAGTAAGCACTTTCCCAACTAAGTAACCCCATGCTATCACCATGGGACCCAGATGGTTCCACGCAAACACCACAATTTCATAGGGTTATCCAACACAAAATATAAATATAATTCTAAACCACATGGTGCACACACTGTCACCTTTACACCGTGATCAAAGAGTTTACGGAGATCTCATAACAAATAATGAACACTAATCATTGCGTAGGGCTGCAAAAAACATTCCTTAAAGTAAGCATTCTCATGTCTAGTTAACCCCACGCTGTCACTATGAGCGCCCTAGAAGGTACTAGACAAACACCACAATTCATAGAGGAGACACACACGATGTGCACACTGTCACCTTCACACCGCAGGACAAGGTGACTCCAATGTTCATATTAAGAAAACACTTGAGTAGCACAAGATGAAGAGTAACATCTATTTATTCAACTAGATTACAAAGCTCACGATCACATATAGATCACACCATGGGAGAGAGAGATGAACCACATAGCTACTGGTAGAGCCCTCAGCCTCAGGGGAGAACTACTCCCTCCTCATCATAGGAGACAGCAACGGTGATGGAGATGGCAGTGGAGTCGATGGAGATGGTTCTGGGGGCACTTCCCCGTTCCGGTAGGGTGCCAGAACAGAGATTTGTCCCCCGAAACTTGTCGGCGGCGGCGGCGGAGCTACTGATGTATTTTGTGGAAAAGGTTGATTCTTCTAGGGTTTATGCATCAGGGAGTATATACAGGCGAAAGGGCGATGCCAGGGGGTGGCCAGGGGGCCCACACCACCTGGTGGCACGACCAGGGGGTGGTGGCGCCACCCTATGGTGTGGCCACCCTGTGGCCCCCCTCCGGAGCTCTCGGGACTTCTAGATGCTTCCGGGGAAAATAGGAACTTCGGGATTCATGGGGTCCGATTCCGAGAATATTTCCAGAACAACTTTTCTGAAATCAAAAACAGCAAAAAAACAGGGAACTGGCACTTGGCATCTTGTAAATAGGTTAGTCCTGGAAAACGTATAAAAATGCTATAAAGAAGGGAGAAAACATGTATCAATTGTCATAATATTATCATGGAGCATCAGAAATTATAGATACGTTGGAGACGTATCACCCCTCCGATGATGAATTCCCCTCCCGGCAGGGTGCCGGGGAGAACTCCAGAACCCTCCCTATCTCGGGATGACGATGACGGCGATCTCGGGTGTTTTTCGGGACGAAGTGGAATATATCTAGGGTTTACGTCTCGGGGGGATTAAATAGGTGAAAGGGCAAAGGCGGTGGAGGCCTCGGGGCCCCACACCACCCCCCGGCGCGGCCAAGGGGGGCGCCGCCCTATGGCGTGGCCTCCCCTGAGGCCCCCCTCCGGGTCTCTTCGGGACTCCGTGGAACCTTTGGGAATCCTAAGACTTCCGGGCTTCGAGTTTTCCAATTCCGGGAATATTTCCAGAACAACTTTTCTGAAACCAAAAACAGCAGAAAACAGGGAACTGGCTCTCTGGCATCTTGTAAATAGGTTAATCCGGAAAATCGATAAAAATGACATGAAGTGTATAGCAAACATGTGGGAAACAATAAGAAAACAACATGGAACATCAGAAATTAAGGATACGTTTATGACGTATCAGTTTGCTTTATTTTCTCATTTCGGTTTAGTATTCAAAAATCCAAAAATATTTTGCTTTATTTGCTTTCTTCTTTCTGTTCTTGTTTTAATTCGAAAACCCAAAAATATTTGTTCTTCTTCTTTGGTTTTGTAAAGTTTGTTGCAGAGTTCACCGGACTTCCGTGTATCCATTGGAGCTTGATTATCATTCTATATTATTCAATCCACAAGTGAAGAGCAGTAATGATGATTTACGACATTCCAAGTTGTGGTGAGAGGCTGATATGAACTCTATTTGTTTTATTTTTGTGCATATACTCATCGTGTGAACATTCTTAGTTCGTTCATGTAAGGTGTATGTTATTTAATTGATTCTTAGTAGTTCGTGCTCTCACATGTTAGTTCCAACTTATTAATATAAGATAGCATGTCGTATGAATGTTTGCTAGCATTGTTTTATTCGTAGAAGGGTATGCCATTGTGGTATCTCCCTCTGATTGTTTCACTTGAATCGACTTGGCACATGCTCACGCATGCTATGACTGAAAACAAAAAGTCACTTAAGCCTCGATGATTTATTTTGCCTCAGAGTATTTGTATCATTTTTATGCCCCTATTAATTTTACTTTGTCGCAAGCATGATTATGACAGTTGTTGCTCTCTTGATTGTCGCTCATCGTCTATTGCTAGCCTTCACCTGTACTGAGTATGAGCTCTACTCGTGCATCCAACTCCCAAAAACCAAAGTTTGCCAAATGTGTCCACCATACCTACCTATATATGGGGTATTTAACCACCACTCCAAGTAAATTTCTTGTATGCTACCTTTAAAACCTTCGAACAATTATTCCTGTTTTGTGCCCCTGTTTTAGCCCATGAGGACGTAAATAGATAATCTTTATCTCACTTGTTGATTAGATTTCACACCTGGACTAGTGGCTTCATCCGCCTATCCAAATGATAGAAGAGCCGGCAGCAGGGTGCCCAGCTCCAAATTAATACAACAAATTCTCTTCACTATTTTTGTCCCTGATTTATTAGTCAAAGCATAATTGTGTAAAAAAAGAGAAAGAGGGATGACCTTCTACCTAGACGCGTCCTTCTATGGGAGCCTCTCTTGTGAAGTCTAGTTGGCTTGTGACGTACTGTATTGTTTGTTTACCATTTGTTGACATAAGCATACACCTCTCTAAAAAATGTTTTCAATAACTCTATTTAATAAAATAAAAAGCTCTGGCACATGAGTTAATCCCTGCTTCCCTCTGCGAAGGGCCTTTGTTTTATTTTTATGTTGAGTCTTCACCTTCTCGCTATATGCACCTTCTTGAGAGCATGGCTGTCATTCTTAGTGTAATGTGCTTGTCCCAAAACACGATTGATAGTGGTATAACTTTGATGCTTGTATCTTTGATATCTTTATTTCCAGTCTTCATTTGAACTTCAGAGGTGCCCTAGCATTCATGTTTTTCTCCATTACTAAGGGAAAACGAGTACACTTTATCATACCCTATTATGAGCATTGCAATCCTGCAGATTGGTATACTTCATGTTGTTTATTTTTAGTTTGTTGGCATCTCTTCATGGTTTGCATAACTTCTAGGTGACTTTTATCTTCCATACATCTTATTATGAATTGCCTCAGCACTTTATCGTATAGTGAGTATATTTACATCATATGAAACAAATGTGTTCATAAAAGTCTTTTATCGCACTCAGTTGTCACTTTATTTCTTGAGGACAAGCAATAAGCTAAGCTTGGGGAGACTTGATACGTCCAAAACATATCTCCTTTTCCG
Organism: Alopecurus myosuroides; assembly: GCA_028641055.1. Taxonomy (NCBI): domain Eukaryota; kingdom Viridiplantae; phylum Streptophyta; class Magnoliopsida; order Poales; family Poaceae; genus Alopecurus; species Alopecurus myosuroides. The sequence continues at coordinate 299,663,614 of CM054057.1, read as the reverse complement.
AACACTTTTCTTATTGTTTTCCTTTAAATTTGTGAGTTTTGGATACCACTAACACGGACTAACGCTGTTTTCAGCAGAATTACCTTGGTGTCCCTTTTTTTGCAGAAAAATCAACTTTCGGGAAATTGCCCAGAAAAGATCCCATTGAGCCTAAAACACCTGAAGACCCGGGAGCCAGAAGGGGGCCAAGAGAGGGGCCAGGAGGGGGCCACACCACCCCCCTTGGTCACCCCCTCGGACTCCCCTTTCAACTACTTATGCCCCGTAACCTAAAAACCGAGGGGGGTTTGTCATATTCCATAGAAACACAACAGAGCGCCGCCGCCACCTTGAAACTCGATTCGGGGATCAGAAGTTCTTGTTCTGGCGCCCTGCCGGGACGGGGATTCGAAGGAGATCATCGCCATCGACACCGCCACCTCTTCTCCATCAACCATCCATGATTCCCCCGTCCATGTGTGAGTAAACACCGCTGTAGGCTGAGAGGGATGGAAGGGATTGGATGAAATCGATCATGTAATAATGCAAGATTGTTAGGGCATAGTGCCTAGGATCCATTGTTAGTGTTTTCTACCGTTGTTGCAACTTGTTATTCTTAATACTTGTCACTAGGGCCCGAGTGCCATGATCTCAGATCTGAACATGTTATTGTTTCATGAGTATAATTATGTTTCTTGATCATATCTGCAAGTTGTTTACACATGTCATTGTCCGGAACCCGAGGCCCCAAAGGGATAGAAATTGGGACAACCGGAGGGGATGTTTGTGATGTGAGGATCACGTGTGTTCACGGAGTGTTAATGCTTTGCTCCGGTGATTTATTAAAAGGAGCACCTTAATTACCAGTAGTTTCCCTAGAGGCCCGCTGCCACGGGCTGGTAGGACAAAACATGTTGTGCAAGTTTCTCATTGCGAGCACGTATGACTATATTGGAACACATGTCTATGGTTTTCCTAGATGTTTGATGCTTTATTATTATTATACGCAATGCCCTTGTTAGATTATTACATGACCTATGTTATCCATGCAACGCCCGTCCATCCATTCCCTCTATGCCTACGGTACTTCCCATCCTGCTGTTTTTTCGCGATTGCTACTGCTGTTACTATTTTACTACTGCTGTTATTTTATTTCTACTGCTGCTATAAAACTGTTACCACTGATAAATTGTTGCGATCAAGTCTACTTTCAGGTGCAGCTGAATTGACAACTCAGTTGTTAAGGCTAATAAATATTCTTTGGCTCCCCTTGTGTCGAATCAATAAATTTGGGTTTTACTTCCCTCGAAGACTATTGCGATCCCCTATACTTGTGGTCCAACACTCCCATGTCCACAACCCTTGACTTGAAACCCGACCCTACTTTTGGTCTTTGGTATCCCAAGGGTTCAAGTTTTCATCTCATTGGGTATTCGGATGCGGATTATGCGGGAGAGAAGACAGATAGGAAGTCTACATCCGGGGGCTGCCAATTCCTTGGTTGCTCCTTGGTGTGTTGGTCTTCAAAGAAGCAAAACTGCATTGCTCTCTCCACCACCTAGGCCGAGTATATTTCTATGGCAAGTTGTTGTGCCCAATTGCTTTCGATGAGGCAAACCTTGAAGGATTATGGTATTCATTTTGACAAGGTGCCTCTTCTTTGTGACAATGAGAGTGCTATCAAGATCGCCTACAACCCTGTTCTTCACTCCAAGACGAAGCACATTGAGATCCGTCATCATTTTATTCGGTATCATGTTGAGAAGGGTGATATTGATCTCTCATATGTATCAACCAAGGATAAACTTGCGGATATCTTCACGAAGTCCCTTGATGAACCAAGATTTCGAGCTTTGAGGAACGAACTAAATGTCATAGATTCATCCAACTTCACTTGAAACCTTGCATAAGTACCTTCACTATATGTGTTATTAGGTTTGGATGTAGGCATGGACATAGGGGGAGCATCACTCAACTCATGAGTGTACCCTCCTCTTATTATGCGGAAATCAATTCTTCATTGCATATCTAGTCATTTTGTGACTTATTGTGCTTAATTGTGAGTAGTACTCTTGGAACCAAGATACATCTTCGCGGTGCCAAAGTACACACCCAAACATGGTGGCCATGACCACCAACCTCCTACTCAAGGTGTTGATTTTATTTTGGCACTTTCAAGCGCATACTACTTTCCCCCCTTGGCAACTTGTGCGAGTTCGGCTTTTTCTCGTTTGCATCTTGCGAACTCGCATCAAGTAATGCATATCGCATGACAGTTACAACTATCCAACCCAAGCTTCCTTTCCCAAAAGCTCATTTCCATCATAATGCTCTTGTTTTTTTAATCCTGGCGCGCTGAAACTGGGTCGAGCGGAACCTCCGGTGAAACCACCGGAGCCTCCGCCGCGACTGTCCACCGGTACCCGCCGGTACTACCGCTGGTGCGAAAATCTCACCAGCGGTTCTATATCGCGCTGCACCACGTGGGCAGGGAGCGGAACCTCCGGTGAAACCACCGGAGCCTCTGCTCGCTGCGGTTCTAAGGGGATAACCCTAGGACGAGCGGGAGGAAGAAGAGAATAGATCTCATTTTCCCCCATTCGCCCCACCCCCATCCTCCTCACAACCACCGTCGCCCCCGTCCTCTTCGCCACCGGGACGATCCCTCCACCGCCAGGAGGCCTTCTCCTCGCCTTGGACTGCTCCGGGGATCTCTCTCCTCCTCCACCCTTCACCATGGATGCGGGTATGTGGCTCCCTCTCTCTCTCATCTCGTTGACGGATGGAGAATCACTAGGAGCAACCTATTCTTCTCATTTAGATGTATGGAGTAGGGTTTTGGCGTAGGGATTCGCGAGTAGAAATCTAGATTGTGACCATTAGGCAGGGTGGATTGTGTTCATATGCCCTATCTCGTTGTTATTCCTCTCTAATGTTCCCCAAATCTTGCTTTCTTTGATTTGTGCGTGGTTTAAACTTGAACATTATCTCTTCATCGTGATTTTCTCTCTATATCTATTTCATAGATGCATCCGGTTCCAAGGGAGATCGTACCAAGAAGATGGGTGGTCGCAAGGCACCACGAGTGGATGAGATCAAAGAAACATTGGATCCTTCTAAACCCAAGCGCAAGCCAAGGTTCCCGACCCCGGAGAAGACTTTGCCCCGGAAGGAGAAATCTGCCTCTGAAGTATCTGAGAGTGTCTTCTTGGAAACTCGCCGTGAGAACCCGTACATCATTGACCGAGACAGCTTGATGCCACAGTTTTGGGGATGGGACACAAGATTTCATACCGTGTTCCAAGCACAGATCTACAATGAGATTCTTATGAGGAAGACCAAGGAAAATGTTTCTCTGCAACATGCTATTATATTGGTCATATGGAGAGGAAGCCCAACTATTTTGGCGAAGCTCTGGAAATTGTTGATGCCTTTGTTCTTCGTCCCATTATGCAAATGCAACAAGACTATGATGAGGGGCTTGTGTGTGAGTTCTGGGCCACTATGCACCTTGCCAATGAAACCGAGCGTCACCTCATTTGGATGACCAAAGGGAAGAAGCTCACCATGGCCCTTTCGGTGGTGGCCCGGAGTATGATAGCGAGTGGTTCCGGGTTCACTTTGCCAACGGCTCTACCATCAACAAGGATCAACTTACTCCTCTCTATCATTGGAACAAATTTGCAGTTGGGTTCACCAAGGGACTCTACCCCACCTATGATATCATGCTTCGTATCTATCAGGAGACAATCAACCCTAGGCGGGCAACATTGATGATATCCAAGGTTACCTCAAGAATCTCTTGATCCTTACTCATGAGAAGCGGCTCTCCGGTATGAATCAAAAACTTGATGTGCTTGACTATATCTGGAATGAATTGTGGCATGTCATAGTGCAAAGGAAGAATGCTTGCTTTGGGACATTCATCATGAAGATCATCTTGCACGTGTGGGATGCCAAGTTCCCGGGGGATCCCCTTGATGACACCAATTGGATCCCGCACATGGAGAAAAGGCTTCTTATCAAGGATCATACTGAACCGGTTGTGCATACCACTCCCTCTCCTCACAAGGGCAAGGCCAATACACGAGTCATTATTGATGAAGAAGACGAAGAAGTCGGGCCCTCTCACCCTCCTCCTTCTGAAAATGCTTTCAAATGGATGGCTCGGGCTCTCAAGAAGGTGTTTCGTGTGAACAAAAAGATCGAGCAGCATCAGTGGGAAGTTCACTATGACAAGGAACTCAAGCACCGCAAGGCAGCACATGCAGATAGGCAGCTTCGTTGTGATGTAGGGGAGACCGTGGATTCTCCCATTGAAGATAGCATTGAAGGGGAACGTAGCATAGAAAACAAAAAAATTCCTACGCGAGAGATACCCGAAAGGCCAAGATCTAATCTAGGAGACGAAGTGCAACGGGCAACAAGAGGGTTAAGGAGAACACATACCCTCGAAGACTCAAAGTGGTACGAGATCAAATCTCGTTGTTGGCGTAGTCGTACTCACACCAATCCCGATAGCGAGAAGATGGCACCGCAATCCGGCGGTGCATCCGTGATCGGTCACACGTACGGTTGATGACGACCTCCGTTCCCTCGTTCCAGCGGGGCGCGGAAGTAGAGGATCCCTCGGAACTCCAGCAGCACGACGACGTGGTGGTGGTGAAGAATCCCACGGTCAGGGCTTCGCCAAGCCGGAGACCATGAAATGGAGCAGCGGGTGGAGGGAAAGGGAAGTGGACAAGTGTGTGTAGGAGGGAGAGCTCTCACCCTCCTTTTATAGGAGAGGGGGGAGGCAGCCCAAGGGGGGTGCGGCCAGCCCCATGGTGTGCCCCCACCTCTTCCCTCATGATGTGAGTGGACACTCCACTCACACCCACTCATTTTCCTTTAAACCCCACTTAGAAAATCCAAGAGTTTTTCTTTAATAAATCAATAAAACATTTTTATTTCTTTATTTCAGCATTTGTTAATTATATTAACAAACATTTGCATAAAGCACCTCGAATCATTTGTTAATTCTATTAACAAACATTCGACGAAAAACCCCTTGAACTATTTCAATTTTCCCCGAAACAATTTCGGTGCTGCCCAAAATATTCTTCGATATTCCGTATCCTCTCAAACGCGTCATCGAACCTTAAGTGTGTCACCCTACGGTTCGCGAATAAGATAGACATGATCGAGACTCCTCTCCGATCAATAATCAACAGCGGGATCTGGAGATCCGTGATGACTCCTATATATTCAACGATGACTCTCGTGATCGTGTGAACCAACAACGTCGTGAACTATTCCCTTTGTCTCGCGATATTTTACTTGTCCGAGATTCGATCATTGGTATCAACCATACCTTGTTCAATCTCGTTACCGACAAGTACTCTTTTCTCGTTCCCGTGATATAACATCCTTGTGATCATATCACGTGCTTGCAAGCGGTTTCGATGTGATATCACCGAGAGGGCCCAGAGTATATCTCTCCGTCATTTGGATGGACAAATACCACTCTTGATCCATGATCCTCAACTAATACTTTCCGAATACTTAACGACACCTTTATAGTCACCCTGTTACGGTGTGACGTTTGATGCCATCAAAGCACTCTTCCGGTATCAGTGATTGACATGATCTCAAGGTCTAAGGAATAAGTTACTTCGTATGTTTGATATAACAATGTAAACTAAATGACTTGATCGCATTGCTATATTCTCTTTGGGTATATGTTCATCACATCATTCTTCTAATGACATGACCCCGTTATTAATAACATCCAATGTTCATGATCAGGAAACCTTGATCATCTATTAATCAACGAGCTAGTTAAAAGAGAGGCTTTACTAGGAACCATTGTTTGTTTATTAAGCACACATGTATCAACGTTTCCGGTTAATACAATTCTAGCATGAGAAATAAACATTCATCATAAACAAGGAATAAGATAATAACCATTTTATTATTGCCTCTCGGGCATATTCCCTTCAGTCTCCCACTTGCACTAGAGTCAATAATCTAGTCTGTAAGCACTTAACACATATGGCGTACCAGTGTTATTACCATGCTTCGCATGTGGTAAACATTATCAAAAAGATCTGAACTGTTCAGGTCCTATTGTATTTGCATGTTCTTTGCGTCTACACGCATCACTCATTCTCTAATGAGATGGCTTTGTATATATATGGTCAATTGGTGAAAACTTAATTCCTCAGCTTAAACTGATGTCACTAACATTGTGAAAATGTAGCTTCATAGTGTTAGCATTCTTGGAAACTCACCAAGTTCCGGTGATACCTTAATTCCTCAGCTTAAACTGATGTTACTAACATTGTGAAAATGTAGCTTCATAGTTTCAGCATTCTTGGAAATTCACCAAGTTCAATAAAGAACTCCTTGACACAAAATACGCTTATAATCAGTTGTTAACACAACGATATACTTTAGCCTTTGTTGTAGTATCTGTCACAATATTTCAATTTTGAAACTCCTTCAAATCCAGCATGGAACTTTCTTCCATCCTATTGTGCTACCGTTCATCACATATTTTAATTGAGATAAAATTACTTGATTAAATGACAAGATTATTAGTGTAACATATTACAACTAATATTTTGTCATTACTATATAGGAAAACATATCCTTAGCATTTCTAAAATGACACGAGGATCTCTCCCACTGTTGTCTAATCATCATATGAATTATCCTGCTATAACATTTTATAGCATAGGACTCATCTGGTCGTGTACATAGCATGGAAACATGACTTAGAAATCTCAATTTCAATGATGCTCATCATGTGTCAAAACACATGAATCTTGCTCAATTATTTTCCATGTGACAAGAACTCCTTCTTGTCATTTTCATATTGACTTACTTCAATATTTCATCTATGTAATTTGGCTTCAATCATATCAGGTGCGTCAATCCATTTTTTATAGATATCGATGCCCAATATCTTCTAAGCCTTTCATCAATATGAAAATCTTAACCGGGTTAATTTAAAATACATATTTTCCAATCAACCATATGTCATCTACATAAAGTATTGGAAATATGTCATAGCGCTCCCACTTAATTTCTTGTAACTTTACAAGCATCTTTATCGTTCATGATGGAATCAAACTCTTTTGATAACTTCATTAAGGTAAAGATTTCAACTTCGTTATGCTCACTTCAACCATTGAAGTGTGCATACCTTTCTAGCAACCTTTTTTGAATTTTACAAAACTCTCAGACTGTGTCAAGTACACATCCTTGATAAAACTTCCTTGAGAGGAGAGTTGGTTTTGTTATTCAACTACCATATCATAATATGTAACTTTGCTAGAACTATCTGCAAAGACTAAGCATCACTACGGAAGATCAAAATCTTGTAGTAGTGAACTCTTTGAACTTCGTCGAAAACAACTTTTCGATAAGTACAACTTTCAAAGGATGTAAAATCCATGTCTTTGTCGCTATATAGACCCTTTTGCTATCGTTAGGCATCATGCCTATCGAAAGGACTACCAAGTCACATACTTGATATTCATACAAGGATACTATGGCGGATATAATGACTCATAGTCAATTTTACGAAGTCAGGGCCCATCATTTGCTTCCTTTATAAGGTCCAGGTCCTTTTGTTGTCAAAACAACACTTTACACTTAAACCACAAGTTGTTCTAAGTACAAAGTTTTTGGACTTTTCTGGTACAGTTCGCAAACTCATTTGAAGTATCTACAACATTTGTAGTGTCTTCTACTTAGTCAAAATAGTAAACCCCGGAACAACTTCCAGTGCTGCGCTACTCTTGACATGATAACGAAGATTCTCTAACCTCATTGAGTTTGTACTGTGCTCCCACTCACTTGTTTCGCAAGAACTACTTTCTCGAGAAATCAACCCTTTCTGACAAACAACATTTGTCTTTTGGTTCGGTGATAGGAGAAATACCCAATGTTTTATTTGGGATAACCTTATAAACATATATTTATCCTATTTTGGTTGTAAACATTTTACACATGCTATGCATACCAAAACTTAAGAAAGTGACAATTCGGGTCACTACCCAAACCATATCTTATATGTTGTCAATTTCAGCGGATCATGGTGGTGCTCTTTTCAGTGTAAAAGCGGTTGTCCTTAATGTATAAACTACAAAATTATAATGGCAATTTTATTAATCTTACCATGTCAAACAGGGTTTGATTTTTGTCTCTCGAACACTCCAAACTAATGTGGGGTAATTCGAGTAATATAAGTTGTAGAACAATTCTGCAACTTCTCAGATGTTTTGCTAAACTTGTAACTCAAAATTTATTCTTTATGATCCAATCATAAATACTTGATTATCTTGTTACATTGATTTTAACTTCATATTAACAACCTTTTGAACCAATTCAAAATGTCAAACTCCGTTCCCTTTAAATAGATATACTCACATATCTACTCAAGTCGTCGAGAGAATTTTATGAAGAAAAAATTAATCCACCATACATGACTACACATAATGGACTATATACATCAATATGTATAATCTCCACTAAATTAGTCGTCCATTCTACTTTGGCCTATGAACGGAATTCTAGTCATCTTTTGGAAAAGGTCTCACAAGCGTCAATTTATTCAAAACAAAATGACTCCGGAAGTCCATCAATATGGAGTTCCTTCATGTTTTCCTTTCCGATATGAACTAAAATGGTGGTGTCACAATTTAAGTGAAAATCTTTTACGTCTTGCAACATTTAACATTCAGTCTTATAGATGTTTACTTTACCAACATGATTTATATTAACATATCCATCAATTATGGAATATGGTCATCGTTTGAACAATCTCATTTGTTCTCACAAAAGACTAGAACAAAATAACAACTTATTAAGTTCTTAAAATAAATCTTGAATGTTTGGTTTGATACGACAATGAACACAATAACACTTTATTTATGTTCTTGTCATAATCGATTCCACATCTATTACTAGTCCCTTTTAGGCCCTTGTATTTCTTGCATTGCGTTGCTTTGTATGACAACTCACACCAACCAATGTGGTATCAAAATACCCAAAAATACTTTGTTAACTAGTAATACATCTATAACTTGTATATCAAGCATATACTCCTGAGCTGGACTTTCCAGTTATCTTCTTTTTCTGCCATATATCCTTTTGTAATTCTATTTTCAATATTCCCTTTCCTTTATAGAAGAATCATTCAACATCAAACAATGCTAGTCTTACTAGCTCATTTTCTTTGGCGTGTTAGTCATATACTATCACCCATTGAGTCATACTTTGAGTTTGATTGTTCTACTAATATCACCATATTAATAATATTCTTCTAGATTCCACTCTTAGCAATTTCCAAGTAAGGTAAACTATTTTACCCATACTTCTAATCCATCCTATCATAACAATTTTATGATTAAGCTACTATAGCTCGAAGGAAGGAATTTAGAGGATAATTTTTAGCGCCCAACTTCTTGGAATATTCAAACTCCTAGCGTCTCCAATCATTGCATATATTCAGATAATATAAGCAAACATTGTCACGCTAAATTTGCATATATTCAGATAATATAAGCAAACATTGTCACGCTAAATTATACTCAGTCATGTTGCTACAAATAAGTTTCTAGATATCAATATATCTTTCACTTGATTGTTTCTGAAAACAACTCTTTTCAGTTCCAAAATCACCTTGATCAACAAAACATTCTTTTGAAGATAAAGTAATACGGAAGCAACCATGACTCTGGATTCTAAGTAGGAATTATTTGCTCTCTAGATTAATCAATCATTAACCATATGGAGCTAGGTAGGAAATACCAAAAAATCTACAATAGGACTCAATTTTAAATATCACTAATACGGTACCAATCTTAAATGGTATTTACCAGATCATAACAGTTATATCTCAATTAACAATCTAAGTGTAAGGTAATTATAGATGCCAATGAATACTACAATTTGTGCAAATTCACTTTGATTTGTTGTTCATGATAAATAAGTTCAAGTTAATTCAAAAAATTAAACCATGAACTCCCACTCAAAAACAACATCCCTCTTAGTCGTTTTTAGTGATTACACGAACCAAATTCACTACACCAAAACCGATCATCACGTGAGATGATGTAGCTTCAAAGGCGAACATCTACATGTTCATCATATCATCCATATGACTCATGCTTTACCTTTCGGTTACGTGTTCCGAGGCCATGTCTGTACATGCTAGGCTCGCCAAGTAGAACCGTAGTATTGCGTGTGTTTCAAGGCCATGTCTGTACATGCTAGGCTTGAAAACACCCGTTGTATGCGAACGTTGAGTCTGTCACACCCGATCATCACGTGGTGTCTCGAAACGACGAACTTTCTTAACGGTGCATACTTAAGGAAGAACACATTATTATCTTGATATTAAGTGAGAGGGATCATCTTATAATGCTACCGTCGCTATCTAAGCAAAACAAGATGCATAAAAGTATTAACATCACATACATCACATGTAAGGATAACGTGATATGATATGGTCCTCCTTGCACTTGATCTCCATCAAGTGCATTATGGTATGATCTCAATCATTCCACCGGCGTGGTACCAAGTAGCATGGCACCCCAATCTTGATTGTCCATCAATAAGAAGACAAACATATGGATACCTTCCGGTATATCAATAATTTACAAAATAGATCATCTCATAATCAAATTTGTAATATTGACCATATCACATCACATGCCCAGCAAAAACTAGTTAGACGCCTCTAAATTATTTTTGCATATTTTACGTGGCTTAGGGCTTTCGATGATAGAACCGTTCATACCTACGAACATCAACCACAACGTTGATAAACACATTTTTAACAACCCTTCATAGATTAGATCTTAACTATAGTAGGAGAAACAGACACCCGCAAGCCACTTATGCAATACAAGTTGCATGTCAGTTGTGGAACAAGTCTCATGTACGTGGACATGTAAGGTTAGTCCGGGCCGCTTCATCCCACTATGCCACTAAGATCATAAAATAATCAAGGAGGTAATAACATGATCATCAACACCCACATACACCTATGTGTTCTACCCGTACAAAACATCTACGCATAGATCCGGCTCTGATACCACTGAAGGGGAACGTAGCATAGAAAACAAAAAATTTCCTACGCGAGAGATACCCGAAAGGCCAAGATCTAATCTAGGAGACGAAGTGCAACGGGCAACAAGAGGGTTAAGGAGAACACATACCCTCGAAGACTCAAAGTGGTACGAGATCAAATCTCGTTGTTGGCGTAGTCGTACTCACACCGATCCCGATAGCGAGAAGATGGCACCGCAATCCGGCGGTGCATCCGTGATCGGTCACACGTACGGTTGATGACGACCTCCGTTCCCTCGTTCCAGCGGGGCGCGGAAGTAGAGGATCCCTCGGAACTCCAGCAGCACGACGACGTGGTGGTGGTGAAGAATCCCACGGTCAGGGCTTCGCCAAGCCGGAGACCATGAAATGGAGCAGCGGGTGGAGGGAAAGGGAAGTGGACAAGTGTGTGTAGGAGGGAGATCTCTCACCCTCCTTTTATAGGAGAGGGGGGAGGCAGCCCAAGGGGGGTGCGGCCAGCCCCATGGTGTGCCCCCACCTCTTCCCTCATGATGTGAGTGGACACTCCACTCACACCCACTCATTTTCCTTTAAACCCCACTTAGAAAATCCAAGAGTTTTTCTTTAATAAATCAATAAAACATTTTTATTTCTTTATTTCAGCATTTGTTAATTATATTAACAAACATTTGCATAAAGCACCTCGAATCATTTGTTAATTCTATTAACAACCATTCGACGAAAAACCCCTTGAACTATTTCAATTTTCCCCGAAACAATTTCGGTGCTGCCCAAAATATTCTTCGATATTCCGTATCCTCTCAAACGCGTCATCGAACCTTAAGTGTGTCACCCTACGGTTCGCGAATAAGATAGACATGATCGAGACTCCTCTCCGATCAATAATCAACAGCGGGATCTGGAGATCCGTGATGACTCCTATATATTCAACGATGACTCTCGTGATCGTGTGAACCAACAACGTCGTGAACTATTCCCTTTGTCTCGCGATATTTTACTTGTCCGAGATTCGATCATTGGTATCAACCATACCTTGTTCAATCTCGTTACCGACAAGTACTCTTTTCTCGTTCCCGTGATATAACATCCTTGTGATCATATCACGTGCTTGCAAGCGGTTTCGATGTGATATCACCGAGAGGGCCCAGAGTATATCTCTCCGTCATTTGGATGGACAAATCCCACTCTTGATCCATGATCCTCAACTAATACTTTCCGAATACTTAACGACACCTTTATAGTCACCCTGTTACGGTGTGACGTTTGATGCCATCAAAGCACTCTTCCGGTATCAGTGATTGACATGATCTCAAGGTCTAAGGAATAAGTTACTTCGTATGTTTGATATAACAATGTAAACTAAATGACTTGATCGCATTGCTATATTCTCTTTGGGTATATGTTCATCACATCATTCTTCTAATGACATGACCCCGTTATTAATAACATCCAATGTTCATGATCAGGAAACCTTGATCATCTATTAATCAACGAGCTAGTTAAAAGAGAGGCTTTACTAGGAACCATTGTTTGTTTATTAAGCACACATGTATCAACGTTTCCGGTTAATACAATTCTAGCATGAGAAATAAACATTCATCATATACAAGGAATAAGATAATAACCATTTTATTATTGCCTCTCGGGCATATTCCCTTCAAGCATTACTACTTGGGGCAAGTGGCAGACCAAGGACTCCAAGGAAAAAATCATCGAATGGTCTAATAAGGAACATGGAGAAGAAGTGACTAGCTCTCGCCGTTGTGCTCGTCCCCCTAGCATGGACAACTCCTCCGAGTGAACCTTGGGGCGTTAGCATTGGTCTTTCCCCTCTTTTGGTATCTTGATGCCAAAGGGGGAGAGACATCTATTTAGGAGCGTTGGGCATTTGCATGGTGAAAGATCATCTTCCGTTTTGATAATTTAATGACAACATACCTATTGGACTAATGTTTATTTGATACATGAAAATGCCCAGGTTCATCAAGTATACAATATCTATGGGCTTGTCGTGGTGGTGTCACGGCAGATGCCATAGGATGGCTAAAGATGTGGGGACGAAGGACGCTGGAGGTGCTCAGGGAGGGATCACGCGACGAGTAGACGCGTGAGGTGAAGATCAAACACTGCAAACAACACGATCTACCCAGGTTCAGGGCCCTCGTGAGGAGGTAAAACCCCTACTCCTGCCTTTCTCTCTGTATTCTGGTGTCTCACCGAGTAGCCACAGTACAAATGTTCTTGCTACCGAGTAGCCACTCTTCCCTCTCCGGGTAGGATTAGGTCAAGAATCTCTACGTGAGTTCTAGTAACGCTATGTGGTGTGTGATCGTCCCTCGCGCAGGAGGCGGCTGGGCACCTTATATACCCGGTGCCCTGCCGGATACAGCCAAATATAACAAGTGTCGACATTGTGTGCACATCGTCCTTCTTACGAGTTCCCGCCGACAGCTTTGGCTTCTAAGCTTGTCCTGATGCAGAAAGTCGTTGGGCAAAACCAAGTAACCAGTCTGTTATCACTGTGCGAACACAGAGTAGGTCCCCCTATCCTGCGACACCCTGCTGACAGACTGTCGCTGTCAGGCACGCCGTCCCCAGATGAACAGTGCTGTGAACAGTGCCAAGTACGGACCCGGGATACGCGGGATCCTGTGTCAGAACGGCTCCTTTGACTTATGGCCCGAGTAGATTCCCATCAATCTTACTCGGACCAACTCTTCTGCTCGAACAGATGTAACTTGCTTGATATCTCCTTCTGGTCATCTTTTCGTAAGACCGAGTAGCAGTCGACCGGGTAGCAAGTACCGGGTAGGCGGCTACTCGACCAAACTTCTCTTCTGACTGTTGCCTTTACCACTTGCCTTTACCCTACTCGGGGGTAACCCCCCGACAGCAGTCCCCGAAGCTGGTAGAGCCCTGCGAACTCGTTCACTGGGCCCTGCCAGCTTAAAACCAAGCTTGGCAACCTTGCCCTTGAACCTCAATATGCCGAGTAAAACCTCCGAGTAGCACTTTGAAGAGTACCTTGAGTTTCCTCTCTTCCGAATAGAGCTAGCCTCCTTCTCTGTAACCGAGTAAAAAGACTTAGGGAATTTCTTCAATCGAATCTCTGCAGCGCAGAGCACAATCCGGCTGTCCGTACTGTAACGGGGCACGTGTCAAGCATCCAAGACCGCGACGCCTCGCTGCCCAGGACCTGACAGGCCACGCGCCCAGTTTTCATGGAGTGGGCCCACTGGCTCGTAATGTCCCATCATGCGCAGTAATCGCCCACGATCTCGTCGTGGGATCAATTGCGGCCGTTACGCGCGCGTTCCGCGCTGTGTGCGTTTCTAACCGGCCACAGACCCCACGCCGCACGATTTACTGCCACGATCGATCCCACTACTCCAATCGTAACGGTAATCCGTGGTGCGGTATAAATACCCCCACGGTAACTTCCTCTTCTCCTTCCCCTGCACTTTCCTCTTCTGCCTCTCTGTTTCTCCGCCGCTGCCGAGCTCTCCGCCGCCGCGCAACTCTTTGCGCCGCCGCGGATTCCACCATTCCACCAACCTCTTCCAAATATTCACCACTTCCTACTCGCCGCCATGGCTCGCGGTGACAGCGCTCGCGCCGGCTGGGACGGCTCCTACGTCACCGCCGAGGACTGCCAATGGCTCGTGAACACCCGGAGAGTTCCTCCCGGTGTTCGCTGCCGGCCGTCCAACGGCGAGATCGTCCCGGCTCCCGAGGAGGGGGAGCACGTCGTCTTCCTCGCTCACTTCGAGCGGGGATTCGGCCTTCCTGCGTCTGATTTCCTCCGCTCCCTTCTCGACCACTACAGTCTCCGTATGCATCACCTTCCACCCAACGCGGTCGTCTTCCTCTCCTACCACGCCGTGGTGTGCGAGGCCTTCCTCGGCATTCGCCCCACGACGGAGACGTGGTCGAAGTATTTCTTCTTCCGCCAACAGAGCCAAGGCAAGAAGGACGGGGCGGCCGCCAGCAGCCGGACAACCGACACCGGCAGCGCCATGATGGTGCAGCGGACGGGAACCAATCACCCTCGCATCAAGGGATTGGATTCTGTCCGCAAGTGGCAGAAGTCCTTTCTGTATGTGAAGAACATCCCCGCCACGAAGGATGCCAAGGTGGAGGACAGGATCAATCTGCCCCCTTGGAGCAACCGAGCTCCTACCGGGCAGAATTGGAAGAGCAAGCCATCCAATAGCAGGAACCTGATGCAGATGGAGGAGCGGCTCGCCTATCTGATTGGAGAAGGACTGAAGAGCGACGATCCGGTCGCTTGCTGGATTCGCAACCGCGTGTTGCCTCTCCAACGCCGTTCCCACCCCATGTGCTACCTGGGAGGCCCCCGCGACTGCACTCGGACGACTACGTTCGAGCTCAGCAACGCGGACGTCGCCGCGCATGCAAGGTCCATCCTGACCACAGGCCTCCGAGATAACTGGCAGTATGGCTTCATCCCATACAGCCGCACGAAGCCGATTCCACGGGTACGTTCTTCTTAATCTGCTTCTTGTCTAGTCAATCCGAGTAGATAGCTTCCTCTTGCTGCTGCGACTAGCATTCGCACTCCGCGCCGAGTAGGGCGCTTAGCGGAACTGCTCAGGCTTAGTGTGCTTGTTGTCTGCACGCCTCGTCGGGTAGCATTCTTAGGAGAAACACTTAGGCTTAATATGCTTGATGTTTGCACGCCTTGCCGGGTAGGTCATTTAGCCGAATCGCTTAGGCTTAGTATGCTTGGTGTTTGCACGCCTAGTCGAGTAGAGTGCCTTCATGCTACTCGGCTAACATGTGACGTTTCTCCATCCTTCAGGTTCTTGATCGCCAGCTCGCTGAGAGCATTGAGCGCTTCGAGGGCAATTGGTCGGATGACCGCGAGGAAGACGACGAGGCCTCCTTCGAGACCACGGACGAGCTTAACCTTCCTCATGCCCCCACGGCGGAGAAACATCGCGTAGATGCGTCTCTCCGCGATTGGTCTGAAGATGAAGCTGAAGGTAACTGGATTTTACTCTGTCTGTTTGCGAGGGCGCAAACCACTCGCCTTCTGTTCCTGAGTTGCTTCTCAATTTCACAGATGAGGCTGATGCTGAGGACGAAGACGAGGAAGAGGACGAGGACGAGGGAGCCCAGGTCGTCAAACCTCTTGCAGTTTCCGCTCGTGTTACTCGCAAGCGGGCGGGCAGCGGCGCCCAGGATCCCCCCGCCAAGAAGAAGAAGCCGGCCGAGAAGACGACCAAGAAGGTCGTGAAGAGGAAGCGACCACCGATCCCTAGCCGCAAGGGGTAAGTTCCTTCTCGATTGCACGCTTCGGTTTACTTCGTTCTTCTCGGTTGATTCCCAATCTTTTTGCTTCGCTGTTTCCTCTTTCCTCTTCTTAATTCCTGAACGCAACTTCCTCTTCAGAGCCCCCTTGGACGCGGACGTCGCTCTTGCGTCCACTGAGACCCAGAAGAAGGCCGCCATTGACGTTGACGAGCTTATCGACCTCGACGGCGATGAGAATGATGCCGCCAACGCACCACCAGAGGGCACCGATGCCCAGAATGCTGAGTCGGAGCAGCAGTCCCGCGCCGAGCAGGAGGCACAGGATGCTGATCACCAAGAGATGCCACCATCTCCTCCGCCCAACACCGCCGAGGAGAATCAAGATCAAGATCAAGAGATGCATGACGACGCCGCCCTTGAGCGGCCGGGAACAGAACAGGAGCAGCCAGCCACAGGGGCTGCTGAACAAGAAGACCCCGCGCCTCAGGCGCGGGTAGAAGCAATGGATGTCTCACAACCGGATCCCGCTGCCGAGCAGCGGGTAGAAGACGCGACTGGGCAGTACCCTCTGAGCGACGCGCAACCAGTCGCCGCGCAGGGTAGCGCCCAGCCGGATGCCGCACCGGATAGCGCGCCCCTGGCGCCACCAACAGATCAAGATAGCGCCCAGCCAGATTCCTCCTTGGTGCAGACAACCAAGGCTGCAGCCAGCCCTCCGGCCAGGCCGGTTACCAGGAAGAACGCTTAGGATGCTGCAGAAAAGGAGGCCGCCGAGAAGAAGGCCGCCGAGAAGAAGAATACCGAGAAGAAGAAAACTGAGAAGCCAATTGCCGAGAAGCCAACCGCTCAGAAGGAGAAAGCTAAGAAGCGGGCTGCCGAGATGCCGCCGCCAACATCAACTGTCCAGTCCAGTCAACTGGCTATCCGCGAGCCTGGCGCGGCTGCTGTCGCCGCTGCTGCATCCACCGTCTCAGATCAGCCCGGCTACCCTCCTTACATGGTGAAGGTTAGCCAGCAGCACCAGGTCGGCTTCACCTCCAAGGAGCAGAAACTTGCTCTTCAGAAAGGGAAGAAGGCCGTGGCAGTGGACTCCAGACCCCCAGCTCCAAATCAAGACAAATCCCTCTCCATTTCTTCACGCGGGTGTAACACCCGGGGTTTCCCACTTAGAACTTGCTTGTTTTTCTTTTTTGTGTGCATCTCATGTCATCTTGCATCATCAGTCATCCCACTAAATTTAAGTCCACTAAAAACGTTTGATTCGTGTATCGCTCAAGACTGCAAAAATTATAAATTGTTTTGAACCTTCTATATATCTGGGGTCATTCTCTTGTTTTTCTGAAAATAACAAAACAAAGAAAAAAAAACGTGTTGGAGCAGCCAGGCCGCAGCCCAAAGGGCCACGACCCAACTGTCTCCACACCAGCCCACCCCATCCCCACACAACGCACACACACCAAACCCTAGCCCACCCAGACACACGCACACACAGAAACACAACGCACGCACGCACACGACCCAGACACACCACGTACACGCACGCGCCGCCAGGGAGGGGATCGCTTGATCCCCTCGTCCTCCTCTCGCTAGCTTCCCGTCGCCCGCTACCTTCTCTCGCTCTCTGTCCCGTCGCCTCCATTTTCCCTCCTCCCGTCGCCCCTCTCTCTCTACTCCTAGCACACGCAGGCACACGGGAGACGCACGCACACGACCCCTGCCTTCCCGCATCGCTCCTTGCTCCTCTCGCTCGTTCCCCTCCTCGTTCTGTATCGATTGGAGGCGCCGCTGCCGTCCTCTAGCTCGAGCGCCGCCTCCCTGCGCCGCCGTCTGCCGCCTCCTCTCGCCACGGGACCAAGCGCCTCCACGACGAGCGCCCCTCACCTCCTCTCCGTCCGCGGCGCCGGCAGGAGCAGGGCTCCGCCGCGCCCGAGCTCCTCCTCTCGACTTGATCTGTTGCCGACGGCGTTGAGAAGCGGGAGGACGCGACACGAGGACGGGGGCGTCGGCAAAACGCAGGCCGGGGCGAGGTGCAGGCCGCCATGACGGAGCTGATGCCTGATGGGCGACGGAGAAAAGAAGGTGGCGGCGAGGCGGAAGGCGCCAAGCGGGAGTCAGCAAGGGCAAGGCCGCGAGGGCATCGGCCGCCGGCGGGTCGCTGCAACGGGGGCTCTTCGCCGTCTGCGTCAATCGCGTCCACGCCCTCGTCGCAACCTTCCACGACGCCCGGACTGGACCAGGTTGAGGCCACTGGAGTTTTCTTTGCAGTACTAAGTTATTCCAGTCCAATGATGCTGGTCTATTTGATGATCAAATAGCTTTTTCCTTCATCAGATGAGGTCTTCATAGTAGCAAGTTCATTGGTGAAAGATACGAACAGTAAGACAGATATGTACCGTGCCAAAGTTATTAGAGTTCTCTGTAGAATAATTGACGGCAGTGCACGACTACAACCCCGGCGTCGACACTCATCTCTACTTCCTCCACTCCGCGAAGATCCTCTCTTTTTCAACGAACCGCATCGACAAGAACACCCCGACTCCGAAGACCGGAACCTTGACCTGATCTTCGCCGGGTCCTCCTTGTGTTGGCCGCCATCGTCCGCGCCATGAAGACATGAACCACCATGATCTCCTATATGGATGCGACGAGTACCTCGACCACGTCTACTTCCTCTTCGGACCTCGATGAAAAGATCGACAACGACCACCGATGACGTGAACGACTACCTCGGCTACGGAACGAGAACGACTACTTCCCCTACTACAACGACGTCGACTACTTCCTCTATGACCTGAAGACCTCGACATCGACTACATCGACAACGGAATGTCTACTTCCCCTGCTACGACGACTTCGTCTTCTTCCTCTTCTTCGTCTACTTCCTCCTCTTCGTCTATTTCCTCCACGCACCGAAGACATCGGTGTTGCCCCGAAGCTCCCCTTTCCCACGTGCGAACCCAAACCCTACCCTTATAATCCATGTGCCCTATTTTCTATAACATGCCATCTACTTTATAAATATCATATCATCATGTTGCATCGCATTTTGTGGGTTTGGGTAATAGTAATGTCACTTAATAATTAAATATGGAATGTATCGGGATATTTCTATTTACCTTGTCCCGGTTCCATTTAAATTGTGTAGCTCATCTACATCCTTGCCTCTCCCTGTTAACAACATTTAATCTTGATGGGTAGATAAATAACTCGAACCTCCTAAATTAGATGTTGGGCTTCCGGCTCAATTTAAATTGATTTAATTGCACAAATCATAACTAATTCATTTTAACTCCAAATTTGAAAAGTAAAATATGTTTTCCAATCAAAATTCTCTAAACTTTGCAAATATAAACTTTGTTTTCTATTTTGAATAAATTAAATTCCTGAAAACAACTATTTCTTAATTAATGCATTAAAATTGCTAATTTGATAACTTGCTCATTTTTATTCCAAATCCAACAAATAAAATATGTTTTCATACCAGAAAAATGCACTTAATCTGTTTATGCCATCCATGTTCATGTTTGCACCTTGCATGTTGCATTTGTAGTAGTGTTATGTATGTTCACCTAATAAATAAATATGGAATGTGTTGGGGTATTTAATTCAATTGTTGCCCTATTCCATTTAATATTGCTTAACTCACCTATTTACTGTTTTCCATGCTAAACAACATTTAAATTGCTGTGTGGATAAACAACTTGAACCAATTCCTATTTCTCCGGACTCCGGTTCCGATTAAATTTCTTAAGTTGTTCCCCTGTTGCATCTTGCCATGCCATGCATGTAAAATAGGATCATGCTGGATCTTTTGCCGTAGAAGTAATTGTTGCATCCGGTGTTTGTTCGAGGTTCGTTGCTTCCTCCCGGATAGGACGTTGAGATGATGTGAGCAACGACAAGTGCTGTGGATGTACCTCTACTTGCTGGATTCCAGGCAAGTATACTCACTTGCTGCCAAATGGCTGCCTTTCATCACTTGTTACCGATTCTTTCCGTTGTTCTTATTCTAGCCTGTTGATACCATGCTTGTGTCTCGATCCTACTATATGTTTACCTTGCAGCCATGATATAGCCTTCCTCCCACTTCCTATTAACTGTTGTTTGTTTACCCTGTTGGCCCTCGTGTCGTAGTGGCATGCTTAGTGTTGTTTGCGCTCAAGTCTTGTTGTCCGTCTTATCACCTGTTTAGTTGATAGTTGGGTTTCAATTCAATCAACAACATGTTAATGTTTTGGGTAATAATAATTTGATGATAAGGCACCGACAGGAGGCCTGGCGTGGTTTTGAAGCCTGCTAGTGTCGACCCTAATTAGGAAAAGGGTCTTGTCTACTGATCCATGATGAGCGCACTAACCGCATGTGGGAAGGGAGTATGGGCGCCCCTCTCAACTTGATTCGATTCGCATCTCGTCCAAATCGCCACACTTAGTTCGGGCTTTCCATTTGGTGCACTCATATGCAGGTACGAACCCGAGGCCAGGGTGGAACTTTTGTAGTCGGCATTTAGGGCGGCGTGGTCTTCCAGTGCTATGAGGGTCCCCCTTTTCTTCGTGGGGGCTCGATTAGCCGAGCACGCACAACACGTGGTGCTTTGGTCTTGATGCGAAGCATAGTTGATTTGTGTTGAGTACCTCGCTTGGTGGGTTGATCCCCCGTCTGGCGGGTTATTCTTACGTGTACGGCCAAATTGGTGCACCCCTGCAGGGTTAAATCTTCTCGAGAAGCCGTGTTTTCCGCGGTTATGGTTAACTTGGTGAAAGTACTGGCTAACAAGTACTCAGAACAACTTACACCTAACTAATGATACTTGACTAGTAATAGTCTTATTGACACAATAACTTGATCCACCCTTAATCCAACAGTGTGAGTATCCTTGGGTTGCTTCCTTAGTAGGGGGTAACATTGGATGGGTTTGTTTGGTGAGTAGTTGTAGTTGGTTACGATACGCTATCTTATCCCCCTCTTTTAGCCAGATGTTGTAGTGAGACTCTGTAGTTGGTTAGTGCAGCCCGCTGCCGCTTATTTGCAATAACCCCTTCCTTTCCGTTGATCCCAAAGTATTTGTATCTTGTGATGACTGGCTACACCGGTATATTGTGAGTATGGGTTATCCACTTGCCAGTACTTAACCGTACTGACCCACGAATCTTTTTCGTGGCTGCATATTCAATATTGCAGTCAACAGGTTTGAAGTCTGACGACGTTAGCTTGGGAATCCCTCCGGCTTGGCCTGGGCAGGGATTGGACGCTCTCGGTTATCTTCAGGACTCTTAGTCCACTTTGTATCTTGTCCGTAGTCGGACACTTTGTTGTTTTGTTCCGCTGTTATTTGGATCTTTGTATTGTATCAGTTGTATCCTTGGCTCGTTCGAGTCGTCTTGTATCTGTCTGTTTCTGTTGTAATTGTGGAATATTCGTGAACTGTTGTAATGTTATCATAAGTGGCAACCTGGAATCGGTTATTATGCGGATTTGGCGGAAATGTTGAAATCTGCATAGTGCCCGATCTCGGGGCGTCACAAATGGTATCAGAGCATGGTTTTCGATTCCCGATATTGTTTCGATACGAATGTTTATTGAAGCAACGGGTCCGCAAAGCCTGTACGATAACCTCGCTAACGGTCGTTGTTTCTAGAGTGTGAAAAACTATTTCTGCTAAACTATTTTGGAAACATCTCAATATGATTCTTGTTTTCTCCTTATCTCTATTCTATTTCCCCTCCCATCTTATTTGTTTTGGAGTCTCCCCTCTTGTCTATCTTTCAAAGTTTTAGGATCCTACGTGGGTGGACGTTTTCTGAGCCTTAAACCTAATAGTTTTGATCATCGGAAGATTCCTGGTGGAAGAACATCGTCATCAGCCCGAGCAAGAATCTCTTGTTAGTGGTGTCGAGAAGCCCTTGTTAGTGGTGTCGATAAGAAGAGATCCACCCTCTGACCCGGGAAATCAACCGCAGCACGAAGACTCCGTAGCTGACACCTCTCTTCCCCTTGCTTTGGGTGGATTGCGAGGGCGCAATCCCTTGTTAGTGGTGTCGTCTGTAACACCCGGGGTTTCCCACTTAGAACTTGCTTGTTTTTCTTTTTTGTGTGCATCTCATGTCATCTTGCATCATCAGTCATCCCACTAAATTTAAGTCCACTAAAAACGTTTGATTCGTGTATCGCTCAAGACTGCAAAAATTATAAATTGTTTTGAACCTTCTATATATCTGGGGTCATTCTCTTGTTCTTCTGAAAATAACAAAACAAAGAAAAAAAAACGTGTTGGAGCAGCCAGGCCGCAGCCCAAAGGGCCACGACCCAACTGTCTCCACACCAGCCCACCCCATCCCCACACAACGCACACACACCAAACCCTAGCCCACCCAGACACACGCACACACAGAAACACAACGCACGCACGCACACGACCCAGACACACCACGTACACGCACGCGCCGCCAGGGAGGGGATCGCTCGATCCCCTCGTCCTCCTCTCGCTAGCTTCCCGTCGCCCGCTACCTTCTCTCACTCTCTGTCTCGTCGCCTCCATTCTCCCTCCTCCCGTCGCCCCTCTCTCTCTACTCCTAGCACACGCAGGCACACGGGAGACGCACGCACACGACCCCTGCCTTCCCGCATCGCTCCCTGCTCCTCTCGCTCGTTCCCCTCCTCGTTCTGTATCGATTGGAGGCGCCGCTGCCGTCCTCTAGCTCGAGCGCCGCCTCTCTGCGCCGCCGTCTGCCGCCTCCTCTCGCCACGGGACCAAGCGCCTCCCCGACGAGCGCCCCTCACCTCCTTTCCGTCCGCGGCGCCGGCAGGAGCAGGGTCCGCCGCGCCCGAGCTCCTCCTCTCGACTTGATCTGTTGCCGACGACATTGAGAGCGGGAGGACGCGACACGAGGACGGGGGCGTCGGCAAAACGCATGCCGGGGCGAGGTGCAGGCCGCCATGACGGAGCTGATGCCTGATGGGCGACGGAGAAAAGAAGGCGGCGGCGAGGCGGAAGGCGCCAAGCGGGAGTCAGCAAGGGCAAGGCCGCGAGGGCATCGGCCGCCGGCGGGTCGCTGCAACGGGGGCTCTTCGCCGTCTGCGTCAATCGCGTCCACGCCCTCGTCGCAACCTTCCACGACGCCCGCACTGGACCAGGTTGAGGCCACTGGAGTTTTCTTTGCAGTACTAAGTTATTCCAGTCCAATGATGCTGGTCTATTTGATGATCAAATAGCTTTTTCCTTCATCAGATGAGGTCTTCATAGTAGCAAGTTCATTGATGAAAGATACGAACAGTAAGACAGATATGTACCGTGCCAAAGTTATTAGAGTTCTCTGTAGAATAATTGACGGCAGTGCACGACTACAACCCCGGCGTCGACACTCATCTCTACTTCCTCCACTCCGCGAAGATCCTCTCTTTTTCAACGAACCGCATCGACAAGAACACCCCGACTCCGAAGACCGGAACCTTGACATGATCTTCGCCGGGTCCGCCTTGTGTTGGCCGCCATCGTGCGCGCCATGAAGACATGAACCACCATGATCTCCTATATGGATGCGGCGAGTACCTCGACCACGTCTACTTCCTCTTCGGACCTCGATGAAAAGATCGACAACGACCACCGATGACGTGAACGACTACCTCGGCTACGGAACGAGAACGACTACTTCCCCTACTACAACGACGTCGACTACTTCCTCTATGAACCGAAGACCTCGACTTCGACTACATCGACAACGGAATGTCTACTTCCCCTGCTACGACGACTTCGTTTACTTCCTCTTCTTCGTCTACTTCCTCCTCTTCGTCTATTTCCTCCACGCACCGAAGACATCGGTGTTGCCCCGAAGCTCCTCTTTCCAACGTGCGAACCCAAACCCCAACCCTATACCTATGCCCTATTTTCTATAACATATCAACTATAATTAAAATGTCATCTCATTCATCTGTGTTGCATTGCATCTTGCGGGTGCGGGTAATAATGATATCATCTAATAATTACATATGGAATGAGTTGGAATAATTAAATATTATCCCGGTTCCATTTAAAATTGCATAGCTCATCTGTATATTATCTCGCCATGTTAAACAACATTTAATCTTGATGGGTAAATAAATAACGTGAACCTCCTAAATTAAATGTTGGGCTTCCGGCTCAATTTAAATTGATTTAATTGCCTAAATCATAACTAATTCATCTTAACTCCAAATTTGAAAATTAAAATATGTTTTCCAATCAAAATTCTCTAAACTTTGCAAATATAACATTTGTTTTCTGTTTTGGATAAATAAAATTAATACAATTACTTAATGCTTTAATTAAATCATTTAAATGGTGAAATTCATAACTTGCTCATTTTAATTCCAAATCCAACAAATAAAATATGTTTTCATACCAGAAAAATGCACTTAATCTGTTCATGCCATCCATGTTCATGTTTGCACCTTGCATTTTGCATTTGTAGTAGTGTTATGTATGTTCACCTAATAAATAAATATGGAATGTGTTGGGGTATTTAATTCAATTGTTGCCCTATTCCATTTAGTATTGCTAACTCACCTATTTACTGTTTTCCATGCTAAACAACATTTAACATTGATGGTTAGCTAAACAACTTGAACCAGTAATTATTTCTCCGGACTCCGGTTCCGATTAAATTGCTTAAGTTGTTTTCCCTGTTTCATCTTGCCATGCCATGCATATAAAATAGGATCATGCTGGATCTTTTGCCGTAGTAGTAATTGTTGCATCCGATGTTTGTTCTAGTTCGTTGCTTCTTCCCGGATAGGATGTTGAGATGATGTGAGCCACGACAAGCTCCGCGGATGTACCTCTACTTGCTGGATTCCAGGCAAGTATACTCACTTGCTGCCAAATGGCTACCTTTCATCACTTGTTACCGATTCTTTCCGTTGTTCTTATTCTAGCCTGTTGATACGATGCTTGTGTCTCGATCCTATTATATGTTTACCTTGCAGCCATGATATAGCCTTCCTTCCACTTCCTATTAGATGTTGTTTGTTTACCTTGTTGGCCTTCGTGTCGTAGTTGCATGCTTAGTGTTGTTTGCGCTCAAGTCTTGTTGTCCGTCTTATCAGCTGTTTAGTTTGATAGCTGGGTTTCATTTCAATCAACAACATGTTAATCTTTTGGGTAATAATAATTTGATGATAAGGCACCGGCAGGAGGCCCGGCGTGGTTTTGAAGCCTGCTAGTGTCGACCCTAATTAGGAAAAGGATCTTGTCTACTGATCCATGATGAGCGCACTAACCGCATGTGGGAAGCGAGTATGGGCGCCCCCCTCAACTTGATTCGATTCGCATCTCGTCCAAATCGCCACACTTAGTTCGGGCTTTCCATTTGATGCATGCATATGCAGGTGCGAACCCGAGGCCAGGGTGGAACTTTTGTAGTCGGCATTTAGGGCGGCGTGGTCTTCCAGTGCTATGAGGGTCCCCCTTTTCTTCGTGGGGGCTCGATTAGCCGCGCACGCACAGCACGTGGTGCTTTGGGCTTGATGCGAAGCAGAGTTGGGTTGTGTTGAGTACCTCGCTTGGTGGGTTGATCCCCCGTCTGGCGGGTTATTCTTACGTGTACGACCAAATTGGTGCACCCCTGCAGGGTTAAATCTTCTCGAGAAGCCGTGTTTTCTGCGTTTATGGTTGACTTGGTGAAAGTACTGGCTAACAAGTACTCAGAACAACTTACACCTAACTAATGATAACTTGACTAGTAATAGTCTTATTGACACAATAACTTGATCCATCCTTAATCCAACAGTGTGAGTATCCTTGGGTTGCTTCCTTAGTAGGGGGTGACATTGGATGGGTATTGTTTGGTGAGTAGTTGTAGTTGGTTACGATACGCTATCTTATCCCCCTCTTTTAGCCGGAAGTTGTATCGAGTTTATGTAGTTGGTTAGTGCAGCCTGCTGCCGCTTATTTGCTATAATCCCTTCCTTTCCGTTGAACCCAAAGTATTTGTATCGTGTGATGACTGGCTACGCCGGTATCTTGTGAGTATGGTTTATCCACTTGCCAGTACTTAACCGTACTGACCCACGAATCTGTTTCGTGGCTGCATATTCAACATTGCAGTCAACAGGTTTGAAGTCTGACGACGTTAGCTTGGGAATCCCTCCGGCTTGGCCTGGGCAGGGATTGGACGCCATCGGTTATCTTCAGGACTCTTAGTCCAATTTGTATCTTGTCCGTAGTAGGACACTATGTTGTTTCTTCCGCTGTTATTTGGATCTTTGTGTTGTATCAGTTGTATCCCTGACTCGTTTGAGTCATCTTGTAAATCTCTTTTCTGTTGTTGTTGTGGATTATTCGTGAACTGTTGTAATGTTATCACAAGTGGCAACCTGGAATCGGTTATTATGCGGATTTTGGCGGGAATGCTGAAATCTGCATAGTGCCCGATCTCGGGGCGTCACACGGAGTTCAGGACCAGGCAGTAACGTCCCAGGGCCTTGAGCAAGTACTGGATCTGGTCGGCTTCATCGATGCCAAGTGGGACAGCAAGGTCCTTGGCAACACGAACCGGAACGGCACGGATCTGGGCGACATAGACCATATGCGTGTCGACTGGAACAAGGTAGACCTGGGTTACACACCCATGACTGTCTCATCCACCTCTGCTACGCTTGCCGCCAAGATGTTTGTCCACCGCAAGAACGCCGAAGACCTTGAGCAATCCTACGCGGTAAGTTTCTACTCATCCTCTCCGAGTTGCATTTTCTCTTTTCTTCTACTCTTCTTCTTTTCCTTATCCATCACCCAGTCCCCGAGATTCTGGCCGAGTAGGCGGATACTCTCACGAGTAGCCGCATTTTCGGGTTGAATCTCTACTACTTTGCCTGACTCTTTTTTCTTCTGCTTCTCAGAATAGCGTACTGAAGCGAACCGACTTGCATCGTCGGCTACTCTGGAATCACGCTGTTGCCAAGAGACGCATTGCCGCCTTGGAAAAAGAGAAGATAGCCGCCGAGGAGGCTGATAAAGAAGTGATGAATAGCACCCTGAGGATTTCTGAAGTTGAAGGTACGCTTTTAGCTACGCGGTTCTTGCGTTTGGTGTTTACGCCCGCTTCTGCTTTTTGCGCCAACCAATTTTACTCTTCAGGGAAGTTGAAGGCCCTGTCCGACGAGCATGAGAACTGCCGTGCCTTCGTTGAGAACTGCAGGCGCTCTGTGCGGCAGTTTTTCCTTGTGCCGAATAGCACATCTATCCATACTCGGCCAATCGGGTTGCACGAGATCCCGGGCACAATACCATGGAAGGTGGTCTTGCTGGGCAGCAGCATGTTCTCGGCCAGGCCAAGCTTCTCGAGTGTGTCTTTGTACACGATGTTGATGCTGCTGCCGTTGTCGATTAGCACCTTGCTGAACCTCACATTCTTCTCGGGACCCAGGAAAGTAGGATCCAGCACCAAGGCGTAGCTACCCGGGTTGGGCATCACCTTGGGATGATCTACTCGGGACCACCTGATCTCCTGGTCACACCAATACATGTAGTGAGGAACAGCTGGAATCACTGCATTGACCTCCATGGCACGCCTGTGCTGCGATTGCTTGTCGACTGGCTCCGAAGTGAAGATCATGTAGCTCTCATGGTGCTCTTGGTACTGGTTGGAGCCTCCGCCCCCATTGCTGCCGTTGTTGTTGTTGCCCTGGTAGTTGTTGTTGCCTCTGTTGTTGTTGCGGTTGTAGTTGTTGTTGTTGTTGCGATAGCCCTCATTGTTGAAGTGACGGTTGGCTCCTAAAGCTACTTGGTTCGCATTTTCTCTTCTCGGGAACACTGGCGGCCGAGCTGCGGGTGCGCGAGTAGGCTGCACATTGGCATTGGCCGCTGGCAGAGGAGGAGGAGGAGGCAAGCCATCATTCTTGATCACATCCCACCACTCGCACTGCCGAGTAGTGTGGTTAGCCGGCCTTGAGGGGTGGTGAGTGTGAAAACTGCATGGGCCATCCTTCATGTCGTCAAAGACGAACTTCCTCGGCTGCTCGGAGTTGCCGCTACCCGACTGAGGAGCACGGAATGGTTTCTTGTTGCCTTGGCCCTAGTTCTGGTTCTGCCCATAGGCTCCAGCAGGTTTCTGCCTTTGGCTACCCCCAGCTCCAACAGCCACTGCATTCACCTCTTCAGGGTCGTACCGAGTATCTATTCGGTCACCCCTGCGCTTGTTGCGGAACTCGTTGCGCTTGCTGTTGCTGAAGTTTCTTCTCGGCTCAGAGGAGTCCATCAGGGGCTGAGTAGGATCACTGAGTGCGTACTGATCCGCAATCTTGATGCTCTCCGCCAGAGTGTTTGGCATCTCCCTCTGCAACCTCTGCCACAGCATACTGCCATGTCTGCAACCCTGCGCAAACCAAGTGATGGCCTGGGCCTCGTTCACACCTTCACAGGTGTTCCTCAATGTGCTCCACCGAGTAAGGTACTCGCGGTCCGTCTCATCTTCTCGCTGCCTGCAAGCGGACAGCTGCTGTGGCCTATTTGGCCTCTTGTACGTGCTTGTGAAGTTGCTGATGAAGGCGTCCGAGAAATCCAGCCAGCAATTGATGCTGTTCTTGGGCAAGTTGTTGAGCCAAGTGCGAGCTGGACCCTCTAGCATCTGCGGGACATAGCGCACCGCCCATCTCCTGTTGCCGTTCGCGATATGAACCGCGGTGACATAGTCATTGAGCCAATCTTCCGGCTTGGTGCTGCCGTTGTAGCTCTTGGTGCCCCTTGCGAGCTGGAAGTTCTTCACGGACGGCTCGTTCATGATGCGCGGGCCAAAGCACTCGGGGCCAGGAGGACCCGTGTTCTCCAGCCGGGCTGACAAGTTGATCCGGTCCAGCTGATGCCTTGCATCTCCAGGCGCCAACACGCGCTCGCCAACACGGTCCAGAATGTCATAACCAGCCATCTCCATGGCCGAGTAGCCGTCATCATATCTGTCCACCTGCACAGCTGCAGGCTGCTCCACCGGGTTGGCGACTGGCGCCACTGCGCGCGGCTGCTGCCTCTGCCGAATAGGCTGGGCAGCGGGACACTGAGAAGGACCTGGGCGCGCTCCGCCTCGGGCCTGGCTTTGAGCTTGATGGGCTTGGGAGCCTGCTCTTGCAGCGTTGTGTTCCTACCCGGGCTGCTGCGGCACAGCGAGCTGTTTCGCGGCAGCAGCCGGGTCATACACCTGCATTTGCCTATCTCTGGCGGAACGTCCGCTGCGGCTCTTCTCGTGGCCGGGGTGCGGAGATGAGGCCTGATCGTTAGATCTAGCCGCGTGCGAGTGCACCACCTGCGAAGCTCCAGCACCCGGGTTGGCTTTCCGGAACTCCTCATTCTGCCTAGCAGCCTCTAACACCAACTCGTTGAGCCTTTCCTGCTGCCTAACGCGCGCGTCGCCGTCGAGACGAGGCAACTCGGCGGCCACGGCCTCTGCAGCTCTAAGTGTCTTGGCGGGTGTGCTATACCTAGGCCTAGTGGAAGTGTTTGCGGTGGCGGACTGAGCGGGAACCTCTACCACTGTCGCCATCTCGGCACCAAGGTTGCGCCGCGTGGCGCCTACTCTGCTAGATCTCCTAGTGACTGGCGTGAAGCCGTGATCCTTGTTGTACTCAAGCTGGTCTAGACTCAACTCAAGACTAACCTTCTCCAACTCCGCCTGCTCGGCGAGCAACTCCTGGCGCTGCCTGTCGAGCTGCTCCTTCATGGTCAAGAGCTCGAGGTCAGTGGGAGGCGGCATGCCATTCCGCCCAGCCGACGCGGGAATGGTCGGAGTGGTGGAGGGAGGGAGGTTGCAGTCCTTCTCGTAAGGCCTGTGGGTCCTGCCACCAGCGCTCGAGGCAGCAAGATCCTCGACGACGACCGCGGCGCCAGCAGCAGCTGCGCCGGCGTTTGCCGCCAAGCCGGTCACCATCACCTCAGCGCGGTCCGCAGAACGGCGTGCAGGCCTTCCGCGAGCAGTGATCACCGCAGGAGGATCCTCCGCGTCATGCACCAGCTCGGGGTAGTCGCGGTCGATGACGGTGGTGACGTAGACGAGGTGCGCGCCGAAGGAGATCACCGTGCCGCCCTCCGGCATGGCCTTGCCGCCGAAGTCGCCTGCGTTGTCGGTGACGAAGTCGAAGGAGCCAAATCTGTGGACAAGGCCACAGACTACGCGCTCCGCTGAAGAAGATCCCGTCCGAACAGAAACTCCAGCCAGCGCCGCTGGTTGCCCCACGGTGGGCGCCAACTGTCGTGGTGGTGTCACGGCAGATGCCATAGGATGGCTAAAGATGTGGGGACGAAGGACGCTGGAGGTGCTCGGGGAGGGATCACGCGACGAGTAGACGCGTGAGGTGAAGATCAAACACTGGAAACAACACGATCTACCCAGGTTCAGGGCCCTCGTGAGGAGGTAAAACCCCTACTCCTGCCTTTCTCTCTGTATTCTGGTGTCTCACCGAGTAGCCACAGTACAAATGTTCTTGCTACCGAGTAGCCACTCTTCCCTCTCCGGGTAGGATTAGGTCAAGAATCTCTACGTGAGTTCTAGTAACGCTATGTGGTGTGTGATCGTCCCTCGCGCAGGAGGCGGCTGGGCACCTTATATACCCGGTGCCCTGCCGGATACAGCCAAATATAACATGGTGTCGACATTGTGTGCACATCGTCCTTCTTCCGAGTTCCCGCTGACAGCTTTGGCTTCTAAGCTTGTCCTGATGCAGAAAGTCGTTGGGCAAAACCAAGTAACCAGTCTGTTATCACCGTGCGAACACAGAGTAGGTCCCCCTATCCTGCGACGCCCTGCTGACAGACTGTCGCTGTCAGGCACGCCGTCCCCAGATGAACAGTGCTGTGAACAGTGCCAAGTACGGACCCGGGATACGCGGGATCCTGTGTCAGAACGGCTCCTTTGACTTCTGGCCCGAGTAGATTCCCACCAATCTTACTCGGACCAACTCTTCTGCTCGAACAGATGTAACTTGCTTGATATCTCCTTCTGGTCATCTTTTCGTAAGACCGAGTAGCAGTCGACCGGGTAGCAAGTACCGGGTAGGCGGCTACTCGACCAAACTTCTCTTCTGACTGTTTCCTTTACCACTTGCCTTTACCCTACTCGGGGGTAACCCCCCGACAGGGCTACAAATTTGTTTGGAATGAAAAGAGCTAGAAGAGACAAAGCTGAGAAGGTAATTTTATATGCAGCGGAGGCTCCGGTGAAACCACTGGAACCTCCGCCCCAGTCTTCCCCCAGCGCAGGCCTCCGGTGCAGGTCCGATGTGGGGTCCGCCCAAACTACCCTCTGGTGCATACGAGCAGAGGCCAGAGCGGAGCATCCGGTGGACTTACGATGGGCGGAGCCTCCGGTGAAACCACCGGAGCCTCCGCCCTCTCCACTAGCTCACTGAGGGGTTGGCCTCCGGTGGGGGTCCGCTAAAATGACGTTCTGTTGGATAAGAGCAGATCCCCCAGCGGAACCTCCGGTGCGCCTCCGGTGGGCGGAGGTTCCAGTTATACCACCGGAGGTTCCGCCCTCTCAACTGGCGTGCTGGGAGGTTGGCCTCTGGTGCGCATCCGGTGGTGCCTCCGCTAAAATAGGGCTCTATTGGATAAGGGCGGAGGTCCCACCGGAACCTCTGGTGCAGCTCCGGTGGGCGGAGCCTCCGCCAAATCCACCGGACCCTCCACCCCTCTGGCCCAAGCGAAAAAGAGATCTGGGCTGCGTGGCTACGCGTGTAAGAAGACCACCGGAGCCTCCGGTGCTGCTGGGACTGCTCAACGTCCACTTGTGGGAAGGGGTATAAATACCCCTTCCCCTACCTCATAAATGCTAAGCTTTTTCCCACTCTCTCTCCTAGCCAATAATGAAAGATTCACCCACCTATAACTCCCTCTCCGTCCACCCACTCACTCCCATACTTTGTGGAGAGCTAGAGGAGACCTAGATCCACACTTCCACCAAAGGAATTTCAAATCCATCCACCACAACCTAGTATATCTAGAATCCTACTCGAGGCCTAGAAACCTTAGTAGATATTATGCTTTTAGCTTCCACCTTGTTGCAAGAAGCTTCGGATTGCTTGATAGCCTCCATCCTTCTTGTGGAGTGACCTCGAGCTCGTGTAAAGGTTTGGTCAACGCCTTCAAGTCGACCTCATAGTGGAAACGAGAATCTCCCTCACCGGAGAAGCTCAAGGAGAATACGGTGTGCACAACCGTGCTATTGAGGAGTGCCTAGGTGGCTCCCCACCTCTCCAACGTAGACGTACTTCTCATTGAGAAGGAACTTGTGGTTTATCTTGCTACCTTTCGTTTTACTTCCGTTGCGTATATTATCTTGTCCACATAGGTTGCTCACCTAGATGCACATCTAGAGAACCTTATCTTATCTTGCTTAGCCCCACTAAAAGGAAAAGAAAAGAAAAATTGGTAGTCAACCTATTCACCCCCCTCTAGTTGACCATAGTGCACTTTCACATGGGTTTTTCTCTCTCAAGCCGTGCTTTCGTTTTGATTATTTCGTTTTGCTTGAGAGAGTTGGTTATTTGTGGACTTCGTATGTTTATTATTCGTATTGTGTGAACCTTGTTATGCATGGTGTAAGACATGTGAACCTAGTGCTTTAATTCTATCTTATCTAATATTTGTGTTTAACAAGTTTGCTCATTATCAACATATCTCTCCTGTCTAGTTCATTCAACATGAAGGGAGCATATCTCTAGGGGGAGCTCCGTCCATGTTGATTGTGACCCAGCGATGCAAATGGTTGTGTTGTCATCAATTACCAAAAAGGGGGAGAATGAAAGATCATCTTCCGTTTTGACAATTGATGAAAACATAACTAAAGGACTAATCACTATTTTGAGCCTATGCAGGGTTTGTTTGATAGTTATCAAAATGCCAAAATACTCCCAATGAACATTCTCAAAGACTTACAATATTTATCCTAAAGGAAAGAGCTCAAAAATACAAAGTTGGGAAACTGTTTCTACAGGCAGCGGAGGCTCTGGTGAAACCACCGGTACCTCCGCCCCTGCTGTTTCTCAGCACATTCCCAGGTGGGAGGTTCCGGTGGCAGTACCGGTGGTACCTCCGCCAATACCCCTTTCCGGTGACTCACGGCGGAGTCCAGGGCGGAGGCCACTGGTAGTACCGGTGGGCGGAACTTCCGGTGTTCCCACCGGTACCTCCGCCTGTTCAACTGAGCTATAGGTGGGGGTTTGGTACCGGTGGAGCTACCGGTGCAGGGTCCGCCAAAATCGTGTTCGGGTGCATCACAACGGAGGCCACGGCGGAACTCACCGGTAGTACTGGTGGGAGGAACCTCCGCCGGAACCACCGGTACCTCCTCCACTGAAGAATCTGCAAAGAAGAAAAGGAGCCGCACGGGCTCCAGTGTGTGAAGACTACCGGTGGTACCGGTGCAAACACCGGTACCTCCAGTGCAACATGGGAGTGGGCAACGACCAGATTTGGGGAAGGGGTATTTAAAGCCCTTCCACTACCTATTAAATGCTAAGCTTTTTTCCACTCTCTCTTAGCCATGAATGAAAGCTTCAACCTCCTAGATCTCCCTCTCCAACAACCCAATCACTCCATAACTTTGTGGAGAGCTAGAGGAGACCTAGATCCGTGATTCCACCAAAGGAATTGCAAATCCATCCACCACATCCTAGTAAATCTAGAATCCTACTTGAGGCCTAGAAATCTTAGTAGATCTTGTGCTTGTAGCTTTTGCAAAGAAGCTTCGGATTGTTTGAGAGACTCCATCCATCTTGTGGAGTGTCCTCAACCTCATGTACAGGTTTGGTCAACACCTTCAAGTTGACCTCATAGTGGAAACAAGAATCTCTCTCACCGGAGAAGCTCAAGGAGAATAAGGTGCGTACAACCGTGCTATTGAGGAGCGCCTAGGTGGCTCCCCACCTCTCCAACGTAGACGTACTTCTCTTGAGAAGGAACTATGGGAAACATATCATTGTCTCCTTGTTTACATTTGTGGTTTATCTTGTTCCCTTTCAATTTACTTCCGTCCGTATCATATCTTGTATCACATAGCTTGCTCACCTAGATGCACATCTAGAGAACCTTGTATTACTTGTTTAGCCCAAACCAAAAAGGAAAACAAGAAAAAATGGTAGTCAACCTATTCACCCCCCTCTAGTTGACCATAGTGCACTTTCACTAGTTCCCGCTCCTTTACTTTGTGCTTGTATTGTATTTATTGTCATTCTTGTCATTTAGGTAAATTCACCTAGTTGCATATTTAGAGAATTTACCTTTGTGTCGAGCCTTAATTTGAAGAAAAATTAAAATTGGCCGTAGCAACTAGTTACCCCCCTCTAGGTGCCCATACTGTTAACATGGCCACCTTCTTTGTCCCTCTTCAAGGCAGGCAAATGCCTGTCCACGGACCCTCTAAAAACTGGCCGCATGCTGCCAATATGGTCATTAACCACAAGAGTGGCAACTAGGATGCTACACTCGTCCTTGGATGCGTCATCGGACGAGGACAAATACATGGGGACGTTGTTGAAGAAGAACTCATCTATATTGTCCGCCGTTTTCGACCAGCAAGATGATGAACTTGGGACAAGCAAATGGACGAACACCTTGTGTGTCGGTTGTGGCCGGTGGCGCGGTCGTACCAGCGGCGAGGAAACGTGTCTGGGACCGGGGGCTGCCGGGGTGAGGGCGGACGGTGTGGTTGATCTCGCCGGTGGGGGTCGAACAGTGGCCGAGGGTGGCCAAATCGGTGCGGCAGCGACGAGGAGGTGGGATGAGGTGGGTGAAGGTGGGAGGAGGCTGGTGTGGCGTGGCGGACCAGGCAGGGCAAATGCAGGACAAAAACATGTCCGGTCGGTGCTCAAACCAGGACAAATATTGAGCCGGGTTTGAGGATTCGCTCAAAACGGAAAGGTCCGGGACAAATAAGCAGCTCCGTAGCCCGAAGGTGCGATCGGGCCCGAATTTTTATGTCTTCAGAAATTTCTGGGGACTATTTTGGTGGGGTGGGGTGGAGATGCTCTGGAACCTGGACACTTGTCCGGACTGTAAGCGTTGGGATATTTTTAAGGGCCACCGTGCGTCCGTGCCTGCATCCGCCGCCCTGCTTTACTGTACCGTCACCACCGACGCCTCAACCCCACGCCCCACGGCGGCCCCACCCCATCCCTCGAACACCTCCCGCCTCGTCGACGCGATCGCCTTTCCTGTTCTTCCTCGTCGGGACATCGAGATCCTGCTGTCTCCACCTCGCCCGCGAGTCTGGTGAGTTTTCTCTGATCCAGCGATTAGATAAATCTCACCGACTTTCGCAACTTCTGGGTTGTGCAGCTGCACACTCGGAGACACCATCTAGATCCGCCTCTGCAGTCCATGCTTGTGTATATGATCGTATCAGTAGGCTGGTTGGATCGTTCGTATTGGTTTGCCAATTGTCAGGCCCACATTTGATTTCTGACGGTAATTGTGAAATGGTTGAGACTCTGAGAGTTCTTTGTTTGGCTGAACCAGAATGCCTTCTATTTCAACCAGTTATCGTTGTAGTCTCTGGCCAGGAGCTGTGTGATGAAATATCATGTATCTAGATTTTCTAGCAACTGTTGGTTAGTTTGAATCAAAACGTTCGTTCCTGTATGTTTTACGTCATTGTTTATGATTTGTGAACACTGGTCTGTTTGCCTTCTCTAGTTAATACTTTCTGAAATTTGTAAGGTATCCTTGTTTCATATCCAGGTGACTGTAGTAGGGCTCGAAAAACATATGGGGTCATACTCAGCAAGCGAAGTGATTGCTGTTTCTGGTGTCCATAACCCAGCACTTAATTTGGACGAGTTGGACACCAAAAGTTCCATGTTGGGGGAGGAAAAACCAACAACGTCAGGCATGGAGAATGGGCACCAGTGTCCATTTGTTATTGGTTAGTACTCGATGTGACAGATGCTATACTGTCTATTTGCTGAGGCAATTCGATAAAATACAAACTAATTTGGTTTGGATTGAAGGTGTTGCTGGAGGTTCATCTTCAGGTAAAAGTACTGTTTGCAAAATGATCATTGATCAGCTAC
Source organism: Alopecurus myosuroides (assembly GCA_028641055.1). NCBI lineage: Eukaryota > Viridiplantae > Streptophyta > Magnoliopsida > Poales > Poaceae > Alopecurus > Alopecurus myosuroides. The sequence continues at coordinate 299,627,245 of CM054057.1, read as the reverse complement.
GCGATCACCGAGTAGTTGTCGTCACTCAGGTTTGTGTATTACAGCTTTGTTTTCTTATTGCTCTTCTTTTCTTGTATTTGGACTGTCAATTATTTACTACAAATTAAAGTAACTAATGGTTCATTTGTTTTGGACTATAAGTTTGTAATGACATTAAATATGCCCTCCTTTTCCTTGGCAATAGAAAATTATGCCCTCCTTTTTTATATCCCCATTCTCCTGCACAGCACCAACACTAATAGAACCTTTGATGCCTGAATTAACTGGATGAAGACTAGAATGCTTCATTGCGAATAATTTTCTTGTACTGAATAAATATGGGTTCAAAATATTTCCCCTGATTTAAAACTCTTGGTATTATGTGCAGTAGATGACAGAACAACCATGGCTGCAATGTGCCGAGTTGATGCTGGATTGATGCTCCATTGAATGTATAACACATGCTCCTAAGAAAATCATAAACGACCAAGATCTAAAATTTTCCTGTAAATTATTGCACTAACACATACACATAATATGTCGATTAAATTCTTAATTTTATTTTTTAGCATGAAGCCATTTGAGCACAAATTTAAGCTCAGATGCCATTGTGGTCAAAATCAATTAAACCTTGATATCATCATCCTCATTCTCTTCAAGGATCTTGATAATAATTGAGATGGCTGACTTATTAAGAGAACTCATCTTCCCAGTCACTGGCACTCTGACAGACATGACTGGATCAACAGGATTATCTTCTTTTTTTGTTTATTAGGTGTAAAGTTTCCAGCCGCCCCAGTTTTTGTATTGCCGTAATAGAATTTATTTAGAAGTGGCATAATTTGGTTGCTTTTGATGATCTCATGTATTATTCTGTTAGCATGTCATTGATAAATATAGCTAGCTCTGAGCATAAAATTAATAATATGAGACACACTGTTTTAAAATATGAAATAAGAAGACTATAAACATGCCGGTTTCACCGTTTCATATCAATATATCATCCTATACATGCAACATCTGAATATCATAAACATGCGGGTTCACCATTACCTATCAATATATCATCCTATACATGAAACATCTATATATTCCCCTCAATGCTATATATCATATTTGTCATCATAGGCTGCTTACAATCTTGCAAGCAATAACAATGTTTATTTTAATACTGCAGGAGTCGTTTTATTATGGACTGTCAGATGAAGAATTGGTTCATGTTCATGAGTATAACTTTGATCATCCAGGTACAACTCATGTTTTATGAGAATATAATGTCCTTCTGCGCCACTGGCAAGAGGTGTGCACTGACTCTGTTGCTGTTTGATTTCAGATGCATTTGATATGGATTTACTACTGTCTTGTATGGAAAGCTTGAAACATGGAAAAACTGTTGATATTCCTAACTACAACTTCAAAACACATAAGAGTGTCCCACGTGCACGAAAGGTAATACTTTACTTACAGTGTATCCAAAACTTACCTGGTAAACTGACGGTCTCCTAGTCCTGCCCTTTATGAAATTTTGGATCACAGCTTTAGGCTTCAAAAGTATCTGAAGATTATACTGATTTTTTATAGTGGTTTGAGCTCTCTCTAAAATAACTTCCTCACAAAATTATTGTTGTAACATAAATTGTTTTGTAAGTCCTAGCTGACATAATTTGTAGCAAGCACCTTACTGCTTCACGTTGATCTTATGTTGAAATGTTTCTCCAAGAAAGTTGCTTAGAAATTTCTCTCCGTCAATATATTCATATATGTACCACTCTAATTATTTGAGTTGCTACTAGGTCAATCCTTCAGATGTCATAATTCTGGAGGGAATTCTACTTTTCCATGATTCACGTGTCCGGGATCTAATGAACATGAAGATCTTCGTTGATACAGGTACCAATATTTGCATACTAAACTAATGATATATTCCCGTATCTCTCTTGTCTATGCCTTGTGACCTCCAACTGTGGCTCTGACCAGGGAATTTAGTTTCAGATCATGCTTTACATCTCGACAGTGTCAATATACCATAAAATACTTTACTGTGCACGCGTTGTTCCTCTCTTTTCCATTTATATTAGAAGTATACTATATATTGATATTAATAATTACCCTCCTTTCCTGATGGAAGACATGCGCTCTGTGAACTATTTTCATTTTATATCTTTTATCAATTTACAATATTTTTTTAGCAATTTCTTGTTTATTTCACATACAGCACTTAAAGTTTTGCAATAATCTTGATGGTGTATTGAATAACAGTTATTTGTTTTATCTCATAAATATCTCTAAGGGCATGCTGCGCAAACTGAGCAATGATATAATGAACGCTAACATTCTGCAGTTGCGTAAATGATAAATATGAGAGATCTCCTATTAATTTGCGGTCGTAAATTTGGTTTAGTCCCCTACTTTGCACTAAGTGTTCTCTGCCAGTATACTTTTTCAATATGCAAACAGTTGCTTTGTACCTTACCCATTTCATTCTGTGTGTGTATCATGTATTTTCATTACATTTTTTTTCAGATGCTGATGTGCGATTAACAAGGAGGATCCGTCGCGATCTCGAAAAGGGCAGAAATATTATATCCGTGTTAGATCAGGTTGCATAGCCTTAGATGTTAACATTTTCCTTGTGTATTGTATTTATCAAACACACAGTTCATGGTTTTTACAACAATTTTCTTTAATCAACAACAACAACAACAACTTAGTCTTTTGTCCCACGCAAGGTGGGGTATAACGTGTCACGTTCTTTACACCATGTTTATTACGTTTATGTTATTTTTGGCACCTAATGCTACTCTTTCTGGCAGTACTCAAAGTTTGTTAAGACAGCCTTTGAAGACTTCATCCTCCCTACAAAGAAGTATGCTGATATTATAATCCCACGAGGCGCAGATAACAATGTGGCAGTAGACCTAATTGTTCAGCATATTCGCACTAAACTTGGTCAAAATGATCTCTGTAAAATACACCCCAATTTATATGTTATTCAGACTAATTATCAGGTAAATATTCTTGCTATTTGATATTTCCATAGTAAATTGCATGTATATCGTAGCACTCCATTTTGTATGATGTATAAATATTGGATTCCTAATGCTTCTTTCAGATAAGAGGCATGCACACAATAATACGGGATGCTGCTACGACAACACATGATTTCATATTTTATGCTGATCGTTTGATTCGATTGGTCAGTATGTATATGCACGCCACTATTTTTCTATATATGGTTTCGCACAATGTCTTGAATTTCCCTGGGGAAAATAGGTTGTCGAGCATGGTCTTGGTCATCTTCCTTTCAAGGAAAAGCAGGTCATAACTCCCACTGGTAAGTAGTTTTTCATGGTGGTCCTCTCCATGTATTCTTGTAGTGTATATAAGTAAAATCTCTTCATTTTTTTTTCAAATGCATTGGAGATATTTTCTTTGGAGATATTTTTTCAAATGCATTGGAGATAAGTAAAATCCTGTATATAAGTTTTGCATAAGTGCTGGGTTTCTAGTAATACTTCACAGGATAAAGTTCCTTGTCCTAATAGTTTCTATCTAATTTAGGTATATCTTCTTTCCAAAAATAAAATTTGACGAGTTCACTTTTGTTGTGCTCATTTTTGCTTGAGTGTCTTTATATGCAGTGTACATATATCTGTCATGTTGTTAATTCTTGGCATGCATCTGGATGGTTGAGAGTTCGGAGCTACTCATCCTTTGATTCTCCATCTTATCTTTGGACAAGGAAAAAACACCTAGTACCAACAAAAAACAGCTTCAGCTCTACAGAAATGCTAGGACATCAACATGACGACGACTGAAGCATACGCAGCTCCATCTTCTGGTTCATCTCCTGGTCATACTGATTACTGGATGTGCTCCACCTTCTGGGGCATCTCCTGAATTAACATCTCACATTCTTGCATTTGCTTAAAATCTGGCTTCTAAAACACCTTATTAGAAATTCGGGATCACATAACATTCTTCATTTTGAAAGTAGATGGCACTCCAGATTGCCCGACTAAGCGCTGGTAGACTATTAATTTGTAACTGAGTATCCATGGCACATGTCAAACTGTCAATGAGTAGTAAACTGCCAATGTTCTAGGTTTTATTTTAACAGCAAGCCCTTTGCTGATAATATTCTATACTTCACTACAATATGTTGGTCGAAGATAGGTGATCTTATCCTTTTCTTTCAAGCCTCTGCGGACAAGGTGCACCTTTGCTCATCAGCCACAGGGAAATCTTAGTTTTAACAGGGATTCAAGCTGACCCAAATTATCTTAATCCCCTTGATGCAAGATGCATGTCTTAGCTCCTGTAGAATTATTTGACTGCTAAGTAGACACATTGATCCCATCTAAAGCTCATGCAATCCTTAATGCCCTACTCCTAGGTATAGAAACTAGGTAATTCTTGAGGTCCTGCTTAATCTGAAAAATATTTCAAGATTTTTTACAGAGGATTTATCATGCTTCTTCAGATCTTATATGGACTATATATTTATCCACCTCCATAATTCTCTTCTCTTGTACAATAATACTATTTACTGGAGTAACTTGCACTTTTATCCTATCCTGAAAGTGTTTTCCCTTATGCACTTTCTTATGCATGCAGGATCTGTTTACACTGGTGTGGATTTCTCTAAAAGTTTATGTGGAATATCAGTGATAAGGAGGTACTGAGCACCCCCACCCCCAAAAAAATACCATTTATCCTGTTGAGTTTCAAAATGACTGACGACTTTGGTACTCACAGAAGGACAAACAAATCCTGAGACAGCATGTGCAAAATGATACAATGCTAGTTTATGAATGCTCCACACTAGAACTTGTTTGGAGCTTAGTTTTCAATCTCCTCCCTTTAGCTTTGATGTATGAGTTTCAGCATCCTGTCCTAGTTAAATTATCGAGTAAACATGCTTTGTGATTTGTGAAACAACTCGTGGAAGTCACTTAATTATTAATGCATCTATAAACAAAGCACATAATAAGCCCTTTAATAAACTGCATTGTGTTACTGATTGCTACAAACTGTGTTCCAGTGGCGAAAGTATGGAGAATGCACTGCGGGCATGCTGCAAAGGTATAAAGATTGGGAAGATTCTTATTCACAGGGAAGGAGATGATGGGAAACAGGTTTGCTTTAATCTAACTTTGCATTTTATGTTAGGTTGAGTCCAGGTACTAAATTCTAAATGTGTTTGCAGCTCATCTATCATAATTTACCGAAAGATATCGCAAAAAGGCATGTTCTGTTGCTGGACCCCATATTGGGAACAGGTTTGTTGATGTTTCATACATATATGTGCACTTGGCACTTATCTTGTTTTCGTTAAGCATCTTAAGGAAACTGGTTTTGGTCAGGAAATTATTATTTTTCATGTTGGTTCATTTATCTTCTCTAGTACTGTTCTCAGTGTATGCCTTGGCTTGTGATTGCACGTCGTATACTTATTTGTTTGGATAAATCTTTTTTTTTTCTTCAGAAAACACATATGGAATGTCTCCAAAGCCCCAGATTTCTGTAGTGTCCATTAACACAATACCATACATCTAATAAGTACTTAACCACATAAACTTTTGCGTAACATTTCAGTCTCCCTTGATTCATTCCAGTGTGATCTAAATGTGGGACCAACCTGTAATCATAACAAACCTTCCATTACTCCCCTACACTCCAACGCCCACCGCTGCCAGCAACTAGGGCTGTTAGAAAAGCTTGGGTTTGAAAAACCATTTAAGGCTTAAGCTCAAGCCCTTATGTGGCTACCTCGACTTGGTTAAGCTCGAGTAATGCACAAAGTGGAAGCACAATGTTTGAAGTCAAATTGATGTTTTAATTGGCAAAACAATAGCGCTCCATGATTTATTGTTGGAGTATGAGTTAGTATCCTAGAAGTCTCTAGAGTGTTCCAGGGAAGTGGAGCATATCCTAGTATAGTACTATTGTCCTACAAGAGTCTAGATTGTTCTAGTGTATAAGTGAATATGTATGCCTATATATAGGAGGGTGGTGGAGGTCCAAGGGACAAGTCCATCCAGAAAAGTTCCCCAAAGAACAACATGGTATCAGAGCTATGGCGGTGATCATCAGGCCTAGCTCCAGCAGACAGTGACTCGGCTGTGGACGACGACAAGTGGAGGAGGAAGCAAAGGTACTGCTGCAGGAAGTAATAGGAGCAAGCGGCTGGAGGCAAGAGCGTGGTCAACTGTAGCTGTGGAAGGTGTCAAGGTGTCAGTGCTGAGGTGTGCGGAAGCTGCAGCAGGGAGAGAGAGGCGGAGAGCCAGTGAAGTGTGTCAGAGCTCCTAGGCAGGCAAGACTGCAGGAGGGAATAAGCTCTACACAGGGGTTGCAGGAGGTGCAGAGACGGCAGCCGGTCAGCAGCGTTGAGTCGCGCTTGTGAGAGAGCAGCTGGGTGAGGTGTGGCTGCTCGTGACCGTAGGGAGGAAGCAAGAGAGTTGCAGGCCTTGAGGGCACTGGTGGCAGCAGGAACGGTGCTGGTGGAATTGGTGGATGTGTAGCTGAACACGGTGGTGGAGAGCTAGGAAAGGAGCATTGTCGTTGCTGGTGGTGGCCTAGAGCAAAGGAGGAAGCTACTGCTGTGACAAAGAGCAATAGTGTTGTTGCTTGCTCTCAGAATTGGGTAAAAAAGACGTGTTGTTGGTGGTAAGTGTGATTCTTGCAATGGCGGAGAATCAAGGTGTTGAGCAATTGCTCGACAAATTGGCGGAACTGCTCGAAGATTTTTAAAAAATGAGACAATCAGAGAGGAGTGCAGAAAGGGCCATACAGAGTGACAAAACGACAATTCTTCGAAATTCTGTCAATCTTGCTCAAACTGAAAGTGGTACCACGAATCATGCTTCTGGCTCAAATGAAACTTCTCGCTCAAATTGGATACTAGATTCGGGAGCGTCGGCACATGTCACGGGAAGGTGGAGTGAGTTTGCATCATATACTCCACACCCACCCATGCATAAAGAGACCATCCAAACAGCCGATGGGACTTATCAACCTATTAAAGGGGTTGGCACGGTGAAATGCACTCCATCAATTACATTGTCTCCGGTCTTATATGCTCCATCATTTCCGGTTAGTTTGGTGTCTATGAGCTCCTTGGTTGATGATATTGATTGTCGAATCATCGTGGATCGATACAATTGCATAATTGAGGAGAGGTCAACTGGAAGGAGGATTGGGGTCGGTGTCAGATATAAGGGACTTTGGTACTTGGATAGACAGGAAACAGATGATGCATTATGCACTGCTCTGATGGCGGCTTCGGGAGACAATGAAGCAAAGGTGATGCTCCAACATTGTCGATTGGGCCACATATCTTTTGATGCTATGTCTAAGATTTATCCCGAAGAAATGAAAAAGGTAGATAAAGACAAACTTGTGTGTGATGCATGTGAGTATGGAAAACACACAAGGACTTCATATGTGAGCCGTGGACTCCGGAGTACATCGCCCTTCGTGTTGATCCATTCCGATGTCTGGACTTCTCCCGTGGTTTCTATCAGTGGGATGAAGTATTTTGTCACCTTCATTGACTGTCACTCTCGAATGACTTGGATATATCTCATGAAACAAAAGAGTGAGGTGCTTAGTTGTTTCAAGGACTTCTATGCATATATCCAAAATCGTTTCAACACCGGGATTCAAACTATTAGGACAGATAATGGGACAGAGTATGTGAACAATGAATTTGGCAATTTTCTATCGGAAAAAGGAATACTTCATCAAACTTCGTGTCCTAATACTTCGCCGCAGAATGGAGTGGCTGAAAGAAAGAATCGTCATCTACTGGAGGTAGCTCGATCACTCATGTTTACGATGAATGTGCCTAAATTCTTATGGAGTGAAGCGGTTATGACAGCTACTTATCTCATCAACCGGATGCCATCAAGAGTGCTTGGAATGAAGACTCCATATGAAATGGTCTACGGAAAAAATGAGTTCATTGTTCCGCCAAAGGTGTTTGGATGCACGTGCTTTGTTAGAGACCACAGACCTTCAGTGGGAAAATTGGATCCACGTGCTGTAAAGTGCATATTTATCGGATACTCACCTGGACAAAAGGGCTACAAATGTTGGAGTCCTAGTGAACGGAGAACATTTGTGAGCATGGATATGTCATTTAGAGAGTCTGAGCCGTTCTATGGAGAGAAGACGGATCTCAGCTCGTTGTTTGACTTTGACTCTCCTAGCACAAGTGATGCTAGTCGAGAGGGGGAGAGTAAATCATTGAGGACAAAGGAGGATGAACCATCGAGAATTGCGATTGGTTCAATTCCATGTCCAAGGAGTGAAGAGAGATGGAGAATGCCAAATGAGGAACAAAATCTGAGGGTATATACGAGGAAACAACCTACGGGTGAAGAGAGATGGACAAAGCCAAACGAGGAACAAAATTTGAGGGTATACACAAGGAGACAACTTACGGGTGAAGAGAGATGGAAAAAACCAAATGAGGAAGAAAATTTAAGGGTGTATACGAGGAGGCAATCACAACATCAACAACAAGCTCGAATAAATGGTGAGGTCCAATTGCAGGGGGAGCAAAATCAACAACAACAGACTCAGACTCCAGTGGTCGATGAAGTTGACTCAGATGAGAGTGAGCCACTTGTCATTGGTGATTCACTAAATTTGCCTATTGCCTTGAGAAAAGAACCACGAGCTAGAGCAGGAAAGCCTCCTGAAAGGTACGGTTTTGAGCATGATATTGCAAATTATGTGTCATATGAATCTCTATCACCCGGGTACAGAGCCTTCATTTCTTCATTACAATCCGTGGCAATCCCAAGAGATTGGAAGGAAGCAAAACAAGACCCAAAGTGGTATGAGGCCATGCTGGAGGAAATGAAAGCTCTTGAGAAGAACAAGACATGGGATCTTGTTTCTCTTCCTATGGGAAAAAGTCCAGTTACTTGCAAATGGGTGTATACCGTGAAGCAATCCCCAGAAGGGAAAATAGAACGATATAAGGCGAGGTTGGTGGCAAGGGGTTACAGTCAAACTTATGGGATTGACTACGACGAGACATTTACACCGGTTGCAAAGATGAGTACAGTGAGAACTCTTATTTCTTGTGCTGCTAACTTTGGTTGGCCATTGCACCAGCTGGATGTCAAAAATGCATTCTTGCATGGTGATCTTCAGGAGGAAGTGTACATGGAAATTCCACCTGGCTTTGGTACATCTCAGACTCGTGGGAAGGTCCTTAGGTTGAGAAAGTCATTATATGGGCTTAAACAATCTCCACGAGCATGGTTTGATCGACTTCGCCGTGCTATGTGTAGTATGGGATACTCACAATGCAACGGGGACCACACTTTGTTCTATCGCCACTCTCAGCGGCATATCACGATTCTTGCAGTGTATTTGGATGACATCATTATTACTGCCGATGATGCTATTGAGATCGCACAATTGAAGCAGAATTTGAGGTTAAGGACCTTGGCCAACTAAGGTACTTTCTAGGCATTGAGATTGCAAGGTCCCCTAAAGGGATAGTTCTCTCGCAGCGGAAGTATGTCTTGGACCTTCTTAGTGATACAGGAATGCTTGGTTGTCGAGCGGCTTCTTCCCCTATTGAGCAAAATCATCAATTATGTGCGCAATCTGGAGATCCAGTTGATAGAGAGAGCTACCAACGACTTGTAGATCGACTCATCTATTTATGCCATACGAGACCTGACATATCCTATGCAGTGAGTGTGGTCAGTCGCTACATGCATGACCCAAGAAGTGGCCATTTAGAGGCGGCACACAAAATTTTACGCTATCTAAAAGGCAGTCCAGGGAGAGGTCTATTGTTCAAGGCCAATGGGCACTTGAATGTAGAAGGCTATTGTGACGCTGATTGGGCTAGTTGCCTTGATGACAGAAGGTCAACATCAGGATTTTGTGTCTTTGTTGGAGGTAACTTGGTATCTTGGAGGAGCAAGAAGCAGCCGGTGGTCTCCCGATCAACAGCGGAGGCAGAATATAGAGCAATGTCTGTGTGTTTGAGTGAGATGCTATGGATGAAAGGCCTCTTATCAGAATTGAAACTATTACGGAAAGGGCCATTGAACCTTTGGTGTGACAACAAGTCTGCAATCAACATAGCTAACAATCCAGTTCAGCATGACCGAACAAAGCATGTGGAAATAGATCGATTCTTCATCAAAGAGCGGCTCGACGAAGGCACCTTGAAGTTAAGCCATGTAACCTCGAGAGAACAAATAGCAGATTGCTTGACAAAGGGGTTAGGTAGTAAGGAATGTTCATTGGCATGTAACAAGATGGGAATGATAGATATCTATCACCCATCTTGAGGGGGAGTGTTGGAGTATGAGTTAGTATCCTAGAAGTCTCTAGAGTGTTTCAGGGAAGTGGAGCATATCCTAGTATAGTACTATTGTCCTACAAGAGTCTAGATTGTTCTAGTGTATAAGTGAATATGTATGCCTATATATAGGAGGGTGGTGGAGGTCCAAGGGACAAGTCCATCCAGAAAAGTTCCCCAAAGAACAACATTTATGAAGTTTGATCTCTCACACTCCCACCTCCCACTTAAATTGCTTCATGTTCCTGTATATATTACTGTGATGGGTGGAAGTAATTTAAAAATATATGGTTTTTCAATATTAGGAATTAGCATCAATTGGTTATAAGAAATTCTGCCGGGCTCTCCTATATTTTGTGTCACTGAAAGCGTGAAGTGAGCACAGATGTTCAAGTATTGGATATTAATCTTATATGATCATTTTCTCCCTTTCGATCATGACCAGGAAATTCAGCTGTACAGGCTATCTCTCTTCTTTTGGAAAAGGGTGTACAGGAGGCAAATATTATATTTCTAAATCTTATATCAGTAAGTCCTTTAAATCCAGAGTATTTTTTTCGTGTTTGAATGTATTTAACAGTTTTGAAACTGCCAAATAGATTGCCCAACCAATTAGGTGCTTACAGGTGCTTGATAATGACAATCTCTGTAGTGCATTCGCCAGCCTATATATTGGTTTGCCAGAATGTTGTCGCAGAAGAGCTAATTATAGGTAGAAGCTGGTTTAGTGGGTAGTTTCACTTCCGTTGCCTCTTTCCGCCTCTTATATTGACTGCTGGTGGTTTCAGTAAACTAAAGTCGGGTGAAGCATGCAAAAGACGATAACTTAATTAGTTGTGGAGAAATACATATATGTTGAAACATAATTCAGGGATGTTGCTTTCGACATTCCATTTACACTTAATACGTAGCGGTTGAAGAATAGAGAATTCACTGCTAAAATTGTTTGCTGTTATCCCAGGCTCCTCAAGGGGTGCATGTCGTCAGCAAGAGATTTCCGAGGGTAAAGATTGTGACATCGGAGATCGAGCTCGGTCTCAATGATGATTTCCGTGTCATCCCTGGAATGGGTGAGTTTGGAGATAGATACTTCGGAACGGATGATTACCAGTCATCGACGCCGTTCTTTGGTGATGCCAAAGATCGTGTAAGGTGAGATGGTATTTTGTTTTCTACAGACTCGGGAGGATTCGAGCTTTTTTTAGTCACTTGGCTGGTTTGTGCATATCCACGGGTCATGCTAGGAGCTAACCGGGTTCTCTCCTGGAACTGTGCAGGTTGTTGTGAGAATTGTCCAGACAAGGCAAATCCTGCCAGCGGCGTTAGCCAATACCTTTTTGAGATCCCCCCCCCCCCCCCCCCTCCCCCCATTTTCCAAGCTCTCAGGGTCCAAACTATTGAGTTCATTGCCAGAAACTGTATATTACGGAACATTACAAACGAATGCCCTCTTCAAATAATTGGAGCAATTCCATCTTTTTGGTTCACCCGAAGCGATCTCTTCTCGTCACACAGGATTCTGTTGGATTCAGTGCATAGTATTTTGTTTGCATTCTTCTGGCTCCTAACCTGTACACCCAGCTTAGCTTAGAGGACCGAATGGTTTCCTTAAAAAAAGGCAGCAATTTTAGTGACAGTACCTTGTTACCTGTCAAAAAAATGCTGAAATGATAAAAAGACATAATTTTTTTTGTATTGTGTTTCATATACAGGTTACACTAAAAAAAATGGTCAAAGGTCGATATGCATCAGCAAATCTATTTGTGATATGTAGGGAATAGTATATATCCCCATCCTCATCCATAATGTCTCCTAATTTGAATGATAGTTTGAATAGAAGTGATAATAACTTTATTATTAGGGCATCTCTAGTCGCCCCCCCCCCCCCCCCCCCCCCGCGCCCCCACAGGACGCGAAATAGCGCTGTTTTTCTACCAGCCGCCCCCCAGAACCCGAAATAGCGCCGTTTTGGCGGAAATTAACGCCGGCGCACCCAGGCGGAACCTAGCCCGTTGGGTTCGGACGGGGGGGGGGGGGGGGGGGGGGCGGCGGAAGGAAAAGCGCGCGTGGGGCAGCGCTGTCGGCGAGGGAGCGCTATTTGCCCCACTTTCCCCACCCCGACTCGATTTTTCCTCTCGCTCGCCTCGCCGTCGCCACCCCGTCGGCCACCCCCCATGCCGCCGCCGTCGGCTGCCATCACACACGAGCGGCGAGGCAAACCACCGCCGGCTGCTCCACCACATCGTCGCCGCCGTTTGCTCGCGTCTCCGCCGCGGAGGAGGTTGTGCCCGGTGAACCGCGTCCACCACCCGCAAGGTGTTCGACGTTCTGTCCGAGCCATGGACTCCGACGCCGAGGAGATGCTCGCCGAGCTCTTCGACGAGGAAGATTAGGCTGCCATCGACGATGAGGAACACCTGCTCGTCCTGAGATGCCTAGCCGGCTTGCAGGCCCAGGCCGCCCAGCCGCGGCGTACTGGATCGAAGCCCGGTCGCCGCAAGAGCAAGCCGAGGCAGCGGTACGAGGGCTACTGCATCCTCTACTCCGACTCTATCCCAGGAAGCGCAAAAGCTTGGTTTTCCAAGTGCCAGGAGGCTTGCAGGAAGGATGTTGAGCGGGTATTTGGTGCGCTGCAATCTCGATTCGCTGTTGTCCGGTACCCAGCTATGACTTGGTCGAAGTCCAACATGTGGGAGGTGATGCAGTGTTGTGTGATCTTGCACAACATGATCATTGAGAGTGAGCGGGATGACCCGGTGCCTGACAGTGAGGCAAGCACACCATACTACCGGCAGGGCCCTCTTGCAACTGTTGATCACCATGTGCCGGCAACATGGACAGACTTCCTCACCAAGCGACAGGAGATTCGACACGCTGGAACACATCATGCTCTGCAGAATGACCTGGTGCAGCATTTGTGGGCGGGAAAGGGGAATGTCAATGTTAAGGACGATGACGATGACTAGTGTAATTTATTTATTTTGTTTAAATTGTTGAACTATTTATTTGTGTGGCAAAACTCTATTTATTTGTGTGGCAAAACTTCAATTATTTGTGTGCCAAAACTCTATCTGCCCAAATTTGGGCGAATCGCCGGCTGGGGGAGCGGCCTGGGTTTCACGGCTGGGAAACGCGCCCCCTGCTTCCAGAATTGCGCCGTTTCGCGCCGCGGCGGAAAAAAAGGGGGGGTTTGCGTGGGGCCGAACGGCTGGAGATGCCCTTACGAACCTAAACGGCTATATTCCGCACTAGACAAACAACCGACACGCGAAGTAGCGTCATCTGTTCATTCAACTAGTCTCTTTCCGCTCCATTCGATTTTGACAAAGGAAAATGCTGTGAATCACCCGGGGGAACGTTTTGTTCCGTCCCCCGGGTCCGTGTCCGTTGGATACGTGCGTCGTGGGCGGTTGGATTAGGCGCACGACCCCGCCGGTTTCGCGTGGATTAGGACAGCACCCGGTTTTGTTCCTTCGTCGTATACCATTTTTAGCGCTTACCGTTACGTTTCCACTCGCGCGGCGGCGACGAACGCGAGGTGAGCGACGCGGGCGGCGACGGTAGGCTTCGCGGGCGGCGATGAGAGGCGACGCCGTCGACGCGGTCGCCCTCCTCCTCCTCCTCCTCCTCTCCGGCTATCCCCTGAGGTTCTATTCCTTTCGCCTCCCTCCTCCTCTCTGTCTCGGCCCCCCTCTGTCATCCCCGGCGTCATCTCGTAGTTAGGGTAGCAGTCGTGAGCGCCGGCGGGCGGCGGAGCGGTCGCGGGTCCTTGCGCACTCCGACGCCCCCTTGCCCGAGCCCTACCCTGCTCTCAGGCGCCCCCCGTCGTGGCCAATTTTCCCCTTAATTTGCATCAACGCCGGTAGCTAGGGTTACGCAGCGAATTCGAGCGGCGTCGATGTCGCAGTTCTGCGAGGTCTCCGGCGCTCCCCTGCCGCGCGCAATTGCTGTCTCAGGCGGCCCCCCTGCCTTGTTGCTCCCAATTTTGCTGTCTGAGCAACAGTTGCTCCCAAGTTTGCTTCAATAGTTTAGTCCCCAACTTCTTCAGTAGCAATTGTTTGGATCAAATTGCTCCACTGTACTCCACCTACCATGTGTTTATTCCCTGTTTGTGCATAAATGTTAGTTGTATTTTTTAGCAAATTGCAAATTATTTTAGCAGTTTTTTGACTTTTTGAGCATATTTTTAGTTGCTCAACCACTTTCGACACCCCATGTACACATATCCGTGTTTGTAGCAATTTCCTTTTCCTTTTAAGTTCGAACCGTACGTGCAAGTAGTTGTATTTTCTGAACTTCTTCTATTCTTTTTGCAGGTTTTTTGGTGTACTTACTCGGCCTCCTAGTGTATCTGCTTGCAGCTTGTAATCAGCAGCGCAATGGAGGTTTGTTCTATTACTGCATTCTTTTTGCTTCTGTTGTTCATTTTGTGTGCTTCTTTTGTTTCCTTTTTTTGTTCATAGCGTTTTTTTTGCTGAGCAGGAGCAGGGGCAGTATTGGGTCAGCAAGGACCGTTTCGCTGCCAAGCGTTTGCTGAAGTGCGCAAATGATCTCTCTCTGCGGAAGCGAGAAATTATTGAGCAGTACAGCGCTTTTGCCTCACTTCTCAATATTTCTCCTTTCAATGTCCCCAATGAGCTGATTGATTTTGTTGCCGTGAACACCGTGGTTGAGCTCCGTGAGTTTCATTGTGGATCTAAACGGATAGTTTTCACCCGGGATATCATCAAGAAGGTGTTTGGTCTACGCTCAGGTTCAAAGCCTGTTGAGTTGCTCACCAAGAGTGTTCATTCAGACATCAGAGAGGCATACAAAGGCCCGTTGTCAAGGCTTCCCATAGAGAATGCAGCGAAGTTGTTGAAGGAGCTTGACGACGGTGAAGAGGATGCCATTATCAGAACATGGGACCTCTTGTGCTTTGCCACTGTTCTGAATCCTTCCACCAACAACATGATGTGCCTAGAGTACATAGGGTCCATGAGTGACCCCAAGAGGACACATGAGTATGATTGGGAGGAGCACATCTTGGAGCTTCTGATGCATTACATTGAAAAAATTCAGAAGAAGAAGGAGCAACCTCTCGAGCTTGATGGCGTTAACTTTCGGAAGGGCAAGCTGAAGGTTGATTCCGAGGAAGCACCTGGTCCTTCGAAGAAGAAGACGAAGGTGAAGAACTTGTTTGAATTCTGGATGTCTGGCCCATTGCCTGTTCTTGCTGTAAGTTTTTAATTTTTACTTCACATCTTGCTACTTTACTTAATGTTGTTTGCTCCATTAGTTTTAATTTGTTGTTGCCTTAGTTAGTTTCTGTTGCTTCATTTGTTTTATTTCTGTGTGCTTGTTTCTGTTATCATGTTCTAGGTTTAAGGTTTTACCTTTTTCTGTGTAGCTTGCTACTTTTCTTAGTTTTGTTTGCTCCTTTAGATTTAACTTTTAGTTTCTTTAGTTTTTTTTTGTTGCTCCACAGTTTAGTTTTGTGTGTACCAGTTTATGTTTTTTATGTTCTAGCTGTAAGTTATTTGCTACTTTACATAGTTTTTGTTGCTCTATTAGTTTTATATTACTGTTGCTTTAGTTATGTTCTGTTTGCTCCAATTGTTTATTTTTCGCGTGAATTTTTGTTTCTGTTTTTAGTTGCACTTTTTTACAGCTGCAGGTTGATTCTTGTGTGTTTTTTTTCCATATGTAGCTTGTGTACATGGACCACTTGCAAATCCCGAAGAATGAGCACTTCATAAACAATGGGATACCTCGGGTTTGCTTTGTGACAAGTGAAGATTTCAGTTTCGTTGCCAAGATCGACCGCGACAACAAAATCTTGCTGAACAAGACCGTCTTTGGGAGGCGTCCTGTAAGTAGACTCCCATTTCTTTTTTTTCTTTTTTGCTCGTTCGTTGTTTGCGTTTCCCTGCCATGTAACAACTTTGTTTTGTTTGATCTCAACGATGATTTGTTTTTTGGTTGTATGCAGTTCCTCCCGTTGTCGAGAACAGTATATGCGCCTCCCTTGGACAGTTCATTGCCCGAAGAAATTGATATAAATCCGTCCGCATCGCTTAATGAATGGCTTGTTTTCCCCACCATCGAGCAAATTGAGGTTTGTATAGTTTTCTATGTGTTGTTTTTTGTAGGTCATTTTGTTTGTTCGTATAGCATTTTTTTGTTCTTCATGTGTATCAAGGTGGCCTTTTCCCCACAATTTGCTACTTTACTTATTTCAGTTTGCTCCATTAGTGTTTAATCAATGCTTTTTTAGTTATTTTATTTTGTTCCATTGTTTTATATCGTGCGTACTTTTTCTGTTTTTTAGTTGTTTTTACATGTCCGCTACTATAATAATTTTACTTTGCTCCATTAGTTATTTTGTTTTGTTCTGTCAATGTAGTTGCTCAGTTTTGCTGTTTTTTTGCTTCTTTTTTGAATGTAATCCTTGTTTATTCTTCATCACAGGTACCATCTCGTTTCAAGAACATATACGACAAGCACAGGGTTAGTTTCGCTTCAAACGTTGATGCTACTCTCAAGAGTCTCGCTGTAGGCTTAAAATCAATGCAGTCCAAGCAAATGGCTTTGCTTTTGAATGATGTTGAAGCTGCCATGAAGGAAGACGATGGCTCTAGTGTTGTGTTTCCAGCTGCTGGGGTAGGACTTGACGGGCAGGGCAATACGGATGGTGACAAGGCTGATTCTGAGTCCGATGATCTCGAAATTGATGAGGATCTTGTTGATGTGGATCCTACGGACTGTGATTCTAATGTTTGTGGAGAAGGCAACGCAAGGGCAGCAGAGAATGAGCAAACCAATGCTACGGAGCTCAATGATGTGCCGCAACCAGCAGTTGTTGTAGGGACCTCTCAGACGGACGCTGATGGTGAGGAACAGGATGCTGTTAGTAGTCCGATTAGAGGTGCTGTTGGTAGCCCAGAAAAAGTTGCTGATGGTAGCCCGGCTCGAGGCGATGTTGGTTGTCCATATGAAGTTGCTGTTGTTGCTAGTCCAGACAAAGTGGCTGCTGCTGGTAGTCCAGCCATTCCTGCTGCGGTGATTCCACCCATGCCCACTGCCCTTAGCCCACCTAGAGTTGTTGCGGATACTACTTTCATTCCTAGGCCGGCTTCTCCCTCACCTCCGCGCAACATACCAGCAGGCTACTGGGATGACTGTCCGAAATTCAATCTGTGGAGCCAAGACAATGAATCTTCCCAAGCCGCTAACCAGATCGATGTTGTGGAAAAGGTCGATGATGTTGCAGCTCCGATAGTTGGAGACAAGGTTGCTCCATCGTGTATGTTCTCCTTCCCCTTTTTCTCTATTTTGTTACATTTATGCATTTTTCATCTTGGTTTTTGTGTGCTCTGCCCGCCTAAACAAGTTTTTCCAAAGTATTTTCTTTTCTGATTCACCTTTTGTTCTTGTGTAGCTTCCAAACCTTGCCTTGACGCCCCCATACCGGAAAATTTGGAGGAGATTCCGGAAGCTGCAACACCGGATCATGGTGACAATACAGGTTTTCCTCGCTGTTCTTTCTGCTGGTTTTTAAAAAAAATGCTATCTTAGTGTTATGGTTTTGCTTCTTTAGATAATTCTGTTTGCTACTTTAGCTATTTCTGCTTGCTACTTTACTTAATTCTGCTTGCTACTTTATCTCAGTCTGTTTGCTACTTTAGATACTTATGGTTGCTACCTTAACCACTAGCTTTTTTTTTGTTGGTTTTCATAGACATTGGGGGCAGCTCAGGTGCTGAAGAGAAGAAGGATGCCAGCACTGGCGTGGTAACTTTTCAAAGGAGGACTAGTCACAAAAGGGCTATGAAAGATGATGCCAAGGCTCCGGTGGCGAAAAAGATGAAGAAGCCATCTGCAGATACGGTTGCATTGTACGACAAGTTTGTGCGCCATCCGCACAAACTCAAGTCTCAGAACAAGGGGAAAGATGACCCGTGAGTCTTTTTTTTAGCACAGTTTTGTAATTACGTGACAATCTTTGTTTTGCTACTAGCTACTCCTTTTTTGCTTTTTACTTCTTGTCATTGTAGCAAACGGGACACGCCTGATTATGTTTTATTGTTTTTCTTTCCCAGTCCTCCTTTCATTGTGATTAGGGGGTCTCACTGTGACTACAGGAGTTTCCACAATTCCCTAGGCCCGAGGAAGTGTCTAGACACTCAGGTTATGTGCGTTTGGTCTGAGAGCTTCAACAAGGATGCCAAAAGAGAAGAGGAAATCAGCCCAACCGCTTTGAAAAGATATGTTTTCAATTGCTACTCAACGGTTAGTTTTTGTCATAAGACCTTTTTAGATGCATGCCTCAGTTTTGTCCTAAGATCTAATTCAAATTTTGCTCCTTTTCTGTTTTGTCATGAGTAGCAAAAGCTCATAGTTGACCCAGCGAAGTTCAACCCTGCTGCACTTGCTCGAGAGTTCAAAATGCAAAATGTGAAGTTCAAGATCATGAAGAAAGACCTTGTGAGCTATGCTTTCCCTGTTTCTACATTTTTTTTTCGCTACGTTGTAATTACATTGGTATTTCTTTTACGAACCAGTTTTTTTGTGGACAATTGTATAACTTTCTGTTTTTTTGTACAAAATTGCTCCCATTCTTAGTTTTTTATGCTCTTTTAGAAGTTTTTGCTTGCTTCAATAGTTTAAAATAATTGCTACATTCAGATATCCAGTGATTGTACATTTTCTAATTTGGCTTTCTTTTTGTTCCGCTTGCATTTCTAGCTATACTTCCCTGTGGTGAAAAACAATCACTGGATGGTTTGCACTGTCAATTTGATCCACGACCAGTTCCACGTGTTTGACTCCCTGAACAACAAGGACAAGAGCTTTCTCGAGGAAGCAGCAAACAACCTGGTATGTTGTTAGAACTGTCTAAAAGTATTACATGTTTGTTGTCTTTTTTGTCTATCACACTAATGTCTATTTTTTTTGCTATTTTCCAGTTCATTAACTTTGCTACACTTTGCAAAGCTTCTGGAGTGTCAAACCACATAGACATCGACCGCTACACACTTTCCACACCCGCACACCCACAACAGAAGACTCTGTAAGATTGTTTTCTCCTTTTTTGATGCAGTTGTACAAGTTTCTGTTTTTGGGACAGATTTGCTCCCATACTTAAGTTTATATACTCTTTTAGAAGTTTTTGGTTGCTACAATAGTTTGAACAAATTGCTACCTTCATGTAACCATTCATTGCACATTGCTTTCGAGTTTGCTACTAACTATGATCATTTGTTTTTTTATTTTTTTTTTTACAGCTTTGACTGTGGCTTCTTCACAATGCTCTTCATTCAACACTTTGATGCTAAAACCATGTTGCCTTTCGCCAAGGATGACATTCTGCTATATCGCATGGCTGTCGCAGCAAAGCTCATCGAGGAAAGAGAGAACAAAGACAGCATTGTCGACATCATGGAGGCTGCCTTGGAGGCTCGGACGGGGGTGTAGACATTTGTAGTTTCCTGTAGTCTGGAGTGACAATCACCACATGTACATTCGCTTTTGCCTCATCTAGTTTCGTCGTAGCCTTGGATGGATGAAACAATCTTTCTATATGTGTTTTCGTATTGTTTATCCCCGCTGGTATCTACTGATCCACGGATTGTGTCAGTTTGTCGAACAAATTACTGTGGCTATCAATGACAAAGAGTTGACGGTGTATTTTTTTAACCATGTGAATGAATGTAGTTTCTCACCTGCTTGGTTTTTATCTACTAGTTCACATCAAATGAATTCTGTGTAATTTCCTGGCACCCCTTTTTTGTGTGTTTTATGTTTTTTCTGGAGTTGACCAGGTTTTTGCTTCATTAGTTGTATAGCTTTGCTTCAATAGGTATTTTCTAATGCTACAACAGTTAAATCTGGTTGCTACAGAACACCTTTTTATTTTGTATCATACAGAGATTTTCTGAAACCCCTGGACAAGAACAAGTTTTTGGTCTCGCAGAGTAAATAATTTGCTCCAATAACAAATTTGCAATGCTTCAAATGCACTAAAAAGTTGCTACCAACATTTTTTACACAAACAAAAGGTAATAATTTTATTTTTGCTCCAATGCTGACCACATTCTTACATTTGCTCCAATGCAATAATACAAGATATCCCTAGAATAATTCTTTGCTCCAATGCAAGGTAACTATGTTTAAAATCGTTCTATACCAATAGTAGCAATGCCATGTACAAGTAAAACCTCCACCCTAACAACTTATTTGTAGCAATATGTTTTCAAAAACATCATCACAAAACAGCTACAGCCTTAGCTCAGCCCCAGCAGCTATTCTTTCATCCTCCACCTGTTTAGCAACACAATCTTTCACCGCATGTCCCTCCTCATGACACCATGGACACTTCATTGCTCTCTTCTTTCTAGGTTGCTTGGGCTTCTTCACCGGTGGCTTGTTTGTTGCTTTGGCATCGTTAGCTTACTTGCGCCTCTTCATAGTTTCTTCATCGCGTAGCTCAACCAAAGTCTTCCGCCTCTGTTCTTTCATCGTGGGACGTCCTTTAGGTTTTACCCGTTTAGGATTTTTCAGTGTTTGCTCGCCGGTAGCAAATTGCCCGCTGTCACCAACAATTGTTGTTGGTTCATCTGGTCGTGGTCCATTTTGTTGCTCTTCATCCAATCCTGCATCCTCTTCTTGACCTCCTTCAACAACATTTCTTTTTGCTCTCAAGATAGCAGCAACCTTTTTGCTAGCCTCACCCACCATTCCTGAAACAACCTCATAAGCTTCATCCACAAAACAAGCATCAGAGGCAAGCTGATTCATTTTTCTGCACAGCGAGTTGTATTTCAGTGTATTGGTTGGTGGGACACCAAATCTGAGCCCGTTGTCCCCAGGATCAGGTGCTGGTGTTGTTGCTACCGAGGACCATCTGTAGAGCAAGTACCTTTCTGGAATTTTCTGGACATTTAGGTGGACCATGACCCTGATGATGTGTGGACATATCAGTCCACACATTTCAAACCCGTTGCAGCCGCATGAGTAGAGTCCCTCCTCAAACTCAACTCGAACCCGGTATGTTCTCACATCTTGCCCAGGGTTTGGAACTAGATCAAAACAAATGCCATCTACATCTGCCCGTACTGGATAGAACTTTGTTGATGCAGCAACATGCTTCTGGTACCTTTCAAAGATTTCTGCTGTGTAGAATTCCTGTCCTTGCTTCTCAATCGCATAACTGCAAAATAAGTTTTTTGCACCATTAGTTTTAATTTAATGCTACAATAGTATGTTTTGGTTGCTACTTTAACTGATATGGGATGCTACACATACACAGCAGGCAGAAATTTCTTTTTGCACTAGTTGCTACCCAAGTAGTGTTATGTTTTTTTATGTGCTACAATGGTGGTATTTTTTGTTCAGAAATGCTACTTTTCTGGCTTACCTTCCCCAAAGCGATCTTCTTGTTGTCTCCATTGCAAACCCGGCGTTATCCTCCCGGTCAAGCATCAATGTTTGGCAAAGCTCATACTGTTGCACAAAATTGTACACCGAGTCTCCCGGCCGTATCAGTGTTTTGAAGTATGAATTCAGTCCTTCAGACCTTCCAGTAGTGCTCGTGAATGGGAAGAACCTTTTTCTGAAATAAACAGGGGCCCATGTTGTTCTACTCTTCCACATGTTTTGCAGATGATTGTTTTCAGACATGCCAAACTCTGTTACCATATGCTCCCAACAGTCCTCAAATTGCTTCACCGTGTCTGTTCCATAGATGCACCCATAGAAAGCATCACTGAAAGGATTACCTTCCGCCAAGTTTGGTCCCAACTTCTTCCTCGCAAGATGCATGATATGGTAGAGACAGCACCTGTGAACCGAGTTTGGGAAAACTTGACGTATTGCTTCTGCCATTGCTTGGTCTTGGTCTGTCATTATGTTATCCGGATGGACACCATCCATTGCTAGCATCCACTGCTCGAACACCCACTTGAGCGTTTCTATCTTCTCATCTGCTAACAGAGCACAGCCTAGCACAATCGTGTGTGAGTGGTTATTTATTCCGACTATGGGAGCAAAAGGCATGTTGTATCTATTTGTACAGAAAGTTGTGTCAAAAAACACACAATCCTTGTACTTATGATACAATGACCTTGTTCGACCATCCACCCAGAATAAGGCCCTCACAGCACCATCTTTATCAACCTGCGTAGCAAGCAGAATTAAGTAAAGTAGCAAGAAGATTTAACTAAAGTAGCAACCATAACTAAGTAAAGTAGCAAACAGAAATGAGTAAAGAAGCAAAACCTGCGAAGCATAAAAGAAGTTGCTGTTCTCAGCTTGCCTTTGCTTGAAATATTCCAATGTCAACTCCATGTCTCTCAATGTCACCTCATTGCGTAGCATTGTTCGGATGTTTGAAACATCCCTCTTAACATAACCCAAACATCTCGGGTCTCCACCGTGCACACTGCCCAGAGCTCCCATCAGCTGCGTTGTGGTTATGTTTTGGTTATGCAAGGTTTGTATGAACTGATAGTCCTCCTCCGGCACCTTCCTGTGTGAACGGTAGAACCTGCGCCGCCCCACTTGCTTCACCAAGGCGTGTGTGTGATCTGCTCGGAAAACCGCCACAGTCCAAGCTCCATTGCGCACGCCAACGACCATGTGCGCTTTACAATCATGCCGAATGACCTTCATTCGCTGCCTCGTGTCCGATATTTGAACTTGCTCACATGCTTGCTTGCTTCGAGACTTTTGCGCGCTGTGAATGCTCATGTCATTGTCTTCTTCATTTGGCAATTTGCTACCACCATTGCTACCAGGCTTCTTCTTCTCAGACTGCGGTCTACCTGTGTGCACGCACTCAAACACCCTGCTCAGAATAGTATCCGGAGGAGCATTTCTTGCTTGGCTGTACTTCGTGTTTCCAATGCGTGTGCCGAAACCCATTTTCATGGCGTAGTCGTTGTAAACCTTTTGTGCTTCCTCAATATCATCAAAAATCATCCCAACATATGGCTCCACTGGTTGTGATGTTATTTCTTCGCCAGCTTCCTCAACAGCATTTGAAACAGAACCAGTATTCGCGCTACGAGGCCCAGCAACAAAACCATTCGGAGTACTATCCGGACAATCATAGTGGTTCTGATCCTCTCCTCCAGGTGTGGTGTTTAGGTCAAATCCTTCCAATATTGAGTCAGCAACAAACCCCTGAAACAAGAAACAACAAAATCTGATCAATCTACTTTGCTCACAAACCACAAAAAGAGAAATGCACTTGCACTGAACATAACATGTTGTTCATTTGAGAGATGGTAGCAATTTTTCCTCAATCTTTTTTATATACTCTAACCATTATTTGTACTTTTTTTGATGGTTATTTGCTCCACAAAGTTAAGAAGATTTTTTATTTTCATTTTTTGTCGAAGCTACAGAACACACATTTTCTTGTTTGAGTTTTGGAGCAAAACACCATGCCAATAAGTAGCAAGTTTAGCAAAAATATGTGGATCAATCCCAATGCTTATATTACTTTTTCTTCTACATAAAATGCTACCATGAAGCAAACACTCCAATTGGACAAACAGAACCATCAAGTTGACCCAAAACAATGGGAGCAAACTTTCTGTACAAACATCATGAAAACAGAGAATTTTTTCTTGTACAAGCAAACCATCATAAAAACCACACCAAGTGGAGCAATTCATAGCAACAGCAATCACACCAACACTCATAACAAGTTGTAGTAGCATTTTTTTCAGGAGCAAAACCAAGTATTATTTTGAGCATGTAATTGGATTTTGTGAGCAATTCATAGCAACAACACAGTAATTGGGCTCAATTACCAGCAACCATCATAGAAGGTTTGCTCCCAATGATCAAACAAGTTGCAGGAGAAATTTTTTGCAGGAGCATCCATCACAGAATTGGGGAGCAATTTTTTGCAGGAACAACAATTTTGACCAAAAAAAACTCACAGAACGAGCTGGTTCCTCAATGTCCGGATTTTCATTGAAGAAGCCTGGAGGATTTCTGACCCTTTCACTCGGGCGCGGAGCAAACCATGCTCCCAGGCCGCCGTCGTACAAGCTTGTACTGCGCCTTCTTCGCCGGCTCGCCGGAATCGCTCCCGAGCTTGAAGCTCCCGTCGATGGCGGGGGGACACTGTGAGGATGGCCAGGAGGAGGGTACATCACGTTGTTCCGTATGTGGTTAGCCATTGCGCCTGCTACGCGGCGCGCCGCCGCGTCGACCGCCGTCCGCCGCCCGCGTCGATCTCCTACCGCGCCGACCCCGGAGATCACGGGGAACTGCCCCGATCTGCGTCCTGTCCGATTTTTGCTTCGTTGGTTCGCCTTTTTACTCCTCGTAGCAAAAGCGGGGAAGGGGTACGCTGGAGGCCATCGTGCGGCGCACGTTCGCCCAATCGGACGGCTGCCGACCCGGGGACCGGGTTGTTTTATCCCCCGGGGGACGCTCAGCGCGCTCCTTTGACAAATCATCATTAAGGCTAAAAAAAGCTAGGCATATTTTATCCCGTGAATATCTCTTGGGATCTACTCCTGGTCGTATTTGTCAAGAAAGGCAGGCTGATAAAAGGAGAATTAGAGCTAAACAATTGCGCTGCTGAATCATCCTCCACAGATCCTGCATATGCACATACTAGGGGACAGTACAATCCAGAGATGTGACTGCTCAGGTTTTTCCTCAGAAAAATAAATAAAGTAAAGTACAATATTGTACACGTGGAAACCAAAGATTAGTTCCACTGGCCGTTGCTGGATACGGGGTGTCGGTGTGTTCTTTCCATGGGCAGGAAGTACATCTATTTGTGTATGAGCCGTGGTTGCTTCCATGGGCATGAGCTCCATTCTTGATTTCTTGTGCTTGCATGAGCAGTGATCACTGTTAGGACTGCCTTTCTCTTTGGATGGATGGAGGAGAAATGGCATGGTCTCACTCTTCGATGATCACTCCAGCTGCGCTCTTTTTCGGCTTGAAGAAACCGTAGCACCCAATCCTCTTTCTGCACCAGCACAAAAGGAGAGTTTGTTAGACCCTGAATCTAAATTTTGGCACGATCTGAGTTTGATGCATGTTCTAGTCCCTAGTGGGAAGGCGATGATTAGATTAGCCGCTCCTTATTAGGACATAAAGCAATTATGCGATGATTGCGGCTCAGGTGAGAAGAAGCTGGACTTGAGCTTTTCACAAAGGAACAAGAGCTAAAGTAGGCAATCTAGGAAGAAAGATACAGGAGACCCGTTTGGTAAGAAATTAGGTGTGATTGGAGTCCATGTAACATCCAACTATGGCCAAACCTACTACTCCCATGAACCTAGAGAGACGTGTCACTATCCAGAAACAGTTAAGAAACGTTAGCATGCAGTAATCTATCTGATGTTCATATTATGAGGTGTAAATATTACAACCCACAGTATTTATCAGCAATCCTATGGGCTTGAAGTAAGATGGGAGCAAACAGGTTTCAACATTTCAATACGGTCCATGGCAATATTTTTCTTTCTAAAATCCAGAAACGAAACATTTTTAGGATGTATGCAAATGAGAAAGCGAGTAGAAGACTTGAAAAATGTGATCGTGTGAAGTCATGCCTCCAGCCCAAGAAGGCTGCCTGCCGGGTACAAGGAACTGACTGCTAGGTCGGGTTGTGATGAAACAATATATGGACTTCAAGCTACGACTTATCTTTGCTGTGTAGACCTCTCTGCCCCCAAACATCTGCCATGACTTCATGCTAACTTGAACTTCAACTCTTCCAGAAGCTAGAAGGAGGGCGCAATTAATTTAATTTGGCCTTTTCTTAGCACTTAGCAGCCTGAACTGTGCAATTCTCACGCTAGACGCATTTGCTGACGCGTACTCATATTTTGATCAAGTCGTTTGTCATATGTGGCTCTGACCTGAGCATATACTTGTTTGTTTCTTATCCAAAAATTTGTAATGGGAATCGGTATGCTATCTGGACAAGAACAACTAACTTTTTTTACTGCCCCGGACAAGAACAACTAATTGGAGTCTATATATTGTTGGGAAAAAATATTTCTAGACGTAAAAAGTAAAAGATATTAACCAGCATTGCTATAAAAATGTTAACCAACAGGGAAACTACAAAAAACTATTCAGAGAACCCCATCAACCTTAGTTTGCAGTCTAACTCAAGAACTACAAAAATTCTCAAAAAACAAGATACTCCTGAGTCTGAAGCACAAGTAATTTTGTCACATAATCCAGTTTTTTTTTCACAATTTGTTTTTTTGAACCAAGAACAAAGTCTGTTCACAATAATCCAGAACCAAAATTCAGTTCTAAGGAGACAAGTAGTAGAAGAGATTACCTGCTTCTGCTCCTGGCCGGAGCTTTCGGATTGGTACCGCCATTGAGCTGTCCATTCCCGTTCCTGCTGGCGCTGCTGTTGCTGCTGCTGCCGGTGCTGCTGGTCCTGCTGCTGCTCCCGGCCTCACTGACCTCGCTCTTCTTCCACCATTCCTCCTCCTGCTTCCCCTCCTTTTTCTTGCCCTGTTTCTCCTTCTTGGTCTTCTTGGGGGCGGCGGGTTTGGGCGACACCTTCTTCTTGCGGCCGACGGAGAGCGGCATGAAGAGCTTGATGAGCAGGCCGGTGTCCAGGCTGACGCTCCGCTCGATGCTCCGGCTCCGCGTCCTCCCCATGGTCCTCTGCTTCCTCGCCTTCCCCTGTTTCTTGCCGCCGCTCTGTTTGTTGTCATGCTCGTCATTCATGGGCATGGCCGCCGTCGCGACGTGCTTCTTCGGTTCGCCGCCTTCTTCGTCTTGCATGGCGGGGGCGTGCCGTTGAGTCGGGGGAGGTGGTGGCGGAGGCAGCGGGGAGGGGCCGCGGGACTCGACGATGTCGCGGAGGGAGAGCTCGTAGGCGGCCTCGGGGAGGCCGCGGACGAGGTCGAGCATCTCGCGGCGGTAGCCGGCGATGGCCTGCGCCCGCGACGGGGAGCTCCCGGCGGAGACCGGGTAGAGCCGGTCGTAGTGGTGGTGCGGCGCCCAGAGCTGCGGCGACGGCGTGCCGGAGGCGGACTCAGGCGAGCCGGGCGTGGACGCCTGCAGCCACCGGAAGTCCTCCTCTCCCGCGCGCGGCGCCAACCGGTTCTCCGGCGCCGCGGGCGGCCGCCGAGGCGGCAGCGCGCGCCTGTCGTCGGCGTCCGACAGCCGCGCCATCGGCGGTGGATCCCCCGGGAAGCTGAACTCCCGCCTCCACTGCACCGACCGCCTTGCCATGTGAGAGGAAGTGAGATCGAGAGAGAGGTGTGGAAAGGGATGGCTGGTGCGGTGTCGTGTGGTGAAATTTGGGTATGCGGCGAGCGTTGGTGGCGTGGCGCGCGGGCTTTAAAGGCTTGGTTGAAGTGGTGGTAAATTACGGCGTAGCTGCGCCTACACCTGGCGCGAGGAGCACGCACTGCTGGGCTGGCTGGCGAATGTGGACGGGACACGCGCGAATGAGCGTCGTTGCGGCGGTTGCACGGCCGAGCGCGCTTGTCACTCGGATCGGGAACGGACGTATTCTCAAGCTCACGGCGATAATAATCACAACTGTAGTGCTCCCTCTATTCCTCTAAATATAAGATGTTTTACCTCTTTTCCACGTTCACATATTTCTACATGTATCTCGATAATTTTTTAGTATATATGTTCACTCATATTCAGTTTTGTAGCCATGATAATACCACGCCTACAATATTGCTACAATGTGCTACAGTAGCGATAACTAAGCCTATGTTTTGCATCCACGCCCCAGCCAAGGCCAGAGCAGCCTGGGGCTGTCTATGCCACTGCTCATATTAGTTTGCATCTAGACATGATGAGCAATAGCTAGAACATCTTATATTTAGGAACGAAGGGAGTACGTAATTTTTGTTTTCCTATTGATTTTATTGCCGAGATATGAGAGCTTGCAAAAGTTTTTTTTTTTTAGATGAAAAGTATTATTTTTTAGATTGATGGGTTTGGCTTATTTTCATGGAACATAACGGAAGAATCATGAATGATACAACATGATTTTATTCAAGCCATATCTAAACTATCAAATATACTTATTATATTTTATGATACTCACTTCGTATCAAAATGTAAGATTTTATATATTTTTTAAACAACACTTATCTAGACACGCCTAAACACGTCTAGATACGTATAGTTTAGAAAACGTTAAACCAACTTACATTTTTCGATACAGAGGGAATATATTCTACCTTTTTAGTTAGCAAGCTAAACTAGCTTGGTAAAAAAGTTTATACTACAATATAAGCCTATCTTGGTAAAATTATTTATATTTTGAAACTGATGGAGTATTAAGAAAGAGGAGAAAACCTCATAAAATGGTTAAAAGTTACGAAAAAATGCAGAATCAACACGACTAGAAAAGTAGGGACCTGCTAGCATAGGAAAAAGAACATAGAAACTACAGGGAAGAAACAGAAAAAAAGTGCTATCTAGTATCTACTCCCTCCGTATTGAAACGTAAGATGTTTTTACAATTTTTTAGACTAAACGTATCTAGACTTGTATTAGTGTAAGATACAAATAAACCTACACACTAAAACATGTCTACATACGGAGGAAGTACACCATAAGATGGCCACAACTAGCTAGCGCCCATTGCCTTGCCTCTTCCTTGATCTGACCAATGAGCAACTGTTTCGATTTGAAGCAATCCTGAAACACTACTAGAGCATGTCTAGTAGATACGACAAAAGTGTGACCTGGATCCCATGGTTAAGGGTCACTACAAAACGAGTTGCAGGTCTAGGGTGCTCATCGCAGAATAGAAACCGTAAACATTGAACTGCAAATTTAGAAACTATGAACAAACGCGGGAGATGCATACATTCAACTCGCAGTCATGCCACATACGGCAGTGCGAGAACCTAAGCTACAGTGCGACGACGCCATAGTCAAATCTGCTATACATCGACGGCGCCATCGCACTACTCGTCGGAGTCGCCGAGGTCGATGACGATGCCCTTGAGCTTCTTGGAGCTCCTGCCAGGTGCGCCGTCGTCGTGGAGCTCCCGTACGCTGCCCACGAGCAACATGACGTTGACCTCGTTCACGGCCGCTTCGGGGACGAAATCCCCAGGGCCAATGTCGTTGGCACACGCGGCAGGGTCGAGTGCCTCGAACTCGTTGTCCTCCTTCGTCTTTGGACGTAGCGGCAGCGTGCGGGACGCGCCCGACGAGCTCCCCTCACCGGAGATGTGTGGCGGCGTGTGGGCGGTGCGCGCCTGCATCTGTGGCGTGGGTGGCAGCAAACCATGGCGGAGTTCGAACTTCTTCGTCCCGCGTCGGGAGAGGGAGCGCGGCGGCGAGATGACGTAGTTCGTCCACCTACGCGCAACGCGCTTCCGTGCGGTGTCGACGGTGACGCAACAACGGCGCTCCTCCTGCAAGTGCGGTGGGAGGTGATCCATGGTGGCTACAGCGCCCTAAATCGGTGGCTAGAGTGGAGAGGGACAAGGCTGACGGCGAGAAATCGAGATCAATTTGGGTGGGTTCCGATGGCGGAGACAAGGGTTTCGACCCGCATTTCACCACTCACCCCCGATTAAATAGCGACCGACGGTGGGGTTTTGATGCGCCCTCTAAAAACTTTGCGGGACCGGACCGAGTTTACGGGTTCTGTTCTAACCACCAAACTGGGGCCGGCCTGCAAAGTTGCCGGAACTTTGCAGTTCCAACGTTTTTGCCGTATCTGCTAGAGATGCTTTTATAGAGCAGAAAAAGACCGCGTTGTGGCTATAGATGTAGATGAAACGTAGATGAAACTGCCCACATGCAACATGATGACATGCTACTCTTATAAGAAACACATAATAAGAGTTGGGTCAGGGAGGATGTAGGTGAAACAATTGTTCCTCCCTTATATATTTACTCTTGTAACCCCTAGGAAAATGGTAAAATAAACCAATTGAAAGCAAAAATTTCACAGATAAAAACAAAAATAGACAAATTACATCAGATACATGATACTAGATTTATCCATTCCCTTTGGATTTTGTTGTCAATATGATGTATCTTTACCTTTACCGTTCCTGCATTTGTGGACAATTTTTAATGTAGAAAAATTCAGGTGACTTTGTTGTTGCTGGGTGCAAGGAAGTCACTGCCTTCTAGATAGATAGGTATGGGTGATTGGTGCCTCGATGTAGGTGGCTGAGGCGCCACCAAGTGTCTAGAACGGGGCGGCTGTTGGAAAATGGGTAACACATTCCCCGTCCGGAACAACATGTTTCTTTTTCCGTTGAATTCTGCATAATCCGAACTTTTGGTTTCGATTAACAGTGATTGCGGCGTTTTTCTGCGAAAGCAAGTGAAGAAAAGACATAATTTTTAAGCCATATGCACTTCGTTGTTTTGTATAACACGTACGTATACGGATATTAATTCCCCTATTGTTTTTCCCGCAAATTTTTTAGGGATATCATTTGCAAACATTTCTCGAGTCACATTTCATTCATAAGCACCTACTAATTTTTCCTAGGTCTTTCCAAACCAAGTTCTGCGAGTACTCGAGTGATATACAGCAAGTTTGGTATGACAATCAGACAAATCTAGCCAACTTGCCGTATATTTCGATACAGTACGTAAAGAGAAGAGATCATCAAAAAGAGATGTTACTGACTTGATTGACAGTCTAGGTTAAAGAGACATAGATGAGGCAAACACCATCTTTAAGCTAGTCGACTTTGCACAAGCTACTCCCTCCATCTCAAATTAATTGTCTCAAACTTTGACAAAAGTGGATGTATCTAACACTAAACTATGTCTAGATACATCCACTTTTGTTAAACTTTGAGACAATTAATTTGAGACGAATGGGAGTATATAAAGGTCGAAGACCACAAAGGGAGCCAGGATAACATGGAGCTTTTTCAAAATAAGAATTCAAAACCAATTCTGAAGCTTCAAAAGATTCTAAGAACAATCCTAGATGTTGGCAATGACATATTTTATGGTCTTGCAAAATCTCAAAACCAAATATCTTTTATTCTAGGATACACAATATTGAAAGTTTCAAATTTTGCACTGTTCACTAACTCCAGTTATTTTTTTTATCAATTTACATAACCAGGAATACGGAGTAACACATTGGTATTTTCTTGCATAATATTAGAATTCATCATTATAGTATTAAGTTGCAGACCGTTGGAGGGACCAGCACTGAGGATTTACGTGCGTGCTAGTACGACCGAAACCCTAGCCGCCTCCCTCCCGGGTCGCCTCCCTCCCGGGCGGCTCCGGAGGCGCCGCCTCCCGCAAGCACACAAGCCTCTCCCGCCCACCTTCTTCTGCCGCTGCTGCTGCCGATTCCGGCGGCGATGGCGGCGCCCCTCCCTTCGCGGGGGTGGGGAGGTGAGATCCCTCGACAGCGCCGCACGAGAGGAGTGGGGCACGGCATGAGGATAGGGCGGCGCGACCGGCTTGACTGGGGCCTGAGGCTCTCCGGCAGCGGATGGTGTTGAGGAGGAGGTGGGGTGCCGCCGCCCTTGGCGTGCATCTGGTCGCCGATGCTCCGGTTAGGGCTGAGGCCCCGATCTGGGCTGTTGGGGGCCGGCCGGGACAGCTACGGGAAGATCTGGTCGTCAAGACGGAGACGTCCTGCAGCTGTGTCCCGGACTGTCTTCTCTTCTGCTTCCATTCATGCCGGGAGATGACTCGCGGCGAGGGGGTTTGCGAGGCTTCAGAATAATGGCGGTGGTCCTAGGGTTTCCCATCGCGCGAAGATGAAGATCCTGATTTAGGTTCCCTTTGATCAAGCCGGGGTGTCGACCGAAAGGCTCCGCCGGCGAACTCCCATGGGCGAAGCCTGGAGATTGCTGGATCGGTGGAATTCGGTCGCAATGCTCAGTCATCGAAGGTGAGATTGGAGAACTAGCAACGGTGATCGGAGTCTTTGCATTGATGGAGAACTGGCTTGGAGTTACAAGATTCGTGGCAGCCGTATGTCAGAGGGGGCGACAATATGCGTGAAGTCCAAAGTCCTACCTTTCAGGGTGAAAGCCCAAGGTCTGGCCTTAATTGGTTGTGCCTGACACTGGTCTTTTTGGAGCCGTTGTTTTGAGAGCGAGGATTATCTTCAAGGTGAAAAGCCAAGGTCTGAGCTTAATTGGTTGTGCCTGGCACCGTTTTTCTTGGAGACCTTACTTTCGAAGAGATGGACATCAACTGTTGCTTAGGTGGTGGTTGTGCGGATACCGCGAGGACTATAACTCTGTAGCGGGATTTTTCTTTTTATTTCTTTTTTTTATTGTCTTTCGGCTGTGTGCATCCATTGCGTTGTTGCAGAGGCCGGGTGTAGTTTGTATCTCCGTGATATTAATATACTTCCCTTTATCAAAAAAATATTATATATATGAGCTATATATCTGCATCTAGGATTCATAATTTCATCTTGGAAATACCTTTTTAAATTTTTTATAAAGGAGGCTCCATGGAGTCCGAGCTCCAAAACGCCTTACTCATATGGAGTTGTAGTAACTTTTGGACGGGAAACTCAACGGTCGGTACGTGCAAACTTTTAGAGTATATTGGACATGAACTAGGGTAAAGGTAAGTGCCACAGAATGCTACAAGATCTGAAATGATGTTTTGGGTTTTGATTTGTACCACCAAAATTTAATGAAGACATCAGTATCATGATCAGGACATTATACACCACCTATGAGGAACTAGCAACGGTGATCGGAGTCTTTGCATTAATGGAGAACTGGCTTGGAGTTACAAGATTCGTGGCAGCCGTATGTCAGAGGGGCGACAATATGCGTGAAGTCCAAAGTCCTACCTTTCAGGGTGAAAGCCTAAGGTCTGGCCTTAATTGGTTGTGCCTGGTCTTTTTGGAGCCGTTGTTTTGAGAGCGAGGATTATCTTCAAGGTGAAAAGCCAAGGTCTGAGCTTAATTGGTTGTGCCTGGCACCGTTTTTCTTGGAGACCTTACTTTCGAAGAGATGGACATCAACTGTTGCTTAGGTGGTGGTTGTGCGGATACCGCGAGGACTATAACTATGTAGCGGGATTTTTCTTTTTATTTCTTTCTTTTATTGTCTTTCGGCTGTGTGCATCCATTGCGTTGTTGCAGAAGCCGGGTGTAGTTTGTATCTCCGTGATATTAATATACTTCCCTTTATCAAAAAAATATTATATATATGAGCTATATATCTGCATCTAGGATTCATAATTTCATCTTGGAAATACCTTTTTAAATTTTTTATAAAGGAGGCTCCATGGAGTCCGAGCTCCAAAACGCCTTACTCATATGGAGTTGTAGTAACTTTTGGACGGGAAACTCAACGGTCGGTACGTGCAAACTTTTAGAGTATATTGGACATGAACTAGGGTAAAGGTAAGTGCCACAGAATGCTACAAGATCTGAAATGATGTTTTGGGTTTTGATTTGTACCACCAAAATTTAATGAAGACATCATTATCATGATCAGGACATTATACAACACCTATGAGGAAATATTTTGACACGTATGTGTTCTATGTTTCAACTGATTCTACACGGAGTTAGGATCGAATGCGACAACACATGTATGAGGACAACAGAGTCGACTTAGTTTAATTATCTCTCCGCATTATATATCTCTGTATCTTACGTGGCATACCTAAGAGCGAATAGACATACCTCTTTGCATATGTGTTTATATATAATCATGTTTTAAGGCTCCATGGTGATTTCTTAACACTATAGCGCCATACCTGAAATGAAATACAATGCATATATAGGAGAAAAAAATCAGTTTCATTTGCGTCCTCTACCACACGATACAACACATCATACCACCATAAAAAAAATGGTAACATCCTAGATGCCTTAAAAAGCTTTGACTAGTAGTAGTTAAATTTACTTTGAAAATTTCTTCGCGGTATATTACTCTTATAATTTTTAGAAAACGTGCATCAATTTTCATTGGAAGCGTGCATCAATTTGTCGATTGCCCATTATAATAAGTTTAAGTAAGCGGTTTATAAAAATTAAAATAATATTTTTATGATGACATGTATGATAGAAGAGGATAGAGAAGATGAGGTGGACTCTCATGTAAAGAGTTAGTTGCAGCACATACTTCTAGTCAGCGGGAGGTAACCATGGTCTTAGTTGTCTTGAAAGTTAAAAATATCATCGGTTAGCCTATGTAATTATCTTGGAGTAGGTGCTCATAGGACGATTGAAGTGTACAACGTGGAGAGAATAAAAAGTAACTCTTCATTGAGGGTTAGAATCAGGCCGAGTCGAGGTTATTGCATTTCTATGATGTCACATTTAGTGTAAGACACGTCTTACTGTATCGACTGTTTTTTTATTGTCTGACTCCAGATAATGTGAAGTGAACATAAAAATCAACGGCTAGTTTCTAGTTTTGCGGATGCTCGAAAAGTCATTTCTATCACATCAATTAATTAGTGTGAATCAAACTGTTCCCCTAGATTATGGCCATAAACTCAGGTTAGACTTTAGAGAAAAAGAGACGCACGAGTTGTGGCGTGCATCGGCTTAGCTAGGTCTTTCAGTGAGAAATATCGCTGTGGTGTAGTACTGGATTATTAAGCAGAAAATCAATGCACGTGCCCGTCTAGACCCCTGTACCGACCAGTGTACGTGCACATTGGAAATCAGAGTCAAAGATATGATGAAATCTGTGACATCAGTCGGACTCCATTAACATGTGTTTATGTAGGTCTCATCGGTCGTTGGTTCCTCTCGTTTTCACAAAATATAGAGCAAATATGTATGGCGATAACCTTGCACACGTGCAGCTTAC
Organism: Alopecurus myosuroides; assembly: GCA_028641055.1. NCBI lineage: Eukaryota > Viridiplantae > Streptophyta > Magnoliopsida > Poales > Poaceae > Alopecurus > Alopecurus myosuroides. The sequence continues at coordinate 299,592,163 of CM054057.1, read as the reverse complement.
AGAAAATTTACAGCTTTGACCCTCTAGACGAAACTTTGATGCACTAATTTGTTTGCAGGCTCCGTTTTTTAAAGGAAAAAGCTTTGTTTGAAGACAGCTCATGCCTCTCTGCCCACTCTATAAATTAGGACATCCGCAATGTGAGAAAAATCACACTTTAAGTCCTACGTGTCATGTTGTAAAGTACACCTTATACATTATGGAGAAAAATAAGGTCATCCAATAAACTTAAGGTGCACCTCAAGTTTGTGGTCTACCATAAGCAATAGAAAAATAATATCCTCTCTCCTTATCTCTTGCATGTAGTAGTATGATAAGACATGTGGATCCCGACTTATGACTTAAATTCACCATATACATTGTGGGAGAATTTCATAGGGCAAGTAAAACTCAGCTTATGGCAAAACCTCAGATTATATATAGCGGATGCCTATATCATCTGGAAGCACATGTGATGCTACCGCTCCCCGTAAGAAATACTTTCATTTATCCAAATATAAACGTAATCTCTCCATCCAACTTAAAAAAAAATGTAATCTCTCCATCTCAAAATCAGTACCATTGGATGTATCTAGATGTACTGAAATACTAGATACATCCATTTCAACCTATTTTAACGACTTTTATTTTGAGGAGAAGTATTTAGACATGTTTTAGTGCTATATACATACATATATATATAGATAAATAAAAGTCATATACTTTTAAAAGGAGGGAGCACAATCGAATTGGATAGAGGAAATTGCACAAGCGAGTAATTTTTTGCGTCATTTTTGCACAGACCAAAGACTCACATTTTTTGTTGCACAAATGAGTGACTCTAGTAGTTGTTTGTTGTAAAGACTCTAAAAGACTATAATAGTAATTCACTTATTTGTGCAACACATTTTTTAAGTCACTGGTCTGTGCAACAATGACCCCAAGTGTTACTAGTGCAATTTCCTCAATTGGAGACGAAATATACCGGATCACGGTGGATCTTTAGCTTCTATTTTCTCTTCTTGGTTCACACGGATTCACGGATGGTTCCCGCGTATAGCCCGCGTCGAAGTTTTCGAAAAGAAGCCTGTCTTTTTTACTTTCACTTTATCGGGCCGGAAAAGAGACACCGTCACCCGTGCTTCTAGACATGTTGAGCTACCCAAATTTTTGTACAAGCCAGGAGGTATTCGATTTATCGGATTTTGAGCTAGCTGCCCAGCCCTTTTATTTTCATAGCTAGCGTAGTTTTTCACCTTAAAAGAAGGCGCCGACGCTTTTGTAGTGACCTCTCCGGGGTCCCGGGCTGCTTTGGCGCGCCCCACCCCGTCAGTTCTGTGTTGTACTTGACTTGACTCTCCCCCGCTTGCTGCTTGCTGATCGCTGTGTTAAAAAATGACACGAAGCTGGATATGAGTAGATGTTGTTGGTCGAAAACGTCTTTCATTCACAATAAAACAGAATGGTCTCGCTCGATGCGTCATTTTATTATGTGTATTTTCATATTAAGAGTTCTTAAGAGTTATCAACTCAAAGCCCAACCGTAAAAAGGATGCTACAGTGTTCGAAATTATCAACTTAACATGCCCCCTTACTTCCTTCGTGCTTTTACCAGCATCCCTTGAACCTTCACACCAGTTAGATTAGCCGTCACCGTCATATGAAGAAGACCGAGGAGGAATTCGTTTGAAATGCTTGTTAGCAGAAGCGAAACCTGTATCTTTTTCATGAAGACTTGCCTGAGAGGGATGAAAGCACAACAAGCAAGAGGTGAAATTACCTTGTTTTCAGCCCATCCATCCTGAGTAGTTTCCTGTTCTAGTTTCGGCTTTATATTTGTCCTTTCCGCATGACAACTGATTGTTAACCCAACCGGCAATTTCCGTCTTCCTGAATTGGGATAGTCAGATTCAGTCTTTTTTTTCGTATCAAAGTAAGTTCTTTCCTTGATTCTTTATTTTCGTGCACGAACTTTCTCAAACTTTCGAAAAATTATAGAATTGACTTTTCCGTAACCACTATTTGGACTTCTCCTTTTAAGCAATTATGAACGGAACGGGCAAGAGTGATCTTCAAAAGCCCAGGTTGCTTTCCCACTTCCAAATACGTAAAAGTGAAGTAAAAGTAAGGTGCATATAGCGGACAATTTCCATAATAGATAAATGCTTAATCGTGAGAAGAGCTTTGGTTCCATTCAAATAGAAAAGCTGACATAGATGTTAAGTGGTGGGAATATCCATAAAGGAGCCGAATAAAATCTAAACTTCTTGTTCGATTTTGAATTAGAGACGTTAAAAATAATCAACCAACATCGACTATAACCCCTAGCCTTCCAAGCTAACGATGTGGGTTCGATTCCTGCTACCTGCTCCATTCTCTATAAAAGGAGTATTATTTTTTTCCTAGACATGGTAAACGCCCGTATTCAACCTTTTTTGGCCACCAGTTTTTGTACTCCAAAGCGGAGTAGAGAAGTTTGGTAGCTCATGAGGCTCATAACCTTAAGGTCATGGGTTCGATTCCCGTCTCCGCGCTTAACCCTACAAGTTTGAGTTCTCATGAAAATCATGCAGTCAACTCAAATGCATATGTTCGGATTTTACTTATGGATAGGTTTAACATAATAGACATGTTGTAGCGTTTTTTTTTTGGAAGATTATGCATGTGTCTTGTGCAATGAACTCAAGATACAGACAGGGGATCCTTTACTCTTGTTATGTCAGTTTCACTAGACATGCTGGGAACATCTGTGTTCAGATTTCAGATCTACATATTATGTTTACATAAACCTGTTGGATGCTCCTTTCCTGTGGAAATTAGTATATTGGTGGGGGAGTGTGTGATGCTATAGAAATGACCTTTTATTCAAAGGAATTCAACTAAGTGTTTACAGGTGTAGGAGAATCCTTAAGAAGTGTATAGGATGGCCTAGAGAGAGAGCGGACGATCAGCCCTGGGGGGCATCTGCCCCTTTTTTTTGAATTTTTTTAAAACGATTTAAAATGTTTAGAAAAACCAGGACAAAGTTTTATGTGCATATGTCCATAAAATATACACACGCCACAAAGCTCCGTAAAAAAATAACTTTTTATTTTGCCTCCATAAAAAGACAAAATTTACTGTAAAAAAAACTTTCTACTACACACATTTTTGTCTTTTTGTACAAAAAAAATAAAACGCGTTTTTCCACAAAAATTTCTGCGTGTGCTTAGAACATGCATATGTAAGCTCGTGTTTTTTTCCGGATTTTTTATAGCCGGATTTTTTTTTTAAAAAACGGGGCAGATGTGCATTTTCCGGCCTAGAGACCTGTATAACTGATAGTTTTTTGCATCTTGCATGTCATAGTGTTCTTGAGAAGTTGACTGCAAGCAAACATCTCGCTTCTGAGTGCAAGCCGTGCACATAGTTTGATAGATTCAGGTTCCGAATCCACAAAAAATTACCAGTATTTCTGAAGTTAATCGCGGGAATTTCTTCAAAGCAAGCAATATCATTTTTGAAGCGTACTTTCATGCTATTTCTCTGCCATATAACATGACACAAGCTCTAGAACAGACAAGAAGAGAAGTAAATCAAGATTTTAGCGATCACCGGTGGCAAAGAAGAGTTGTTAGTGTGCTTATCTCTTACTATGCAACTGCATTTTGTATTCAGAGTACATCTCCTAAAAAAACAATGGCAGCCAAGGAACTCTTCCCCGGAAAGTAAATCATTATTTTCAAACTGGTGAGCCTACCAACCTGATAGCACTACTTCTAAATATTCTATCTGAATGTATGAAAATATTATTTGATACTGCCAGGACCAACTAAAGATGATGAAAAGCGTACGGATGAAATCTACCTATTGTTGCATGACGAACGGCGAAGGATGAAATACTCCATTAGACAGTACTTATAGTATAGTGAGCTCTTCTAGGGTGATTGGCCAGGTACCTACGGTACTTTTAAGTACCTCTGCCGCTGATTTTTTTGGGCCGTTGATTTAACAAATTAAGCATAATTACTAAATTTAGTAACTCAGAGCAAGCACAGTGTGCGAAACAAGCCCGTGTCTAAGCGAATCTGACTGACTGGGTCCGGGGTTATACGCAGTGGCCTAGCGTGTCCAAGCAAAAAGGCAAAGAATCGGACCCTCTGCTAGACACAAGATTCCTCGCTTAAATAAATATTTGTGTACTGCTGCTCAAGGAAAAGCGTACTAGTATTCCGACACAAATGCATGACTATAGGTCCAGCAAGAGAGAGAAACTTACCTTTTCTGTTTGGGTTTGATGGGAAGAGATGGCTACGCTGCAGACTTTTTCAATAAGTTGGGCTTCGTTTCTTATCTCAGGGGCACTATGGTCCTTCGTTAGTCAAACTCGTGGTCACCAGATCGGCAGATCCCATCCTCATGCCATCTCTTTCCTGGATTCCGTATTGTGAGACAGCGGCAGCGACGATTTCCCCACGACCTTCTCTTCGCCGGCCCAGTCACTAGAGGGACCGGAGCCTCTGATCTCACGAGCGAGGTCGGCTGCTGGCCACTGCTCTCCTCGCCTGCGAGCCATCTGCCCCTTCTCGGCGAGTCATCCGCCCCATCGCCGGCCGGCGGATCGCGCACGCAACCTCAAAGCCCCTTCTCGGAGCACACGGATTGCGATTGGAGCGCCGCCCAGATGGCACGGTCACCGGCCAGCGCATCGACGCCAAGGTAACCCTTGCTGCTGCCTTCCCTCCGTCCTGTAGTCCGTTGTTTGCAACCTTGCACCTAGTGGAAATGAAAAAAACATATGCCGGCTATCTGCTACTAACCATAATGTCCACAGACTTAAGTGTGCCCGATGTTTGTAGTTGTCATGATTTCTTGTAGATTTCTCAATTTACTTAGAAGTTGTAGAACACATGTCTGTGATTACTCTTTTGTTGGAATATTGTTTTAACATTGGTACATGTGAAATGGCCACATCACATGGTTAAATTTAAATAAGAACAATCTATCTATTCCTGAATAGATAAAAGACACGAGAGAATAATGCATTGGATTCTAGGTTAATAGAAATCATAGTTGCTCCACAGTTGACTTGTTATTCATCAAAATGTCAAGAGCTACATGATTGCGGCATTGTGCGGAACTTTAGGCAGTACCTCATAAGTTGTCATCAGTATAACTACATTCAGCGGATGCACCATTTATTGGAGACCATATTTGTGAACAATTTAGAAAATTCATTGGGTACATTTGAACCCAATTGTTGTACAGCAGCTTTGCCATTTCTTGCGCCACTTCTGGACGTGCGCTAGTCCGACGTTCTGCCACTGTGTGTGCTCTGCATGTGATGTCCGTCCTTTGGCGTGTGTGCTGCTGGCCGTGTTGTGTGCGCTTGTTCGTCAGGAAAGTGAAATAATCTAGGCTTATTTTCCTCCTTTATCTTCTCTGTAGTTCACAATTCATTCTCTAGCAATTATGTGTAGCCAACTTAGCTGCTAGACTATTGTTTAGTGCACTAGTTGCAAAAATACTGCAAGTGACAAGCTGCTAGTGGCATATTACCGTCTGCTCCTCCTGATTGTGACAAGCCCGATTTAGTTGCAACAGCCTCCATGCACATCTTTAAAAGAATTGTCTCCGTTGATCCCCTATTCCTGTCGCATTTATCAGACACCAAATTACATAGACCAGACAACAAATTGCGGAATCAGAATTGAAAATACACGCGTCTGTTGTTCCCAGCTATCCCCATAAACCACTCTCTGCCTGTATGGTAAGATCGATGGATGTCAGTTAATCATTTGCATGTTGAGTACAATTCACGTGCAACAAATGACAGGTAGTTGTGATGTTATTATGAAGATTTTCTTCCGGTTTTCGTTTGTGTTGAGAGCAACTGTGAATGGTTTTTACAGGATCTCAATACTGAACTTCTAGTTCTAGAGTAGGTACTGAAGATTCATATACCTGGCTTATGACTATACATTTTACTAGGTTCTGCAAACATTTTTTTCAGCGAAAATAAAGCCTCAATAGAAATCCTACACCTGAATCTAGATGGCACCATCCTGAGATGATACTAGTTTTGAAGAAACATATACTGTCCAGATCATTTTCCCAAGTACCCATCTAACCTGCCACTACAAGCTCCAGAGTCCAGGGTACCATACGTAACACACATTTTTCAGCTAAGAAATGGGAGTTCTATACAAAACAATGGTAGATACGCATGTTCCCATCAATAATCAGAAATGTAGTAGTAGTAGTAGTTACAAAACCGGGTGTTATGGTTTAGTTCTGTTTCCTAAATATGGTTAAGAAATGTAGATGTTTTGATCTGATCTTGCAAGCCCTGTAGGGCAGCCTGGTGTGTATTTTCAGTAAATATTGGTTTATTAGGTCCTCGTAAATTTCTATCTTGTGGTAAAACAATTCATTAACTTGAGTGCTTTGAGGTCTTCAGTGTCCTTTCTGAAACTTGAGTTGTGTGTTCGGTAGCAAGAATTGTTTGCACCAAAGACCAAGTCCAGTGTTGTTCAATTTACATGAATGATTGTCAGTTACATGGTTGTGATCTTGACATTATGTAATCTCTACACCTAGTTATTTATCATATTTCAACACATTATACTAATGGATTAATACTGGATCTACATTGATGTCCCTAGGCTACGAGTTGGGGAAAGAAAGGGAGTCCGGGAGGAGAAGACTAGGAGCAACTGTGAGTGGCAGCAAAGGCGACGAGTCCATGACCGACCGCGGGAATAGAGCGGAAGATTTCAGTTTTCAGTTATTCAATTCCTGTGTTCGTATGCAGCAGCCAACAACACCTTCTTATGGTAGAGATTCGTGTTGCAGCTAGCATCTATGCATTTGAGTGTTGCTTTAGCAACTTTAGAACTGTTGTAGCTTGTGTTTTATGTACATGAACACCTTCTTTGCATCACTAATATCTGAAAACTGCAATGGACACCTTAAATTTTGGATTGATTGGTCCTTTCCCTGTATATGATTATTTGATTTATCACATTGTCATCCAATGGCTTTTGCTGAGTGGAACTCGAGGACATGTGTCCAACATTGAAGAATGTTCTCTATAAATAACAGATTACCTATTTGCTTCATTTGGTATAAATATATTCTAGTGCTTAATTGCAATGTTTTTTAGCAATGTTTGTATATTATCAAGACCGATCAGTTTTCGGCTGGTACTTGTAGGTGGGAGAGAAGGTGACTGACCCTTCTTAAAATCCTTCGAAGAGCCGGCCAGTCAATTAGACCTGAGATGTCCGAACACATACATGATAACATAATGTTCAGATTAGGCATGTTGACAACAATTTGAAATTCAAAAATAGCTTCCTGCGATGATTCTAGCAAATCAAGACCCGCAACTCATGATTTTGCCATCCAATTTGAGCTTGTCATGATTCTAGCAATCAAGACCTCTGGTGTAGTCTTGGTTTCACTTAACTTGTGGTCACCTGCCGGGATATAGTCGTCCACGCCCTTCTTGTACCCATGCGTCTCCCCGCCCAGGGTGCTCCAGTCCCTGGAGATGAAGAGCCCGGCCACCAACACCAGGGTCGAGGCAGGGCCTTAACTAATCAAACTTATTCTCGATCAACTTAACCGAACCCTGACGGCAATGTCAGTGTATCCGTGACTGACGGCACGTGCACTGATCCACTTAGTCAGCTCAGTTGCAGGCAGAGCAGAGCATAGCAGAGGACTCCATTGCAGCCAGGGAAAGCACAAAAATCAGCTCGAAAACTTAGCAGAGAGATAGCTCGCGATCAACTCAAGATGTCCATCGAAAGCAAAGCACCCCGTGTGTGCGCACAACTCGTCGATCGAGACCTACAAATAGCCGGCAGCCCCAAGCTCTTCCATCGCATCCATCCATCCACACTAGAAGAAAAAGCACTAGATTGTGATAGCTACTATCTAGCTTGAGATTTCATCTGGGATTGAGTTTGATCACTTCCAGCTCACTAGCCATGGAAAAGGGTGATGTTTATGGCTTTGTGTTCGCGTGCTTTGCTCCCATGGCGGCCATGGCTGGCGCCACACAGTTCCAGGTCATCGGTAAGAACGGATGGAGCGTCGCCGGCGCCAGCGCCCAGCCGCACAACACTTGGGCGATGAAGACCGCTGACGCCGACAACGTTAGCGCGAACCAGGACGTGAACTTCACCGTCGGCACAATGTTGTTGGTTCAGTCCGAGCCGTGGCCAATGCCGACGAGCAAGGTGGACAAGGTGACCATCGCCGCGGTCAACTGGTCTCTTCGTGCCTGCTTGCCAAGGGTCGTCGATGGCGTCCACCACTAGTTGCTGCGGGGAGGCAGAGAAGTACGGCCACCGGGCGACAGCGCCCACGCCCATCCGCCGATTTGGGCGCCCCGCGACTAGTTGCTGCAGGGAGGCGGAGAAGTACGGCCACCGGGCGACGGCGCCCGCGCCCATCCGCCAATTTGGGTGCCACAGGAAGATATGCAGCCGCCGGCCAGGAGATGGAGGTGGCCGGGATGCCGAGAAGGCCTAGGATGCAAAGCGACGGCGCTGCCAGCGAGGAGGGGGAGGAGGGAAACGCCGCTGATTTGGGCATCCACTACTACAAAGCTGTTGCCGGTGGGGAATATTTGGGAGGGATTGGAGGCGTCGGTGGTCATCAATGGCGAAAGCAGAGAAGAGCCAGAGAGAGCGAGGTGAGAAAGAGTATAAGCCCACTGAGACAAATTTACATTAATGCCCTTTTATATTAGATAAAAAATAAAAGACACTTAGTACTTTTAAGTACCTATTGTTACCTCTAATCTAGTACCTCTCGGTACCTCTTATTTTTTGACCATCAGATTAAGTTGGATAAACGGTTGTAAAAAATGCCAACCACTCTAAAACTTGTAATGAATGTTTGGTCAGCTAAATGATACATGTGTTCATTTTCATTATAAAATTCTCAGTTAAATTGTGTACTCTTTATCCAGGACGGCGTTCGAGGTATCAAGACTCCACTCTTCTCAATATAGCGTGGCCCGACCGGCTCATCTCTGCATCCCCTATTTGAATTTTACGGAATACACCACCCATGGCTTCGACAAGTAGAATCAAGCTAAAGACCTAGGTATGCTATATCTTATTTATTACAGTTATCTTACCTGTGAGGAAAATAATATTCTGGTTTATCTTAATAGTGAGTGGAAGAATCTTGCCTGCAAGTAGCATTCAATTTACATTTCACCAATCAGTAGCTTACTATATGCAATTGTTTATGGAAAAATTGCAATGGACATAACTCCCTTCTATCAATGTTGACTGTTTTTCTCTATGCCATTCGTTAAAATCTTACATCTTCTAAGAGAACTATGCACAGGGCTATTCGTGAGCTCTGGTTGCTCCGGAAGGTCTCACGTTCCTGGTCCCGCTTGTCCGCGTGTCCTACTCCTATGTGTACTCGCTCGGGGTGGCGATCTGGTCTCATGTTCTGGTCCCATACAATAGTCGGTTGCACAAGGATTGGATAAGACGTGAGGTGAGGATGTCTTTCACACCAAGGCCCAGATGGATGGAGATGCACAAGCCTTCGTCCACAATAGTCCCGTTCGCTTCGCTGGATATCATGCAGGACATCTTCCTATCCCGGCAGCATTCGCCATGAATCCTCCCGCACAACATTTTGACTGGCGCTCTCCCGCGGCTTCTCCACTCTACCCTTTTTCCATATGAGTGCCCTCAAGGCGCACATGCCGTCCAAGCCTTCGTCCACATCTTGTTCCCCAGTGGCGACAATAGATGCGAATGGCGGAGATGGAGGGGGCGATGTGGCATGCTGATGGTCATAGAAGGGCACGGGGTGGCTTAGGCGAAGAGCGAGTCCCTGTGGCACCCGTTCCGGATGTCCGAGTATGGCACACCCACCACCGACAAGAGAGTGGGAGGTGAGGGCACGAGGCACGGTTCCACCACGACACAAAATTGCTCAACATGTTGTGCAATAACGAGGTCGATAGCTAGAGATGAGATGCGGACCAGAGATGATAGCTGGATCATCTTCCCCTTGTGGCCGGCATGGCTGGGAACGCCCTCATAGTGCAAATCGGTGAATTAACTCTGAACTATGTTTCAGCAATCAGCACCAATCTTCGTGTATGTCTTCCTCTCCCATAAATCTGATTTTTTCGTTCTAGTCTATATCCCATTTTGTTTTATAATTGCACCACGATTAAACTCCTTATAATTTAATTATTATGGTATATTAAGCTTGTCCTTCTAGAATTTTGGAAAATCATTGCTTTCTGTCGGAAAATAGAATCAGAAAATGTTTCAAACAGTATTGTTTTTCTAGTGGAGCGCTTCTTCTAATTGTAGTCATAACAGCTATATGTTGGTTTGAGTTTAGTGAGATTTGTACTCCTTGATATAGAGATGTCTGAGCCTGCAACTACAACTGTGATGTCCAATCTGTTCATAAAAAGTGCATATGGATATGTTTAGTGTTTGATTAAAACTTCTGTAGCCTAAAATTCCTTTTAAGTGTTAGAAGCGCAAGGTAAATATCATTAGTGATTTGGGAAGCATGGTGGATACCCTCCCAGCATATGAGATTGTAATCTATCTATTTTAGGCTAGCAAGATTTTGTCTCAAGACAAGAAAGTAAACAAGTTTGAAGAGAAAATGCCACTTGTCAGAAACACAAGACAAGAAAGTAAACAAGTTTGAAGTGAAAAGGCCACTTGTCAGAAACACAGTGAATATTTTCGGTTGCTTCTAAATTGGACTAATGCATTTTAAGTTAAGAAAACAACGATCACTATGTTTCTTCTTGGCGGGTACAAAGAATGGTCTGGTACAGACAAATAATACTCATTGGAGCTTATAAAGGGGGTTAGAGAACGTGTGTGGTGAATCTTTCCCTGCCGAGAAAGAGGGAGCAACAATGTATGGGTGCAAGGATATTCACAAGACGAGGTGAAATATGTAAATTGGAGACAGTGTTTTGGAAACTATGTCCTCATTTTTCTTTACATATATATTATTTCAGTTTATCTGGAATATTCAGTGTTGAAGGGATATTTAAGAAAATTTTTTTGCAGGTTTCAGCAAACTTTACTGAACAGAGATGCTGTCAGTATATGCTCTGATGCTTAATTATTTTTTCTTGTGATGTTCTGATCCAAGTACTAAACTGATGATGGCCTTTGGTTTTTGGATGGAAACTGTAAGGAATGCCTTGACCGTAATCATCACATGATAAATCCAACTTTTACTATTTATGGCGTGGAATGAGAGAATGCTTTCTGTGGTATCTTCGGTTGTACTTGAGCTCATGACGTGAGGAATGCCTTAAGAGAGGTTTGGAGGCTGCAAGATGAAAAAACGATACATCCATATGGCCTTGTCTGGTCCCTAATGATCCTTGACGGACTCGGCAAACAAATCTCTGTTCCTAGCATGGCGTGCTTGCGTCATCGGAACAATCTCATTTTTGGTAAGTGGGCCACCTCCGGCTTCAGTGAATTTCTTGGAGAATTATAAGAAGACGTTGAACAGACATTAACCTGTGTACAAGGAACATAGAAAGGATTCAAAAGCAGCACCTAAGACAATTGAGCAAAGATGGACTAAACCTGACCAAGGCATGATAAAGGTTAATGCTGATGCAAGCTTTATGCCAGGGGAAAATATATCTAGCTGGGGTGCTATTGTTTGAGTCCAACATGGCCAAGCCATCCTGGCCTCCTGGAGTTTTTTTTTCGAGAATTACCTCCTGGAGTTTTCATGGAAGCTGCAGTTCAGCAGAGGAAGCTAAAGCTCTCGCATGTCTCGACGGCCTTAAGTTTCTGCACGCACTTCAGTTGAGAATTTCATCATTGGAAACTAATTGTACAGGAGAAGGAACCATAATTAATTTGGAATAGGACACCCGATCAGAAATCTGGAGCATCGTGAAGCCCAGGAGATAAATGCACCGGCCAATGGATCTGTGAGACATATTACTAGCGAGTTCGATCAAGCTGCGTACGTTATAGCAAAATTAGCAAGCGAAATAAATACACGGACCAATGGATCCCTAAGCTGTATATTAGGACAACTTGTTTCGATCCTGCAGTATTGTAACTCTTTGCCAAATAAATACTAATAAACTGTTATTTTTGTGAAGTTTTATGTCTGAACTAATTTCTCTACATGAATTCTCATTTTCGACACGAAATACAATTGAGAAATGTCTATGTACGATATTTAGGCATCTGGATTATGCGGACTATCATTTTGTTATCATCTACGGTTTGAATGGAGATACATCCTTCCAAGCATTAAACCTCCCTTGAAATAAGGGGTGTTCTTTTCTCCTGATGTTGTTACGATTTTCTGGACCGACATGTGGTCGTGGACTCTGATGCTAACTGTTTGGGACCGTTCGTCGGTAGAGATACCGACTCGGAAGGATGCATGTACTCATGTCTGTGGGTGGTGAGGTGCCCCTTGACACATCACTCCTAGTTTTGGTTATCTATTTGTGGTGATTCTGCGCTGAGTTTGCCGGCGTTGAGGCAGTGCACTGATTTTGTCTTTTAGATGAACCAACACGATTTTTTTAGAATAAGATTGAAACTGAGGTTCAACATGATTTGGGTTGAAAAATGATTATTTTAGATTCCCTCATGTTGAACTGAATTCATATCAAAGCATTTGATTTATTATTTTTATATTATTTTAAGTGTTTGTTGGTATGCTCTATTGTTGTTTGTAGAAGTTTGTACGTGCACATGCCTATATGTACGAGAGAGTAATATGAAGAATAGAAAAATAATATCCTCTCTCCTCTATCTCTTGCATGTAGTAGTATGATAAGACATGTGGGTCCCGGCTTATAACTTAAGTTCACCTTATACATTGTGGGAGAATTCATAGGGCAAGTGACCCAGCTTATGGCAAAACCTCACCTTATATATAGCGGATGCCTATGTCATCTGGAAGCACATGTGATGCTACCGCTCCCAGTAAGAAATACTTCCATTTATCCAAATATGAACGTAATCTCTCCATCCAACTTAAAAAAAATGTAATCTCTCCATCTCAAAATCAGTACCATTGGATGTATCTAGATGTATTCAAATACTAGATACATCCATTTCAACCTATTTTAACGACTTTTATTTTGAGGAGAAGTATTTAGACATGTTTTAGTGCTATATACATACATACTAGCAGAGTGCCCGTGCGTTGCAACGGGTATAAAATAAAGCAAACATCTTACTTTTGAAGTAACCTTCTATTCTGGTTCTATCATTGTTTGGAGCTTTGTCGGGATTTTCCAAGATTTAAATTCTCTTACGTGTCTCATTATACATCAATACTCACAAAAGTAAAAGAAAAAGTCACCGTATACTTTCTAATCTTCTTACTATAGGCAATGGGTATCCAAAAGTATGAAATCATCATGTCTTAATTCACTTGTTATAAATTAAAGGGGAAAATACCATTTATATGGCTGTTACACATATCTGAACCTATGTTTTATCTGATCGACAACCAAATTAATCTCAGTTGAGAGTACCAAAATATAAGTGCAAGTTGGAGCAGACTCGAGATATTCATACCGTAACTATGCTTAAATGAAGAAACAAGTAAAAAAGGAGGAAGGAAAACAAGAGGCTATTATGTCATTATATGCCACAAGTTTGAACCATATGTATATTACATGAATTCTAAGCTCGAGGATGTGTTTATTGAGCAATAAGACAAATGGTTCCACTACTATCTATCTTGTTGCTCTGTCATAAAAAAGAATTCATCGGCTCTAGATTAAGCATACGAAAGTAAAGAAATCAATAGATATGGGCATATGAATAAGTCCATGCATTTCTTTGAAAGTAGGGTATGCATCTACCTTTGTTAGATCAGCAAATATATGTGTGTATTTACTTTAAACAACGTTTGACCTATCCCTCTCTCCAAGTGATACCTATAAACATATAAATAAACTGTTTTCTAAACATGGAACAATAATGTAACAATCTTTTCCATTACTTAGAACCCTGAGTTAGTGCTATGACATCTTTGAAAAAATGGGACTACATTATTATCCAATAATCAGCCTATCCCTCTCTCTCCAACTGATACCTAAACATGGTACAATAATGTAACAATTTTTTTTTCCAGTTACTTGCAACTCTGAATTAGTGGTATGACATCTTTGCAGAAATGGGACTATAGTATTACCCTGATAATCAGAAGCTAAATAATATATTCTTGACAACATATGTTGTAATAATCATCAAGACAGAATAAGGTATGTGTACTAATCACCATAGCTCCACGGAAACAACAGATGTAATACATCCCATAGGCCATAGGTAGGTAGCAATCAGATCAATTCACTCACGGATAGAGAGCTAGCAATCAGATCCACATGAGCCAGCTCTACAGCTAGCTAGCAATCAGATTCAAGTGATCGAGCGGATTTTTTTTTAGGGAAAATGAGCAGCTAGTAGCGCAAGCAAATCTTCAGCGAAGCACACATGCAGAGGGTTGTGGGCGAAAGCTAGCCAGCAACAGGATGGTCATGTGACTTGGACGCAGGAAAACGCGTACCTACGCAGGCGGGTGGGGCGGCTTCGGCGGGCAGCCAACCAGCGTGGATGTCACGGTGGCTTGGATGCGCAGCGAACCAGCGGTTCCAGATCGGTGGAATCCGTGTCTCCTCCTCGAACTAACCAAGTTGGACGAGGTGGGATGCACCCAAGCGGAGCTGAGCGGAGAATTCAAATGTGTCGGATCCCCATCTTATCACATGCCATCAATTGGAGCGACAGTGAGCGCGAGAGAGTGGCGGCATGCACAATCCATACTGGTCCTCGGTGCCCTGGTATGCGTCGTGGTGGTGGACGCGACACCTCGCGCCGGATGGTCACGGCGATTGGGCGAGGTAGACCTCGCGCCTCTTACTCGGGATGCAGGTAAGAGTAGGGCGCCGCGGGCTCGGGTAGCAAGGGAGGAGAAGTGCGCCGCCGGCCAAGGATGCATGGGAGGGGCATGTCACCGCCGGGATGGACGCATGACCTACGACGTACCATATCAGCGTGCGTTTCCTAGGTCCGCCACCTCGTCCAGAAGGTCCTTGACGATGGCGATGAAAGACGAAACAGGAGCTCTCGTGTGTTTTTAGTCAACATGTACATGGTCGTTTCGATTTCTTTACCAAGACTGGAGAACGTGTCCGAGCAGGTTTCTTCAGCCATCCGTGTACTTGTAGGAACCTCCAACCGATCCGGTCGCGAGGAAGTTTTAGTTATGACGTACGAACCACCAAGTCCGACAACATACCACCGAAACATTGAACGTACCATCACGGCGGTAAAAAAAGAAGTATACGGACGAAAAAAAAGGTACAGAATCAGTATGCAACTTACCCGTGGCAGTGGTGGGTAATTTGTGTCTAACTTTAGAGGCAATTTCAATGACCTACCAAACCAAACCAAACCAAGGAAGTCTTAACGCCTTTATTATTAGGTATAGATATAGATATAGATATAAAGATAAATAAAAGTCATATATTTTTAAAAGGAGGGAGAACAATCGAATTGGATAGAGGAAATTGCACAAGCGAGTAATTTTTTGCGTCATTTTTGCACAGACCAAAGACTCAAATTTTTTGTTGCACAAACGAGTGACTCTAGTAGTTGTTTGCCGTAAAGACTCTAAAAGACTATAATAGTAATTCACTTATTTGTGCAACAAATTTTTTAAGTCACTGGTCTGTGCAACAATGACCCCAAGTGTTACTAGTGCAATTTCCTCAATTGGAGACGAAATATACCGGATCACGGTGGATCTTTAGCTTCTATTTTCTCATCTTGGTTCACACGGATTCACGGATGGTTCCCGCGTATAGCCCGCGTGGAAGTTTTCGAAAAGAAGCCTTTCTTTTTTACTTTCACTTTATCGGGCCGAAAAAGAGACACCGTCACCCGTGCTTCTAGACATGCTGAGCTGCCCAAATTTTTGTACAAGCCAGGAGGTATTCGATTTATCGGATTTTGAGCTAGCTGCCCAGCCCTTTTATTTATCTTAGCTAACGTAGTTTTTCACCTTAAAAAGAAGGCGCCGACGATTTTGTAGTGACCTCTCCGGGGTCCCGGGCTGCTTTGGCGCGCCCCACCCCGTCAGTCATGTGTTGTACTTGACTTGACTCTCCCCCGCTTGCTGCTTGCTGATCGCTATGTTAAAAAATGACACGAAGCTGGATATGAGTAGATGTTGTTGGTCGAAAACGTCTTGCATTCACAATAAAACAGAATGGTCTCGCTCGATGCGTCATTTTATGATGTGTATTTTCATATTAAGAGTTCTTAAGAGTTATCAACTCAAAGCCCAACCGTAAAAAGGATGCTACAGTGTTCGAAATTTTCAACTTAACATGCCCCCTTACTTCCTTCGTGCTTTTACCGGCATCCCTTGAACCTTCACACCAGTTAGATTAGCCGTCACCGTCATATGAAGAAGACTGAGGAGGAATTCGTTTGAAATGCTTGTTAGCAGAGGCGAAACCTGTATTTTTTTCATGAAGACTTGCCTGAGAGGGATGAAAGCACAACAAGCAAGAGGATAAATTACCTTGTTTTCAACCCAGCCAACCTGAGTAGTTTCCTGTTCTAGTTTCGGCTTTATATTTATCCTTTCCTGCATGACAACTGATTGTTAACCCAACCGGCAATTTCCGTCTTCCTGAATTGGGATAGTCAGAGTCAGTCTTTTTTTCGCATCAAAGTAAGTTCTTTCCTTGTTTCTTTATTTTCGTGCACGAACGTTCTCAAACTTTCGAAAAATTATAGAATTGACTTTTCCGTAACCACTATTTGGACTTCTCCTTTTAAGCAATTATCAACGGAACGGGCAAGAGTGATCTTCAAAAGCCCAGGTTGGCTTTCCCACTTCCAAATACGTAAAAGTAAAGTAAAAGTAACGTGCATATAGCGGACAATTTCCATAATAGATAAATGCTTAATCGTGAGAAGAGCTTTGGTTCCATTCAAATAGAAAAGCTGACATAGATGTTAAGTGGTGGGAATATCCATAAAGGAGCCGAATCAAATCAAAACTTCTTGTTCGGTTTTGAATTAGAGACGCTAAAAATAATCAACCAACATCGACTATAACCCCAAGCCTTCCAAGCTAACGATGCGGGTTCGATTCATGCTACCTGCTCCATTCTCTATAAAAGGAGTATTCTTTTTTTCCTATACATGGTAAACACCCGTATTCAACCTTTTTTGGCCACCAGTTTTTGTACTCCAAAGCGGAGTAGAGAAGTTTGGTAGCTCATGAGGCTCATAACCTTAAGGTCATGGGTTCGATTCCCGTCTCCGCGCTTAACCCTACAAGTTTGAATTCTCATGAAAATCACGCAGTCAACTCAAATGCATATGTTCAGATTTTACTAATGGATAGGTTTAACATAATAGACATGTTGTAGCGGTTTTTTTTTTGGAAGATTATGCATGTGTCTTGTGCAATGAACTCAAGATACAGACAGGGGATCCTTTACTCTTGTTATGTCAGTTTCACTAGACATGCTGGGAACATCTGTGTTCAGATTTCAGATCTACATATTACGTTTACATAAACCTGTTGGATGCTCCTTTCCTGTGGAAATTAGTATATTGGTGGGGGAGTGTGTGATGCTATAGAAATGACCTTTTATTCAAAGGAATTCAACTAAGTGTTTACAGGTGTAGGAGAATCCTTAAGAAGTATATAGGATGGCCTAGAGAGAGAGCGGACGATCTGCCCCTTTTTTTTTGAATTTTTTCAAAACGATTTAAAATGTTGAAAAAAACCGGGACACATTTTTATGTGCACATGTCCACAAAATATACACACGCCACAAAGCTCCATAAAAAGTAACTTTTTATTTTGCCTCCATAAAAAGACAAAATTTACTGTAAAAAAAAGCTTTTTACTACACACATTTTTGTCTTTTTTGTACAAAAAAAAATAAACGTGTTTTTCCACAAAAATTTCTGCGTGTGCTTAGAACATGCATATGTAAGCTCGTGTTTTTTTCTGGATTTTTTTACAGCCGGAAAAATTGTTTTTAAAAACGGGGTAGATGTGCATTTTCCGGCCTAGAGACCTGTATAACTGATAGTTTTTTGCATCTTGCATGTCATAGTGTTCTTGAGAAGTTGACTGCAAGCAAACATCTCGCTTCTGAGTGCAAGCCGTGCACATAGTTTGATAGAGTCAAGTTCCGAAACCACAATAGATTACCAGTATTTCTGAAGTTAATCGCGGGAATTTTTCAAAACAAGCAATATCATTTTTGAAGCGTACTTTCAAGCTATTTCTCTGCCATATAACATGACACAAGCTCTAAAACTGACAAGAAGAGAAGTAAACCAAGATTTTAGCGATCATCGGTGGCAAAGAAGAGTTGTTAGTGTGCTTATCTCTTACTATGCAACTGCATTTTGTATTCACAGTACATCTCCTAAAAAAACAATGGCAGCCAAGGAACTCTTCCCCGGAAAGTAAATCATTATTTTCAAACTGGTGAGCCTACCAACCTGATAGCACTACTTTTAAATATTCTATCTGAATGTATGAAAATATTATTTGATACTGCCAGGACCAACTAAAGATGATGAAAAGCGTACGAATGAAATCTACCTATTGTTGCATGACGAACGGCAAAGGATGAAATACTCCATTAGACAGTACTTATAGTATAGTGAGATCTTCTAGGGTGATTGGCCAGGTACCTACGGTACTTTTAAGTACCTCTGCCGCTGATTTTT
Organism: Alopecurus myosuroides; assembly: GCA_028641055.1. NCBI lineage: Eukaryota > Viridiplantae > Streptophyta > Magnoliopsida > Poales > Poaceae > Alopecurus > Alopecurus myosuroides. The sequence continues at coordinate 299,573,405 of CM054057.1, read as the reverse complement.
TTGGGCCGTTGATTAAAAAAATTAAGCATAATTACTAAATTTAGTAACTCAGAGCAAGCACAGTGTCCGAAACAAGCCCGTGTCTAAGCGAATCTGACTGACAGGGTCCGAGGTTATACGCAGTGGCCTAGCGTGTCCAAGCAAAACGACAAAGAATCGGACCCTCTGCTAGACACAAGGTTCCTCGCTGAAATAAATATTTGTGTACTGCTGCTCAAGGAAAAGCGTACTAGTATTCCGACACAAATGCATGGCTATAGGTCCAGCAAGAGAGAGAAACTTACCTTTTCTGTTTGGGTTTGATGGGAAAAGATGGCTACGCTGCAGACTTTTTCCCTAATTTGGGCTTTCTTATCTCAGGGGCACTATGGTCCTTCGTTAGTCAAACTCGTGGTCACCAGATTGGCAGATCCCATCCTCATGCCATCTCTTTCCTGGATTCTGTATTGTGAGACAACGGCAGCGACGACTTCCCCACGACCTTATCTTCGCCGGCCCAGTCACTAGCGGGACCGGAGCCTCTGATCTCACGAGCGAGGTCGACTGCTGGCCACTGCTCTCCTCGCCTGCGAGCCATCTGCCCCTTCTCCGGCGAGTCATCCGCCCCATCGCCGGCCGGCAGATCGCACACGCAACCTCAAAGCCCCTTCTCGGAGCACACGGATAGAGATTGGAGTGCCGCCCAGATGGCACGGTCACCGGCCAGCCACATCGACGCCAAGGTAACCCTTGATGTTGCCTTCCCTCCGCCCTGTAGTCCGTTGTTTGCAACCTTGCACCTAGTGGAAAGGGAAAAAAACATCTGCCGGCTATCTGCTACTAACCATAATGTCCACAGACTTAAGTGTGCCCGATGTTTGTAGTTGTCATGATTTCTTGTAGATTTCTCAATTTACTTAGAAGTTGTAGAACACATGTCTGTGATTACTCTATTGTTGGAATATTGTTTTAACATTGGTACATGTGAAATGGCCACATCACATGGTTAAATTTAAATAAGAACAATCTATCTATTCCTGAATAGATAAAAGACACGAGAGAATAATGCATTGGATTCTAGGTTAACAGAAATCATAGTTGCTCCAGAGTTGACGGATTCGCTGATGGTTCCTGCGTATAGCCCGCGTGCAAGTTTTCGAAAAGAAGCCTTTCTTTTTTACTTTCACTTTATCGGGCCGGAAAATAGACACTGTCACCCGTGCTTCTAGACATGCTGAGCTACCCAAATTTTTGTACAAGCCAGGAGGTATTCGATTTATCGGATTTTGAGCTAGCTGCCCAGCCCTTTTATTTTTCTTAGCTAGCGTAGTTTTTCACCTTAAAAAGAAGGCGCCGACGCTTTTGTAGTGACCTCTCCGGGGTCCCGGGCTGCTTTGGCGCGCCTCACCCCTTCAGTCATGTGTTGTACTTGACTTGACTCTCCCCCGCTTGCAGCTTGCTGATCGCTGTGTTAAAAAATGACACGAAGCTGGATATGAGTAGATGTTGTTGGTCAAAAACGTCTTGCATTCACAATAAAACAGAATGGTCTCACTCGATGCGTCATTTTATGATGTGTATTTTCATATTAAGAGTTCATAAGAGTTATCAACTCAAATCCCAACCGTAAAAAGGATGCCACAGTGTTCGAAATTATCAACTTAACATGCCCCCTTACTTCCTTCGTGCTTTTACCAGCATCCCTTGAACCTTCACACCAGTCAGATTAGCCGTCACCGTCATATGAAGAAGACTGAGGAGGAATTCGTTTGAAATGCTTGTTAGCAGAAGTGAAACCTGTATTTTTTCATGAAGACTTACCTGAGAGGGATGAAAGCACAACAAGCAAGAGGAGAAATTACCTTGTTTTCAGCCCAGCCATCCTGAGTAGTTTCCTGTTCTAGTTTCAGCTTTATATTTGTCCTTTCCTGCATGACAACTGATTGTTAACCCAACCGGCAATTTCCCTCTTCCTGAATTGGATAGTCAGAGTCAGTCTTTTTTTCGTATCAAAGTAAGTTCTTTCCTTGATTCTTTATTTCCGTGCACGAACTTTTTCAAACTTTCGAAAAATTATAGAATTGACTTTTCCGTAACCACTATTTGGACTTCTCCTTTTAAGCAATTATGAACGGAACGGGCAAGAGTGATCTTCAAAAGCCCAGGTTGGCTTTCCCACTTCCAAATACGTAAAAGTAAAGTAAAAGTAAGGTGCATATAGAGGACAATTTCCATAATAGATAAATGCTTAATCGTGAGAAGAGCTTTGGTTCCATTCAAATAGAAAAGCTGAGATAGATGTTAAGTGGTGGGAATATCCATAAAGGAGCCGAATCAAATCTTAACTTCTTGTTCGGTTTTGAATTAGAGACATTAAAAATAATCAACCAACATCGACTATAACCCCTAGCCTTCCAAGCTAACGATGTGGGTTCGATTCCTGCTACCTGCTCCATTCTCTATAAAAGGAGTATCCTTTTTTTTCCTATACATGGTAAACGCCCGTATTCAACCTTTTTTGGACACCGGTTTTTGTACTCCAAAGCGGAGTAGAGAAGTTTGGTAGCTCATGAGGCTCATAACCTTAAGGTCATGGGTTTGATTCCCGTCTCCGCGCTTAACCCTACAAGTTTGAGTTCTCATGAAAATCATGCAGTTAACTCAAATGCATATGTTCAGATTTTACTTATGGATAGTGATAAGAGGTATCCCGATCTTCTCAGTGAACTCTTTGATAACTTGATAACCAATGTGATACCTCGCTCTCTCCTTTGGCTAAACCCTGTCACCAATTGCAACAACACTTAACCCCTTTCGGATATTCGAGACTCCACACTCTTGCACAAGTAGCCACCAACTACAAGTGGTCCTGTTTCTCCTTATTCCCTGTGGAACAGCAGAATACACTCAGATTTGCAAAGTTATATGATTCAAGATGAATGCTTCAAGCAATACAATCTAGAAGTCTAGGGTTTTTGTTTTAACGTAGTCTCCCTATCTAATTCGCCCCAAGGGGTATATATGAGGGGGTGGGGTGTTTCCCACGAAATTTACCTACTCCTAGTCGTTTGGACTCAACCAACTCGGATACAAACTGACCCAACATGGGTGCAGCCAACTGGACTCTATTTGGAAACTAGAAGAAAACTATTCGTGGATTGTTTCGGTCACCACGGCTTTCACGAGTCGAATTTGTTGATGGGGCCGGATCCATTGGAAAGCTCTTCAAATTTCCTAATCATATTGTGCTCGTTTGCCGTATTTGGAGCCGGTATGAACAATCCATGACTATTTCAAATTCGGGACTCTTGCCAGTCCGAACTGAAACATTATTTCCTTGTTGTTGTTTTCCATGCTTCCTTCCTTTGCTCCTTGCTTCCTCTTCTCCATCCATGTTTGTGTTATTAATAAACCTAATCATACATAAATTCATAGGCTTAGGTAGTATAACATTCTCATAAACACAAACATTATTTATTACTAGGAAAGAATTCACCTTATAATAAACATCAGTGAGGCTCAATATTTCTTTCCAACTCAAGCATGAATAAACCTCATGGACCTCTATTATGTCCCTATCAGATAGGTTTAACATAATAGACATGTTGTAGCGGTTTTTTTTGGAAGATTATGCATGTGTCTTGTGCAATGAACTCAAGATATAGACAGGGGATCCTTTACTCTTGTTATGTCAGTTTCACTAGACATGCTGGAAACATCTGTGTTCAGATTTCAGATCTACATATTATGTTTACAAAAACCTGTTGGATGCTCCTTTCCTGTGGAAATTAGTATATTGGTGGGGGAGTGTGTGATGCTATAGAAATGACCTTTTATTCAAAGGAATTCAACTAAGTGTTTACAGGTGTAGGAGAATCCTTAAGAAGTCTATAGGATGGCCTAGAGAGAGAGAGCGGACGATCTGCCCTGGGGGGCATCTGCCCCTTTTTTTTTGAATTTTTTCAAAACGATTTAAAATGTTTAAAAAAACCAGGACAAAATTTTATGTGCACATGTCCACAAAATATACACACGCCAAAAAGCTCCGTAAAAAAATAACTTTTTATTTTGCCTCCATAAAAAGACAAAATTTACTGTAAAAAAAACTTTTTACTACACACATTTTTGGCTTTTTTGTACAAAAAAAATAAACGTGTTTTTCCACAAAAAATTCTCCGTGTGATTAGAACATGCATATGTAAGCTCGTGTTTTTTTCTGGATTTTTTTACAGCCGGAAAAATTGTTTTTAAAAACGGGGCAGATGTGCATTTTCCGGCCTAGAGACCTGTATAACTGATAGTTTTTTGCATCTTGCATGTCATAGTGTTCTTGAGAAGTTGACTGCAAGCAAACATCTCGCTTCTGAGTGCAAGCCGTGCACATAGTTTGATAGATTCAAGTTCCGAAACACAAAAAATTACCAGTATTTCTGAAGTTAATCGCGGGAATTTCTTCAAAGCAAGCAATATCATTTTTGAAGCGTACTTTCATGCTATTTCTCTGCCATATAACATGACACAAGCTCTAGAACCGACAAGAAGAGAAGTAAATCAAGATTTTAGCGATCACTGGTGGCAAAGAAGAGTTGTTAGTGTGCTTATCTCTTACTGTGCAACCGCACTTTGTATTCACAGTACATCTCCTAAAAAAACAATGGCAGCCAAGGAACTCTTCCCTGGAAAGTAAATCATTATTTTCAAACTGGTGAGCCTACCAACCTGATAGCACTACTTTTAAATATTCTATCTGAATGTATGAAAATATTATTTGATACAGCCAGGACCAACTAAAGATGATGAAAAGCGTACGGATGAAATCTACCTATTGTTGCATGACGAACGGCGAAGGATGAAATACTCCATTAGACAGTACTTATAGTACAGTGAGCTCTTCTATGGTGATTGGCCAGGTACCTATGGTACTTTTAAGTACCTGTGCCGCTGATTTTTTTGAGCCGTTAATTTAAAAAATTAAGCATAATTACTAAATTTAGTAACGCAGAGCAAGCACAGTGTGCGAAACAAGCCCGTGTCTAAGCGAATCTGACTGACATGGTCCGGGGTTATACGCAGTGGCCTAGCGTGTCCAAGCAAAAAGGCAAAGAATCGGACCCTCTGCTAGACACAAGGTTCCTCGCTTAAATAAATATTTGTGTACTGTTGCTCAAGGAAAAGCGTACTTGTATTCCGACACAAATGCATGGCTATAGGTCCAGCAAGAGAGAGAAACTTACCTTTTCTGTTTGGGTTTGATGGGAAGAGATGGCTACGCTGCAGACTTTTTCGCTAAGTTGGGCTTCGTTTCTTATCTCAGGGGCACTATGGTCCTTCGTTAGTCAAACTCGTGGTCACCAGATCGGCAGATCCCATCCTCATGCCATCTCTTTCCTGGGATTCCGTACTGTGAGACAGCGGCAGCGACGACTTCCCCACGACCTTCTCTTCGCCGGCCCAGTCACTAGCGGGACCGGAGTCTCTGATCTCACGAGCGAGGTCGGCTGCTGGCCACTGCACTCCTCGCCTACGAGCCATCCGCCCCTTCTCCGGCGAGTCATCCACCCCATCGCCGGCCGGCGGATCGCGCACTCAACCTCAAAGCCCCTTCTCGGAGCACACGGATTGCGATTGGAGCGCCGCCCAGATGGCACGGTCACCGACCAGCCGCATAGACGCCAAGGTAACCCTTGCTGCTGCCTTCCCTCCGCCCTGTAGTCCGTTGTTTGCAACCTTGCACCCAGTGGAAAGGAAAAAAACATATGCCGCCTATCTGCTACTAACCATAATGTCCACAGACTTAAGTGTGCCCGATGTTTGTAGTTGTCATGATTTCTTGTAGATTTCTCAATTTACTTAGAAGTTGTAGAACACATGTCTGTGATTACTCTTTTTTTGGAATATTGTTTTAACATTAATTGGTACATGTGAAATGGCCACATCACATGGTTAAATTTGAATAAGAACAATCTATCTATTCCTGAATAGATAAAAGACACGAGAGAATAATGCATTAGATTCTAGGTTAATAGAAATCATAGTTGCTCCACAGTTTACGGATTCACGGATGGTTCCCGCGTATAGACCGCGTGGAAGTTTTCGAAAAGAAGCCTTTCTTTTTTACTTTCACTTTATCGGGCCGGAAAAGAGACACCGTCACCCGTGCTTCTAGACATGCTGAGCTACCCAAATTTTTGGACAAGCCGGGAGGTATTCGATTTATCGGATTTTTAGCTAGCTGCCCAGCCCTTTTATTTTTCTTAGCTAGCGTAGTTTTTCACCTTAAAAAGAAGGCGCCGACGCTTTTGTAGTGACCTCTCTGGGGTCCCGGGCTGCTTTGGCGCGCCCCACCCCGTCAGTCATGTGTTGTACTTGACTTGACTCTCCCCCGCTTGCTGCTTGCTGATCGCTGTGTTAAAAAATGACACGAAGCTGGATATGAGTAGATGTTGTTGGTCGAAAACGTCTTGCATTCACAATAAAACAGAATGGTCTCGCTCGATGCGTCATTTTATGATGTGTATTTTCATATTAAGAGTTCTTAAGAGTTATCAACTCAAAGCCCAACCGTAAAAAGGATGCTACAGTGTTCAAAATTATCAACTTAACATGCCCCCTTACTTCCTTCGTGCTTTTACCAGCATCCCTTAAACCTTCACACCAGTTAGATTTGCCGTCACCGTCATATGAAGAAGACTGAGGAGGAATTCGTTTGAAATGCTTGTTAGCGGAAGCGAAACTTGTATTTTTTCATGAAGACTTGCCTGAGAGGGATGAAATCACAACAAGCAAGAGGAGAAATTGCTTGTTTTCAGCCCAGCCATCCTGAGTAGTTTCCTGTTCTAGTTTCGGCTTTATATTTGTCCTTTCCTGCATGACAACTGATTGTTAACCCAACCGGCAATTTCCGTCTTCCTGAATTGGGATAGCCAGAGTCAGTCTTTTTTTCGTATCAAAGTAAGTTCCTTCCTTGAGTCTTTATTTTCGTGCACGAACTTTCTCAAACTTTCGAAAAATTATAAAATTGACTTTTCCGTAACCACTATTTGGACTTCTCCTTTTAAGCAATTATGAACGGAACGGGCAAGAGTGATCTTCAAAAGCCCAGGTTGGCTTTCCCACTTCCAAATACGTAAAAGTAAAGTAAAAGTAAGGTGCATATAGCGGATAATTTCCATAATAGATAAATGCTTAATCGTGAGAAGAGCTTTGGTTCCATTCAAATAGAAAAGCTGACATAGATGTTAAGTGGTGGGAATATCCATAAAGGAGCAGAATCAAATCTAAACTTCTTGTTCGGTTTTGAATTAGAGACGTTAAAAATAATCAACCAACATCGACTATAACCCCAAGCCTTCCAAGCTAACGATGCGGGTTCGATTCTTGCTACCTGCTCCATTCTCTATAGAAGGAGTATTTTTTTTCCTATACATGGTAAACGCCCATATTCAACCTTTTTTGGCCACCAGTTTTTGTACTCCAAAGCGGAGTAGAGAAGTTTGGTAGCTCATGAGGCTCATAACCTTAAGGTCATGGGTTCGATTCCCGTCTCCGCGCTTAACCCTACAAGTTTGAGTTCTCATGAAAATCATGCAGTCAACTCAAATGCATATGTTCAGATTTTACTTATGGATAGGTTTAACATAATAGACATGTTGGTTTTTTTTGGAAGATTATGCATGTGTCTTGTGCAATGAACTCAAGAGACAGACAGGGGATCCTTTACTCTTGTTATGTCAGTTTCACTAGACATGCTGGGAACATCTATGTTCAGATTTTAGATCTACATATTATGTTTACATAAACCTGTTGGATGCTCCTTTCCTGTGGAAATTAGTATATTAGTGGGGGAGTGTGTGATGCTATAGAAATGACCTTTTATTCAAAGGAATTCAACTAAGTGTTTACAGGTGTAGGAGAATCCTTAAGAAGTGTATTGGATGGCCTAGAGAGAGAGAGAGCGGACAATCTGCCCTGGGGGCATCTGCCGCCTTTTTTTGAATTTTTTCAAAACGATTTAAAATGTTTAAAAAAACCGGGACAAAATTTTATGTGCACATGTCCACAAAATATACACACGCCACAAAGCTCCGTAAAAAACAACTTTTTATTTTGCCTCCATAAAAAGACAAATGTACTGTAGAAAAAACTTTTTAATACACACATTTTTGGTTTTTTTGTACAAAAAAAATAAACGTGTTTTTCCACAAAAATTTATGCGTGTGCTTAGAACATGCATATGTAAGCTCGTGTTTTTTTCTGGATTTTTTTACAGCCGGAAAAATTGTTTTTAAAAACGGGGCATATGTGCATTTTCCGGCCTAGAGACCTGTATAACTGATAGTTTTTTGCATCTTGCATGTCATAGTGTTCTTGAGAAGTTGACTGCAAGCAAACATCTTGCTTCTGAGTGCAAGCCGTGCACATAGTTTGATAGATTCAAGTTCCGAATCCACAAAAAATTACCTGTATTTCTGAAGTTAATCGCGGGAATTTCTTCGAAGCAAGCAATATCATTTTTGAAGCGTACTTTCATGCTATTTCTATGCCATATAACATGACACAAGCTCTAGAACCGACAAGAAGAGAAGTAAATCAAGATTTTAGCGATCACCGGTGGCAAAGAAGAGTTGTTAGTGTGCTTATCTCTTACTATGCAACTGCATTTTGTATTCACAGTACATCTCCTAAAAAAACAATGGCAGCCAAGGAACTCTTCCCCGGGAAGTAAATCATTATTTTCAAACTGGTGAGCCTACCAACCTGATAGCACTACTTTTAAATATTCTATCTGAATGTATGAAAATATTATTTGATACTGCCAGGACCAACTTAAGATGATGAAAAGCGTACGGATGAAATCTACCTATTGTTGCATGACGAACGGCGAAGGATGAAATACTCCATTAGACAGTACTTATAGTATAGTGAGCTCTTCTAGGGTGATTGGCCAGGTACCTACGGTACTTTTAAGTACCCTTGCCGCTGATTTTTTTGGGCCGTTGATTTAAAAAATTAAGCATAATTACTAAATTTAGTAACTCAGAGCAAGCACAGTGTGCGAAACAAGCCCGTGTCTAAGCGAATCTGACTGACAGGGTCCGGGGTTATACGCAGTGGCCTAGCGTGTCCAAGCAAAAAGGCAAAGAATCGGACCCTCTGCTAGACACAAGGTTCCTCTCTTAAATAAATATTTGTGTACTGCTGCTCAAGGAAAAGCGTACTAGTATTCCGACAAAAATGCATGGCTATAGGTCCAGCAAGAGGGAGAAACTTTCCTTTTCTGTTTGGGTTTGATGGGAAGAGATGGCTACGCTGCAGACTTTTTCGCTAAGTTGGGCTTCGTTTCTTATCTCAGGGGCACTATGGTCCTTCGTTAGTCAAACTCGTGGTCACCAGATCGGCAGATCCTATCCTCATGACATCCCTTTCCTGGATTCCGTATTGTGAGACAACGGCAGCGACGACTTCCCCACGACCTTCTCTTCGCCGGCCCAGTCACTAGTGTAACATCCAAGTATGAAAACCCTTAGTTGTTTTACTTGTTGTTTTTATTTAAGCAATGCATCATATCATCATCCTCATATTTATTTCTGTTTGCATTGTTTTCATATGAAATTTAAACTTGTTATCAACTTCTGTTTTCACACTTGTCTGTTACAACCTTTCAAATAAAGAAGTGCAAACTAAAAACCTCTTTTGTTTCCAAGCAATCCATTATAATTCACCTTTTAAGTTGTTGCTAAAATCAATTGCTCAATTTAATCAATTATTTCCAAGTCTTTCCCAAACTCAAAACAATTCTCAAATCATCAAATTTTTGAATCCATGAAGTGATCACAATTTGGTATTCTTCAAAACATTCTAAACCATAGGGGAAACCCTATTGAAAATAACTTATTTTCCAAATATTAATTGCTATGGCAAATTTCAACTATTTTGGTTCAATTTCAAAACAGCAAACAAACCTTTGAAATTTTGAAAACCAAAAGTGCCAAGTGGTTTCTTTTCACCTAAGAAGCTTATCTAAATTTTTCCAAATTTTTATCTAAGTTAAAACCTATCTATTTCATCCAAAAGCATTTGCTACCAAAAAAAAAAAAAAGAAAACAGCACATCTCATAATTAAAAAAAAAAAAGAGAACAAAACGTTTCAACCAGGTGGGGGAGAAGGCCCAGCCCACCTGGTTGGCCCGATACCCCTCTTCTACCTCCGTACGGAGGGTGACGCCATGGACAGCGACAGGAGCATCTCGCTCCACCACTCGATGCCCCTCCCCCTCCTCTATATCTCCCCCTCTCCCCTCCCGAGCCAAACCCTAACCCTAGGTCGTAGCTCCCCCTCCTATCTTCCCCAGCCGCCGCCGCCTCGAGGAGAGCTCCCTCCTCTGCTGGTGCCACGGCCACCGGCCGCCGGCGCACATCGCCGCCGCGTCCGCCCGCCTCCGGCCGTCCCGAGTACCCCCACGCGAAGCCGGTACCCTCTTGTTTCCATTCCCACTCCTTCCCTCTCCTTTCTCCTGCGGTTCGGGCACCGATTCCTTCCACGAAGATCGCCTAGGTGCCCTCTGTTCGTTCGTTTCAGTAACGATCTGATGGATCGTGTACGTGCAGGTTCAGTTAACCCGGCGTTGCAAACTCCAAAACCCAACCCGCACCTCATCCATCAACATCCGCAGCGACATCCTACTGGCTCCAGCGGCGCGCAGTGAAGCCAAAGGTCTCGAGGTCGAATCCCCAAACCCCCCACCCCTTTTCTGTCTATTTATTTCGAGTTGGATGCACCGCAGTTCTGAACAATAACCACCCCGAGGCCCCCTTCCTAGCACCAAAGTTTAGCCATCCCACTGGTTAGCCCCCAGATGCAGGAAGCAGGAGGTGAGGGGTTCGAGTCCCCCCTCCTGCAACATTAACCAAACTTTTTGTTTCATTTGTTTTGGTACAGCCATTTGTTGGAAATCACACCTAAGCCCCTGGGCCTTATTTCTAGCCCCTGAAATAATTATTTCTAAGTCCCTAGATCCATAAAAATGGCAGATTTGCCCTATATTTTGTAAATTGCATAACTAAATCATCCTAAATCCAAATCCAACATTTTTGATATGTTTTCAATACCAAATTAAATGTTCTATCCAAACATAAATTTTTTTTACTGTTTTGAATATTTTAAATTGGTGCAAAATTTGAATTCTTGTCAAATTCCCTTAAATTTGCAAAATTCATAACTTGTTCATAAAAATTCCAAATTTCACAAACCAAATATGTTTTCCAATCAACTTTTCATGTACTTTCCAAATATAAATTTTGTTTTCTGGTTTGAATAATTTAAATTGCCTAAACAATTTAAATCTTGTTTAATTCAATTAAAAATTGTTTAATATTGTTTAATTCATAATTAAATAATCCAAAGTCCAATTTCAAAATGTGAAACATGTAATCCAACTAAAATTTGATAACCTTTTCAAATATCAACTTTGTTATTTGTTTTGCACCCTTTAACTTGATGAAAACAATCACTACTTGTTTGACACCATTAAGTAACAAAATTTCCAAACTTGATTAATGTTTTCTAAAAATGGTTAACTATCATTCCAATTGCATTTAAATTGTTATCTTCTTGTTATTCATCATGCATGCATCATGCTAACTCACCAACACCTGATGCTTAGTGTTAGAACAATTAATTCAACTCTAAGGCATGGGTTTGCCATATGCAGTCTTTGCATATGGAATCCATTTAAACTTGTGTATCATATCCACTAGTTTATTTTGGTGCATCTATTAAACATGACATGCATCATCCCAATGTTTGTGCACATATGCCATGTATTGATTGCCGTCTTCCTTCGTTGTTGTTTTTTTGCTTCTTCTCGCTTAGACGACGACGTTGGTACCGACGAGCCTTACGACACCACTACCCAGGACCTAGCCCAGTACGAGACTGAGCTGCCAGGCAAGTTATCACTCACATGAATCATCGAGTTCTCTTCCACACTTGTTGTCGATACTATCCTTTTGTCTACTATTGCTAGCCCTATGTATCGTTGCTATTCTCCGAACCCATCACATGATTCCCTGAACCAATGATATTGCCTCACCTCCATACCCACAGCCTTTGTTTGTGCCTGTTCTTATCTAGCATGCTTAGGGTTGCTTTTGCTCGAGCCTGTTGTCGGTTACTTCCTTTATTATCGTGCTATTATTATTTGTTATCGTACCGAGGGCTCGAATGTTAATCAATCAATCCTGTTAATGCTGCTGTTAATAATAATTTGATGATAAGGCACCGGCAGGAGGCCCTTTGTGGTTTTGAGGCCTGCTAGTGTCGACCCTAATAGGAAAAGGGTCTTGTCTACTGATCCATGATGAGCGCACTACCCGCATGTGGGAAGCGAGTATGGGCGCCCCCCTCAACTTGACTCGATTCGCATCTCGTCCAAATCGCCGTACTAGTTCGGGCTTTCCATTTGCTGCATCATATGCAGGTACGAACCCGAGGCCAGGGTGGAACTTTTGTAGTCGGCATTTAGGGCGGCGTGGTCTTCCAGTGCTATGAGGGTCCTCCTTTTCTTCGGGGGGCTCGATTAGCCGCGCACGCACAGCACGCGGTGCTTTGGGCTTGATGCGAAGAACAGTTGGTTGTGTTGAGTGTCTCGCTTGGTGGGTTTGATTCCCATCTGGCGGGATATTCTTACGTGTACGGTTACTATGGTGCACCCCTGCAGGGATAAATCTTCTCGAGAAGCCGTGTTTTCCGCGGTTATGGATTACTTGGTGAAAGTACTGGCTAACAAGTACTCAGGACAACTTCAACATAATGATCAATCATGTTCACCCAATGACTAATAACTTGACTAGTAATAGGTTATTCACACAATAACTTGATTCACCTTAATACAACCGCGTGAGTTATCCTCGGATTGCTTCTTCGGATAAGGGGCGAGATCCAGGATGGGTTTGTTTGAAGTTATCTTTCAGTTGGTTACAATTCCTCGATCTTATCTTTTCTATTAGCCGGAACTATTAGTATCTTCTGTAGTTGGTTAGAGCAGCCCGCTGCAGCTTTTATAATACCTATCTCCTTCCGTTGATCCCAAGCATCAAAGCTTGTGTTGACGAGTAACTCCTTGATGAAGTGTGAGTCTTGCTTGCCAGTACTTGGATGTACTGACCCCTTTGGGGTTGTGGCTTACGCAGAGTACGACTACGGCTACGATGATCACCAGGACGGCTACTTTGTGGAGTTCGACGACACTGCAGACGAGTAGTTGGCTGGACCCCGGGCAGGATCCAGGACCTACGTGGATGGGCTTCGTTTTTCGTTATTTTCTCCGGCTTCTTAAGCCTTGGATTTGTCTGTACTCAGACCCATTTGATTGCTTCCGCTGATGTAATGGATGATATGTTGGGACATGTGTCCTCTGGATGAGTGTTTTGCTATCTCTGCCTTAGTGAAGGCTATTTGCAACTTATTTCATTCTTTTGTGTCTTAGAGACAGTTTGTGCTATCATTTCGTTCAAAGCTGTTGACGTACAGTGCGTGCTTGAATATGAAGTACGTCGACAGTAGTGCCTTAGGTTCCTAGCGGATAGTTTACTTCGACGGTGGGAGCAGGGCTTGTGTTGTCGCGCATAAGCGCAGGCCTACCAGGAAGCTGGGACGTGGGAGCAGGTATGCCCCATAATCCAAGCACCTGACTTCCAGTTCGTGCGATGAGTATCCTCTAGAAACCGGGGTGCGACAAATGGTATCAGAGCCTGTCTGCCTGTAGGATCCCTTTTTACTGGTCGCAGTTGAGTCTAGAAACTATTTTGTAGCTATATAGGAAAAATGAAACGTGAGAGTAGGAATTCTGCCATTTTTCTTCTTTCCCCACCCACCCACCCTTTTCTGGTAAGGAAGTGCAACGTTGTTTTCTGTTCTCACCTAAACTTTCAAGTTAGGATTTCACGTGTTTTGGGTTCTCCTTAGTACCTCAGGACTTTTGGTCTCGTTTTCCCCGATGTTGCTTCGTTATCATGTTCTTCCGAAGAACCTTTCGTCCGTTCAAACCTTGTTGTTGTTTTTCCACATCCTTTTTCATCTACCGGAGTCTAATCAAAACCTTCCAAATCATCTGCAGATGGGTCTCAGCTACTACCCGCAGGTGGTTCGCATGACTCGCTGTGAGAGCACCGCCGGTTTTCCGGAGTTGCTGAGAGACATGGTTACCTATCTGGGGTTCCGTTGGGCACCAGAGTACCAGGTCTACGAGCACCAGCGGGAGTTTGACCAGACTTGCTACCGGGCTATCGTCTACATTCTGTCGGATGATGGCAGGAGCATTGCACACCAGTACGAGGCAGTAGGGTCCACAGTGGATATGGCAGTGCAGCAGGCAGCGTACGTGAGTATCACCGTTCTCCGTGCTGACTACTGGGGGTTTGATAAGTCCAGTTTTCGTCACATCCCCCGTGGTTACATCACGGCAGCGGGAGTTCACTTCACTGTCCACCGCGACATGGATACCTACGAGACTGATAGCTCCAGGCTCCAGACCACTGCCCAGTTCGCTAGTCACAGTGACGCCGTTGCTTCCGCACTTTCTCAGGAGTTAGCCTCAGTCAGGGAGCAGCTCCACCTTGCTCTCACTCGTCTGGCGACGTACACCACAGACTTTGTTGGAGACGAGCGCTTCGCCCGTGTCGTTCAGCCAGCTGGTCTTCCGTTGCCAGATGCTGGAGGTTACGAGCCGATCAGAGGCCCACTTCTCGACCTCGGAGCTGGTTACACAGGGATTCCCCGCTATGGAGCACAGGGAGAGGACGCTTTCTACTTCACCACACCGAGAGTTGCTCTCAGAGCAGTTCCTATCTACATGGATCGTCGTGATACCTACTTCCGTGGGGTTCCTCCTCACCGTATCTCTCGTCGTACTACTCACCGCCGTCCTGCGTGATGAGCATGGGAGTACCAATGTATCCGTTACTAGCTGTGTCTAGTTTATCCTTTCGTTTTCGAACCATGTATTGGTCTGTTGGATATTCTGATGTATTTGAACTTGTGATGATGTACCTGTTGGTTATCTATTCATGCGTCGGAATAATCTCTCTTTCGGTTGCTGAGTTTATTCCTTCCTATTGTTGTGCTAAAATGCATTTCTGTTCAGGATGCCTCCAACAAGGAACACGCCTGAGCCACCGCCGATCGCTGAGCTCTTGACTCAGATGACTCAGGTCATGGCTCAGATGGTCCAGGTTCAGAACCACCAGAACAACCACCACCAGACTGCTCCAAGGGTCACCATCAAGGACTTCCTCAGTGTGGGTCCCAAGGCTTTCGTGGCAACACGCGAGCCTCTGGATGCTGATGACTGGATCCGTGACGTAGCAAGAGCCCTGGAGATTGCTCATGTTGCGGAAGAGGACAAGGTCAACTATGCTGCTTACCTGCTGAAGGGTCAGGCAGCCTCGTGGTGGGAGAACTACCAGGCCATGAGAGTTGGCTATCCTATCACTTGGGTTGCTTCAAGGATGCCTTCCTGAAGTACCACATCCCCGATGGTCTCATGGAGAGGATGCGTGAAGAGTTTTGCTCGCTGAAGCAGGGCAAGCTCGACGTCATCGGCTACCAGAACGAGTTCAATCGCCTCGCTCGGTATGCTGGAGACGAGGTGTCTACTGAGACCAAGAAGATGGCAAGGTTCCGCCGAGGTTTTAACCCGGAACTGAAGTACGCTCTCACAAACATCAAGTGCAAGGACTTCGTCGAGCTCGTGAACACCGCGCTCAATGAGGAGAATGGGCGCAAGGCGTTCGAAGAGTCGCGCAAGCACTCGCGTGAGGGTGGTTCCTCCTCCAACATGACCACCCCTCCGCAGAAGCGCCGCATCTGGGTGCCAAACAGTGCTGTCACTAGGGCTCCAAATGCCCAAACTTCTCCAGGCTTTGGTCCCCGCCCACCCAACCCAGCTCAGATGCATGGGCAGAGGTTTGCAATGGCGCAGCCAAGGCCAGATCCTCCGCGTGTCGTCACTTGCTTCAAGTGCAAGGAGACTGGGCACTACGCAGATAAGTGCACTCAGAGGATGCTGCCTTCTCCACCACCTCGCCCCAACACCAACCAGGCGATGGTCCGCGCTCCTCCGCATAAGGCCTTCAACGCCAACAACAGGCCTGTTGGGAGGACCGCAAGGGTGAACCACGTCAAGGTTGACACAGCTGAGGAATCTGCCGACGTTGTTCTCGGTACATTACCCGTAAACTCTAACCCAGCTAAAGTGTTGTTTGATACCGGAGCATCGCATTCGTTCGTGTCAAAGATCTTTGCTACAGCAGTTAAACTACCTTTTGTTGGTTTGGGTTCCCCGCTAGTAGTAAACTCTCCTGGAGCAACTATGCAAACTTCCAAGATCAGTCATGAGAATCAGATCTTAATTGGAGGCCACATATTCCTTGCTTCCCTCATCCTGCTTGGAAATTCTGACATTGATGTCATCCTTGGCATGGATTGGTTGAAGGCCAATAAAGCTACGATTGATTGTGCTAAGAAGTCAATAACTCTGTTCCATCCTTCCGGCCAGATAGTCTATTCTCCGAAGGAATCAAGTTCTGTTCAGCTGTACACCCTGGATGCTAAACCTCTTCCTGCAATTGAGAATGTTCCGGTGGTTTGTGAATTCCCTGACGTCTTTCCAGAAGAGTTGCCAGGGATGCCTCCGGACAGAGCAGTTGAGTTCGTGATCGAGCTTGAGCCAGGTACTGCTCCAATCTCTAAGCATCCATATAAGATAGCTCCTCCTGAACTGAAATTGTTGAAGGAGCAAATCGATATGTACATGGACAAAGGTTTCATTCAGCCTAGTTCCTCCGCTTGGGGTTGCCCAACTCTGTTCGTAGCCAAGAAGGACCAAACTAAAAGACTCGTGGTTGACTATCGTCCTCTCAACGAGAAAACCATCAAGAACAAGTATCCACTTCCTCGTATCGATGATCTTTTTGATCAACTTGCTGGAGCCTCAATATTCTCAAAGTTGGATTTGAGGATGGGGTACCATCAGATAAAGATCAGAAAGGAAGATATTCCTAAGACAGCTTTCACCACTCGGTACGGTCTATATGAATACACCGTCATGTCCTTTGGTCTCACCAATGCACCGGCGACCTTCTCTCGACTGATGAATTCTGTTTTCCATGAATACCTCGACAAGTTCGTTGTGGTATATCTTGATGACATCCTTGTCTACTCAAAATCCGAGGAAGAGCATGGAGAACACCTTCGTCTCACTCTCATGAAACTCCGCGAGCATCGTCTATATGCCAAATACTCCAAATGTGAGTTCTGGATTCCAGAAGTTGCATATCTTGGTCATATCATCTCTGCCAAAGGCATAGCCATTGACCCGGAAAAGGTTAAGGCAATTGTTGATTGGAAACCCCCTAAGACGGTGAAGCAAGTTAGGAGCTTTCTTGGCTTGGCTAGCTATTGCCGTCGTTTCGTCCAAAACTTTTCCAAGATTGCCAAACCTCTCACTGATCTCACAAAGAAGAACAAAAAGTTCGTTTGGACTCCACAATGTGATGAGAGTTTCAACCTCCTGAAGACTAAACTCACTTCCACACCTGTTCTAGTTGGCCCCGACACTACCAAACCTTTCCAGATATTCTGCGATGCATCTCTTCAAGGTCTAGGAGAAGTTCTTATGCAAGAACGTCAAGTTGTGGCTTATGCTTCACGTCAGTTGAACCCACATGAGCAAAACTATCCCACTCATGATCTTGAACTTGCAGCAGTTGTGTTTGCCCTCAAGAAATGGAGACAATACTTGTTGGGTAACAAAACTGAGATCTTTTCCGATCATAAGAGTCTGAAATACATCTTCACTCAGCCAGATCTGAACCTCAGGCAAAGGAGATGGATTGAGAAGATTAAAGACTTTGATCTCACCATTTCTTACACTCCAGGCAAGGCTAATGTTATGGCCGATGCTCTCAGTCGCAAATCCTATTGCAATAATCTCATGATCATGGAAAGCCAACCTCCACTTCATGAAGAATTCCAGAAGCTGAACCTTGGTCTTGTTCCTCAAGGCTATCTTGCTAGCTTGACAGCCAGTCCAACTCTCGAGGACAAGATTCGTTCTGAACAACTTCGTGATAATGAAATCAAGAAGATGGTAGAGCAAATCAAAGAGGGCAGTGATAAGTTCAAGTCCTTCTCTATTGATGACAAAGGAACTGTGTTCTTTGAAGGACGCATTGCAGTTCCTCAGGTTCAAAGTCTCAAGGATATCATTCTCAAGGAGGCTCATGAAACTCCCCTATCCATTCACCCTGGAAGTACAAAGATGTACCAGGATCTCAAGACTCTGTATTGGTGGTCTGGCATGAAACGTGAAATTGCTCAATACGTTTCTGAATGCGACGTTTGTCAACGTGTTAAGGCAGTCCATCAGAAGACAGCAGGTCTACTCCAACCTCTGAAAATTCCTGAGTGGAAGTGGGACATGATTGAAATGGACTTCGTTACTGGGTTTCCAAAGTCCAAGAAGGGCAACGATGCAATCTTCGTTGTTATTGATCGTCTCACTAAGGTTGCTCACTTCTATGCTGTAAAGGAAACTATCTCAGCTAGCCAGTTAGCAGAGCTCTACACAGCAAAGATTGTTCCCCTTCATGGTGTTCCATTGGAAATAAGCTCAGACCGTGGAAGTATCTTCACTTCTCATTTCTGGAAGAGCTTTCAAGAAGCATTGGGCACCAAACTTCTGTTCAGCACAGCTTACCACCCTCAGTCTCAGGGGCAAGTCGAAAGAGTCAATCAGATTCTCGAGGATATGCTCAGAGCATGTGGTCTCTCCTTTGGCATGAAATGGGAGGATTGCCTTCCATATGTTGAATTCTCCTACAACAACAGCTACCAGGCAAGCCTAGGCATGGCACCATTTGAGGCACTGTATGGTCGCAGATGCAGGAGTCCAATCAATTGGTCTGGAGCTGGTGAACGTTCACTTTTAGGCCCTGACATTGTTAAGGAAGCCGAGGAGAAAGTTCGTATCATTCGTGACAATCTCAGGATTGCTCAATCTCGTCAGAAGAGCTATTATGATAGCAAGCACAGGGATATGATCTATGCACCTGGTGATAAGGCATATCTCCGTGTAACTCCCCTCAGAGGAACTCATCGTTTCGGTGTGAAAGGAAAGCTTGCACCAAGATACATTGGCCCTTTCAACATCCTCTCAAGACGTGCAGAGAATGCTTATCGTCTTGAACTTCCAGAAAAACTATCCAAGGTGCACGATGTGTTCCACGTGTCACAACTCAAGAAGTGCTTCAAGGATCCAGATCGTGCAGTTGATCATGATTCTATCGAACTGCAAGATGATCTATCTTATGAGGAGCACCCTGTTCGAATTCTCGATGAGACCGAGCGTAAGACTCGCAACAAGAGCACCAAGTTCTTGAAAGTCCAATGGTCGCATCATTCTGATAAAGAGGCAACGTGGGAGACCGAAGAGGATCTTCGCAAGAAGTATCCGGACCTGTTCATTTCTCAGTAGGGAATCTCGGGGCGCGATTCCTTCAAGGGGGGGGCGTTTTGTAACATCCAAGTATGAAAACCCTTAGTTGTTTTACTTGTTGTTTTTATTTAAGCAATGCATCATATCATCATCCTCATATTTATTTCTGTTTGCATTGTTTTCATATGAAATTTAAACTTGTTATCAACTTCTGTTTTCACACTTGTCTGTTACAACCTTTCAAATAAAGAAGTGCAAACTAAAAACCTCTTTTGTTTCCAAGCAATCCATTATAATTCACCTTTTAAGTTGTTGCTAAAATCAATTGCTCAATTTAATCAATTATTTCCAAGTCTTTCCCAAACTCAAAACAATTCTCAAATCATCAAATTTTTGAATCCATGAAGTGATCACAATTTGGTATTCTTCAAAACATTCTAAACCATAGGGGAAACCCTATTGAAAATAACTTATTTTCCAAATATTAATTGCTATGGCAAATTTCAACTATTTTGGTTCAATTTCAAAACAGCAAACAAACCTTTGAAATTTTGAAAACCAAAAGTGCCAAGTGGTTTCTTTTCACCTAAGAAGCTTATCTAAATTTTTCCAAATTTTTATCTAAGTTAAAACCTATCTATTTCATCCAAAAGCATTTGCTACCAAAAAAAAAAAAAAAGAAAACAGCACATCTCATAATTAAAAAAAAAAAAGAGAACAAAACGTTTCAACCAGGTGGGGGAGAAGGCCCAGCCCACCTGGTTGGCCCGATACCCCTCTTCTACCTCCGTACGGAGGGTGACGCCATGGACAGCGACAGGAGCATCTCGCTCCACCACTCGATGCCCCTCCCCCTCCTCTATATCTCCCCCTCTCCCCTCCCGAGCCAAACCCTAACCCTAGGTCGTAGCTCCCCCTCCTATCTTCCCCAGCCGCCGCCGCCTCGAGGAGAGCTCCCTCCTCTGCTGGTGCCACGGCCACCGGCCGCCGGCGCACATCGCCGCCGCGTCCGCCCGCCTCCGGCCGTCCCGAGTACCCCCACGCGAAGCCGGTACCCTCTTGTTTCCATTCCCACTCCTTCCCTCTCCTTTCTCCTGCGGTTCGGGCACCGATTCCTTCCACGAAGATCGCCTAGGTGCCCTCTGTTCGTTCGTTTCAGTAACGATCTGATGGATCGTGTACGTGCAGGTTCAGTTAACCCGGCGTTGCAAACTCCAAAACCCAACCCGCACCTCATCCATCAACATCCGCAGCGACATCCTACTGGCTCCAGCGGCGCGCAGTGAAGCCAAAGGTCTCGAGGTCGAATCCCCAAACCCCCCACCCCTTTTCTGTCTATTTATTTCGAGTTGGATGCACCGCAGTTCTGAACAATAACCACCCCGAGGCCCCCTTCCTAGCACCAAAGTTTAGCCATCCCACTGGTTAGCCCCCAGATGCAGGAAGCAGGAGGTGAGGGGTTCGAGTCCCCCCTCCTGCAACATTAACCAAACTTTTTGTTTCATTTGTTTTGGTACAGCCATTTGTTGGAAATCACACCTAAGCCCCTGGGCCTTATTTCTAGCCCCTGAAATAATTATTTCTAAGTCCCTAGATCCATAAAAATGGCAGATTTGCCCTATATTTTGTAAATTGCATAACTAAATCATCCTAAATCCAAATCCAACATTTTTGATATGTTTTCAATACCAAATTAAATGTTCTATCCAAACATAAAATTTGTTTACTGTTTTGAATATTTTAAATTGGTGCAAAATTTGAATTCTTGTCAAATTCCCTTAAATTTGCAAAATTCATAACTTGTTCATAAAAATTCCAAATTTCACAAACCAAATATGTTTTCCAATCAACTTTTCATGTACTTTCCAAATATAAATTTTGTTTTCTGGTTTGAATAATTTAAATTGCCTAAACAATTTAAATCTTGTTTAATTCAATTAAAAATTGTTTAATATTGTTTAATTCATAATTAAATAATCCAAAGTCCAATTTCAAAATGTGAAACATGTAATCCAACTAAAATTTGATAACCTTTTCAAATATCAACTTTGTTATTTGTTTTGCACCCTTTAACTTGATGAAAACAATCACTACTTGTTTGACACCATTAAGTAACAAAATTTCCAAACTTGATTAATGTTTTCTAAAAATGGTTAACTATCATTCCAATTGCATTTAAATTGTTATCTTCTTGTTATTCATCATGCATGCATCATGCTAACTCACCAACACCTGATGCTTAGTGTTAGAACAATTAATTCAACTCTAAGGCATGGGTTTGCCATATGCAGTCTTTGCATATGGAATCCATTTAAACTTGTGTATCATATCCACTAGTTTATTTTGGTGCATCTATTAAACATGACATGCATCATCCCAATGTTTGTGCACATATGCCATGTATTGATTGCCGTCTTCCTTCGTTGTTGTTTTTTTGCTTCTTCTCGCTTAGACGACGACGTTGGTACCGACGAGCCTTACGACACCACTACCCAGGACCTAGCCCAGTACGAGACTGAGCTGCCAGGCAAGTTATCACTCACATGAATCATCGAGTTCTCTTCCACACTTGTTGTCGATACTATCCTTTTGTCTACTATTGCTAGCCCTATGTATCGTTGCTATTCTCCGAACCCATCACATGATTCCCTGAACCAATGATATTGCCTCACCTCCATACCCACAGCCTTTGTTTGTGCCTGTTCTTATCTAGCATGCTTAGGGTTGCTTTTGCTCGAGCCTGTTGTCGGTTACTTCCTTTATTATCGTGCTATTATTATTTGTTATCGTACCGAGGGCTCGAATGTTAATCAATCAATCCTGTTAATGCTGCTGTTAATAATAATTTGATGATAAGGCACCGGCAGGAGGCCCTTTGTGGTTTTGAGGCCTGCTAGTGTCGACCCTAATAGGAAAAGGGTCTTGTCTACTGATCCATGATGAGCGCACTACCCGCATGTGGGAAGCGAGTATGGGCGCCCCCCTCAACTTGACTCGATTCGCATCTCGTCCAAATCGCCGTACTAGTTCGGGCTTTCCATTTGCTGCATCATATGCAGGTACGAACCCGAGGCCAGGGTGGAACTTTTGTAGTCGGCATTTAGGGCGGCGTGGTCTTCCAGTGCTATGAGGGTCCTCCTTTTCTTCGGGGGGCTCGATTAGCCGCGCACGCACAGCACGCGGTGCTTTGGGCTTGATGCGAAGAACAGTTGGTTGTGTTGAGTGTCTCGCTTGGTGGGTTTGATTCCCATCTGGCGGGATATTCTTACGTGTACGGTTACTATGGTGCACCCCTGCAGGGATAAATCTTCTCGAGAAGCCGTGTTTTCCGCGGTTATGGATTACTTGGTGAAAGTACTGGCTAACAAGTACTCAGGACAACTTCAACATAATGATCAATCATGTTCACCCAATGACTAATAACTTGACTAGTAATAGGTTATTCACACAATAACTTGATTCACCTTAATACAACCGCGTGAGTTATCCTCGGATTGCTTCTTCGGATAAGGGGCGAGATCCAGGATGGGTTTGTTTGAAGTTATCTTTCAGTTGGTTACAATTCCTCGATCTTATCTTTTCTATTAGCCGGAACTATTAGTATCTTCTGTAGTTGGTTAGAGCAGCCCGCTGCAGCTTTTATAATACCTATCTCCTTCCGTTGATCCCAAGCATCAAAGCTTGTGTTGACGAGTAACTCCTTGATGAAGTGTGAGTCTTGCTTGCCAGTACTTGGATGTACTGACCCCTTTGGGGCTGTGGCTTACGCAGAGTACGACTACGGCTACGATGATCACCAGGACGGCTACTTTGTGGAGTTCGACGACACTGCAGACGAGTAGTTGGCTGGACCCCGGGCAGGATCCAGGACCTACGTGGATGGGCTTCGTTTTTCGTTATTTTCTCCGGCTTCTTAAGCCTTGGATTTGTCTGTACTCAGACCCATTTGATTGCTTCCGCTGATGTAATGGATGATATGTTGGGACATGTGTCCTCTGGATGAGTGTTTTGCTATCTCTGCCTTAGTGAAGGCTATTTGCAACTTATTTCATTCTTTTGTGTCTTAGAGACAGTTTGTGCTATCATTTCGTTCAAAGCTGTTGACGTACAGTGCGTGCTTGAATATGAAGTACGTCGACAGTAGTGCCTTAGGTTCCTAGCGGATAGTTTACTTCGACGGTGGGAGCAGGGCTTGTGTTGTCGCGCATAAGCGCAGGCCTACCAGGAAGCTGGGACGTGGGAGCAGGTATGCCCCATAATCCAAGCACCTGACTTCCAGTTCGTGCGATGAGTATCCTCTAGAAACCGGGGTGCGACAACTAGCGGGACCGGAGCCTCTGATCTCACGAGCGAGGTCGGCTGCTGGCCACTGCTCTCCTCGCCTGCGAGCCATCTGCCCCTTCTCCGGCGAATCATCCGCCCCATCGCCGGCCGGCGGATCGCGCACGCAACCTCAAAGCCCCTTCTCGGAGCACACGGATTGCTATTGGAGCGCCGCCCAGATGGCACGGTCACCGGCCAGCCGCATCGACGCCAAGGTAACCCTTGCTGCTGCCTTCCCTCCGCCCTGTAGTCCGTTGTTTGCAACCTTGCACCTAGTGGAAAGGAAAAAAACATCTGCCGGCTATCTGCTACTAACCATAATGTCCACAGACTTAAGTGTGCCCGATGTTTGTAGTTGTCATGATTTCTTGTAGATTTCTCAATTTACTTAGAAGTTGAAGAACACATGTCTGTGATTACTCTTTTGTTGGAATATTGTTTTAACATTGGTACATGTGAAATGGCCACATCACATGGTTAAATTTAAATAAGAACAATCTATCTATTCCTGAATAGATAAAAGACACGAGAGAATAATGCATTGGATTCTAGGTTAATAGAAATCATAGTTGCTCCACAGTTGACTTGTTATTCATCAAAATGTCAAGAGCTACATGATTGCGGCATTGTGCGGAACTTTAGGCAGTACCTCATAAGTTGTCATCAGTATAACTACATTCAGCGGATGCACCATTTATTGGAGACCATATTTGTGAACAATTTAGAAAATTCATTGGGTACATTTGAACCCAATTGTTGTACAACAGTTTTGCCATTTCTTGCGCCACTTCTGGACGTGCGCTAGTCCGACGTTCTGCCACTGTGTGTGCTCTGCATGTGATGTACGTCCTTTGGCGTGTGTGTTGCTGGCCGTGTTGTGTGCGCTTGTTCGTCAGGCAAGTGAAATAATCTAGGTTTATTTTACTCCTTTATCTTCTCTGTAGTTCACAGTTCATTCTCTGTGACCTATCCGTGGGGCGTTGGATTGCTTGCTTTTGATTCGCCTGTCATCCGAGACCAACTAGTTCATGATAGCCCCCATGCGCTAGATGAGAATTCCACGTTTAGCATTATTCGTCACGACGAAGGAATTAACATGCGATTTGCGGTTTTTGAATATGAAGCATGGATAATGTTCTTGGGATTTCCGCTTGATTATCAAACTGAATACTATATCAATAAGGCGGTTTCTTGTTTTGGAAAACTTATTCTTTGGCACCGTCCTCGTACCCGCCACGCTAGAGTTCTGGTTAAAGCTTGGATTAACGATTTGGCTTCGGTCCCCTACAGCTTAGTGATCAAACGTATTGGATCTCTTGGTGGGGTGGGTCGTTCTTGGTCTGTACCTGTTTATGTTCTTAATGGGCGCCATTCGAACACTGCACTGTTGTCTACTGAAGACCCGCTCCCTCTGCATAATGCCACGCCTCACCCGCTGATTATGCCTGGACTTTCTGTCGCTATGCAGAATCAAATGGCGGTGCACAACTGGCTTCAGATGAATGCCCAGCAACCTCAAGAGGGGACTGCCCCAGCTGATGCTCTGCCGGCTGTGATAAACCACTGGGAGCAGCCTACTCCGGTCCCGGACCCCATCCTGGCCAACGGATGGCGTGCTTGGCCAGCTGCTAGCTCTTCAGCCTCGGTGATCATCGCTTTCCGTGGTATTAATTTCCGCAGGCTTACTGGTTATGATGGTCCTTCTATGATGGACGGAATCCCACCCTCTGATACTGATCTTGTGGATGGCTTTGATCTATGGAATGCATACGCTGCGGAGTCTGATGATTCCTTGTCTTCGGTTATCTCCGCTTCCTTTGCTGAAGTTACTGATACGGGACTGATGGCTGAGCTAATGTGGCCTTCTTTTATTCATTACCTTGGTTGGATGCTCTCATTGACTCATCGTCGTCGCATTTTATGTCCAATTGATCCCACTAGTGCCCCCCCAGTCCGAGAGATTTTCTGAAACTCTATGATGCGTCTAACTGGGCTCTTGAGGATGCCTCCCTGCATCTGTTGAACCCCGTTGCTGCTGTGCTCCCTATGCCTGCTATCCCCATCTGGATTGATGCTGCTCTACTCCTGCATCCGTATTCTGCTAAGTGTTCGCTTGATGGTATCATGGACGTGTGCACCCATGCGCAGATTACTGGAGACTACTGTCAGTTCGCTGACCTGACGGAGAAGGGTGCTACTTCTGACGGCAGCTTTCAGGTTGCAATGCCATCTGATGGGGATAATGTGCTCTCTCCACCACGCCCTGATCGTGGACGCCCCCGTCGTGCTCCTACTCCGATTCAGGTGGCTACGGTGCGCAGATCTACTAGGAGCAACAATGAAGGCTATAAGTTTGAATCCTTACCATTGGGTCCTTCTCGTCGCAAGGGTACTCAGACCCCTAAAGCCAATGCCCCCCCTGTCACTCTTCTGACAGAGATGCAGCGTATTGGCGTCGAGGAGTGCAACATTGCACCCGAGGAGCTTTCGGCTGCCAAGCTCCTCCAGAACAAGCCCATCTAGACGTGCTCTCTACCTGACGATCTGCAGCTACTTTCTTAAGCCCCTGCTAAGATCGTTATCTATCCTTCCGTTTGTGTTCTTCTCGTGAGCGTGATGTCGACTCGTTTTGTTAAACCTAAGTTATCGAACCTTATGTGGCACATTTTATGTTGGAATGTTCGTGGTCTGAATGGTGCGGAAAAATGGCCACTTATCTACGATAAAATTTCAGAAAGTAATGCTTCTATCTTATGTTTTCAAGAAACAAAGCGCGCTAGTTTTGACCTTGCTTTTATCAAATTATTTGCGCCTAGACGTTTCGATCGTTTTGCTTTTGTCCCCTCGGATGGATCTTCGGGCGGAATTATTGTCATCTGGCCTAGCCAAAAATTCAATGCACACGTCCTGCTTAAAGAATCCTTTGCGCTTGTAATGCAATTCACCTCTGTTACTACGTTGGAATCCTTTATACTTGTTAACGTATATGGACCTTGTGATGGCATTGCGCGGGAGAATTTTGTTGCCTGGCTATTCCATCTAGACATTCCTTCGGACGCTCATTGGATCGTTCTCGGGGACTTTAATTTCTATCGCTACTCTGACAGCCGTAACCGACCAGGAGCTAACACTGTAGACATGGCTACGTTTAACGAGATTATCGGCCATCTTGGCCTCATTGAGCTGCCCATTAAAGATAGATGCTATACCTGGAGCAATATGCAATCGGATCCCCTTTTAATTCAACTTGACTGGTTCTTCACCTCGTATGAGTGGACAATTAAGTATCCTAACTCTACTGTCCGCACTTTGTCTCGTCCTATTTCTGATCACTCGCCGTGTGTAGTCTCTATTGGCACGGATATACCTCGTGGATCGGTATTTAGATTTGAAAACCACTGGGTTAAGCTCCCAGGCTTCATGGAATTGGTGCAAAGAATCTGGAATATCCATTGCCCAGGGGACAGTGCTCGATCCATCTCGGGCAAGCTCAAACTCCTACGCAAAGCCCTCCGCAATTGGTCAACTAGTATTTCAATGATATCCCTTTATATCGAAAATTGCAATAAAACTATCCTTCACTTCGATGAAATTGAAGAACAGAGGCCTTTGCACATCACTGAATGGAACTTTCGACGCATTGTTAAGCAGAAGCTCAAAATCCTTCTTGATTGCAAACTTGAGTATTGGAAGAAACGCTGCACCACTCGTTGGGCTAAATTTGGTGGTGAAAACACTAAATTCTTTCACTCAATGGCATCTATTCGGTATAGACATAATATTATTGCTGCCCTTGACAGAGGAGATGGTACCATGACTATGGAACACTTTGAGAAAGCTGGTATCCTTAGAACAGCATTCAAGCAAAGGCTAGGTGTCTCCTCCCCTATTGATCCTTTATTTATTTTTTCTTCATATATCTCTGCTAGGGATGGCCTTGAGGCCCTTTCCTTGCCATTTTCACATGAAGAAATTGATAAAGTCATTGCTGATACTCCTACTGATAAAGCCCCTGGTCCTGATGGTTTCTCTCGAATTTTCTTTAAAACATGCTGGCCAATAGTTAAATGGGATTTCTACAAACTTTGTGATGATTTCTGGTCAAAAAAGGTCAATCTTCAAAGTATTAATGATGCCTATATTGCTCTCATTCCAAAATTGTCTTGCCCCACTGGCCCAAATGATTTCAGGCCTATTTCCTTACTCAATTCCTCCTTTAAGCTGATTACCAAGCTGTTGGCAAATCGACTGCAAAACAAAATTTTGGAGCTTGTACATGCTAATCAATATGGATTCCTTACTAATAGATCAATCCATGACTGCCTTGGCTGGGCTTTTGAGTATATCCACCAATGTAAACAATCCAAAGCTGAGATTGTTATCCTAAAATTGGATTTTGCTAAGGCATTTGATACTATCGAACATGCTGCCATTTTAACTATTCTTAAATGTTGGGGTTTTGATAACAGATGGCTCAATTGGGTGCAATCTATCTTTAGCACTGCCACTTCCTCGATCTTACTAAATGGAGTCCCTCGAAAGAAATTCCCATGTCGCAGAGGTGTTCGTCAAGGAGACCCTTTCTCCCCTATTTTATTTGTTGCTGGGGCAGACCTCCTCCAGTCCATGATCAATTCACTTATGCTTGCTGGATCACTTACTCCACCTCTTCCAATCCCTGGTGCTGATTTCCCAGTTGCTCAATATGCCGATGACACGCTACTTATCCTCCAAGCATGCCCTACTCAGCTTGCTACGCTTAAAACCCTTCTGACCAGCTTCTCTGCTGCCACTGGCCTGCACGTAAACTACTCCAAATCCTGCCTAATTCCTATCAATATTACTCAAGAGAAATTGAATGATCTAGCCAACATTCTGGAATGTGCCACGGGTTCTCTGCCATTTACCTACCTTGGGCTCCCCCTAGGAGACACCCGTCCTACGGTGCAAGACCTTTCTCCTATTGTGGACCAAGTGGAGCGACGACTTAATGCTAGTGTACGATTTCTGGATTATGGCTGTCGACTTACTCTTGTAAATTCTGTCCTCTCCTCCCTCCCGGTGCACTTCTTATGCTCTCTACGCATCCCTAAAACCACGATTGCTCTATTCGATCGGGTGAGGAGACAATGCTTATGGAGTAAGGCTGATGAGGGTCGTGTTCAATCACTAGCAGCTTGGCCTCTTGTCTGCAAGCCAAAAATACATGGTGGACTCGGGATTAAAAACATCGATTTGCACAATCAGGCCCTGCTCATGAAACATCTCCACAAGTTCTTCTGCAAGCATGATACCCCATGGGTGCGACTAGTTTGGTCTCTATATGATACCAGCTCACCGCCTCAAGCCCAATCTGCCAGAGGATCTTTTTGGTGGCGAGATATTTTCAAACTCATTGGTACCTACAGGAGTATTACTATGTCAGACGTAAACAACGGGCTTACAACTTTATTTTGGAAAGATTATTGGCTAAACAAGACTTTGCTATGTGATCGTTTTCCTCGTTTATACTCATTTGTGCTAAATGAGAACTCTTCCGTGGCTGAGATGAAGTCCTCCTGGGATATTAACAACATATTTGCCCTGCCATTATCCACTCAGGCATTTGACGAACTCAACCAACTTCATATGTTAATGGACTCCATTATGCTCAACAATGAATTGGAAGACACAAAATGCTTCCCTTGGGGTTCTAGTCTCTTCACTTCATCTAGATTCTACAACTACATGTTCTCTCAGCTGCCTAAGCAAGAATCTTTCATTGCAATTTGGAAGTCAAAATGCCTTCCAAAGTTAAGAGTGTTTGCCTGGCTTTTGCATATGGACAAATTGAACACTAAGGACCTCATGATCAGGAAGCATTGGTCATTTGATGGGGGAACAAGCTGTATTCTATGTGATCACAATGTTTGTGAAACAAGAGACCACCTGTTTTTCTCATGCTAGTTTGCTGCCAACTGTTGGAACTTTACCCGAATTAAATGGAACTTATCCCTCCCTTTTTCCCAAAGATTTCTCCAGGCCAAAAAGGATTTCAGTGGAGAACATTTTACTGAGATTTTTGTATGTGCCTCCTGGAACATTTGGAGGAGTAGAAATGATTTTATCTTCCAGGGCATTACTCCTACTTTCACCAAATGGAAGAGCACATTCCATGAAGATCTTCTCCTGCACCAACATAGGATTTCACCTCTATTTCTGCAAGGGTTTTTAGCTTGGATTTCCAAATACTTCTCCTAATGTATATTTACTTTCAAGTCCACCTCTTCCCCCCCTAATTGTATTGCTTGTTTTATCTTCAATCCCCCCCTTCTCTTTGTAAGCTCCTGGCTTTCATTTATATAATTTGAAAATCACACCATAGGGTTCTTTCCCTATGGTAACACTTTCAAAAAAAAAACAGTTCATTCTCTAGCAATTATGTGTAGCCAACTTAGCTGCTAGACTATTGTTTAGCGCACTAGTTGCAAAAATACTGCAAGTGACAAGCTGCTAGTGGCATATTACCGTCTGCTCCTCCTGATTGTGACAAGCCCGATTTAGTTGCAACAGCCTCCATGCACATCTTTAAAAGAATTGTCTCCGTTGATCTCCTATTCCTGTCGCATTTATCAGACACCAAATTACATAGACCAGACAACAAATTGCGGAATCAGAATTGAAAATACACGCGTCTGTTGTTCCCAGCTATCCCCATAAACCACTCTCTGCCTGTATGGTAAGATCGATGGCTGTCAGTTAATCATTTGCATGTTGAGTACAATTCACGTGCGTGCAACAAATGACAGGGTTTGGGGATGCGGCTAAACATCTATCAGTAAATGAAATGGTTAGAGAATTTCGGTTAGATTTTGTTGCCATTTTAGAGACGGGACGATCAAGTTTTGACAGACGTCTGCTTAACCATTTGGCTGGAGGTTTTTATTTTATTTGGTATTGTCTACCTCCTCATGGCCGGTCTGGTGGGATTTTAGTGGGATTTAATACCGCAGTTTTCGCTGTACAGACAGTGGTTGCGGGTGATTTCTCGGTGAAATTCCATTTACGCACAAAGGATGATGGTTTCCTTTGGGCGATGGTGGTTGTCTATGGGGCTGCCCAAGACGACAAGAAGCCGGAGTTCTTATCAGAGTTAGTTCGGATTTGTGATGGGGAATCACTACCCATATTGGTGGGTGGTGATTTCAATATCATGCGTCGTCCGGCGGATAAGAACAAAAGTAATTTCAACCCAAGATGGCCATTCATTTTCAACGCTATTATTGAGAGTCTAGATTTGAAGGAAATAGAAATGACAGGCAGACAATACACTTGGGCCAGTAGAGGGGTTGATACGATCTACGAGAAACTTGATCGTGTTCTTGCTACCGTGGAGTGGGAACAGAAGTACCCTTTAGTTACGGTGCCAGGTTTGATCCGTACGGGATCAGATCATGTACCATTGCTTTTGGACTCCGGGTCATCTGCTCATAGAGGGAATAAGTCGATATTCTCGTTTGAGTTGTCATGGCTGCGTCGGGAGGGTTTTTATGAGATGGTGAGAGCCGAGTGGCTTTCTATCTCTACGGGTAAATCTCCCATTGAACGCTGGCAGAATAAGATTAGACATCTTCGTAGCTTCCTGAGAGGATGGGCCCAAAATTTGTGTGGTGAGTACAAAAAGTTGAAACAGAAGCTGCTCTTGCTTATTGACGAACTAGATAAGAAAGCGGAAACTGTTCCACTTTCTGAGGCCGAGTGTCAGGCTAAGCAGAATGCGGATGCATACTTTGCTAAGTTAAGACGGGATGAGGAGTCCAAGTGGGCTCAAAGGGCTAAGGTTCGCTATATTCAAGAGGGGGAAAATAATACTAGGTATTTCCATTTGATGGCAAATGGTAGACATCGCAAGAAAAGAATATTCCAGCTTGAACAGGACGAGGGTACGATTGTGGGTCAATCTAACCTTCAAATGTTCATTTCGGATTATTATAAAAATTTGTTTGGAGCACCGGCTTCCAATTCCTTCTCTCTGGATGAATCTAATGTTGAAGACATGCCTCAAGTCTCTGAAGAGGAGAATAGTATTCTAACCAAGCCTTTTTCTGAAGAGGAAGTGTTTGATGCTATTGATCAAATGGAGCTTAATAAAGCACCGGGACCGGATGGGTTCCCTGCTGAGTTCTATAAGAGATTCTGGGATGTAATTAAATTTGATCTTATGGCCTTATTTTCCCAACTACATACAGGGGAGTTACAATTGTTCAAGTTGAACTTTGGTGTAATAACCCTGCTTCCTAAGAAGGAAGATGCATGTAGGATTGAGCAGTATAGGCCTATTTGTTTGCTAAATGTGAGTTTCAAAATTTTTACGAAGGTGGGTACGAATCGGGTCACTTCTATTGCACAGCGTGTGATTAGACCCACTCAATCGGCTTTTCTTCCAGGAAGAAATATTTTAGAGGGGGTGGTGGTTCTTCACGAAACTATCCACGAGCTAAAGCAAAAAAAGTTGGATGGGGTGTTGCTTAAGATCGATTTTGAGAAAGCATACGATAAAGTTAAATGGTCCTTTCTACAACAGACTCTTCGTATGAAAGGTTTCACACCACAGTGGTGTGAATGGATTGCGAGGTTTGTTCAAGGGGGTAGCGTCGGGATCAAAGTAAATGATGATATTGGTCATTATTTTCAAACTTTAAAGGGGCTTAGACAGGGTGACCCGTTATCACCAATTCTTTTCAACCTGGTGGCCGATATGTTGGCGGTCCTAATTGCTAGGGCAAAAGAGGACGGTCAGGTTGGAGGATTATTACCTCATTTAGTTGAAGGAGGGGTGTCTATTCTTCAGTATGCGGATGATACTATATTGTTTCTTGAACATGATATGGAGAAAGCAGTTAATATGAAACTGTTATTATCATTGTTTGAGCAGTTGTCTGGGCTCAAGATTAATTTTCACAAAAGCGAGATCTTTTGTTTTGGGGATGCAGTGCATTTTGAACAGGAGTATAGACAAACTTTTGGATGTGAGGTTGGTCAACTCCCGTTTAAATATCTTGGTATCCCTATACATTACCGTAAGCTACTGAATAAAGAATGGAAACCAATCGAGGATAAGTTTGAGCAGAAACTTAGCTCTTGGATTGGGAAGATGCTCTCATATGGAGATCGTCTAGTCCTAATTAATTCAGTGTTATCAAGCTTACCGATGTTTTTGTTTTCATTCTTTGAGGTACCTGTTGGGGTACGCAAAAGACTGGACTTCTTTCGATCTCGTTTCTTTTGGCAGAGTGATCAGCAGAAAAAGTAATATCGTTTGACTAAGTGGAATATTGTGTGTCGTCCTAAAGACCAAGGGGGTCTAGGGATTGAAGTGCTGGATGTCAAAAATAGGTGTCTTTTAAGCAAATGGTTGTTTAAACTCCTTACGGAAGAAGGGGTTTGGCATGAGTTGCTGCACAATAAGTATATTAAGGGCTTGCCACTGGCTCAAGTGGAGTCAAAACCAACAGATTCTCCTTTCTGGAAGGGAGTAATCAAGATGAAAGGAGAGTTCTTTTCAAACATTGCTGGTTCGGTGGGCGATGGGCTTAGCATACGGTTTTGGGAGGATGTTTGGTTAGGTGATAAACCGTTATCAGTTCAATATCCTTCTCTGTATAATGTGGTTGCACATAAAAATGTTACGGTGTCTCATGTGCTGCTAGGTGATTATCCTAATATTACCTTTAGAAGACCGCTATTAGGTGATAAGTGGGATAGATGGTTACCAGACAGATTTAATTGGAAGTTAACACAGTCAGGAGTGTTTTCGGTTAAATCTTTTTATGAGCACCATATGAATGGTAATACACGATTTCTACACAAATATCTCTGGAGGTTAAAGGTCCCCCTAAAAATTAAAATATTCTTGTGGTTTCTTTACCGTAAGTGATGGAGGGATGATAACCCGGTAGGCCAACGCCAAGGTGTAACTCGGCCCGATGGACGCTGCGCAAGATCCGGCTAAAGATAAAGGAGCTTCTGGAAGGCCCAAGTTCGTAAGCCTCGTAACCCGGATTGTGGGTTACGGTAAGGAAAGTTAGGGTTTCTCGTATGCGGTGTCCGGGTAGGGTTCAGGGTGCGCCTTGGGGGGCAAGCCAGGGGGGTCCGGGTGCTTTATAAACCGGCCCCTCGGTCTTGCTTAGAGATCCAAGAGTTCTAGCAATATCGCTTAATATCGAACATCCAGTGTAACACGAGAGTTGAGTTAATATATCGAGATCGGAGACTCGGCGACTTGATTGCCGGCTACCAGATCGAGTATCATCATGTTTTCCTCTGAGCTAAACCCTCTCCCAAACGCCTGTGTCGTCTTGCCCCAAGATCAGTTACCCCCGGTAACGTCTGCCGTGATTATCCCACGACAGTTGGCGCCCACCGTGGGGCCTGCGTCCAAAGGTGTTTACATCACGGGAGAAGCTCGGAAGAACATGGAGAATCTAGTCATCGGCGAGATCTACATCGACCACGAAGGAGAGAAGATGGTGGACGATTCCGGCTGGGGACCAGAGTCGGATCACCTCGAATCCGGATCTATCGTGACAATCGGCCAGATCAGCGTCTTCATCGGTATGGTACGTACTTCCGGTTCGATCCCTGACGACTTTGGGTTTGATTTTGTGTCAGGGAAGACCACCTATATCCAATCAGATGGAGAAGAATCAGTTGGGACAACAGATCCAATGGAGGAACCCACCACGAAGAGGGAACAGTCGGAGGAGCCGGCATGGATCCCGCGTGGCCGGATCGAGAAAGAAGGTGATACCGAGTCTATCCTGCACCTGCTGGAGAACCGGTACGAGGAAAATAGCATCGAAGAGGAACAGTATGAATTCACGCCAAGCGTTGTGCGCCGGGTTGCGGTTTACACGGCTCCCGCGACCAATCTCAACCAGGAGAACGTAACTGCGGCCGCAGCCGGGGCAGCACAAGCGTTGACCCGGCAGCAGGGACCGGCTAACGGAAACCCGGTTCTGGCCCAGGTTGACGGAGAGTCGGCATCGGTTACCAGTCAAGCGGCGGAAAACGAGTTACACGCGAACACGTTTGGATTCCTAGCAAACCGGACACCAGGAGCGGGCCCTTACAATCCACAACATCCGGCCCTGTTCAACAACAATCTGATCCTAGATCCGACCGTTCTTGCCACAGTTATCACTCCAGAGAACGCGGCGGAACGTGTTAGGGATTTGGACGTAGCCCGTCGTGCATTGGAGCAACAGAGAAGGCAAGTAGAAGCAGAAAGACAAGGGATGGCCACACGACAACGCGAGCTGGATGCACTGGAAACCCGGCTCCGAGAGGAAACGACTAGAATACATCAAAGGCACCAAACCAGATTGCCAGCATTGGGAGGAGTCATAAACCCGGCTGCGCTATTTATCACGCCTCAGGATCAGCCGATCCCAGCGGCAAACCAAGGAACCGCCCCTCAGCCGACAACCGGAGGAGTACAACCGGAAGACACACAGGCCGGGTTACCCGTACCACAGACTGGAGTTACTACCGGCAATACTGTACCACCACCACCACCACCACCATCACGTTTTCGCACACCAGCGGGTCATTACAACAATCCCATGGACAACGTGTACGCGACAACGCTTGCACTGAATCAAATCCCCGTGGGAGAGTCACCCCACGCAGAGGAGACCCGGCGGGCGATAGATATGCTGCGCACTGCGGTGGCACAACAAGTTAATTACCCGGATCACAGAAGTGGAATGCATGGGACACCATATGTCAGCCAACAACGAGGTAATGCCGGCAATATCCAGACAAGTTCGGCACGGCGGAGGGAAGAGCAGCAGCAAATGCCGCCTCCTCCACACATTCAGGCAGTACCAGCAGCATCAGCAGCACAGGCCATCGTGGACAGTTCCAGAGCCAGGAGAGCCGTGGCCGGGTCTGCGGTACATGGGATACCAGCAGTACCGCGTCCAGCTGTACCCCCTGCAGGATCACACGTTTCCCGAGTAAGACCAGCTTCGACCATTCTTGCAGGACCTAAGTGTCTTTCGGATAGCATCAGGGCTGAACCTTACCCGGAAAAGTTCAAAGAGCCGGGTAAAGTAGTGAATTATGAGCCGACTATGGATCCGGAAACATGGTTGAGCAGTTATGAGATGGCCATGTCGATTCGCAATGCGTCCGAGAATCTTCAAGCCAAATTCATGTATCTAATGATGTCAGAGGGAGCAGCAAAGTTATGGTTCACCAATCTACCGGAAGGATCTATCAAATCATGGGGAGAATTGAAAACTGCGTTTATCAAGCACTTTCACGGGACGTGCAGAAAGTTATTCACTATTGATGACCTAGAGCGATGTGTTCAGAAGAAGGGAGAATCGGGCGCGCAGCTGGGTGCGCCGGGTTATGGAAATACTTCATTCATCTACAGATATTCAGCCCAAGGATGCGCTGCAAGCTATGGCAAAGACCTGCAAATACACACCTTTAGTACAAAAGTTAACTCGCATGAAATCTAGTCGGAATGCTTCAGAGGTTACGATGGGAGAACTGATGGATGCATGCAACAAACACGCCGCAACGGACACTACGGAAGAGGAAACTGACGATAAAAAAGCAAAAGTAAACACAAGTAATAATGGAAGAACCGGCAATGGATCAGCGCCGGGTAACAACGGAAACAGCCAGAACAAGCGCCCTTTTGAGGGAGGCTCCGAGTTTGTCGCCAACACTGAAGCCGGATCTTCAAGACCGAGGGCAGAAGGAAATTTCAATACTGGAAATCACAATGGAGGAAACTATCAAGGGCCACCAAGGCCGCGTAATAATTGGGACATCTTCAGAATGGCATGCCCGAAGCACAGCAGGAACGGTAGGCCAGCTAACCACTCCTTGGAGCAGTGCGCCGACCTACAGAGGTGGAAGAATGAGGAAGTAAACAGAGCCATGCGAGGTGCAGGTCGGGGAGGAGGACCGGGTCCAGGTGGAAACCCGGGCAACGGCCCACCCCCAGCCGGTAACCCGCCAGCTGGAAATCAAGGTAACAACCAAGGGGGAGCTGGAGGTTTCCAGGCCAACCCCAAGCAGTTGGGTCAATATCACGTGCATACTACAGGAAGTTCCAACAAGGATAAGAAGATACTGAAACAGGCGGTAAACTCGGTGTCCTCGGCTGTTCCAAGATACCTGAGGTGGTCAGAACAGGACGTAGCATGGAGCAGAAGGGATCACCCGGAAAGAATAGAACACTCGGGAGTTTTAGCATTGGTAGTTGCGCCGCAGGTCAATGGGTATGAGCTGAAAAAGGTCCTGATGGACGGTGGAAGTAGCATCAATATACTATATTGGGAAACCTTTCTACGCATGGGTCTCAAGGAGTCTCAGCTACAAAAAAGTTCAACAATTTTTCATGGGATAGTGCCGGGTCACTCAGCGTGCCCCGAGGGAAAAATCGCATTGGAGGTAGCTTTTGGGGAATCAAAGGATAATTATCGAATTGAGTGGCTCACTTTCGAGGTGGTCAAATTGCGTAGTCCTTATCACGCGCTATTCGGAAGGCCGGCTTATGCTAAATTCATGGCCAGGCCGTGTTATGTGTATCTACAGCTAAAAATCCCGGGTCCTAAACAGACCATCACCATACATGGAAGCCGGGACATAGCGGCTGAGTGCGATGAAGGAGATGCAGCAATGGCTGAACAAGCTTGTAGAAAAGAGGAACTCAAATATTACCGGTCTCAAGCAGACCCGGATGACAGAACAACATCGAAAAGGCCAAGTACTGAGGATGAAAGAGCAAAGTTCAAGGCAGCACAAGACACCAAGATGGTGGCTTTCATCAAGCAGGATACTCCCAAACAATCTGCCACAGGAGAAGAAATCGCACGGCCGTTCACAGCCAGCCGCGTCATGGAAACACCTCACCTGGATTGGCTAGCAAACCAGGTACTCATAATAAAAAAGACCAACAAGTGGAGAATGTGTATCGATTATGACAGTTCCGGACAGATTCCCAAGAAGAACTAAGCAATGTAACGGGCAGCAGGTTTCAGACGCACTCTTTTCCTATCCAGGGTACCTAAGGGGACTGGAAGGTTTTTAATGAGGCGGCCTGCTGACCCAAACTTTCTCGTATCAATAAAGAGATGGTTATCAAGTCCTATTTTGTTATGATCTTTACTTCGGTTACAGGTAAGCATTATTTATTGCTATCAGTACATCAGTATCATCAAGTATGTTGCACATATATAGGTCCTGGGGGCTGATTGCTTGAACAGCACAGATGCAAACCCAAGGACCCGGCCTTGATGCCTATGAGTTATAAGGACCGATTACTCGCAAACGAGTACGGCTGCAATCTTATAACCGGACAAAGGAGCCAAATTTTCTTGACTTTTCTTACTTAAGCTTGATGTGACTCGCACTAAAGTGGCATGATTTGCGCGCTTACGATTACAATCAGCCATGAAGCCCAATGGGACTTGCCTGACCATGTTTTCGTATAGATGTAACAACATGGTATCCACGCGAAAGCCGGCTTACAGTACAAGATAGTCAAAAGGGTCATCTAAACCACAAGTTATGCAGAGTACAAGGCTAATAGCTGGAAACTCAACGTTTATCAAGCATAACTTCAATACCTATGTGAAACGGCTCTGGGCTTGGGCTTAGCAGCAAACAACTTGTTCCCTTGGAAAAACCATACATCCCAGACTCGGCATTTTGGGTCTCGGGGACTGGGGATTTTGAAAAAAAGGAAAATTTGCTTAGTTGCTAAAACTCAAAAAACCCAAACATCCGAGTCTTGGGGACTTAGAGAAAAGTCCGCTTGTCAAAACCCATGAAACTCGGAAACCGAGTCTCACAAAAGGAACCATAAAGAAAGTCGGATATCAAGAATAAACTCAAAAACCAGATAAATATCAAGTTCATCCAGAGGCCAGAAGAGGCACGAGGTATATCAAGGAATTAAAGTACGTTACAAGTCTTGGTACTAGTATCAAAGGTGCATAGGTGCACCGACAAAAGAATATCTGTTTCGAACAAAAGCATCGAAACGACCAAGGTATCGTGATGGCATTTGTTTACTCGGCTTCTTGAATAGGGTCCACACCCTTGCCCTTGCCCTCCGGGTCTTGGTCCTGGCCTTGCTCCGCAGCTCTCCCGGCATCGTCACCCGGATTCTTCGCATCAGGACGGACAGGCGGGAGGACAGCCAGTGTAGAGGTGGTTGGCTCTGATCCTAACTCGGCCTCCCTCTTCGCGGTTTCTTCCCTCTTCCTGGCCGAATCGGCAGCCCATTTCTCCAAAATGTCGAACGGTGGGGGTGCTTCCTCCTTCACGATTTTGTCTTCAGCATCGTACGAACTCATAAGCGTGCGCAGATCCATACTATCGGCCAAAGTGGTTGCCGAGTGGCGCACCGCGGATTGTACGGCCTTGAAGTCCTTGGGCCCAAACTTGGAGCCATCCGCTTTGAATTCTGGAAACCCGGATATAACCTTTGCCGGCTCAAGCTTAGGAAAATAAGCCTTAGCCAGTGCAAAGGCCCGGGTCATACCAATCCGGCATGCTGAGCGTTTCCAGATCTCGATCCATGCAGGCACGGTGGAGCAGGCTTGGATAAGATTTTCTTCACCCGGATATACCTCAGTTGGCCACTGCACGGCGTCCAATATCCACTTGGTGCCGGCAAAGAAAGTCCGGAGCACAGTCTTTAAAGTTTTAGCCTTTGCAACAGCATCTTCTTCTGGGGCTGCAAGG
Source organism: Alopecurus myosuroides (assembly GCA_028641055.1). Lineage (NCBI taxonomy): Eukaryota > Viridiplantae > Streptophyta > Magnoliopsida > Poales > Poaceae > Alopecurus > Alopecurus myosuroides. The sequence continues at coordinate 299,533,851 of CM054057.1, read as the reverse complement.
TTAGCACCTGCAGTTGAAACAAAGAAAGGCCATATCAGTAATTCCGAGTATCATGTAACAAAACAGAGGCATGAAAGCAGTCAGCAGCAAGAAACTTACTAAGCAAGATACGATAAGTATCGGTAATTTGCTCCGACAACTTTTTCAGTGCGGTTCGAGCAGTGGTGCACCTTTTCTTATATTTGGAAACATTTTTCTTCAAAGTTTCCACTTCATCCTCAAGGGCCTCTCTCCGCTTTACCTCGGCAAGCAGCAGTTGTTCGGTCTTGAACAAAAGTTCATCAGACCGGGTGGTCTATGCCTGTGAGAAACCAAAGTATGAGAATTAGTCGGGTATCATGGCAAAGCCGATTATCGCGCATAATACCGAGCACAATTTCAACAAATTATACTCGGCACTTGGGGACTAGATGGATAAGAAGAGATATTAGGTAACATTACCTGGTGCTCCGCTGCCATGCGTTCTAGCACATCTATCTCCGAGGCCTTCATAGCAAGGAGAGTGCTCATCATCTGGTCAAAAGTATCATTGCCCAAATTGGAAGACCCGGGACCTTGGGGACTTGGAGAAGGGACTCTCTTCTTGGTGAGAGAGGGTATCTGGGTCGTCCGAGTATCGGAGTCTGGTGCCCTTTCTCCCGCGCCCAAGTCTGTATCTTCTTCCTCCTCGAGTACGTGCGAGGCTATGGGATACTCAGCTTCTCGGTCGGCTGGGTTTATTGGTGGTACTTGTTGTTCTTCTCCGCCAGCTGCGGCATGCATATCATCAGTCAGGTTCTCCTTACCCGGGTCGTCAGTTTCCATATCATCTTGGTCGCTGACAGTGATCGTGGCCCTACGGGCAGTATAAGTAAAGCAGTTAGCGTACAACTGGAAAAGGTGATGAAAAAACGGTAAAGCATCGGGAAAGGAATTTTACCCGGGATTCACCATATAGTCCGAGGGGAACTCGCTGCTGGACCCGGACGAAACTGAAAAGCATCGAGTAAGACGTGGAATTGTCCCGTAAGGGGACGGTTCGGGAAGACTTTTATACTTAAGAAAGGGTTAAGAGAATACCAGCGCGTCGAGCCGGAGACGACGAAATACCCGGATTAAGAGTGCCATCACCTGGAAAGTTCCGAGTTATTCGAAGCTTGGTCACGAGCGGTTCCTTCAAATACGACCAAGTGGATAATTTCCGGTTTAGCTCGTGCATGTTATCAAAGAAATATGGTTTAGAGTCAAGGAAAAGGTATGGAACCTTGAAGACGACCCCTTGGGGTTTTCTCTTTGTTCCGACTTTGACTGTTGGCTCAGCGACGTCCTCGTCACTCGCTGACTCCACCTTGCCTTCAGTTTCTTATTCGTCGTCTTTCTCTTCTTGTTCTGAAAGTTATCAGGATTTACAATCGGAAAATGAAGAACGAGCAACAGCGATTTCAAAAAAGCTAAGTGAAACTCGGAATGTACCTTCATCCGAGTTAACGGCGTCTTCTTTCTCCTCTGGAGTTTCAGAACTAGGAGGAGTTTCAATCTTCCAAAAAGGATCATCGGCCTGAGACGAAGGTATAAGAATAATAGTTATTGGCCATATCGAGTGGAAAGTGTGAAGGTAAAGATATGGAAGCCGAGTCTTTACCTTGGGGGCCGGGTTCTCACGCGTGAAGGGTTCTAACCCGGCTATATTCCGGATTACCTCCAACTTCTCTGTCAAGAAGCTCTTGATAGTCTTGTTGGTGTCTCCGGCTGCAAAGCTATTGGTGGAGTATCGGAGCGAGTCCGTGGTATGCCCCGAATACTCGCACATTAACTTTGTGCGGATGGAGTTGGGTTGGATCCGGAAATCGACCCAAGTCTTTACCAGGTTGAGCCCAATGAGGCCTTGGGCCGAGAGAAACAGTTATTTTGGCCAATAAAGGTTGAATTGCCTCCCTGTCCGAGTCAGGGGCAAAGGCGTTAAAGGTCTCGGAGATATCGAGGAGGCCCTCTGAGTAACCCGGCAACCTCTTTTCGCCGGGTGGGGAGGTGTCCCGGCAATAAAAGTATGAGAGTTGCCAGTGTTTGACGTGGGAGTTAAGAGTAAGGGGTGGCATTGGATAATTCTTGCGGCGCTAGATAGAGACCCCGCCGCAAGCAAGAAGTGCTCCGTCACCGCTTTCGCGGCACGGTTTGCACTGAAAAAGTTCGATAAAGAGAGCCAAACTTGGCGGAGTGCACAAGGATGACTCCGAAAGAACGATGAAGTGGGAAATATTTAACACAGAGTTAGGCCCTATGTCAAATATTCGGAGGCCATAATGGTTCAGAATGTCTCGAAAGAAAGGATGACCCGGAGGACGGAACCCCCGGGTCACGTGCTCCACAAAACATATTACCTCATCATCCGCAGGTCTGGGCCGGGTCTCGTTACCCGGCACCCTCCAATGGATATCCTTTTGAGGGGGGAGAACCCCTAACTCGGCCAGTTCTTCTAACTTGGCCTTCGTAACTGTGGACCGCGCCCAGTTGGCGGATATGGAGTTGGTGGTCTTGGCCTTGGCCGGCTGTTTCCCCTGCCTCTTGGGAGCCATGGGATTAACCTGCAAAGCACAAGATAGAAGGGTACAAGAAATAAGACTCGGAAACCGTGAGTCATCCGAATATTTGCGAGTGATATCGAGAAAACATGGAAGCAAAGAATTATCCGAGTATCATTCTGTGGAGCAAGGTTACAAGTTATCCGGGTATCCAACATCGTTACAAAAACTATGAAGGGCTTACGTGTTGAAAGGTGTTTGGGGAAGATGGATGGTTACCCATGTATCTACTGCAAACAAAAGAGCCGGAAGAAGAGAATTTTCCGGGTGTCAATGGCAAGCGCGGAAATTTTGAGCGGCCCGAGCCTAGATTGGAGATTTCATTTCTAGATTCATGGTGAAATTAATGACTATAGGCAGTAGGGGGATGAAGTGGAGTCTATATTCAATCTATTGGATGAGCTAGAATGAATTCAAGCGACCTAATTCGGCGTGACAAGAAAAAACGACCGGCGGGTTGACTCAGATCCAATCTGAAATAGATCGAGAAATTGCAAGGCCAAGTTGATAGATAAAGGAAACTTACTGGAGGATATTGGAGTAAAGCCCGGCTGAGGCAAATGGCGCAGTCTTGGTGCCCCTTTGCGACTCTCGGCGGGCGGGTCGGGGGCGCGACGGCGGGTTCCGGCGGCGGCGCGGGGCGAACCGTGGCGGAGCGTAGCCGGCGGTGGATGGGCTCCCGTGATGCGCGTGAGGTCTCCGTGATGGTGCTCTGTGAACTTGAGTGCGGGAGTGGAGAGAAAGAGGAAAGGGGGGAAATGAGCCGTCGGGGGTTAGGTTTGCCCCTAATCCCTTATTTATAAGGGTGCGGGTGGATAAACCTGGCTCAACGAGCGGGAACCGAAAATTTCGGAGTAACGGCCATCTGCACGGATTTTGCGAGATATGCCTTAAGTGATGGACGAGATATCCGGATAGACATAAGAAAGAGATCTCCTCCGCAACATCAGGATCAATTATCGAGTAAAATAAATCAGATCTTTTAACATTCTTGTCAGGGTGTTGACCCGGAAAAGCTGAGCAAAGGACTTGGAGAAAGCCGGGTTATTATATGGCCACCTTGGAGTTAGGCCTAGCTGTTTATTAAATCAATTTAACCCGGCCTCCATTGAAATTGTAAGTTTGATAATTTTGCAGGGAATAGCGTGCGCTTCAAAGAGAATCTCGTGAAGCCCAAGCTATTCTGGGGACTACTGATGGAGGGATGATAACCCGGTAGGCCAACGCCAAGGTGTAACTCGGCCCGATGGACGAAATGTGTATTCTGTGCGGAAGAGGAAACTGCTGATCATTTATTTACTGTCTGTGATTTTGCTAGAAATATCTGGAGATTAGTTCATTTCACATTTTCTATCACACCACCTACCTCGATCTCTAATTTGTTTGGGAATTGGCTATATGGGGTGGATAAGTCTACGAAAGCAAGCATACGCATTGGTGTATGTGCTTTTATTTGGGCAATTTGGAATTGCAGAAATGATGTTATCTTTAACAATTTGAACTCTGGTCATTTTCTACAGGTTGTGCACCGAGCGATACTTTGGATTCGACAGTGGGCCCTGCTACTTCCACAAGACCAGAGAGGACGTTTGGATTCTGGATGTACCGACTCATGGCGGTCGTCAGGGCTATCTTCAACCAGGCTGGCTGGTTGCACACTAGGAGATTACATGATGTGTTATTTACATGTGTGGATGCTTTTCCGTTGGCTGATTTATTCAGCAACACTTCGTTTCCGTTGATTTGTAAACTGTGATTTGGCTACGCTGAATATTAGCGCTATTTTAATATAATAAGCCGTGTGCATCGACTAGATGCAAAGGCTGGGTTTCCGTTTAAAAAAAAGGTAGTTGTGATGTTATTATGAAGATTTTCTTCCGGTTTTCGTTTGTGTTGAGAGCAACTGTGAATGGTTTTTACAGGGATCTCAATACTGAACTTCTAGTTCTAGAGTAGGTACCGAAGATTCATATACCTGGCTTATGACTATACATTTTACTAGGTTCTGCAAACATTTTTTTCAGCGAAAATAAAGCCTCAATAGAAATCCTACACCTGAATCTAGATGGCACCATCCTGAGATGATACTAGTTTTGAAGAAACATATACTGTCCAGATCATTTTCCCAAGTACCCATCTAACCTGCCACTACAAGCTCCAGAGTCCAGGGTACCATACGTAACACACATTTTTCAGCTAAGAAATGGGAGTTCTATACAAAACAATGGTAGATACGCATGTTCCCATCAATAATCAGAAATGTAGTAGTAGTAGTAGTAGTTAGAAAACCGGGTGTTATGGTTTAGTTCTGTTTCCTAAATATGGTTAAGAAATGTAGATGTTTTGATCTGATCTTGCAAGCCCTGTAGGGCAGCCTGGTGTGTATTTTTAGTAAATATTGGTTTATTAGGTCCTCGTAAATTTCTATCTTGTGGTAAAACAATTCATTAACTTGAGTGCTTTGAGGTCTTCAGTGTCCTTTCTGAAACTTGAGTTTTGTGTTCGGTAGCAAGAATTGTTTGCACCAAAGACCAAGTCCAGTGTTGTTCAATTTACATGAATGATTGTCAGTTACATGGTTGTGATCTTGACATTATGTAATCTCTACACCTAGTTATTTATCATATTTCAACACATTATACTAATGGATTAATACTGGATCTACATTGATGTCCCTAGGCTACGAGTTGGGGAAAGAAAGGGAGTCCGGGAGGAGAAGACTAGGAGCAACTGTGAGTGGCAGCAAAGGCGACGAGTCCATGACCGGCCGCGGGAACAGAGCGGAATATTTCAGTTTTCATTTATTCAATTCCTGTGTTCGTATGCAGCAGCCAACAACACCTTCTTATGGTAGAGATTCGTGTTGCAGCTAGCATCTATGCATTTGAGTGTTGCTTTAGCAACTTTAGAACTGTTGTAGCTTATGTTTTATGTACATGAACACCTTCTTTGCATCACTAATATCTGAAAACTACCTTAAATTTTGGATTGATTGGTCCTTTCCCTGTATATGATTATTTGATTTGTCACATTGTCATCCAATGGCTTTTGCTGAGTGGAACTCGAGGACATGTGTCCAACATTGAAGAATTTTCTCTATAAATAACATATTACCTATTTGCTTCATTTGGTATAAATATATTCTAGTGCTTAATTGCAATGTTTTTAGCAATGTTTGTATATTATCAAGACCGATCAGTTTTCGGCTGGTACTTGTAGGTGGGAGAGAAGGTGACTGACCCTTCTTAAAATCCTTCGAAGAGCCGGCCAGTCAATTAGACCTGAGATGTCCGAACACATACATTGTCGTGGGATAATCACGGCAGACGTTACCGGGGGTAACTGATCTTGGGGCAAGACGACACAGGCGTTTGGGAGAGGGTTTAGCTCAGAGGAAAACATGAAGGAACTCGATCTGGTAGCCGGCAATCAAGTCGCCGAGTCTCCGATCTCAAGATATTAACTCAACTCTCATGTTACACTGGATGCTCGATACCAAGCGATATTGCTAGGGCTCTTAGATCTCAATTAACCTAACTTAGGGGCCGGTTTATAAAGCACCCGACCCCCTGGCTTGCCCTCCAAGGCGCACCCTGAATCCTACCCGGACACTATGTACGAAACCGTAACTTTCCTTATCGTAACCCACAATCCGGGTTACGGGGCCTACAATCTTGGGCCTTCTAGAAGTTCTTTTATCCTTAGCCGGGTCTTGCGCAGCGTCCTTTGGGCCGAATTACACCTTGGAATTGGGCTACCGGGTTATCATCCCTCCATCAGTAGTCCCCAGAATAGCTTGGGCTTCACAAGATCCTCTTTGAAGCGCACGCTATTCCCTGCAAAAACTATCAAACTTACAAGTTCAATGGGGGCCGGGTTACGTTACTTTGATGAACAGCTAGGCCTAACTCCACGGCGGCCATATTGTAACCCGGCTTTCTCCAAGTCTTTACTTGTCTTCCCGGGTCAACACCCCGATAAGAATGTCAAAGATTCGGCTAACTTTACTCGATAATTGACCCCAATTTTGCGGAGAGGACCTCATTCTTGTTTCCATCCGGACATCTTGTTTAGCACTCAAAGCACACCCCACGGAATCCAGGCAAATAGCCGTTTAACCCGAAATTTCCGGTTGCCAACCGTTGGGCTAGGTTTAGCCGCCCACACCCTTATAAATAGTCACTTAAGAGCGAATCCAACCCCAACGGCTCATTTTCCCCCTTCCTTCTTCCTCCTCGCCTCCGCGCCCAAGCTCACAGAGCATCGCCACGGAGACCTCACGCGCATCACCAGAGCCAATCGGCCGCCGGCTGCGCTCCGCCACGGTTCGCCCCACGCCGCCGCCAAGATCCGCCGCCGCACCCCCGACCTGCCCGCCGGGAATCGCAAAAGGACACCAAGCTTGCGCGATCTGCCTCCGTCGGGCTTCAATTCGATCTCCTCCAGTAAGTCTCTTACATCCATTAACTTGTGCTCGCAATTTCTCAATTTACCTCGGATTAGATCTGAGTCAACCCGCCGGCCGTTTTTCTGGTCACGCCGAATTAGGTCGCCCGAATTCATTCTAACTCATCCAATGACTTAAACATAGATGTCACTTTGCTCCCCTACTGCCCATAATCACTAATTTCACCACAAATCTAGAAATGGAATCTCCAATCTAGGCTCGGGCCGCCCAAAATTTCCGCGCTTGCCACTGACACCCGGAAAATTCTCTTTTTCCGGCTCCTTTGTTTGCAGTAGACACATGGGTAACCATCCATCTTTCCCAAACGCCTCTCAACACATAAGCACTTCATAGTTTTCGTAACGATGTTTGATACCCGGACAACTCGTAACCTTGCTCCATAGAATGATACCCGGATAACTCTTTTACTTCCATGTCTTCTTGATATTCTTCGCAAACATTCGGATGACTCATGATTTCCGAGTCTCATTTCTCGTACTTTTCTATCTCGTGCTTTTGCAGGTTAATCTCATGGCTCCCAAGAGGCAGGGGAAACAACCGGCCAAGGCCAAGACCACCAACTCCATATCCGCCAACTGGGCGCGATCCACGGTTACGAAGGCCAAGTTAGAAGAACTGGCCGAATTAGGAGTCCTCCCTTCTCAAAAGGATATCCATTGGAGGGTGCCGGGTGATGAGACCCGGCCCACGCCCACCAATGATGAGGTAATATGCTTTGTAGAGCACGTGACCCGGGGGTTCCGTCCTCCGGGTCACCCTTTCTTTCGAGATGTTTTGAGCCACTACGGCCTCCGAATATTTGACATAGGGCCTAACTCTGTGTTAAATATTTTCCATTTCATCGTTCTTTCCGAGTCATACTTGTGCACACCGCCAAGTTTGGCTCTTTTTATCGAGCTTTTTCAGTGCAAACCGTGCCGCGAAAGCGGTGACGGGGCACTTCTCGCTTGCGGCGGGGTCTCTATCGAGCGCCGCAAGAATTCTTTGATGCCACCCCTCACTCTCAACTCCCACGTCAAACACTGGCAACTCTCATATTTCTATTGCCGAGACACCTCCCCACCCGGCCAAAAGAAACTGCCGGGTTACTCGGAGGGCCTTCTCGATATCTCCGAGACTTTCAACGCCTTTGCCCCTGACTCGGACAGGGAGGCCATCCGGCCTTTACTAGCCAAAATCTCTGTTCTGTCGGCCCAAGGTCTCATTGGGCTTAACCTGGTGAAAACTTGGGTCGATTTCCGGATCCAACCCAATTCCATCCGCACTAAGTTAATGTGCGAGTATTCGGACACACCACGGACTCGCTCCGGTACTCCACCCATAGCTTTGCAGCCGGAGACACCAACAAGACTATCAAGAGCTTCTTGACAGAGAAGTTGGAGGTAATCCGGAATATAGCCGGGTTAGAACCCTTCACGCGCGAGAACCCGGCCCCCAAGGTAAAGACTCGGCTTTCATACTTTTATCTTCACACTTTCCACTCGATATGACTAATAACCCTTATTCTTATATCTTCATCTCAGGCTGATGATCCCTTTTGGAAGATTGAAACTCCTCCTAGCTCTGAAACTCCAGAGGAGAAAGAAGACGTCGCTAACTCGGATGAAGGTACATTCCGAGTTTCATTTAGCTTTTTTTCTTTCTTTTTTGAAATCACTGTTGTTCATTCTTCGTTTTCCGATTGTAAATCCTGATAACTTTCAGAACAAGAAGAGAAAGACGACGAAGAAGAAGAAACTGAAGGCAGGGTGGAGTCAGCGAGTGACGAGGACGACGCTGAGCCAACAGTCAAGGTCGGAACAAAGAGAAAACCCCAAGGGGTCGTCTTCAAGGTTCCATACCTTTTCCTTGCCTCTAAATCATACTTACTTGATATCATGCACAAACTAACCCGGGATCTGTCCTTCTGGTCATATCTGAAGGAACCGCTCGCGACCAAGCGCCGGATGACTCGGAACTTTCCAGGTGATGGTGCTCTTAACCCGGGCATTTCATCGTCTCCGGCTCAACGCGCCGGTATTTATCTAATCCTTTCTCGAATATCAAAGTCTTTCCAAACCATCTCCTTACAAGATAATTCCGTGTCTTACTTGATGTTTTTCAGCTTCATCCGGGTCCAGCAGTGAGCTCCCCTCGGACTTCGTGGTGAATCCCGGGTAAAGCTCCCTTCCTGATGCTTTATCGCTGTTTCATCGCTTTTTTCCAGCCATACGCTAACTGCCTGCTTATATTGTCCATAGAGCCGCGGTCACTGTTAGCGATCAAGAAGATATGGAGACCGATGACCCGGATACGGAGAAACGGATTGATGATAGGCACGCCGCAGCTGGCGGGGAAGAACAACAAGTGCCACCAATAAACCCCGCCGACCGAGAGGCCGAGTATCCCATAGCCTCTCATGTACTCGAGGAGGAAGACACTGCAGACTTGGGCGCAGGAGAGAGGGCACCAGACTCCGATACTCAAACGACCCGGATACCCTCTCGCACCAAGAGGAGAGTCCCTCCTCCAAGTCCCCAAGGTCCCGGGTCTTCCAATTTGGGCGATAAAACTTTCGACCAGATGATGAGCACTCTCCTTGCTATGAAGGCCTCGGAGAAAGATGTGCTAGAGCGCATGGCAGCGGAGCACCAGGTAATGTTACCTAATATCTCTTCTTATCCATCTAGTCCCCAAGTGCCGAGTATAATTTGTTGAAATTGTGCTCGGTATTCTGCGCGATAATTGGCTTGCCATGATATCCGACTAATTCTCATACTTTGATTTCTCATAGGCACAGGCCACCCGGTCCGATGAACTTTTGCTCAAGACCGAACAACTGTTGCTTTCCGAGGTAAAGCGGAGGGAGGCCCTTGAAGATGAAGTGGAAACTTTGAAGAAAAGTGTTTCCAAATATAAGAAAAGGTGTACCACTTCTCGAAGCGCACTGAAAAAGTTGTCGGAGCAAGTTACCGATACTTATCGTATCTTGCTTAGTAAGTTTCTTGATGCTGACTGCCTTCACGCCTCTATTTTGTTACATGATACTCGGGATTAGTGATATGGCCTTTCTTTGTTTCAACTGCAGGTGCTAACCTTGCAACCCCAGAAGAAGATGCCGTTGCAAAGGCTAAAACCTTAAAGACTGTGCTCCGGACTTTCTTCGCCGGCACCAAGTATATACTAGATGTCGTGAAGTGGCCGACTGAGGTATATCCGGGTGAAGAAAATCTTATCCAAGCTTGCTCGACTGTGCCTGCATGGATCGAGATCTGGAAACGTTCGGCGTGCCGGATTGGTATGACCCGGGCCTTTGCGCTGGCGAAGGCTTATTTTCCTAAGCTTGAGCCGGCAAAAGTGATATCCGGGTTTCCAGAATTCAAAGCAGACGGCTCCAAGTTTGGGCCCAAGGACTTCAAGGCCGTACAATCCTCAGTGCGTCACTCGGCAACCGCTTTGGCCGATAGTATGGATCTGGGTACGTTTATGAGTTCGTATGATGCTGAAGGCAAGATCGTGAAGGAGGAAGCACCCCCACCCTTCGACATTTTGGAAAAATGGGCTGCTGATTCGGCCAGGAAGAGGGAAGAAACCGCGAAGAGGGAGGCCGAGTTAGGATCAGAGCCAACCACTTCTACACCGGCCGTCCTCCCGCCTGTCCGTCCTGATGCGAAGAACCCGGGTGATGATGCCGGGAGAGCCGCGGAGCAAGCCCAGGACCAAGACCCGGAGGGCAAGGGTAAGGGTGTGGATTCTACTCAAGAATCCGAGTAAACAAATGCTACCACGATACCTTGGCCGTTTTGCTGCTCTTGTTCGAAACATATATTCTTTTGTTGGTGCATCTATGCACCTTTGATACTAGTACCAAGATTTGTAACATACTTTAATTCCTTGATATACCTCGTGCCTCTTCTGGCCTCTGGATGAACTTTTATATTTATCTGGTTTTTTAAGCTTATTCTCGATATCCGGCTTTCCTTATGGTTCCTTTTGTGAGACTCGGTTTCCGAGCATCTTGGGTTCTGACAGGGGGACTTTTCTCTAAGTCCCCAAGACTCGGATGTTAGGGTTTTTTGGGCTTAGTAACAACTTGTTTCTGTTTCAAAATCCTCGGTCCCCAAGGCCCGAAATCCGAGTCTGGGATGTGCGGTCTTTTCCAGAGAACAAATTGTTTTTACTAAGCCCAAGCCCTAGAGCCGTTTCACGTGAGTATTGAAGTTATGCTTGATAAACGTTGAGTTTCCAGGTATTAGCCTTATACTCTGCATAACTTGTGGTTTAGATGACCCTTTTGACAATCTTGTACTATAAGCCGGCTTTCGCGTGGATATCATGTTGTTACGTCTGTACGAAAACAGGGTCAGGCAAGTCCCATTGGGCTTCATGGCTAATTGTAATCGTAAGCGAGCAAATCATGCCACTTTAGTGCGAGTCACATCGAGCTTAAGTAAGAAAAGTCAAGAAAATTTGGCTCCTTTGTCCGGTTATAAGATTGCAGCCGTACTCGTTTGCGAGTAATCGTCCCTTATAACTCATAGGCATCAAGGCCGGGTCTTTGAGTTTGTAACTGTGCTATTCAAGCAATCAGCCCTCAAGACCTATATATATGCAACATACTTGATGATACTGATGTACTGATAGCAATAAATAATGCTAACCTGTAATCGAAGTAAAGATCATAAAATAAGGCTTGATAACCATCTCTTTATTGATACGAGAAAGTTTTGGGTCAGCAGGCCGCCTCATTAAAAACCTTCCAGTCCCCTTAGGTACCCTGGATAGGAAAAGAGTGCGTCTGAAACCTGCTGCCCGTTACATTGTTTAGTTCTCCTTGGGAATCTGTCCGGAACTGTCATAATCGATACACATTCTCCACTTGTTGATCTTTTTTACTATGAGTACCGGGCTTGCCAGCCAATCCAGATAAGGCGTTTCCATGACGCGGCTGGTTGTGAACGGCTGCGCAATTTCTTCTCTTGTGGTGGATTGTTTGAGGGAATCACCCTTTACGAAAGCCACCATCTTGGTATCTCGTGCTGCCTTGAGTTTTGCCCTTTCGCCTTCAGTACTCGACTTTTTCAGGGCTGTTCTGTCATCCGAGTCTGTTTGAGCCCGGTAATATTTGAGTTCTTCTTTTCTACAAGCTTGTTCAGTCATTGCTGCATCTCCTTCCTCGCACTCAGCCGCTATGTCCCGGCTTCCATGTATGGTGATGGTCTGTTTAGGACCCGGGATTTTTAGCTGTAAATATACATAACACGGCATAGCCATGAATTTAGCATAAGCCGGCCTTCCGAACAGCGCGTGATAAGGACTGCGCAATTTGACCACCTGGAAAGTGAGCCACTCGACTCGATAATTATCCTTTGATTCTCCAAAAGCTACTTCCAACGCGATTTTCCCCTCGGGGCATGCTGAGTGACCCGGCACTATCCCATGAAAAATTGTTGAGCTTTTCTGTAGCTGAGACTCCCTGAGATCCATGCGTAAAAAAGTTTCCCAATATAAGATATTGATACTACTTCCACCGTCCATCAGGACCTTTTTCAGCTCATACCCATTGACCTGCGGTGCGACTACTAATACTAAGACTCCCGGGTGTTCTATTCTTTCCGGGTGATCCCTTCTGCTCCATGTTACGTCCTGTTCTGACCATCTCAGGTATCTCGGGACAGCCGAGGACACCGAGTTTACCGCCTGTTTTAATATCTTCTTGTCCTTGTTGGAACTTCCTGTAGTATGCACGTGATACTGACCCAATTGCTTGGGGTTGGCCTGGAAACCTCCTGCTCCCCCTTGGTTATTACCTTGATTTCCAGCTGCCGGGTTACCGGCTGGGGGTGGGCCGTTGCCCGAGTTTCCGCCTGGACCCGGTCCTCCTCCCCGACCTGCACCTCGCATGGCTCTGTTCACTTCCTCATTCTTCCATCTTTGTAGGTCGGCGCACTGCTCCAAGGAGTGGTTAGCTGGCCTACCGTTCCTGCTGTGCTTTGGGCATGCCATTCGGAATATGTCCCAATTATTACTCGGCCTTGGTGGCCCTTGATAGTTTCCTCCGTTGTGATTCCCAGTATTGAAATTTCCTTCTTCCCTGGGTCTGGAAGATCCGGCTTCAGTGTTGGCGACAAACTTAGAGCCTCCTTCAAACGGGCGCTTGTTCTGGCTGTTGTTACCCGGCGCTGATCCATTGCCGGTTCTTCCGTTATTACTTGTGTTTGCTTTTGCTTTTTTATCGTCAGTTTCCTCTTCCGTAGTGTCCGTTGCGGCATGTTTGTTGCATGCATCCATCAGTTCTCCCATTGTAACCTCCGAAGCATTCCGACTAGATTTCATGCGAGTTAACTTTTGTACTAAAGGTGTGTACTTGCAGGTCTTTGCCATAGCTTGCAGCGCATCCTTGGGCTGAATATCTGTAGATGAATGAAGTATTTCCATAACCCGGCACACCCAGCTGCGCGCCGATTCTCCCTTCTTCTGAACACATCGCTCTAGGTCATCAATAGTGAATAACTTTCTGCACGTCCCGTGAAAGTGCTTGATAAACGCAGTTTTCAATTCTTCCCATGACTTGATAGATCCTTCCGGTAGATTGGTGAACCATAACTTTGCTGCTCCCTCTGACATCATTAGATACATGAATTTGGCTTGAAGATTCTCGGACGCATTGCGAATCGACATGGCCATCTCATAACTGCTCAACCATGTTTCCGGATCCATAGTCGGCTCGTAATTCACTACTTTACCCGGTTCTTTGAACTTTTTCGGGTAAGGCTCAGCCCTGATGCTATCTGAAAGACACTTAGGTCCTGCAAGAATGGTCGAAGCTGGTCTTACTCGAGAAATGTGTGATCCTGCAGGGGGTACAGCTGGACGCGGTACTGCTGGTATCCCATGTACCGCAGACCCGGCCATGGCTCTCCTGGCTCTGGAACTGTCCACGATGGCCTGTGCTGCTGATGTTGCTGGTACTGCCTGAATGTGTGGAGGAGGCAGCATTTGCTGCTGCTCTTCCCTCCGCCGTGCCGAACTTGTTTGGATGTTGCAAGCCTTACCTTGCTGTTGGCTGACATATGGTGTCTCATGCATTCCACTTCTGTGATCCGGGTAATTAACCTGTTGCGCCACCGCGGTGCGCAGCATATCTATCGCCCGCCGGGTCTCCTCTGCGTGGGGTGACTCTCTCACGGGTATTTGATTTAGTGCAAGCGTTGCCGCGTACACGTTGTCCATGGGATTGTTGTAATGACCCGCTGGTGTGTGAAAACGTGATGGTCGTGGTGGTGGTGGCGGTGGTACAGTATTGCCGGTAGTAACTCCAGTCTGTGGTGCGGGTAACCCGGCCTCCGTGTCTACCGGTTGTACTCCTCCGGTTGTCGGCTGAGGGGCGGTTCCTTGATTTGCCGCTGGAATCGGCTGATCCTGAGACGTGATAAATAGTGCGGCCGGGTTTATGACTCCTCCCAATGCTGGCAATCTGGTTTGGTGCCTTTGATGTATTCTAGTCGTTTCCTCTCGGAGCCGGGTTTCCAGTGCATCCAGCTCGCGTTGTCGTGTGGCCATCCCTTATCTTTCTGCTTATACTTGCCTCCTCTGCTGCTCCAATGCACGACGGGCTACGTCCAAATCCCTAACACGTTCCGCCGCGTTCTCTGGAGTGATAACTGTGGCAAGAACTGTCGGATCTAGGATCACATTGTTGTCGAACAAGGCCGGATGTTGTGGATTGGAAGGACCCGCTCCTGGTGTCCGGTTTGCTAGGAATCCAAACGTGTTCGCGCGTAACTCGTTTTCTGGCGCTTGACTGGTAACCGATGCCGACTCTCCGTCAACCTGGGCCAAAACCGTGTTCCCGTTAGCCGGCCCTTGCTGCCGGGTTAATGCTTGTGCTGTCCCGGCTGCGGCCGCGGTTACGCTCTCTTGGTTGAGATTGGTCGCGGGAGCCGTGTAAACCGCAACCCGACGCATAATGCTTGGCGCGGATCCATACTGTTCCTCTTCGCTGCTATGTTCCTCGTACCGGTTCTCCAGTAGATGTAGGATAGATTCGGTATCATCTTCTTTCTCGTCCCGGCCACGCGGGGTCCATGCCGGCTCCTCCGGCTGTTCCCACTTCGTGGTGAGCTCTTCTGTCGGGTTTGTTGTCCCAACTGATTCTTCTCCATCTGATTGGATATAGCTGGTCTTCCCTGACACAGAATCAAACCCAAAGTCGTCAGGGATCGAACCGGAAGTACGTACCATACCGATGAAGACGCTGATCTGGCCGATTGTCATGATAGACCCGGATTCGAGGTGATCCGACTCTGATCCCCAGCCGGAATCGTCCACCATCTTCTCTCCTTCGTGGTCGATGTAGATCTCGCCGACGACTAGTTTCTCCATATTCTTCCGAGCTTCTCCCGTGATGTAAACACCTTTGGACGCAGGCCCCACGGTGGGCGCCAACTGTCGTGGGATAATCACGGCAGACGTTACCGGGGGTAACTGATCTTAGGGCAAGACGACACAGGCGTTTGGGAGAGGGTTTAGCTCAGAGGAAAACATGAAGGAACTGGATCTGGTAGCCGGCAATCAAGTCGCCGAGTCTCCGATCTCAAGATATTAACTCAACTCTCGTGTTACACTGGATGCTCGATACCAAGCGATATTGCTAGGGCTCTTAGATCTCAATTAACCTAACTTAGGGGCCGGTTTATAAAGCACCCGACCCCCTTTCTTGCCCTCCAAGGCGCACCCTGAATCCTACCCGGACACTATGTACGAAACCCTAACTTTCCTTATCGTAACCCACAATCCCGGTTACGGGGCCTACAATCTTGGGCCTTCTAGAAGTTCTTTTATCCTTAGCCGGGTCTTGCGCAGCGTCCTTTGGGCCGAATTACACCTTGGAATTGGGCTACCGGGTTATCATCCCTCCATCATACATGATAACATAATGTTCATATTAGGCATGTTGACAACAATTTGAAATTCAAAAACAGCTTCCTGCGATGATTCTAGCAAATCAAGACCCGCAACTCATGATTTTGCCATCCAATTTGAGCTTGTCATGATTCTAGCAATCAAGACCTTTGGTGTAGTCTTGGTTTCACTTAACTTGTGGTCACCTACCGGGATATAGTCGTCCACGCCCTTCTTGTACCCATGCGTCTCCCCGCCCAGGGTGCTCTAGTCCCTGGAGATGAAGAGCCCGGCCACCAACACCACGGTGGAGGCAGGGCCTTAACTAATCAAACTTATCCTCGATCAACTTAACCGAACCCTGACGGCAATGCCAGTGTATCCGTGACTGACGGCACGTCCACTGATCCACTTAGTCAGCTCAGTTGCAGGCAGAGCAGAGCATAGAAGAGGACTCCATTGCAGCCAGGGAAAGCACAAAAATCAGCTCGAAAACTTAGCAGAGAGATAGCTTGCGATCAACTCAAGATGTCCATCGAAAGCAAAGCACCCCGTGTGTGCGCACAACTCGTCGATCGAGACCTACAAATAGCCGGCAGCCCCAAGCTCTTCCATCGCATCCATCCATCCACACTAG
Source organism: Alopecurus myosuroides (assembly GCA_028641055.1). Classification (NCBI taxonomy): domain Eukaryota; kingdom Viridiplantae; phylum Streptophyta; class Magnoliopsida; order Poales; family Poaceae; genus Alopecurus; species Alopecurus myosuroides. The sequence continues at coordinate 299,517,305 of CM054057.1, read as the reverse complement.
AAGAAAAAGCACTAGATTGTGATAGCTACTATCCAGCTTGAGATTTCATCTGGGATTGAGTTTGATCACTTCCAGCTCACTAGCCATGGAAAAGGGTGATGTTTATGGCTTTGTGTTCGCGTGCTTTGCTCCCATGGCGGCCATGGCTGGCGCCACACAGTTCCAGGTCATCAGTAAGAACGGATGGAGCGTCGCCGGCACCAGCGCCCAGCCGCACAACACTTGGGCGATGAAGACCGCTGACGCCGACAACGTTAGCGCGAACCAGGACGTGAACTTCACCGTCGGCACAATGTTGTTGGTTCAGTCCGAGCCGTGGCCAATGCCGACGAGCAAGGTGGACAAGGTGACCATCGCCGTGGTCAACTGGTCTCTTCGTGCCTGCTTGCCAAGGGTCGTCGATGGCGTCCACCACTAGTTGCTGCGGGGAGGCAGAGAAGTACGGCCACCGGGCGACAGCGCCCACGCCCATTCGCCGATTTGGCCCCCCCGCGACTAGTTGCTGCAGGGAGGCGGAGAAGTACGGCCACCGGGCGACGGCACCCGCGCCCATCCGCCAATTTGGGCGCCACAGGAAGATATGCCGCTGACGGCCAGGAGGTGGAGGTGGCCGGGAGGCCGAGGAGGCCTAGGATGCAAAGCGACGGCGCTGCCGGCGAGGCGGGGGAGGAGGGAAACGTCGCTGATTTGGGCATCCACTACTACAAAGCTGCTGCCGGTGGGGAATTTTTGGGAGGGATTGGAGGCGTCGGTGGTCATCAATGGTGAAAGCAGAGAAGAGCCAGAGAGAGTGAGGTGAGAAAGAGGATAAGTCCACTGAGACAAATTTACATTAATGCCCTTTTATATTAGATAAAAAATAAAAGAAACTTAGTACTTTTAAGTACCTCTTGTTACCTCTAATCTAGTACCTCTCGGTACCTCTTATTTTTTGACCATCAGATTAAGTTGGATAAACGGTTGTAAAAAATGCCAACCACTCTAAAACTTGTAATGAATGTTTGGTCAGCTAAATGATACATGTGTTCATTTTCATTATACAATTCTCAGTTAAATTGTGTACTCTTTATCCAGGACGACGTTCGAGGTATCAAGACTCCACTCTTCTCAATATAGCATGGCCCGGCCGGCTCATCTCCGCATCCCCTATCTGCATTTTACGGAATACACCACCCATGGCTTCGACAAGTAGAATCAAGCTAAAGACCTAGGTATGCTATATCTTTCTGATTACGGTTATCTTACCTGTGAGGAAAATAATATTCTGGTTTATCTTAAGGCTAGTCACAATGGGGAGTAACATAGACTAGTAACATACACGTTTTCCTAGACTATGTTACTACCTACATAGTGGGAAGTAACATATGAGTAGTGTCATATTAATTAGTCTATAGACTCATTGTGTATTGGAATGTGTGATGTTACAGTAACATAGCTAGTTACCACTATCATCTCTCTCTTCATTAAATATGTGCCACATCATCCTTTTTGCCTACGTGGCACTGATGTTACTACTTAGTTACTGCCCATTGTGACCAGCCTAATAGTGAGTGGAAGAATCTTGCCTGCAAGTAGCATTCAATTTACATTTCACCAATCAGTAGCTTACTATATGCAATTGTTTATGGATAAATTACAATGGACATAACTCCCTTCTATCAATGTTGACTGTTTTTCTCTATGCCATTCGTTAAAATCTTACATCTTCTAAGAGAACTATGCACAGGGCTATTCGTGAGCTTTGGTTGCTCCGGAAGGTCTCACGTTCCTGGTCCCGCTTGTCCTCGTGTCCTACTCCTATGTGTACTCGCTCGGGGTGGCGATCTGGTCTCATGTTCTGGTCCCATACAATAGTCGGTTGCACAAGGATTGGATAAGACGTGAGGTGAGGATGTCTTTCACACCAAGGCCCAGATGGCTGGAGATGCACAAGCCTTCGTCCATAGTAGTCCCGTTCGCTTCGCTGGATATCATGCAGGACATCTTCCTATCCTGGCAGCATTCGCCATGAATCCTCCCGCACAACATTGTGACTGGCGCTCTCCCGCGGCTTCTCCACTCTACCCCTTTTCCATATGCGTGCCCTCAAGGCGCACAGGTCGTCCAAGCCTTCGTCCACATCTTGTTCCCCAGTGGCGACAATGGATGCGAATGGCGGAGATGGAGGGGGTGATGCGGCATGTTGATGGTCATAGAAAGGCACGGGGTGTCTTAGGCGAAGAGCGAGTCCCTGTGGCACCCGTTTCGGATGTCCGAGTATGGCACACCCACCACCGACAAGAGAGTGGGAGGTGAGGGCACGAGGCACGGTTCCACCACGACACAAAATTTCTCAACATGTTGTGCAATAACGAGGTCGTTAGCTGGAGATGAGATGCAGACCAGAGATGATAGCTGGATCATCTTCCCCTTGTGGCTGGCATGGCTGGGAACGCCCTCATAGTGCAAATCGGCGAATTAACTCTGAACTATGTTTCAGCAATCAGCACCAATCTTCGTGTATGTCTTCCTCTCCCATAAATCTGATTTTTTCGTTGTAGTCTATATCCCATTTTGTTTTATAATTGCACCACGATTAAACTCCTTATTATTTAATTATTATGGTATATTAAGCTTGACCTTCTAGAATTTTGGAAAATCATTGCTTTCTGTCGGGAAATAGAATCAGAAAATGTTTCAAACAGTATTGTTTTTCTAGTGGAGCGCTTCTTCTAATTGTAGTCATAACAGCTATATGTTGGTTTCAGTTTAGTGAGATTTGTACTCCTTGATATAGAGACGTCTGAGCCTGCAACTGAAACTGTGATGTCCAATCTGATCATAAAAGTGCATATGTATATGTTTAGTGTTTGATTAAAAGTTCCGTAGCATAAACTTCCTTTTAAGTGTTAGAAGCGCAAGGTAAGTATCATTAGTGATTTGGGAAGCATGGTGGATACCCTCCCAGCATATGAGATTGTAATCTATCTATTTTAGGCTAGCAAGATTTTGTCTCAAGACAAGAAAGTAAACAAGTTTGAAGAGAAAAGGCCACTGTTCAGAAACACAAGACAAGAAAGTAAACAAGTTTGAAGAGAAAAGGCCACTTGCCAGAAACACAGTGAATATTTTTGGTTGCTTCTAAATTGGACTAATGCATTTTAAGTTAAGAAAACAACGATCACTATGTTTCTTCTTGGCGGGTACAAAGAATGGTCTGGTACAGACAAATGATACTCATTGGAGTTATAAAGGGGGTTAGAGAACGTGTGTGGTGAATCTTTCCCTGCCGACAAAGAGGGAGCAACAATGTATGGGTGCAAGGATATTTACAAGAGGAGGTGAAATATGTAAATTGGAGACAGTGTTTTGGAAACTATGTCCTCATTTTTCTTTACATCTATATTATTTCAGTTTATCTGGAATATTCAGTGTTGAAGGGATATTTAAGAAAAATGTTTTGCAGGTTTCAGCAAACTTTACTGAACAGAGATGCTGTCAGTATATGCTCTGATGCTTAAATATTTTTTTTCTTGTGATGTTCTGATCCAAGTACTGAACTGATGATGGCCTTTGGTTTTTGGATGGAAACTGCAAGGAATGCCTTGACCGTAATCATCACATGATAAATCCAACTTTTACTATTTGTGGCGTGGAATGAGAGAATGCTTTCTGTGGTATCTTCGGTTGTACTTGAGCTCATGACGTGAGGAATGCCTTAAGAGAGGTTTGGAGGCTGCAAGATGAAAAAACGATACATCCATATGGCCTTGTCTGGTCCCTAGAAGTTTGTTGGTATGCTCTATTGTTGTTTGTAGAAGTTTGTACGTGCACATGCCTATATGTTCGAGAGAGTAATATGAAGAATAGAAACGGCGCGGCGAAACACGCGGGGTCCTTCTAGTACTTATCTATGTCTGAAGTTGTGTTGATAAAATTAGCCAACACATGCTTGATTAAATTTATATTTGACATGCTAATACTTTGTTTATTTTCTACAGAGTAATACATATTTGATGTGCACAAAATCTACCAATCATTGTTTATATCTTCATTAGCAAAATATTTCCACCTTACAAATAGATGAAAGGCAAATTATTTTAATATTTCATCAACCTGATGAGCTGACGAGTATTTTTCTTTGTTTTGAATGGTCTAATACGAATTCAGAAGTAACCAAAGTTTTGTTTCACCGTATTGTGTAAGTATGCCTAGATTATTATTCCTTTCCATGGTTACCTTCTTGGTTTACTAATTTATAAATAGTTACCATTTTTAGAGATGTGATTATGTGTTGTGAAATGTGTCTTATAGTTATTTTTATAGTGTGCAGTTCCATCCACTCTTTATCAGTTTGCTGAAACTTTTTTCATTCAGACATGTCATAGCGTCGACTGATGGTAACTAAGAAATAAACCAATCAGGAATTTTTACCTGAAGTTTATGAGTTACTAATGTTGTCAGTGTTCAATGTAGCTTTGTCTAATTTCCCTTCAACATCGAGGTGAGGACATGAAGAAGCAAGTGAAGGAATTCTACAGCTGGTCGAGGGGATGGCTACTCATGGGGGGCTGGTTTCATTTGTCGACTTCAGCAAGATTATTAGGTCTTTGTGAGAGGCTCTAGCAATTAGTTCTTAATGATGGTGGCTCCACACCTGACGCAACTCAACAAGCAGGCCATCAAGAGTACCGAGGTGGTGACAGTTCTTGAACTTAATAAACCAAGAGGCATTTCTTATTTCATCGTGCCCTGTGAACTTTATGTCAATTATGTTGAGCAAATGGGAGTTCAAGAAGTGATCATTTATTTAATGTGAAATGCTTTATTTTAGGTGTTGCTCCTGGGCTTAATTACCATCTATCTTCCTGTGAATTGATATAGAGATTTAGTTGTACTTTATGGATCTGAGCAAACTCGAGCGGCAAGTTATTTTCTCCAACTTATGAAAAGTTTGCTTTTGCTCTACTTTATTTTGGGTTATTCTCGGTGTTCCGTCTTTTGGTGCTGGAGCATCTGTTTAAGGTAGATTGGGCAAATTCAAGCGAAGTGGAGAAAAAAGATGGGCTTTGCATTCACCAAGATTGTTCTGCCAAAGTTGCTAGCCCTCCGATAAAAAAACCAAGTACTTTTCTGACTTACTGTAAACATTTATTCATTTTGAAATTTAACCAATTCGTCAGTGTCTTGCTACCTACCACTTGAATTTGATTTTTTACTGGAAGTTGTTAACTTGAAGCTTTCTGTAACAACACTTCTTCCGTTTCTGATTGAATGTGGTAAACATTCTTTCCTATTATGACTGCAAACGGTGTTTAGTTACTAGGATGTTACCTATCCGGCTTATCTCTTTGTGAGTGCTATTGATGCTATGTAGTATCACCATGCGAACCACCCCTGACATCGTATTACATAAACAAACGCTCCAAAACACAGTGCAAACCCAGTCAAGAGAAACTAACGCCAGCAGTCAAGTCGAACCGGTGTATACAGCAGCATGATAAAATTTGATACATAAACAGAGTACCAGTTTAGAAGTGGTGCCACACAAGAGTTAACTGGATACTTCTAAGAGGTTACTCTCTATTGGCATTACGTTTGTTGTACCTTGATTTTCATTGGCTCCCGATGCGTGGAATCCGCAGTTGTGAATTTTTCAACTGGATGCTCTTCCTCAATTCCTTGAAAGATTCAGGAATATGGTGGTACTCGTGGAACATTAGTCCTTCAGTCCTACACATGTTGCAGAAGACAAGGCCATCAGAATTTAGAGTTACACAAACATTCGATGCAGTGTGGATGCAGGAGGGAACTTGACCAGTAGAACTTACCACTCACGAGGATGGCAGTAAGTGAAGAGATGATCAATGATGGTATACGGGCGTACAGAGGGACGGATCATGTCCACCATGTCATGTATTTGGCAGTGGTCTGACAACTGCTCAGACGATCCAGTCCTTAGTGAGTGCACCACAACAGGGCTGTCAGGCAAAGAGAAGTAGATGGAGTTGCTTCTCAGAGAAGAGAGGTCCCTGGCCGAAACAGACAAGCATCGATCCATGTTGAGGAACAGTGCGTGATCACCTAGGCACCTCACCGGAATCAAATTACCAATGCTGCTACTGCGCAAGTGTACTGCATAGAGCCTGAACCCTCCATGTCGCGACCACCCCATGTTCCTTCCATGACTAGGTGGATACATGACAACGAGCAGCATTATTCCACCAGACTCCACCAGGAAAAACTTGCAGAAAATGTTGTCGCCGAATATATCTGGAATACGAGCAACCACCAGATCGAAATCCTCGTGCGGCGTTCCTATTGGTGGATACAGCTGCACAATAGCTCTTGAAGCCGAGAAAGTGGCGTAGAGCTTGCCTTTAAATGGCAGCATGCTCCGAACATAAGGCCCTCGATGGAGCACCTTCCAGTATGAACCACCTGACTCCACGGCGAGCACCACCCTTGTCCAGGGGAACCAGACAACGACAGCGATGGAGTTCGCGGAGTTCGCGCTGCCACACACCACAGCATTCGTCTCAAGCAAGTGCTTCTTTACGCCGAGCTCCTCGCGGTACACGGGGGCGAGGGGCGGGAAATCAACCGCGACGCGATTGAAGGGGTGGAGCACACGGACCGCGGCGCTGCTCTTGTGTAGGAGAATGACGAGGCCGTCGGTGAAGCCGACGATCCTGTAGCGCCGGAGCTCCGGCAGGTGGACGCGGATGCGCCTGGCCGTGCGCTTGTGGAAAAAGGGGATCTCGCAGGCGTCGTCCGGGCGAACCGCGTCGCCGTTGCACAGCGCAACCCAGTCGCGCGGCCGAAGGCGCGGATCCCGCAGGGTGGGATCACAAAGAGTGGGCGTGCAGACTCGCCATCCGAAGCAGACGGCGCGGAAGGCGATGTAATCCACAATGTCCCCGCCGCCGACGGCTAGGAGCCGGCGGAGAACGAGGCCGATTATGTCGGTGGGCAGAGACGCCCATCCAACGCTTTCCCGCGCCCGGCGCTTGCTGACGGCGAGCGGAGCCAGGGAGACACCTTTGCGCTTTCTTCCCGCCACCGTCTCCGTCGACGCCCCGGCCAGAGAAAAAGGAGCCAACTTTCTCCCCATCTTGCACTGATTCTTAAAGTTACAACCTCGACCGGCTTGCTAGGATCCCCTCCGCCCAGTCCCCCCCAAGCTATATGGGCCGCCGCTCCCCATCCGGCTCGGATCGAGGGGGAATCAATCTGCCTGCCTGGGTGGGTAGGTGGAAGAAGCCGGGAGGGCTGAGAGCGCCTCCGGGCTTCCGCAAACTGCAGATAGGGCCTGCCGAGCGCCCGAGCGGCCCGGAGTTGCGAAATTTTACATAAAATAACCTTTTGGCGTAACAAATTTACACCCTAACCCTTCAAACCAAAATTTTCGAAAAATAACACTTTTACTTAACGCCCACCCTAAAATACCTAAGGCGTCATTGACCGTGCCACCGTAGACGCAGACTTCTATGTGGCAGGCCGCATAACGCCCTAGGCAGCGACGTTACGCGCCTTAACGTCCTTGTTGGGGGCTTTACACCACTTAACGCCCTCATCAGGGTCGTTATACCCTTTGACTTAACACGGACGCACGGCCCTCTTCCGAACCCCTTTCTTCTTTTCCCCTCTCTCTGTTCTTGAAGAAAAAGACCAACTACCCCGTAGGGTCACACACTTAACGTTCGGTAACACTAGAGTAGGCCTGAGATAATTTATTAATGGTGTCCAAATATTGTTCGGAGTATTGGATAAGATACTAGACATCGCGAGGAGTACGGATGGCAACGGGGCCCCGAAACCCGCAAATCCGACGGGTACCCGTCTTAAATGGGGAGGGTTTGGTAAAATGTTAGACCCGCCAGGTCTAACAGGGCGGGTATGGGGGTGGCAAACCCGTACCCCTAAACCCTCTCTAAGCCTTGATCATATCCCAAATAAACCTATATATAACCACACGTCCGCGAGCTATGGACCACATAACCCATACATCACATCCACACGTTAGAATCTAGAGTCCCGGTGATAACACACGCACACACGTGTCTATTCCCGCCAACTCCATCCCAATATTCTATCGTTTTATTCTCCACGTGTGTCGGTGTCTCTCATGAAATGGGTATCTGTCGGGGCCCCAAACCCGACTGGGTCATGGGTCTGGTAAAAAATGAGACCCGATAAATTAAATGGAGCGGGTATGTGGAGCGCGGACCCGGCCCCGAACCCGGTGGGTGCCATCCGAAGCGAGGAGCTCCGGAAGAACCCAGAGGTAAAGATTCATACAAGGCAGGTGATGACCCACAAGTATAGGGGGTGTATCGTAGTACTTTCGATAAATAAGAATGCCGAACCCAACGAGGAGCAGAAGGTGTTGACAAACAGTTTCGATGAAGGAATAACTCTAAATACTGGAAAACAGATTTTTAGGGGTTTTTGATATTGTAGATAAATAAAGTGCGAGTAAATAAAATGCAGTAATAATAATTGCAGCGAGTGGCCCAATCCATTCTTCAGCAAAGGACAAGTCAGTGAGTTTACCTATGATTAACAAACGTTCTCGAGTACACACGGGAGGTTTCTGTCAAGTGCTTTTGTTCCATGCAGCTGAATAATGTTCGGTGCTTTGATAAGTGTTGTGTGGGTGAACCTATGCTAATGTACCGTCTCATCCAAGACTAATACATACTTGTGATTATACCCCTTTGTAAGCATCCGCAACTACAAGAAAGTAATTAAGAAATAAATCTAACCACAGCTTTAAACTCTGGGATCCTACGCTCCCTCGTGTAATGGTTTCCTAACGGGGGTTTAGGTTTCTGTCACTCTGGCAATCCCATAATTAGTAGCCAAATACACGATGCATTCCCCTAGGCCCATAAATGGTGAAGTATCATGTAGTCGACGTTCACATGACACCACTAGAAGAATAACACCACAACTAAAATATCAAACATTAAATATTATTCAACATTACTTCACTACTAACAACTTGACTTCTCCCATGTCCTCAAGAACAACACGAACTACTCACAACACATCATATGGATCATAATCAGAGGTGATATAATGGATGATAACAATCTGGTCATAAAGTGCAAACACCGATAAATCTCACAAGCATCAACTACTAACAAGTAATCCACACCGGGAGAGAGATCTAATGCAAAACAACGATAGAGGCCCCTAATTGTTACAGCGGGATGAAGGTGGATGATGAGGGTGATGGTGCTGGTGGTGATGACGATGATTATGACGATCTTGATGATGCCCGGAGCGATGACGGTGACGATGGCGGTGATTTCCCCTCTCCGGAGAGGAATTTCTCCGGCAGATTTCTCCCTGCCAGAGAGCTTTTCTCTCTCGGGTGTTTTCCGCCCCGCAGCGGCGGCAGAATAATTTTTCGAGGATGGAATGAGGCTTAGGGTTCCCTCGGGGCCAGGAGGGCCAAAGATGACCCTCAGGGGTGGGCCAGGGTGGCCACACCCCTAGGTGGCGCGGCCAGGGGGCGCGCCACCCCTAGGTGTGGGCCCCTGGTGGCCCCCCTCTAGCTCTCCTTCTGGTTGTGTTCCTCCTCAGGACTTTTAGGAACCCCCGGATGTCCCCCTTCTTCTTCTGATCTTCTGAAATATGGTATCTCGACGGTGCTTTTTCCAGCAGATTTCTGGTCTCAGTGTTTATTCTCAAAAAATTATAGAACATGCAAAATAAGATAAAATAACATAAGAGATGCATCATAACATGAAATATATCGATGAATAACAGAAAATTATGATATAAAATAGTGATGCAAAATGGATGTGTCAACTCCCCCCAAGCTTAGACCTCGCTTGTCCCCAAGCGAAACTGAACTCAGAAAACATGACCACGGGTTTATGGAGTGAAGAGTCGATAAATAAAATACGGACAAGAAGCATCACATTTACCTATGCACCAATCATTACAGACAGCAATTTCCTCTCATATAACTTAACTTGAAACAAGTAAAGGGAGTCACAAACAAATATACAAAAGAGAGAATCAAAATTGGTAATGGAAAACTTCGTTCTTGGTCAGAGAACATTTAGTGAAAATATACTTATCTTAGGTGAAGTCTTTATAACAAGGTTTATATTGTAGAGCTTAACATGTTTAATTATAACAACTCTTTTACAAGGATTCATAGCTTTGAAAGTAGTATTCATTTAGATAATAAAGCAAGTGCTAAACAAAGAAGGATGGAAAACATGATTGAATAAATCAACATATAGATGATGAGAACACAACAACTCAAATGCTTGCTGGAGACAGAGAGGAATGGGTTAACCGACTCAGCATAAAAGTAAAAGATAGGCCCTTCGCAGAGGGAAGCATTGACCACTCATGTGCTAGAGATTTTATTTTAATAAACAGAGGTATAAAATGCATGACACTCCTCCCGACAATCGTACACAAACCATGGCTAACCGAATCCTCGGGTGCCTGCCAACAATCACAAACCGTGGAGGAGTGTCTAAATTTTGAGAGGTGTATATTTATGTCAACGAATGGCAAACAGAAAATACAGTACGTCACAAGCCAACTAGACTCACAAGAGCGGCTCCCATAGAAGGACACAACTGGTATAGAAGGGCATCCCTCTTTCTCTTTTGTTCACACAATTATGCTTTGAATGATAAATCATGGGCAAAAAGAGTGAAGAGAATTTGTATTATTATTTGGGACTGGGAACCCCGCTGCCAGCTCTTCTAGCATTTGGATAAGCGGATGAAGGCACTAGTCCAAGTGTGTGACTCCAATCAACAAGTGAGATAAAGATTCTCTATTTGCGTCCTCATGATCTAAAACAGGAACACAAAACCGGAGTAATTTGAAAGTTTTAAAGGTAGCACATGAGCAATTTAATTGGAGTGGCGGTGAAATACCACATGTTGGTAGGTATGGTGGACATGAATGGCAAGGTTTTGGGTTTAAGGTTTGGATGCACGAGAAGCATTCCCTCTTTTTGGCTAGCAAGGTTGGGTAGAAAGCATAAGAGTTGACGGAAAACAAACAAATATACATATAATGAAACCAATCATGCAATACTCATTGAAAGCACACATGATCTTAACTTGTGAATACTAAGTTTATGAGCTAATAGGAAAATTCCTCTTTCTTATACTAGCAACTCAAATTATTGTTTCTGCTGACCCAAGCTAAGTTTGCCAAAACCAACCAGATTAACTTGATGATCTCTAGAGTGATACCAAATACTAAAAACAAGCTCAACCATATGACAGAAGTTGAAAACTGAAATAATGTGCATATAAAGTAAATGATGAAACTTCTCATTAATATTTCAAACCGGCAACTCACACCAACGGATACAACGATAACCAACTAGGGAGAGACACTTCCATGCTGCAAACCATCCTATATGATAACCTCTCTACTCATGATATGAATCTACTGAAAAGGTAAAAAGATGAAAGATGGTGATACCGCGACACTCTCCCCAAGCTTGGAACAAGCCGAGGGGATGCCAAAACCAATGATGAATCAATTCTTCGGTGGTGGTGAAGGTGGAATCACTCGGAGAGGAGTCAGAAAGCCTTTGATGACGCGACGAAGCTCGATGTTTTCCGCTTCCAGAATTGCTACCTCGGCCTTGAGAATACGATATTGTTCGCAGAATTGATCGGCAACCCGGTGTGCTTCCCCTGCACATTATGAGGCACGGTCTTGATCATGTGGCATGGTCCCATGCACATTATGAGAGTAGCGACGATGAGGGTTAATGGATCCCACAAAGGTGGGGTTCCTCGTTGGTGCTGGTGCAGCCCTTCGGATCTCCTCCCTCAAATTGTTGATCATGTCTTCCCTTCTTGCATCTATCTCTTCCTCCGTCGCCCATCCCGTGAAAGCACTCTCATGGATGTCTTGCTGGATTTGTTGAAGACGACGTGCAGCGTAATCCTCAACGCTAGAGCTGAAGGAGGACATCTTGACCTAGAAACTCCGAACTCCTGCCAGGAAAACAACTCAAAATAGAAACACAACGAGAAAACGATATACGGACCTCGGGGGATCCGGGGGATTATATAGCAAAAAGTTTCATAAAGAAAGGAAAGTCCAGGTCGAAAACGAGATGGAGAGGGGCTCCGGGGCGCCCACACCTAGGACTGGCGCGGGCAGAGGTGGGCCCGCGCCACCCTATGGTGTGGAGCCTCTGGGCTCCGTCTCCCTCTCGTTTCCGGCTCATAATTTTTCATATTTTCTAAAAACAGCAAAAATATAAGTTGGAAGATGTTTCGCGGACATTTTCTTACCAAAACTGTTACCTATTCGAAAACTGACTCTGCAGTTTCTGAAATATGCTTCCTAATAAACTCCTCCAGGATCATGGCTTGAGTACAATCAACATTTTCATTATAAGGATCTCCAGAAATATAATGCTTGAGTCTTTGGACATTCACCACTTGTGAAGAGTTGTCTTCAAGGGAAACAATTTTAATTGCCCCCGAACGATATACCTCTTCGATAACAAAAGGTCCTTCCCATCTCGAGAGTAATTTTCCTGCAATAATTCTGAGACGAGACCTATACAATAACACTTTCTCACCAACATGAAATTCTCTTTTAATAATTCTCTTATCATGCCACCTTTTAACTTTCTCTTTAAAGAGCTTAGCATTTTCATATGCTTCACTCCTCCATTCATCTAAAGAACTTAAGTCAAGCAGCCTTTTCTCACCAACAAGTTTAAAATCTCTATTTAGGTCTTTCACTGCCCAATAAGCTTTGTGTTCTAATTCTAGGGGCAAGTGAAAAGCTTTTCCATAAACCATTTTATAAGGAGACATGCCCATGGGATTTTTGTAAGCAGTTCTATAATCCCACAGAGTATCATTTAATTTCTTAGCCCAATTTTTTCTAGATTTATTAACAGTCTTTTGCAAGATAGATTTGATCTCTCTATTTGATAATTCTACTTGACCACTGGTTTGACGATGATAGGGTGAAGCAATATTATGATTAACATCATATTTAGCAAGAGTTTTTCTAAAACCACCCTGAATAAAATGAGAACCCCCATCAGTCATAAGATATCTAGGCACACCAAACCTAGGGAAAATAATATCTTTAAGCATTTTTAATGAGGTTTCACCATCAGCACTTTTAGTAGGTATAGCTTCTACCCATTTAGTAACATAATCAACAGCAACAAGAATATGAGTATAGCCTTTTGAAGGAGGGAAAGGACCCATAAAGTCAAAACCCCAACAATCAAACGGTTCAATAACAAGAAAATAATTCATAGGCATTTCATTACGTATAGAAATATTTCCAACCCATTGACATTGATCACAAGATAAAATAAATTTTCTAGCATCTTTAAAGAGAGTAGGCCAATAAAAACCTGATTGTAGAACTTTATTTGCAGTTCTATCTCCAGCGTGATGTCCTCCATAAGCACTACTATGACATTTTCTCAAGATCTCTTGTTTTTCATTTTCAGGAACACATCTTCTCATAATACCATCAACACCTTCTTTATATAAGTGTGGGTCATCCCAAAAATAATGCCTCAAATCATAGAAGAATTTTCTTCTTTGCTGAGATGTAAAGGTAGGAGGCAAATATTTTGAAACAATAAAGTTAGCATAATCAGCATACCATGGACTCTCTTGAGAGCTCACTTTTATTGCAGCTAACTGTTCATTAGGAAAACTATCATTAACAGGAATAGGGTCATCAGGGATATTTTCTAATCTAGACAGATTATCAGCAACAGGATTTTCAGCACTCTTCCTATCCACAATATGTAAATCAAACTCTTGTAAAAGAAGCACCCATCTAATAAGACTAGGCTTAGCATCTTTCTTTTTCATAAGGTACTTAATAGCAGCATGATCAGTATGAATAGTAACTTTAGAATCAACAATATACTGCCTAAATTTATCACAAGCAAAAACTACAGCTAGGAATTCTTTCTCAGTGGTAGCATAATTCTTTTGAGCAGCATCAAGAGTTTTACTAGCATAATGAATAACATTTAACTTCTTATCTACCCGCTGTCCAAGAACATCACCTACAGCATAATCACTAGCATCACACATAATTTCAAATGGTAAATTCTAATCAAGTGGTTGAACAATAGGGGCAGATATTAAAGCCTTCTTTAAAATCTCAAAAGCTTCTTTACAATCTTCATCAAAAACAAATGGTACATCTTTTTGAAGAAGATCAGTAAGAGGTTTTGATATTTTAGACAAATCTTAAATAAACCTTATATAGAAACCACCATGACCAAGAATACTACGAATACCTTTAACAACCCTGGGACATGGCATTTTCTCAATATCTTCAACTTTAGCTCTATCAACTTCAATGCCTCTTTCAGAGATTTTATGTCCAAGAACAATTCCTTCATTAACCATAAAATGGCATTTCTCCCAGTTAAGAACAAGATTAGTCTCCTCACATCTCTGCCAAACTTTATCAAGATTCTGTAAACAAATATCAAAAGAAGTTCCATAGACGGAGAAATCGTCCATGAATACTTCCACAATTTCTTCACAAAAACCATGAAATATAGCAGACATGCATCTTTGAAAAGTAGCAGGAGCATTACATAAACCAAAAGGCATACGTCTATAAGCATAAGTTCCAAAAGGACAAGTGAAAGTTGTTTTCTCTTGATCGGGCTTCCTAACAGCAATTTGAGAGAAACCAGAATAACCATCAAGAAAGCAGAAATGAGTTTTCTTAGACAACCTCTCTAATATTTGATCAATAAAAGGCAAAGGATAATGATCTTTCTTAGTAACTTTGTTAACCTTCCTAAAATCAATGCACATCCTATAACCAACTACTACTCTTTGAGGGATAAGTTCATTATTTTCATTTGGCACAACAGTCATCCCTCCTTTCGTAGGGACACAATGCACAAGACTAACCCATCTACTATCAGCAATAGGATAAATAATACCAGCATCAAGGAGTTTCAATACCTCATTTCTTACCATATCCTTCATTTTAGGATTTAACCGACGTTGATGCTCAACAACTGGCTTTGCATCAGGTTCAATATTAATAGCATGCTGACAAATAGTAGGAGAAATCCCTTTCAAATCATCAAGAGTATAACCAATAGCACCTCTATGTTTCTTCAATATCCCCAATAATCTCTCCTCTTCTTTATCAGAAAGTTCAGAACTAATAATAACAAGATATAATTTCTTATCATCAATATGAGCATATTTAAGTTTCTCTAGCAAAGGCTTTAAATCAAAAACAAGATCTTCCTTGGGTGGTAATGTGGTACCCAAGTCTTCCACCGGTAAATTATGTTCAGCATCGTTGGCTGATGTAGGAAAATCCCATCGATTTTATTCCTTTCTTCCATAAAGGCATCACTTTCGTGATCTTCCATGTATTGCTGCAAAGGATTGTTAGGAGCAAGAGCAATATCAGCCTGTTGTTCAACTTTATAATTCTCATTATGCAATTCAGCTTCATAAGGTGCTTTAGCAAATTTGGAGATATTAAATTCATAAGACTCTCCATCAAACTTTGTAAGAATTTTCTCCTTTTTACAATCAATAATAGCACCACAAGTATTTAAGAAAGGTCTACCAAATATAATAGGACAAGTATCACTAGCAGAAGTGCCTAGTACTAGAAAATCAGCAGGATACTTAGTTTTACCACACAAGACCTCCACATCTCTAACAATACCAATTGGAGAAATAGTTTCCCTATTAGCAAGTTGAATAATCACATCAATGTCTTCAAGCTCACAAGAACCAATTTCATGCATGATTTCTTTATAAAGCTCATAAGGAATAGCATTAGAACTAGCACCAATATCACATAAACCATAATAGCAATGATCACCTATCCTAACAGATAGCACAGGAACACTGGGTTTCCTAGGTTTACTAGGATGAGAGACAATATTAGAGGCTTCTTCACAAAATATAATGTGTCCATCTTCTACATTTTCAGAAACAAGTTCCTTTACTATTGCTACTGTAGGTTCTACAGCTATTTGTTCCTCAGGTTCTACATGTTTCCTTGCACTTTTATTAACCACACTAGCTAACATAGAATGTTTTTTTACCTTAGCAGGGAAAGGCATTTTCCCAATATAAGGTTCAGGCACAATAGAATCAACAATATGAACTTCTATATCTCTAGCAGGAACACAATTAACAGTATCTTTATAAGGAGCATGATACTTGTCCCATTCCTTTTTAGGAATATCAAAGTAAGAAGAAAAAGCCTTATATAAGTTTGCAACAACTTGAGAATCAAGACCATAAGCAACACTAAAATTATGAAAATCCTCAGCTGACATAAAGGTTTTAATGCATTCATAGTCATAATTTATACCTGACTTTCTACCTTTGTCATTCTCTCATGCTTCAGTGTTTTCTTGAATACGGTCAAGAAGATCACATTTAGCTTCATCCTTCGTACGTTTAAATGATCCAGAACAAGAAGCATCCAATAAATCCTTATCATGAAGAGGAAGCCTTGCATAGAAATTATTAATAACGATATTACTGGGGAGCTCATGAATGGGGCATTTGAGCATTAGTAACTTCAATCTCCCCCATGCTTGGGAAATACTCTCTCCGTCATGAGGCCAAAAATTATATATATAATTCCGCTCTCTATGGATTTCACTTGGAGGATAAAATTTAGAATAAAAGAGAGGTACAATTTCCTCCGATTCAATAGTCTGGCTATTTTTCAGCAGCTTGAACCATTCGGAGGCTCGGCCTGTCAATGATATAGAGAATAGTTTCATCTTCACTTGGCTCATTGTAATACCTTCACACTTGAACAACTCACATAATTCATGTAAAAAGAGCAAATGATCACCAGGATGGACATTTCCATCACGTGAATAGCAGTTATCCATAACATGTTTAACAATCTTTATAGGTATTTTATAAGGATCCAAATCATCATGCAGTTGGTCACTTACTACCCTAGTAGTGGCAGCAGTGACCGCAAATAGGTACCCAAAAGGAGTTCCAAACATAGTGTAATAAAGCAATAAACAGAAATAAAAACAGCACTTACAGCGGAAGCTTCCTTTATCAATTCCACTTCCCAATAGCGTTTCACTCCCCAGCAACGGCGCCAGAAAATAGTCTTGATGACCCACAACTATAGGGGGTATATTGTAGTACTTTCGATAAATAAGAGTGTCGAACCCAACAGGAGCAGAAGGTGTTGACAAGCAATTTCGATGAAGGAATAACTGTAAATACTGGAAAATAGATTTGTAGGGGTTTTTGATATTGCAGATAAATAAAGTGCGAGTAAATAAAATGCATTAATAATAATTGCAGCGAGTGGCCCAATTCTTTCTTCAGCAAAGGACAAGCCGGTGAGTTTACTTATGATTAACAAACGTTCTCGAGGACACACGGGAGGTTTCTGTCAAGTGCTTTTGTTCCATGCAGCTGAATAATGTTCGGTGTTTTGATAAGTGTTGTGTGGGTGAACCTATGCTAATGTACCATCCCATCTAAGACTAATACATACTTGTGAGTATACCCCTTTGCAAGCATGCGCAACTACAAGAAAGTAATTAAGAAATAAATCTAATCCAACTTTAAACTCCGGGATCCTATGCTCCCTAGTGTAATGGTTTTCTAACGGGGGTTTAGGTTTCTGTCACTCCGGCAACCCCATAATTAGTATCCAAATACACGATGTATTCCCCTAGTCCCATAAATGGTGAAGTATCATGTAGTCGATGTTCACATGACACCACTAGAAGAATAACACCACAACTTAAATATCAAACATTAAATATTATTCAACATTACTTCACTACTAACAACTTGACTTCTCCCATGTCCTCAAGAACAATACGAACTACTCACAACACATCATATGGATCATAATCAGAGGTGATATAATGGATGATAACAATCTGGTCATAAAGTGCAAACACCGATAAATCGCACAAGCATCAACTACTAACAAGTAATCCACACCGAGAGAGAGATCTAATGCAAAACAACGATAGATGCCCCTAATTGTTACAGTGGGATGAAGGTGGATGATGAGCGTGATGGTTCTGGTGGTGATGACGATCTTGATGATGCCTGAAGCGATGACGGTGACGATGGCGGTGATTTCCCCTCTCCGGAGAGCAATTTCCCGGCAGATTTCTCCCTGCCAGAGAGCTTTTCTCTCTCGGGTGTTTTCTGCCCGGCAGCGGCGGCGGAATAATTCTTCGAGGATGGAATGAGGCTTAGGGTTCCCTCAGGGTTAGGGGGGCAAAGATGACCCCCGGAGGTGGGCCAGGGTGGCCACACCCTTAGGTGGCGCGGCCAGGGGGCGCGCCACCCCTAGGCGTGGGCCCCTGGTGCCCCCCTCTGCTCTCCTTCTAGCTGTGTTCCTCCTCAGGACTTTTAGGAACCCCCGGATGTCCCCTTCTTCTTCTGATCTTCTGAAATATGGTATCGCGATGGTGCTTTTTTCCATCAGATTTCTGGTCCCGGTGTTTATTCTCCAAAAATTATAAAACATGCAAAATAAGATAAAATAACATAAGAGATGCATCATAACATGAAATATATCAATGAATAACAGAAAATTATGATATAAAATAGTGATGCAAAATGGACGTATCAGCAGGCTATTATCTAAGCTTCCAAATAAGTTCGGGATTTTTTTCGGTAGAGTATCAAAATGTTCTAGAAGGTCTAGAGGGTCCCACTGTGGGGCCATCTGTCTCGGTCTCTCGGAGGGCCCAAATGCGACAAAGGGGTGGCCATACCTCTTTGGTCCATGCGGCCAATCAATGGGCAGCCCTTTAAAAGGGGGTTACCACTTTTAAAAGAAAGGGGTTACCACCTTATAAACGAGAAAGTGGATGGCTGCCTAGCCCCTTGCCTATAAGAAAGAGAAGGGAGGTGCAAGGGAGAAGGTCACTTAAGGTTTTGGCCGCACCAAACCCCGTGCTGCTCCTCTATCTCTCGTGCACCTCTTGGCGAAGCCGTGCTCGCGGGAACTCCCCGCCATATCGACCACCACGTCGTTGTGTTGCTGGAATCAAACCCATCTACTTCTCCTTTGTGCTTGTTGTATAAATAATAAGAAGACGCCATCAATATGTACGTGTGAAAGCCTCCGAAGGTGCTGCTCGTTTGCGGGTGTTGGTTGGATCAAACTTCACCAACAACTTCACTGAGCTACGTTGAAATAAACGTTCAATGCACGTGTTCTTTGAGGGTATGAGGATATACTCTCTCCGTTACTAGCATCTTCTAGATTGGATCGTGAGTGTTGCTTCCGATCTGAGAGAATTTTTTTTGTTTTCAATCGCGCAATATCCTACAAGTGCATGGTGAATTGGAAGAAAATTTGAAGCCCCAAGTCTATCGATGGGCTTGAGGTTGAGGTGATTGCTGTTTAATTGGGGTGCTGAAGACCAACCTTGGGCTTGAGGAGAGGTACCATGTGACAATGTTGATCGTGATATGTTCATCGCTTGCACATAGGTTCTATCAGAGATGGTGAAAAGTGCAAGTTTTGGGCTAACAGTTGGATCAATGGGAAATCCCCCAAAGCTTTAGCTCCTTCCTTGTTTAAACTTGCTCGCCGCAAGCAGCATTCCGCTAAGGAGGCGTTAGCAAATAAAAGATGGATGAAAGATCTTTGCAAGATGAATTCGGCCGAGCAGATGGACTAATTCTTTAAGCTTTGGTCTAAATTCAGATCGGACACTCTCACAGAGGAACCTGATGCGATTAGAGTCGTCCCTAACTCCTGATGATGTCGACTCAGCGAAACCATCATACGAGATTCAATTCATGGCTATAACTCCGCAGCAACCCCTAGAGCAAGTTTGGAAGCTTCGTGTTGAGCCTAAGGTGAAATTTCATTGTTGGGTGCTGCTGCAAGGTAGAGTGTGGATTAAGGACAAGCTTGAGAAGAGAGACCTTTCCATCCAAAGCAGCTGCCCACTTTGCGATCAACTGACGGAGTCTGCTCTCCAGTTGTCGCTGCTTGCCTCTACACTATAGCAGTCTGGAATTAGTTCTTGGCATCTCATCTGCAAATGGCTAAGGCTAGCTCTGCAACAGCATCCTTAGACGAATGGTGGCCGAGAATTAAGTGTTTTAACAAGATCAAAGAGACTAGAGCTTGGGCTTCCCTGGCTTCCTATGTCATATGGAGTATATGGAAAGAGAGAAACAAGTGTGTCTTCGAAGGAAAAGGCGCAAATCTTGTAATTGTTGTCGGGTTTGCGCATGAAGATTCTAACCTTTTTGAGCTAGAAAGAAAAGTGTAATCCGATAAGCATTAAGCCTTAGGGTTGTGTAATTCCGTGTACTATTTTTCACCTCTTCTAAAATGCAATGGCAGTACTCCTACCTATTTCTTCAAAAAAAAAAACCAAGTTCAAAGCTATCAGAATAGAGTATTGTAAGTTGATGATTACGAGGATTACGTAACATTGATCTTTTTCTAAAACTTTTCTACCTAAACTTCAGAGTGTGGCAGAACATAAGATATGGTAGCTTGTTCCTGATGGTGTAAAATATGAACCTCCATGTGCATGTGGAAATTAAATTTTTTGTTACTGTGTTTGCATTAAGAACATGGAAAAGTATCCATTATAACGACGTCCGGCTTGGCTGTCAGAGAGGAAATAGTAAGCAAAAGGCACCAAAATTCTTGTACACAAATAGAGCCGGTTGCACCACCTTCTCTGGCCTAATTTATTTATATTTACCCTCGTGAAATTTTGCAAACAGAGAGCATAGGCATACTTCATGGACGAAAAAATGTTTTTTATAAGCAGAGTCTCTTTAATGTGATTGCATAGCAAGGCCAATTCCAGTTATTTGTTTTCTTTATAGTGTGTGGTTGCAGCGACTCATATCGAATTTGTGGGGAAGTAGGTCAAATCTGCCCCATTATATATTTGCTTGTTTTCACGTACTTTCAACTCCTGCCTATTGTGAGAATGTCACAGATGATTAGTTTTTAATTATCATTTTCATTCTTAATGTGTTTTCATTCATTGCAATTGCAATTATAGAACACATAAAACATGAAATCAAGGACGTGGACCTTTATGTGTAGCAGGGTGTAGGGTTCTTGAGCACTGCTTATTTTTTGGTAGGGTTTATCTTGCTCGTTGCAACATACATACATATTTGCTTTATTGAAAATTTATTATTAGGTTAGGTAACAAGAGGCCTCATCGTGGAAGAGGGAGTCTGATGGTGGATGTGCTAGAGCCGTTGCAACGTATGAACATTGTGCTAGTACACTGAAAAAACAAGAACAAATAAGATCGGATGGATTCTGCCTTTTGTTCCAGCACTTCAAAGTTCATACCACCCGTGGAATTATCAACGGAGGAAAATGGCATAAAATCATTATCAATGTGCCATGGACGAGAATTGGTAAATTTGGTTGTTTGCTATGCTATTGAGGTAGAATAAGACTCCCTAGAAGTCATTTACTACTATTCAGTCGAGGAACAAATATGGAATGAGGCAACAATGATATATGCAAACTGTATTACCATTGTAGGATTAATTGTAAATTTTGGCTTTAATCATGTCCTAGGAGATATTAATGTAGTTGCTCATGTAAAAGCTAGGGCCCGTTTTATTTCAAAATCTTCTTATAACTGGGCCGATGAGCCCCCCCCCCCCCCCCCCCGCCCTCCCGCTTTATTTTCCAAACTGTAGTGGATGATGTTGGCTATCCTAAAAAGGAAGATATGAAAGAATCTGAGCCGTATTGAATATCTAACCTAATTTTGTAGTTAATCCAATTGGTTGTAAGAAAATATTGGTCGGCCCTCCTCTAATCACTCATGTAACTGTAGCCGCTTAATACTTCTCATGTTTCCTAATTACTGTTTGGTTCCATCTTGTATGCATTATTTTATATATTTACTCTTATAAAACCTATTTTTACATGATAATGTTTTGATAGGTTCATCACGCTACGTTCGAGATATAGGCATGGTTCCAATGGCGTGTATCCATTCACTCTCATTTGAAAAAGAAATCAAGGGAAGGACATTAATGTTCCAAGATGAGTTAGGGGAGCCTAGGGCCGTATCCAAATTTTCGAATACATGACATCCGTTGAGTAAGGCTGGTCACAGTGGGAGTAACATAGGCAGTAACTTCGGTGACACATAAGAGAGAGAAAATGGCGTGGAAGCTAATTAATGAGGAGATAAGAAAATAGAGTAACATAGCTAGTTACTGTAATATTACACATATCAAGACAACATAAGTCTATAATTTAATAAATGAAGTGTTGCATGACATCACACATATGTTACTCTCCATTATGGAGGTAGTAACATAGTTTAGGGAAACGTGTATGTTATTGGTGAATGTTACTTCCCATTGTGACTAGCCTAAGGGTGTTTAGGGATCGGATCTAGGAAGTCGTGTAGAGTTCGAACCTTCTACTAAGCCTCCCTCGATGCCTTCCTAATATAGGACTAAGGTTTTTAAATCCTTAACAGAGGATTATCCTCCAAATGAGGAGGTAAAACCTATTTAAAACACATCGTTTAGTCAATATTTGTTAGTGTATAACGGCTTTCGCTATAAGACTGTCGTACACGCCCTCTACATGTTGTGACAAAGATTTCAAGTTAGACGGGCACGCCCGCGTATCCCACGTCCCTAATCCCGTTTGTCCCACTAAATAAAACCCGTCTGTCCCGTGCAGGCTAAACGGACTAGTGAAAATATAGTATGGGCACCTAGAGGGGGGGGGTGAATAGGTGCTATGACCAATTTTAAGTTTTTTTTTCACAATTAGGGTTGACACAAAGGTAAATTCTCTAAATGATGCAACTACGGTGAATTTACCTATATGACAAG
Source organism: Alopecurus myosuroides (assembly GCA_028641055.1). NCBI lineage: Eukaryota > Viridiplantae > Streptophyta > Magnoliopsida > Poales > Poaceae > Alopecurus > Alopecurus myosuroides. The sequence goes on along the minus strand of CM054057.1, from coordinate 299,494,446 downwards.
GATAACAACAATCACAATGCAAGTACAAGTAAAGGGAGAAGGGAACGAGGTAACCGATATGAAGCACACGGAGACACGATGTAGTCCCGAGTTCCTCCTTGTTAAGGGAGTATGTATCGTTGGAGGGATGTGAGCTCGCCACGAAGGCCTACTCAACGCCACAAAGGGCTCACCCTATTCTCCGATGAACCCCGCCACAAAGGCCTAGTCCACCTTCCACTATTGATCCCCTTTGAGGCGGGAATCGAATCCTTTACAAACAACTTGGGGCACACACCCACAACCAAATTTGGGGCTCCCAACAATCTTGAATCACCAATAGTAGCAAGATGCCTAGGTTCTTCATAAGAGGAAACCCTAGGCAAAGATCCCTCAAGCAAATGAGAGGGGAAATGAAATCCGGTTGGTGAAGATGTAGATCTGAGGCTTCTCCTTCAATCCTCCAAGTTTCAACAAGTTTGGGTGGAGGAGATGGGAGATCTAGCTTGGTGGGTGAGCTCAATCAATGGGGATTTTAATTCTGGACGAGCTACCCCTTGGGGAAGAAAGGGGTCTTCTATTTATAGCTTCACCAAGAAACTAGCCGTTTTCAGCGCTGTCGAAGTTCAGTCCGAAATAATCCGGAGCAATCCGGATTATAACAGAAGAATTCACGTTCAAGTCGAAATCGCTCCAGATTGGTCCGAAATGATTCCGGATGGCAACATAGGTTTTCGCGGTCATGTCGGAATCGTTCCGAAATGGTCCGAAATAATTCCGGATGGGTCTGGAATAATTCCGGATTGCACTAAAAACTTCTTCTTCGAGCCTGAAAAACGTCCGCCGAACTTCTATCTTCTTTACCATTTCTTTGACACCGTTTGTCGAATCTGCATCTCAACAAGTCCCTCGGGTGAACCCATAGGGTTTCGAATAGGAGAACCTGTGGACGCTGGTGGCGATCGTCGGCTAGACAGGAGACACGATTTACCCAAGTTTGGGGCCCTCGTAGGGGTAAAACCCTTACTCCTGCCTCTATCGATCTGTATTATCGATCGGTTACAATGGGGGATTGCTCAAGTCGAGAGTACGATCTCGAGCTCAAGGCTTGATGATGCGGTATTGCTTGGCCCTCTCCCGGTGGCTCTCCTAGCCTTATATAGGTGGCCAGGTCCCAAACCGTACCCGGGGAGGACTGGAACTCTAAACCTATGTCGGTTACAAGTTTCCTATCTTATCACGCAAGGCATTGTGGGTGGGCTTCAACTGGGCTTTCTAGAGTAGTCCAAAGCTTCCCGTATTGGGCCTCAGTCTTGGGCCTAGGACCAGGTATCCTTATTCGCCGGGTACAGGGTTCATCCCTTCGTCTGTAGCCCCCGAGCATTAGCTCGATTGGGATTTTTCCAGTCGGGTAGACGCTCAGATCTTTCTTTCCTTCGGATGACTATTATAGTCGTTTTCCATTCGGAGGGTGTATACCCTGTGTGATGAGTTTAATACTCGAGTATCGAGCGGTGAAAGTGCCCGTGTTTTTGGCTATTTTTTGCAGAAGGATGTGGCGCAGTAGCTTGGCTCTCCCGAAAGATCAGGGCCAATTAATTGCAACTAGGGCAAAAACAGTTCTGGCCTACACAGATTTGAGACCTCCGACTCGAACCCGATGAGGTGATCATTGCGACTGGGCCGTAGTGGTCTTACCGAGTCGAACTTAACCTATAGGGGTACCCGGCGCGTCCGCTAGGATTTTTCTTCGTGTTGTTGACACGGATTTTTACCGGAGGACGCAGCTTGAGTGCGATTCCAGGCCCTCAAGAGAGATCTTTTGGGTCTTACCTTCATATTCGAGGGAATATGGCATCCGGATGTGCATAGTCGGCTGAACAATCCAGGTTTATGATGTGTAGACATTGTGTGATGGAGTGGCAGGATCTGCGCACCCGCGACGTTTTAGGTCTGTGATTTCTCGAGTGAGAAAACAAAGCTATTTTGTCCATACGAAAGGATTTTCGTGTCTGGAATCTTCACGCCCATACGAAAGAGTTTTCGTGTCTAGGGTCTTGTTTTATGTGAAAGAATTTTCACGCCATAATTTGTCCATACGAAGTTATTTCGTGTTTGGAACTTTTGCGAATGAGTTTCCGCGTCCTGATCTGCCCATACGAAGTTTATTTCGCGTGTTGGGTCTTTTATTCGAATAAATTTCCAGTTTGATGATGCGCGCCATGACGTCACAGCGCACTTTATCCTCCCGATGGGACGTGACAGAACAATAGCAGAGGCGCTGGCCCACCTTGTCAGCTTTTTGACCGGAAACGAGACGTCGTTTCCGGTTTTTACGCGAACTGCGCGTAGTAATTGCGCACGATCCACTGTTGAGATCGTGGCACGAAACAGGTTCCGCCGCCCTTTCGTTTCATCTCCATACGCGTCAGCTGCGATGGATGCCACGTGGCTCGACGAACGGCTAGGATCGTGCGGTGCCGTGTATAAAGGTGGCCCTTGGGTAAACGGTGAAAATCTCCCGTCATCCTCACCAGCCTTCGTCTTCCTCGTCCTCAGTCCTTTCTCTACGAGCTCGCACCAACGTCCATGGCAGGAGGCAAGAAGTGCAGTGCCGCCGTTTCTTTGTCGAGGGCGACGGAGGAAGTTCCCGTGCCGCCTACTCCGCATTCAAGCGACTGGCGCTCGCCCAACACCACGGTCAAGAGCATCAAGGGGATGCAGCGAGAAGGGTTGCTGCCTCCCGAAGCTGAGAAGCGGGTGCGCCTCAGCAAGAAAGAGGAGGTACCCAATCCCCGCGCGAACGAACGCGTGATCTTCGCGGATCACGTTTCGCGCGGGCTCTCCTTCCCCCTCCATCCTTTCCTCGTGGCTCTGCTGTAAATCTATGGCATACAGCTCCACGATTTGCCTCCAAACGCAGTGCAGCACATCTCGTGCTTCATTGTCCTTTGCGAGTGCTTCCTGGGCATTCGCCCTCATTGGGGCCTTTGAAAAGCCCTTTTCAAGGTGCGCGTCTTCCGCGAGAGATCGCGGGTAGAGACTGAGCTCGGGGAGCCGTTGCGCACCGGCGGCTTCGGAATCCAAGCGAAGTCGGACAGCGACTACTTCATGATGCACTTAATCGACTCCGCCCAAGGATGGAGGAAGAAATGGTTCTACGTCATCGACAACAACGCGGGTGGAGTCCACGAATTCCACCCGTTTGCTGTCCTGAAGAGGCGGAAGTCCTGGGCGCACAAACTTTCGGTTGAAGAAAACAGGATTGTCACCCCGCTACTTGCCAAGGTGGCCGCTCTTCGCGATCAAGCCACAGGAGTTGCGCTGAATGGCCTGCACCTGGCGAGCGTATTCCTCAAACGCAGGATTCAGCCCCTGCAGGAGAGGCCTTCCACGATGTGGGAGTATCAGGGCGCCGAAGATCCCAGCCGCGTGAGCCAAGAAGAACTCTCGAATGCTGAATTCGAGAAGAAGATTGCGGCTATCACCAGCTTGAAAGAGGGCGATACCTTCCCCGACTGCCCAGTAGTGGCTTTTGAGGCATCGAGGCCTCCACCACCTGAAGTAAGTTCGAGTTTTTCTTTGTCTTTTGTCCCTTTCTAGCTCGAAAGTTTTTTGTTGACTGAAATTCTTCTTTCCTTTCTTCTTCTGTCTTCCTTTTTTTTGTAGAGTTTGGTGGTGGCCAATTGCTACCCGCCAGTCCCCGGAGAGGAGGTCTCGAACTTGTTGGCGAGCAATCTGGACGCTCCAGCCGACACCAGCGTTGCCAAAGCCAATTCAAGCTCCGAGCACGATTCCTCGGATGACGCGGAGGAATCGGGTAGCGACCTCCGCATCCGCAAACTGAAGGGAATATGCCCGAGAGGCAATAATAAAATGGTTATTATCTTATTCCTTGTTTATGATGAATGTTTATTTCTCATGCTAGAATTGTATTAACCGGAAACGTTGATACATGTGTGCTTAATAAACAAACAATGGTTCCTAGTAAAGCCTCTCTTTTAACTAGCTCGTTGATTAATAGATGATCAAGGTTTCCTGATCATGAACATTGGATGTTATTAATAACGGGGTCATGTCATTAGAAGAATGATGTGATGAACATATACCCAAAGAGAATATAGCAATGCGATCAAGTCATTTAGTTTACATTGTTATATCAAACACACGAAGTAACTTATTCCTTAGACCATGAGATCATGTCAATCACTGATACAGGAAGAGTCCTTTGATGGCATCAAACGTCACACCGTAACAGGATGACTATAAAGGTGTCGTTAAGTATTCGGAAAGTATTAGTTGAGGATCATGGATCAAGAGTGGGATTTGTCCATCCAAATGACGGAGAGATATACTCTGGGCCCTCTCGGTGATATCACATCGAAACCGCTTGCAAGCACGTGATATGATCACAAAGGATGTTATATCACGGGAACGAGAAAAGAGTACTTGTCGGTAACGAGATTGAACAAGGTATGGTTGATACCAATGATCGAATCTCGGACAAGTAAAATATCGCGAGACAAAGGGAATAGTTCACGGCGTTGTTGGTTCACACGATCACGAGAGTCATCGTTGAATATATAGGAGTCATCACGGATCTCTAGATCCCGCTGTTGATTATTGATCGGAGAGGAGTCTCGATCATGTCTATCTTATTCGCGAACCGTAGGGTGACACACTTAAGGCTCGATGACGCGTTTGAGAGGATACGGAATATCGAAGAATATTTTGGACAGCACCGAAATTGTTTCGGGGAAAATTGAAATAGTTCAAGGGGTTTTTCGTCGAATGGTTGTTAATAGAATTAACAAATGATTCGAGGTGCTATATGCAAAAGTTTGTTAATAGAATTAACAAATGCTGAAATAAAGAAATAAAAAGGTTTTATTTATTTATTAAAAGAAAACCTTTGGATTTTCCAAGTGGAAAATTAAGGGAGCATGAGTGGGTGTGAGTGGAGCTTCCACTCACATGAAGAGGGAAGAGGTGGGGGCACACCATGGCTGGCCGCACCCCCCTCTTGGGCTGCCTCCCCCTCCCCTATAAAAGGAGGGTGAGAGCTCCAATTCTCCACACACTTTGCCACTTCCCTTTCCCTCCACCCGCTGCTCCATTTCATGGTCTCCGGCTTGGCGAAGCCCTGACCGTGGGATTCTTCACCACCACCACGTCGTCGTGCTGCTGGAGTTCCGAGGGATCCTCTACTTCCGCGCCCCGCTGGAACGAGGGAACGGAGGTCGTCATCAACCGTACGTGTGACCGATCACGGATGCACCGCCGGATTGCGGTGCCATCTTCTCGCTATCGGGATCGGTGTGAGTACGACTACGCCAACAACGAGATTTGATCTCGTACCACTTTGAGTCTTCGAGGGTATGTGTTCTCCTTAACCCTCTTGTTGCCCGTTGCACTTCGTCTCATAGATTAGATCTTGGCCTTTCGGGTATCTCTCGCGTAGGAAATTTTTTGTTTTCTATGCTACGTTCCCCTTCAGTGGTATCAGAGCCGGATCTATGCGTAGATGTTTTGTACGGGTAGAACACATAGGTGTATGTGGGCGTTGATGATCATGTTATTACCTCCTTGATTATTTTATGATCTTAGTGGCATAGTGGGATGAAGCGGCCCGGACTAACCTTACATGTCCACGTACATGAGACTTGTTCCACAACTGACATGCAACTTGTATTGCATAAGTGGCTTGCGGGTGTCTGTTTCTCCTATTATAGTTAAGATCTAATCTATGAAGGGTTGTTAAAAATGTGTTTATCAACGTTGTGGTTGATGTTCGTAGGTATGAACGGTTCTATCCTCGAAAGCCCTAAGCCACGTAAAATATGCAAAAATAAATTAGAAGCGTCTAACTAGTTTTTGCTGGGCTTGTGATGTGATATGGTAAATATTACAAATTTGATTATGAGATGATCTATTTTGTAAATTATTGATATACCGGAAGGTATCCATATGATTGTCTTCTTCTTGATGGACAATCAAGATTGGGTGCCATGGTACTTGGTACCACGCCGGTGGAATGATGGAGATCATACCATGATGCACATGATGGAGATCAAGTGCAAGGAGGACCATATCATATCACGTTATCCTTACATGTGATGTTTGTGATGTTAATCCTTTTATGCATCTTGTTTTGCTTAGATAGCGACGGTAGCATTATAAGATGAACCCTCTCACTTAATATCAAGATAATAATGTGTTCTTCCTTAAGTATGCACCGTTAAGAAAGTTCGTCGTTTCGAGACACCACGTGATGATCGGGTGTGACAGACTCAACGTTCGCATACAACGGGTGTTTTCAAGCCTAGCATGTACAGACATGGTCTTGAAACACACGCAATACTACGGTTCTACTTGGCGAGCCTAGCATGTACAGACATGGCCTCGGAACACGTAACCGAAAGGTAAATCATGAGTCATATGGATGATATGATGAACATGTCAATGTTCGCCTTTGAAGCTACATCATCTCACGTGATGATCGGTTTTGGTGTAGTGAATTTGGTTTGTGTAATCACTAAAGACGACTAAGGGGGATGTTGTTTTTGAGTGGGAGTTCATGGTTTAATTTTTGAATTAACTTGAACTTATTTATCATGAACAACCAATCAAAGTGAATTTGCACAAATTGTAGTATTCATTGGCATCTATAATTACCTTACACTTAGATTGTTAATTGAGATATAACTGTTATGATCTGGTAAATACCATTTAAGATTGGTACCGTATTAGTGAAATTTAAAATTGAGTCCTATTGTAGATTTTTGGTATTTCCTACCTAGCTCCATGTGGTTAATGATTGATTAATCTAGAGAGCAAATAATTCCTACTTAGAATCCAGAGTCATGGTTGCTTCCGTATTACTTTATCTTCAAAAGAATGTTTTGTTGATCAAGGTGATTTAGGAACTGAAAAGAGTTGTTTTCAGAAACAATCAAGTGAAAGATATATTGATATCTAGAAACTTAGTTGTAGCAACATGACTGAATATAATTTAGCGTGACAATGTTTGCTTATATTATATGAATATATGCAAATTTAGCGTGACAATGTTTGCTTATATTATCTGAATATATGCAATGATTGAAGACGCTAGGCGTTTGAATATTCCAAGAAGTTGGGCGCTAAAAATTATCCTCTAAATTCCTTCCTTCGAGCTATAGTAGCTTAATCATAAAATTGTTATGATGGGATGGATTAAAAGTATGTGTAAAGTCGTTTACCTTACTTGGAGATTGCTAAGAGTGGAATCTAGAATAATTCTATTAATATGGTGATATTAGTAGAACAATCAAACTCAAAGTATGACTCAATGGGTGATAGTATATGACTAACACGCCAAAGAAAATGAGCTAGTAAGACTAGCATTGTTTGATGTTGAATGATTCTTCTATAAAGGAAAGGGAATATTGAAAATAGAATTACAAAAAGATATATGGCAGAAAAAGAAGATAACTGGAAAGTCCAGCTCAGGAGTATATGCTTGATATACAAGTTATAGATGTATTACTAGTTAACAAAGTATTTTTGGTATTTTGATACCACATTGGTTGGTATGAGTTGTCATACAAAGCAACGCAATGCAAGAAATACAAGGGCCTAAAAGGAACTAGTAATAGATGTGGAATCGATTATGACAAGAACATAAATAAAGTGTTATTGTGTTCATTGTCGTATCGAACCAAACAGTCAAGATTTATTTGAAGAACTTAATAATTTGTTATTTTGTTCTAGTATTTTGTGAGAACAAATGAGATTGTTCAAACTATGACCATATTCCATAATTGATGGATATGTTAATATAAATCATGTTGGTAAAGTAAACATCTATAAGACTAAATGCTAAACGTTGCAAGACGTAGAAGAGTTTCACTTAAATTGTGACACCACCATTTTAGTTCACATCGGAAAGGAAAACATGAAGGAATTTCATATTGATGGACTTCCGGAGTCATTTTATTTTGAATAAATTGACGCTTGTGAGACCTCTTCCAAAAGATGAATAGAATTCCGTTCTTAGGCCAAAGTAGAATGGACGACTAATTTAGTGGAGATTATACATATTGATGTATATAGTCCATTATGTGTAGTCATGTATGGTGGATTAATTTTTCCTTCATAAAATTCTGTCGATGACTTGAGTAGATATGTGAGTATATCTATTTAAAGGGAACAGAGTTTGAAATTTTGAATTGGTTCAAAAGGTTGTTAATATGAAGTTAAAATCAATGTAACAAGATAATCAAGTATTTATGATTGGATCATAAAGGATAAAGTTTGAGTTACAAGTTTAGCAAAACATCTGAGAAGTTGCAGAATTGTTCTACAACTTATACTTATCGAATACCCCACATTAGATTGGAGTATTCAAAAGACAAAATCAAACCCTGTTTGACATGGTAAGATTAATAAAATTGCCATTATAATTTTGTAGTTTATACATTAAGGACAACCGCTTTTACACTGAAAAGAGCACCATCATGATCCTTTGAAATTGACAACATATAAGATATGGTTTGGGTAATGACCCGAATTGTCATTTTTCTTAAGTTTTGGTATGCATAGCATGTGTAAAATGTTTACAACCAAAATAGGATAAATATATGTTTATAAGGTTATCCCAAATAAAACATTGGGTATTTCTCCTATCACCGAACCAAAAGACAAATGTTGTTTGTCAGAAAGGGTTGATTTCTCAAGAAAGTAGTTCTTGCGAAACAAGTGAGTGGGAGCATAGTACAAACTCAACGAGATTAGAGAATCTTCATTATCATGTCAAGAGTAGCGCAGCACTGGAAGTTGTTCCGGGGTTTACTATTTTGACTAAGTAGAAGACACTACAAATGTTGTAGATACTTCAAATGAGTTTGCGAACTGTACCAGAAAAGTCCAAAAAAAAAACTTTGTACTTAGAACAACTTGTGGTTTAAGTGTAAAGTGTTGTTTTGACAACAAAAGGACCTGGACCTTATAAAGGAAGCAAATGATGGGCCCTGACTTCGTAAAATTGACTATGAGTCATTATATCCGCCATAGTATCCTTGTATGAATATCAAGTATGTGACTTGGTAGTCCTTTCGATAGGCATGATGCCTAACGATAGAAAAAGGGTCTATATAGCGACAAAGACATGGATACTTATCGAAAAGTTGTTTTCGACGAAGTTCAAAGAGTTGACTACTACAAGATTTCGATCTTCCGTAGTGATGCTTTAGTCTTTGCGGATAGTTTTAGCAAAAGGTTACATATTATGATATGGCAGTTGAATAACAAAACCAACTCTCCTCTTGAGGAAGTTTGATCAAGGATGTGTACTTGACACAGTATGAGAGTTTTGTAAAATTCAAAAGGTTGCTAGAAAGGTATGCACACTTCAATGGTTGAAGTGAGCATAGAGAAGTTGAAATCTTTAGCTTAATGAAGTTATCAAAAGAGTTTGATTCCATCATGAATGATAAAGATGCTTGTAGAGTTACAAGAAATTAAGTGGGAGCGCTATGACATATTTCCAATACTTTATGTAGATGACATATGGTTGATTGGAAAATATGTATTTTAAATTAACACGGTTAATATTTTCGATTTAATATTGATGAAAGGCTTAGAAGATATTGGGCATCGATATCTATAAAAGATGGATTGACGCACCTGATATGATTGTAGCCAAATTACATAGATGAAATATTGAAGTAAGTCAATATGAAAATGGCAAGAAGGAGTTCTTGTCACATGGAAAATAATTGAGCAAGATTCATGTGTTTTGACACATGATGAGCATCATTGAAATTGAGATTTCTAAGTCATGTTTCCATGCTATGTACACAACCAGATGAGTCCTATGCTATAAAATGTTATAGTAGGATAACTCATATGATGATTAGACAACAGTGGGAGAGATCCTTGTGTCATTTTAGAAATGCTAAGGATATGTTTTCCTATATAGTAATGACAAAATAATAGTTGTAATATGTTACACTAATAGTCTTGTCATTAATTTTATCTCAATTAAAATATGTGATGAAGGGTAGCACAATAGGATGGAAGAAAGTTCCATGCTGGATTTGAAAGAGTTTCAAAATTAAAATATTGTGACAGATACTACAACAAAGGCTAAAGTATATCGTTGTGTTAACAACTGATTATAAGCGTATTTTGTGTCAAGGAGTTCTTTATTGAACTTGGTGAAATTCCAAGAATGCTGAAACTATGAAGCTACATTTTCACAATGTTAGTAACATCAGTTTAAGCTAAGGAATTAAGGTATCACCGGAACTTGGTGAGTTTCCAAGATTGCTAAACACTATGAAGCTACATTTTCACAATGTTAGTGACAATGGTTTAAGCCGAGGAATTAAGGTTTCACCGATTGACCATATATATGCAAAGCCATCTCATTAGAGAATGAGTGATGCGTGTAGACGCAAAGAACATGCAAATACAATAGGACCTGAACATTTCAGATCTTTTTGATGATGTTTACCGCATGCGAAGCATGGTAATAACACTGGTACGCCATATGTGTTAAAGTGCTTACAGAATAGATTATTGACTCTAGTGCAAGTGGGAGACTGAAGGGAATATGCCCGAGAGGCAATAATAAAATGGTTATTATCTTATTCCTTGTTTATGATGAATGTTTATTTCTCATGCTAGAATTGTATTAACCGGAAACGTTGATACATGTGTGCTTAATAAACAAACAATGGTTCCTAGTAAAGCCTCTCTTTTAACTAGCTCGTTGATTAATAGATGATCAAGGTTTCCTGATCATGAACATTGGATGTTATTAATAACGGGGTCATGTCATTAGAAGAATGATGTGATGAACATATACCCAAAGAGAATATAGCAATGCGATCAAGTCATTTAGTTTACATTGTTATATCAAACACACGAAGTAACTTATTCCTTAGACCATGAGATCATGTCAATCACTGATACAGGAAGAGTCCTTTGATGGCATCAAACGTCACACCGTAACAGGATGACTATAAAGGTGTCGTTAAGTATTCGGAAAGTATTAGTTGAGGATCATGGATCAAGAGTGGGATTTGTCCATCCAAATGACGGAGAGATATAATCTGGTCCCTCTCGGTGATATCACATCGAAACCGCTTGCAAGCACGTGATATGATCACAAAGGATGTTATATCACGGGAACGAGAAAAGAGTACTTGTCGGTAACGAGATTGAACAAGGTATGGTTGATACCAATGATCGAATCTCGGACAAGTAAAATATCGCGAGACAAAGGGAATAGTTCACGGCGTTGTTGGTTCACACGATCACGAGAGTCATCGTTGAATATATAGGAGTCATCACGGATCTCCAGATCCCGCTGTTGATTATTGATCGGAGAGGAGTCTCTATCATGTCTATCTTATTCGCGAACCGTAGGGTGACACACTTAAGGTTCGATGACGCGTTTGAGAGGATACGGAATATCGAAGAATATTTTGGACAGCACCGAAATTGTTTCGGGGAAAATTGAAATAGTTCAAGGGGTTTTTCGTCGAATGGTTGTTAATAGAATTAACAAATGATTCGAGGTGCTATATGCAAAAGTTTGTTAATAGAATTAACAAATGCTGAAATAAAGAAATAAAAAGGTTTTATTTATTTATTAAAAGAAAACCTTTGGATTTTCCAAGTGGAAAATTAAGGGAGCATGAGTGGGTGTGAGTGGAGCTTCCACTCACATGAAGAGGGAAGAGGTGGGGGCACACCATGGCTGGCCGCACCCCCCTCTTGGGCTGCCTCCCCCTTCCCTATAAAAGGAGGGTGAGAGCTCCTCTTCTCCACACACTTTGCCACTTCCCTTTCCCTCCACCCGCTGCTCCATTTCATGGTCTCCGGCTTGGCGAAGCCCTGACCGTGGGATTCTTCACCACCACCACGTCGTCGTGCTGCTGGAGTTCCGAGGGATCCTCTACTTCCGCGCCCCGCTGGAACGAGGAAACGGAGGTCGTCATCAACCGTACGTGTGACCGATCACGGATGCACCGCCGGATTGCGGTGCCATCTTCTCGCTATCGGGATCGGTGTGAGTACGACTACGCCAACAACGAGATTTGATCTCGTACCACTTTGAGTCTTCGAGGGTATGTGTTCTCCTTAACCCTCTTGTTGCCCGTTGCACTTCGTCTCATAGATTAGATCTTGGCCTTTCGGGTATCTCTCGCGTAGGAAAATTTTTGTTTTCTATGCTACGTTCCCCTTCACAAACGCCGCCAATCGGATAATGATGAAGCCACCTCCAAGGATAACTCCTTGGGTAAGGAGTCGCCTGAAAAGGAGCCCCTCATCGTGACTCCGCTAAGTGCGTGCGCCCCTTCTCCTTCCTTGCCAAAGATCCATACCGCCTGGAACGCGGATATGTTGGATGATGACGACGACGAGTAAGTTTCTGCTTTATTGTTCCAGTCGAATGTTTCCTTTTGTTTCTTCTAACAAATTGTTGTTCTTCATGACAGTCTCCAATCCATCAGCCCCAGGCGGTTCGTCTCTTCCCTTCCTCTTGAAAAGAGGAAGAAAACTGCTGCTGCGGATGATACCGCGACTACTGGCACCGTGCAGAATTCACCGAGTGCAGCTCCCGCAACGGTGGCTACGGAATATAGGATTCCTAGTTTTGCTGTTGGAGCCTCGACTCCGAAAAAAGTGTCGGGTAGCTCGGCGGATCCTCTTTCCATAGCTCAAGGCCAGGTAAATATTGTTGTTTTCTTCTTCATATTGCACTTTGTCTGTTTGGATTTTTTATCCGGTGCACGGCAGTGCTCCCGATGGGAGTAGCCCCCGAGGCTGTAGTTAATCACGTATGATTGGCTACATGCTCAAAAACCAACTCTCTCTTTTCTTCATTTTATCGGGTGCACGGCAGTGCTCCCGATGGGAGTAGCCCCCGAGGCTATACTCGAATGTTTGCAATCGTGTATAGGCTCAATCTTCTCTTTTTTTACTTTTTCATCTTTATATTTTTGCAGTCTCTTCTTGACTCCCTTGTGGCCGTTGGCCGTCGCGTTATCTCGGCCGAGACAGAATGCGTGACCCTTCGGGGGGATCACGATCAACTTGTCTCGGACAACGATCTTCTCCGAGGTAAAATTATCAACTCTTTCTATCTCATCTTTCCATTCGCATAAATTCCTTTGGGTTTCAAACTTGTTGCTGTGCAACTCAAATCGACGTGTTGAAGGCTGAAAAGGTGGCCGCTGTCACTCGAGTAGGCGCCCTGGAGGCTCAGTTGGAAACTGCTCGAGAGGAGCTCGAATCTTCTCGTAAGCAGTCGACTGACTTTGAGGGAAAACTTGCGGATGCCCAGGACGCCCTGAAGAAACTGGAAGAGACTGGCACGACGCAAGATAATGATCTTGTCGACTTCCTTCGTCCTTTGGCCCAGCGTTTTGCAGGTGAGTTGCTCTTATCCTTTATCTTTCGACCGATTGGTAGGTTCTTTGGATTTTGACTTATCTTTCTACAGGTCTTCTTGGTGTCGATGTTGAGCTTCCCGGAGTTCAACGAGTGGACGCCTTGACAGATTCCTGCGCTCAACTTTGACATCATTCTAACGGGGTTTGCACCCTGATTAGCGATGCTACTCGAGTGTTGACGCAGCTCTATGGGCGTTTTCTGGTCGACGCTGCGGTTCCTCCCCTGCTAAGTGATCTTCTGAAGGTCTTTATGGAGGGCAATCTCCTCGATGCCTACTCGGTTGCTCAGTCAGAGTCCGGGGCGAAGATTGCTATCCAGTTCGCACTGGCGCACGGAGTCGCAGGCTTGGAGGAGGCGTACTCGAACCTTCCTGTCGATGCTGCTACAGGCAAAAAGGTAGCACTTCGTCCTTTCGGCGATCCAGCTGGAGTGCTTGCCCGGAAGTTGTCCGATTTGCTTGCCCGTGCTAGTCGTAGGGGGCATACTGCTGCCAGTGGCAGCACATCTGCAGCTCCTTAGGATAGTTTCTCCGTAGTTTGTGCTTTTGATGTAATGAACCTTGGGATGTATTCCCGTATTCTGCTTTTAATTGAAATGTTGTTTTGATATCTTGAGATGCTTCATGTGATTGAGTTGTCATGAGTTCTCCCGATGGGAGTAGCCCCCGAGCACCTGTCGAATAGGTGGTGTTATTTCTCAAATGTAGCGTCTTATTCCTTAACTGTCCTTTATCTTTCCAGGTAACTGGAGTTCGCATGGAATCCTCGAGTGGGTCCGCTGCCCGAGTGGATCCTCTTGTTGCTGCTGTTGGCACCTTTGCCGGCCTTCGTGACCGTGTTGCGGATGGTGAGCGCAAACTAAAGATTTTGCGCGGGGTGGCGGATGTGGCCAAGTCCAAACAAAAACTTGCGATTGAACGTGAGCAGTTTGTGATGGATGAGTTGGCGGTTGTTGCTAGGGATTTGCTCTGTAAGTATCTCAACCCCCTGGCTTTCTATATTTGCTATCATCCTTTGATCCTGTTCCTTTCTTTGCAGTTGTTCAGCCAGATGACAGGAGTGAGAAATAGTGGGTGGAGAACCATATTCTTCACGAAGCCGGTAGTTCAAAGCCCCATGCAAATAATTTTTGGTCCGATCGTAGTCGAGGCTTTGTGCTCGCTACCTCGAAGTATCGAGTAATCCCGGCCAAGATGCTCGTGAGTTCTTTCCACGAGATTTTGATTGCTGTGAACTCCGCTTTTTATCCATTGGAGAGGGTCCAGAAGATTGGAGCTATCTCCTCAGAACTTTCGGGCGAGAAGGAGAAATCCGCGAGTGTGTCCGTAATCAAATGATCTGTGGTGCGGTAGTGGCGCTCTCCTTCGTCCGATTGTGGCATCCAGAGGTGAATTTCAACTCTATGGCTAGGCTTCCTGATGGTCGGGTCGATATGTCCCCTCATTATAGTGTTGTTCGGCCTGCCGCAGAGGAGATTATTCGATTGACCTTGGAAGAAGTGGATCGGGTGTTAGCCGAGGAAAACACTCGTCGCCATATATAATCATAGGATGTATGTATCCTGTATAGTTGCTCAAAACTTTGTAAGGCATCTACCTTGTATGTAACATTGTGTATATGAAATTATTCCTGTTGTGCTAAGTTTTAGGCGTAGCCCCCGTGTATTTTTGGGGTGTGTACCTGTTTTTTGGCACTTAAAGATGGAGATTCCGAGTAGCTATGGTTGAAGAACCATGTATTTTTAGTGAAATGACTGAGAAGCCATGTGTTTCGGGCTACAAGATGGCTAATATAGCCTTATTTGTATGAGTAAGGTAAATCTAAGGATAGAATTTGCGGAGGTGTGCAACATTCCATGGGTTGGAGTAGACGACTCCAGTCGTCGGGTTCTTTAGTCGATAGGCGCCACCTGGGATAACTTCGTGTATTATGAAGGGTCCTTCCCATGGAGGTTCGAGATTGTGTCCTTCTTTCTGCTTGAGTTGTAGCACCAAATCTCCCACCGTGAAGGCTCTGTGACGTATTCGGCGACTGTGATAATTTTGCAACACCTGCTGGTATACTGCTGATCTTGCGAGTGCAATGTCGCGTATTTCGTCGAGTGCGTCCATATCGTCTGCGAGTGCCCTGTTAGAGGTTTCTTCGCTGTAAGCAACGAACCGTGGGGCGCTGAATCGGACGTCCTCGGGAAGGACGGCTTCAGCCCCGTATACCATGAAGAATGGTGTGTAATTTGTGGATCGATTTGGAGTTGTGCGGAGGCTCCATAGCACGGAGGATAGTTCTTCTTCCCAGTGTCCCGCTGCTGGATGTAGGCGATCGAGTAGTCGTTTCTTGATGCCAGCCGAAACTAATCCGTTGGATCGTTCGACTTGGCCGTTTGTTTGCGGATGAGCCACTGAAGCGAACTTGAGGATGATTCCTTTTTCGTCGCAAAATTGCTGTGTTTCCTTTGCCGTGAAGTTGCTGCCATTGTCGGTGATGATGTTGTATGGTACACAAAATCTACAGACGATGGAATCGAGGAATTTGACAGCGCATTGGGCGCTAGCTGAGGTCACTGGCATTGCTTCGATCCACTTCGTAAATTTGTCAACTGCCACTAGCAAGTGTGTGTATCCACCGGGTGTAGACTTGCGTAATGGCCCTACCATGTCCAGCCCCCATTGTGCAAAGGGCCAGGCGATAGGTATCATATGCAACTCTGTAGCGGGAACGTGAGGTTTGGGTGTGAATCGTTGGCAAGCGTTGCACCTGTCGACCAATTCCTTTGCGTCTCGGGCTGCTGTAAGCCAGTAAAATCCTGCTCGAAAAGTTTTGCCCACGATTGCTTTCCAACTGGCGTGATGTCCGCAATCTCCTTGGTGTATGTCTTGTAGTAATTCTTTGCCATCTTCGGGTGCTATGCATCTTTGCAGTATGCCTGAGATGCTCTGCTTGTATAACTCGCCGTTGAGTACCCGAAAAGATTTGCTGTGTCTCACTATTTGTCGAGCCTCGCGAGGGTCTGTTGGGAGCTGTTTGGCGGACAAGTAGTCGAGATATTTCTGCATCCAGACTGGCTCGACCAGAAAAATTTGTCGTGAGATGCCATGGCTGAGGTCGATGATAGCAATTTGCGGGCTGGCCTCTGTCTCCAATATTGTGGGTGTTTCAGCAGTTTTCTTGACCTTGACTGAATGCTTGGTCATCCTTTCAAAATATATACCAGGCGGTATGGGTGTGTTTGTGGACCCCATGTTTGCCAACCTGTCTGCTTCTTCATTACTGGATCTCGCAACGTGCTTCAGCTCGCATCCTTTGAAACTTCCTTCGAGTAGATTGTACATGTCTTTGTAGGCGACCATGTTTTCTGCGATAGCGTCGCACTCCTTCATTGTCTGTTGCACGATGAGATTAGAATCGCCATAGATCATCAACCGGGTGGCTCCACATGGCATTGCCATCTTCATCCCATGTAACAAGGCCTCATATTCTGCGTCATTGTTTGATGCTGGATCGTCGGGGGGAAGTCCAATCGCAGGACGTACTGCAACTTATCTCCTCTCGGTGATATTAGGACGATCCTAGCTCCAGCTCCTTTATTTCTTTTTGACCCGTCAAAGTACATGATCCAGTTACTCGTATATTCCGGTGGTCCGGGTGTTTGTAGTTCTGTCCATTCGCTCAGAAATTCTACGAGTACATATGACTTCACGGAATTGCGTCCTGCATAGATGATGTCCCAGGCGCCTAGCTCGATGCTCCACTTCGCTATTCTTCCTGATGCCATTGGATTGTTCATTATAGTACCGAGTGATGCGTCGTTTAGCACCGTTACGGTATGCTCCTCGAAGTAGTGTTTAAGCTTTCGAGCTGTAAGGACGACTCCGTATGCAACCTTCTGGTAGTGAGGATATCACTGTTTGCACGGCGAAAGGACCTCACTGATGTAGTAAATTGGCCTTTGCACTCCATTTGCCTTGCCTTCTTCTGGTCTTTCTACTACGATGGCTGTGCTTATCACCTGGTTTGTTGCGGCTAGGTATAGGTATAGAGGTTCCCTTTCGTGTGGTGTAGCCAGGATACGCCTGCTCTGTAGTGTTTGCTTCAGATATGCAAATGCTTGCTTTGCTTCAGGTGTCCACTCGAATTTATCCGTCTTCTTCAACAGTTTATAGAAGGGTAACGCATGTTCGCCCAATCGTGCGATGAATCTACTCAAGGCGGCTAGTCACCCGGCGAGCTGTTGGACTCCGCGTAGATTGGTGGGCTCCTTAATGGTCAAGATTGCTTTTATCTTCTCTGGGTTGGCTTCAATTCCTCGAGCGGAGACCAGGTACCCGAGAAGTTGTCCTGCGGGGACGCCAAAGACGCACTTGGTCGGGTTGAGTTTTATTCGGTAATGCGTTCAACGCGTCGAATGTTTCTCTGATATCGTCGAGAAGCGTATCTTCCACTCGAGTCTTAATGACGATTTCGTCAACATACACTTGTATGTTCTTGCCAATGAGCTTGGCGAGGCATTTTTGCATGCAGCGCTGATATGTTGCGCCTGCGTTCTTGAGCCCGAAGGGCATTGTCGTGTAGCAGTATACACCGTGAGGTGTGATGAATGCTGTCTTTTCCTCATCTTCCTGTTTCATCCGGATCTGGTTGTATCCCGAGTAGGCGTCCAGGAAGGAGAGGCGTTGGCAGCCTGCAGTGGAGTCCATGATTTGGTCGATTCGCGGGAGGGGAAAGTTATCCTTTGGGCAGTGTTTATTCAGCGACGTGTAGTCGATGCACACTCGAAGGATGTTGGTGTTTTTCTTCGGGACCAGCACTGGGTTTGCTAACCAAGTGGATATTTTTATCTCTCTGATGAATTTTGCTGCGAGCAGTCTGTTTATCTCTTCTCCGAGCGCTTTCTGCTTAGGTTCTGAAAACCGTCGGGTGGTCTGCTTGATGGGCTTTGCGTCCTTGTAGACTTCGAGTGAGTGCTCGGCGAACTCCCTGGGCATTCCTGGCATATCTGAAGGCTGCCAGGCGAAAATTTCCCTGTACTCACGGAGGAGTTCGACGAGCGCGCTTTCCTATGCTGGTGAAAGAGTGGTGGACACCATCGCCGTCTTTGCAGAATCCGTCGGGTGTATTTGATGCTTGCGGGTACCGCTATTTGTGTTGAATTCGAGCTCTGGAGCGTTCTTCTTGGTGAGGGGCATCACGGTGTGATCCGTGGTTTTTCCTATCTCCTCTAGTTCTTCCTGCATCCCGAAAGATTGAGCGATCTCGTTGAATTCGATGTCGCACTTGTTGGACTTCTGAAAATCGTCGTCGATGGTGATTGTGCCATATTCTCCGGGTAGCTTGAGCTTCAAATATGCGTAGTGCAGTACTGCCATGAATTTGGCGAACGCTGTTCGACCAAGAATGGCGTGGTACTGTGAGGGCCAGTCGACAACTTCGAAGTCGAGGAATTCTCGTCTGTAATTGCTTTGGTTGCCTAGCACCACCTCTAGGTTGATCGTTCCGAGTGGATGGATTGCCTTTCCTGGAAATATACCGTGGAAAGATGTCTCTAATTCTGCGAGTCCGTCCAAATTCTTGTTCATACGCCGGAGCGTGTCTGCGTAGATGATGTTGATGCCGCTGCCTCCGTCTATGAATACGCGAGCCAGCTCGTAATTGCCAATTTGTTCTTGTATGACGAGTGCGGCGTGCCCTGGTCGATAGACTCGCGGAGGGTGGTCTTCCTTGGAGAAATTTATCGGGTGCTCCGTCATCTTCAGATACTCAATTTTTGTAGCTGGAGTTTGCACAGCCATGCACAGCTGTCGCGTGTTTGTCTTCTGAGCTCTGCGTGATGGACAGATCTTTTGTATCATGCCTAAGAGGCCTGCTGGGTTCGGGTATCATCATGGTCGTAGTTCTTTCTTCTTTTCTTTCGGCCCTGGCGGTCGTCATCACGTGCTGGGGATGAATCTTTCTCGTTACGCACTGCGTCTTCGCCGTTTGCCCATCTATCGTCTATGGCCATTAATTCTCCCATGGTTTTGGGTGCTAGTCGCCCCAGTTCTCCCCTGAAAGAGGTTCGCCGTGCTCCTTTGGCGAATGCTTCAACCGCGACTTCTTCTGATATATTTCCCGCCGTATTCCTTAGTGTGGTCCATCGCTGAATATATTCGCGAGTAGACTCGCCACTTTTCTGCTTGCAGGCTCGTAGCTCCTCGATGGTCGCAGGCCGTTTGTATGTTGCATGGAAATTTTTGCAAAAATCCATGTTTAGGTCATCCCAGGACCCGTAGCATACTTTCGGCCTTCCTTCGAGCCAGCTGTGAGCTGCACCGACCAGGTGTAGGTTGAGGTACTGCATAGCTGTGTTCTTGTTCCCATGTTGGCATTTTACTGCCGTGAGGTAATCCGACAACCAGGCAGAAGGCTCCTGCGAACCGTCGTATTTCTGTACTTCCGTGTATCGCTTAAACCTTTTGGGTAGCGGTGCTTCGCGGATGCTGCGGGTAAAGCATAGGGCTCCGCAGACTTCATCATCGGAGCATGTGGACGGGGAGCGCGCGCGATTTCTGGTCGCCCGACCTTTATCGACCTTGCGTTGGGAGATGTCCGATCGTGCATTGTATCCGGGCTCATCTCGATTGGCGTCTCCTCTCGGCTATTTACTGCGATGCCGCGAGCGACTGCGGTCTCGATCTTTTCGCGGGCTGCGATCACGATTTCCTCGCGGGCTGCGATCTCGATTCTTCCGTGGGCTGCTATCTCGACCTCTTCTTGGGCTGCGGCTACGGTCTCGACCTCTTGGGCTGCTATCTCTGCCACTCGGGCTATCTCCTCGTCGCCGGGCTTCTTTTCCCCGTGCTCGGCGGGGTGATTTTTCCTTATCGGGTGAAGTGTCTCTGCGTCCGCGGGGTGCTTCTTTGTCCTTCGGTTCGGACGCCTTCCTGCGATCATAGGAGGCAAGTTTTGCGGCTGCCATGCCTAGTCCTTTTTGTACTTGCTTGTATTGTTCCGCGCGGGGATCGTTTTCCCCTGGTTGATTTATCTGCATGTAGGTAGCTATGGCCAGCACCGCGACTTCGGGAGTTTGCAGATGGATGTTTCCATCTTCGTCCACACGCATAAGTGATTTGCTGATTCGGCTTAAGGGCTCGCCGTCCATAGTCGCGGTTCTCGAGGCGCGTCCCTTCTTCTGAGGGCGGTTCCCGACGGAAGGTGATAGGGATAGTTGCGCTCGGCGTTGGCTTGACTCGTCCTCCATTTTTTTTCGCACGACTAGATCTTCTCGAGCTTCTTTGATAGCAGTGGCCGCTCTCACTAGATGGTAGTGGTAGGCGACCATGTCTTCGTGTGGGACCCCGGCTGCAGGTGGTTTGCTTGTGCGGATGGCTTCCTTTGCTCGGAGCCAGGCGTCTCGTGAAACGTTGATCTCGGCGCGTTCTTTCGCGCTGTGTTCAGTCTCCGCGGGTGGCTGTTCCGATCCTGCCATGCAGACTTGAGCCAGACGTGGCTTGTGAGTCCTAGGCGCAACTCGAAAGGCCTTCCTGACCCGAGAGGGTTCTTCTGTAGAGAGGTTATGGAAATTGCTGGTGTTGAGGCGGATTGACTCGCCACTTTTCGCCAAGTAGGGTCGTGAATCGACAACTCCTGGGCTGGAAATTGACTCAGATCCCGATTCTTCAGGGAAGTGGAGGATCCCGTCTTTGTTGGTGTAGAACTTGAAGCTCCCGAACGTCAAGGTGACGCTTTTCTCCAGATTGCTGAATTCCGGGCATGATTCCGGCGAGTGAGGGGTGACTACGACAGATCCGATCCGAATCGGGTATGTTAGGGTCGAAGTCGAAGGTTTCCAACGCGAGTTGGTTGTCGATGAAGCCGAAGACGCCGGAGATCCAGCGCCTGCCGTTCCCACAGACGACGCCAATTGTCGAATCTGCATCTCAACAAGTCCCTCGGGTGAAACCATAGGGTTTCGAATAGGAGAACCTGTGGACGCTGGTGGCGATCGTCGGCTAGACAGGATACACGATTTACCCAGGTTCGGCGCCCTCGTAGAGGTAAAACCCTTACTCCTGCCTCTGTCGATCTGTATTATCGAATAGATCGGTTACAATGGGGGATTGCTCGAGAGTACGATCTCGAGCTCAAGGCTTGATGATGCGGTATTGCTTGGCCCTCTCCCGGTGGCTCTCCTGGCCTTATATAGGTGGCCAGGTCCCAAACCGTACCCGGGGAGGACTCGAACTCTAAACCTATGTCGGTTACAAGTTTCCTATCTTATCAGGCAAGGCATTGCGGGTGGGCTTCAACTGGGCTTTCTAGAGTAGTCCAAAGCTTCCCGTATTGGGCCTCAGTCTTGGGCCTAGGACCAGGTATCCTTATTCGCCGGGTCCAGGGTTCATCCCTTCGTCACCGTTTATGTGCTGATATTGGCTATAACCTTTTCAACAAATAGCACACACGGTTAATACTCATTTATGTTGTTAACAAACACACAAAACATAGAGATAACGAAAATACACTTTCAACTAGCCCATTAGTCCCAACGGCATCCCACTTGTCCCGACTAGGAGCGCTACTAGTGCATGTTGCTATTCTAAAAAAAATGCTGCATGCTGCTTGCCCAGCAGGGAGGTAGCCGTCTTCTCCATCCATTTCCAGTTGCAGTGTACACGGAAGTCTTCTCTACTCCAACTGGCGCCTCCTCCTCTATTCTGTTGTTTCACAATTTAGATGGGTTTTGGTGGGACACATGGGACATTCCAAAAGAGCCCACTTAAATCTATGTTTTTGAGATAAGTGGGTAATGGAGGATGGAATAGGTGGGTTAGTATGCATGGTGGGAAGTGGACGTCCCAGACCCGTCCCACTTGAAACCATAGCCGTGACCACGTGCAAAGAGATATACCCTACTTTGTCATTGTTTCTACGAAACTAGCATGGCTCAGATGATACTTTGCTCAGATGATACTTTTAAATAGAAGTTGAGCTCGCTTTGTTTACTCTTTTTATCTTTTAGCACTAACGTATATATCACTAAGTACTGTAAGACATTAGTCCTTTCAAAAAAAAAGTACTGTAAGAAATTAGCATATTTAGAAGTTATATATTATTAAAAAAATGGTTTAGCTGCTTGCATTTGTTTTTTATTTAACAGCCCAATTTTGCATTCGGCACTTGGGGGGCTAGAATTTCTAGATACGGCCCTGGTTTGTACCGATCATTCGCATGTCATTTGAGATTTTATTGTATTGTTCGTAAGCCAGTAATACGCAAGGGCAAATGAAAAGTTACATGAATTTTCGAGCTCTGCATCTGGCGTGGACACTCTGAAACTCAATTACACACACATGAATTGGTCAAACACAACGAACCGGGAAAGAGAAAAGGAGACGCACAGATGGGTTCCACTGTTCCAGCTTCTACGCAATGGGATTACCTTCCTTGTTTTTTATCCACCGAGTAGCCATTCCTCCAGTCGAAGCTGGGGAGATCACCACAGTCGGCGCTCATCAGAGTGAGCTTTTCACCAGCTTCCCTGTTTTGCACGACGCACCCATGGCCTGTACAATTGACTTCAGCCCCAAAGCAATGGTTGCAAGAAGATGCAGTACACGTGGTGAGATTGGCTACAGTTCAGAGGCATGGCCTGTACAATTTACCTCAGCCCCAAAGCAATGGTTACAGGTTTGATTGATGGCATGTTTAACTCTAAAACGTCGACACCGACAATAATCAGGAAGTTACAAACTCGACAACTAAAAAAAGGAAGTTACAAGTTTGATGAAATGATCAGAATTTAGAAAGACAAACTAACACAAGAATTCTGAAGCTTGACACAACTCGATCGATGAATGCTACTCCTAGTATGGGTGAATCAAACGATGTCATATTACAATCTGACAGTAGCCAACACTTGCTGCAAACTAAGTTGGCTGCGCACGACAAGAGCACCTAGTGTGCGGGCACAGGCATCACGCCAAGGCCTCGGGAGCGGAAGAAGGTTGGCATGGGAAGCATGCTCGGCTCCGGCGAAGCGAAGAAGTTTGATCCAGCGAACACCGGATCCCGCTGCTCCTGCTCACTCGTCCGGCTCTGGGCTTCGACCTGTGCGGAGCGAGCCTTCTTGTGCGTATCCCAGCGATCCGTCGAGGACG
Source organism: Alopecurus myosuroides (assembly GCA_028641055.1). Classification (NCBI taxonomy): domain Eukaryota; kingdom Viridiplantae; phylum Streptophyta; class Magnoliopsida; order Poales; family Poaceae; genus Alopecurus; species Alopecurus myosuroides. The sequence continues at coordinate 299,470,889 of CM054057.1, read as the reverse complement.
CGCGGCTGGGCGGCCGCCTTTTGCTGTCCCACTTCTCGCACAACGTGCTGTTGCTTCCCTGGCTCGACGACGATGACGACGACGTGCTGCTGCTGCTGCTACTCCTAGCGATCTTCTTGTTAATGTCCCAGCGCTCGACGGAGGATGCGCGCCCTGGACTTGAGCTGCCGCAGGACGATGCCGGGCTCCTCGGTTTCTTGTACGCGTCCCACCGGTCGACGGAGTCAGCGCGGCCTGGCTTGGGCTTGGAGGCGAAGGAAGACGGCAGGATGATGATGCACGGGGCCACCGTGCTCCTCGGCGGGGTCGGGAGCAGACCCGGGAGAAGCGCTGCGGCAGCCTTCGCCATTGCTCGCTCCACCGAGGCCATCGAGGATCTTCTTGCTCCAAGAAACACAAGCGCGCTGGGAAGAGATCAGAGACGCGCTCTACCAGGGAAAGGGCTGATGGATGATGTGATGGGTTGTGGGGTTGAATTCGGTGCATATTTATTGATCGCCAGAGATGGCCGGGGTCGGATTTCGTCCCGTACTCGGAGAGCAGAGCGCCAAACTTTCCCAAATACGAAGTAGCAAACTAATGCCGCGTTTAACTGACGCTGAGTCTCGGATTCGAACGCTGGAAGGTCGAGGATGTACGCGCGACCGTGTTCTCGTCGGACTTCCGGGTGCACGCGCGCGGCGGCGACCCGGTGGTGTCTCTGTTTGCATCCGCGGCGGCGTGGCCGGGGAGTGGAAATCCCAGCGAGCGAGGTGAGGCCTAGGTTGGACAGACTGTCGTGTCTCCCAGCCTCCTCGTCCTCTGCGTTCATCTCCTCCTCCACTCCCGCTGCCGCTGTGCCAGCGCCCACTGCCTATTCGACGGAATGGCCGCGGTAGGCGGGGATGGCAGCATCAGCGCTCTCTCGGAGGCGATCCTCGAGCAGGTGCTGTCCCGAGGCCGCGCGTTCGTGTTCGTCCTTGCTCTCCCGCCGCTGGCGCGTTCTCTGAAAGTTGGAGCAAGCGTGGCCAAGTTCAACCACCAGCTGCTCTTGCGCCCCGCCTGGAGCATGCGCAAGTCCATACTCTGTCAACAGCCACCGCAAGGAGTCGGTCAGTACGTCGAGGAGTGGATTTGGTAGGCTATCATGTGTGACGTTCAGAGGCTCAGAGTCCTTGTTAGCTTCAGTCTGCTCATCTGGTCATAAGATGTCACCAAAGCATCTTAGTCCATTCCCAGTAAGTTAAATTTGATTGTGACATACTTCTTTTATTATTTTGTACTCTCGACGGAGGGAGGGAGTATATGCTTATGTGTCAAAAAGAAATCACTGAAAAAGCTACCAAAATCAGTAGGAGTAAATGTTTGAATTTTTAGTGTTGGTTGTTTATACAATGGAACATTTGTATGTGATGAAAAAAGTACTTAGTAAATAATGTAATAGCGTAAATAAAGTATATTCCTCTTTAAGTTATTAAAAAGTTGTTCTAGACTTGTAGTAGTAGTACTGCTATAAGGTTGGTGCCAGTGCATCACGGGTTAGCCCCGTCACGTCAGTTTTTCCCCTCACTATCACCCCACTCTCACGGCACAGTGCCAGTGCACGGGCTATAGTCCCCACTATCACTTCTCTCTCCTCCACATCAGCATTTCTCTCTCCTCCACATCAACATTCATTTTTCAGATTAAAACATTCAAAATAATGCAAGAAAATTATTGTATTCAACTAAAATTGTTACCGATTACATTATAAATAAAAAATTACATAAAAAATGAAAAGTTACATAATCTAGGCATGAGCCCGCACATGCTCAATCAAATCATGCTGGAGCATTGGAACAAACATTCCAAAAGCAAAAATCTTTCGGTTTGAAAATCATTGGGTTAAGCAACCTGGTTTCATTGACCTAGTGACAAAGATTTGGAATATTCCAGTTATGGCCAAATCCATTACCTCCAAAATCACTGCTAAATTAAAGAATCTTAGATATGCTTTGAAGGATTGGGGAAGAAATTTATCTCAGTTAAAGATTCTTATTGACATGAGTAGTAAAGTGATCTTATTCCTGGACCATTTGGAAGATGTAAGGAAGTTGAGTGTTCCTGAATTTAATTTCAGGCTTATTGTTAAAACGCATATCAAGAATCTCCTTGCTCTACAATCTGATTACTGGAAACAACGATGTACTATTCGTTGGGCTAAACTGTCTGGTGAAAATACTAAATACTTTCATGCCAGAGCCACTGAGAGATTTAGGCGTAATTCTATTCCATCCATCTCAGATGCTTGTGGGAATTTATTGGTGGATCATTTGGACAAAGCTGCTGCTTTTTGGTCCTGTTTTAAGAACAGAATGGGTGTCTCCTGCCCACCCATGACAGATACTGATTTGTCTGTTTTCTTGCCTGTGGTTGAAGGTTTAGAAATCCTGGCTAATCCTTTCACTGTTGAAGAGATTGAGGGTGTTGTAAAACACCTAAAACCTGATCGTGCGCCTGGCCCAGATGGTTTTACAGTGCTTTTTATTAAACACTGCTGGAGTATAATAAAAGAGGACTTTATAAAGCTATGCAATGAATTTCACAGTGCTAAGATTTCTTTGGAAAGTATTAATGGCTCTTTCATTACTCTGATTCCAAAAACTAATTCTCCTGAGATAGTGAATGATTTCAGACCTATTTCTCTGACCAATACTTGTTTGAAATTTATCACAAAAATTCTGGCTAATCGTTTCCAAGATAAAATCTTTGGATGCATCCATGCTAATCAATATGGTTTCATCAAATCCAGAACTATTCAAGACTGTTTGGCCTGGTGTTTTGAGTACATCTACCAGTGTAAGCAGTCTAAGCAGAAAGTGGTGATTTTCAAGATTAATTTTGAGAAAGCTTTTGATACCATTGAGCACTCTGCTATTTTGCAAATTTTGAGATTTAAAGGTTTCCCTCCTTTAGTGATAAAATGGGTCAAGGAAATTCTAGCCTCTGGATCATCGTCGGTTCTGTTAAATGGAGTTCCTGGCAAATCTTTTGTATGCAAAAGAGGTGTCAGGCAGGGAGATCCGTTATCACCAATTCTATATGTGTTGGGTGGGGATCTGCTGCAAAGTATTGTGAACTTGGCACTAAGAGATGGAAGACTCCGGTTGCCAATTCCAATAGGTGGAGATTTTCCTATTGTCCAATATGCTGATGACACTTTAGTCATTCTACCTGCTGAAACGGCACAATTATCGGTTTTTAAAGATCTGCTTAACCTTTATGCTCATATCACTGGGTTAAAGGTGAATTATAACAAATCTTCCATGATACCGATCAATTTATCAAAGCAGGAAACTGTTGATTTGGCTGTTGTTCTGGATTGTAATGTGGCCTCTATGCCCTTTACATACTTAGGCTTGCCCATGGGAACCACAAAGCCAACTATCAAAGACTTTGCACCTTTAATTGCCAGAATTGAGAGGAGACTTTCTGCTACAGTCTCGTTTCTTTCTTATGGAGATAGTTTGGTTCTTGTGAACTCGGTTCTTTCCTCCTTGCCCTCATATTACATGTGCACACTTGTAATACCTAAAGGTGTCATTGACATAATAGATAAAGCAAGGAGGAGATGCTTATGGGGGAAGGACAAAAATAAGCAACGAGTGAATTCTTTAGCTGCATGGGATATGGTTTGCAGGCCCAAAAACAAAGGAGGATTAGGGATCATCAATCTTCAGATTCAAAATAGAGCTCTACTACTGAAGTTCTTGGCAAAATTCTATAACTCTATGGATATTCCTTGGGTTCATTTAGTCAAGAATGCCTATTATTTTCAATCAGTACCACATGTTGTCACTTCTTGTGGTTCTTTCTGGTGGAGAGGTGTTATGCAATTATCTGATACCTGGTGTTCCATATCTTCTTGTGTTTTGGGAAATGGTTTTACTGGGCTTTTCTGGAAAGATTCGTGGATAGGGCAACCTTTGGCACTAAAATTCCCAAGACTATTCTCCTTTGCCAAGGATCCACTGTCTTCTGTAAGGGATTTAATAATGTTGACAGATCTCTCGGATGCTTTTCATCTGCCATTTTCAAATGAAGCTTTCCAGGAGTACACTGATTTGCAAGTCATAGTGGATACTGTCCAGTTGACGGATAATGAGGATAGTTGGAGATGCAATTTCAATAAAGGGGTTTATACCTCAAGTAATTTTTACCAACTTCAATTTGCTCATTTACCTACTGATGGACCTGCAAAATGGATATGGAAATCCAAATGCATGTCAAAACATAAATTCTTTGCTTGGTTGATTCTCAAGGATAGAAATAATACAAAGGACATGATCAAACGAAGGAACTGGAAGATTGAAGGCACTGATCATTGTGTTCTTTGTTGCACACATTGCCATGAGGACTGGATCCATCTGTTTTTTCAATGTGTTTTTAGCACCCGGATTTGGAACTATTTGCAAATCAGCTGGAGTGATAGCACACTTGTGCAAAATATTAAGCTGGCAAAAAATTCTTTCAAAGGACCTTGTTTCACTGAGATAGTGATTATTGCATGCTGGATTATTTGGAAGCAGAGGAATGGAGTCATTTTTAAATCGGAAAGACATTCCTTTATGGGATGGAAAGTGGGCTTCTTGTTAGATCTCCTTATGCTTAAGCATAGGTTGAGTGCTTCTGTGGCTGCTGATTTAGCTGTATGGATTAATTCACTAAATTAGTCTGGGATAGACTGCCTTAGTCTAATTCCTTGTAATTTTGTATATATCTGTAACTGTAACACTCTTGGTTGGCAATAAAGGGCTGTGGGGGGCTCCCCTGCAGTAGAAAATGTTTCAAAAAAAATCATGCTGGAGCTGTGTATACATCGGCGAGTCACTCATTTCGTTGTCCATCTGAATCCTGACTGCTACGCTTGGTGGTGCATTGTTATGTATCGTAGGGCCGACATTGGAATCAACTGTCTCATAGATGTTCTCCAAATTGGTACCACGCTCATCGTCGATGATCATGTTGTGCAGAATGACACATGCACGCATGATCAACCAAGAGTACGCCTGGAGTAGGAGCGTTCCGGAACTGTTATAATGTTGAACCTAGCCTTCAACACTCCAAATGTACACTCGACAACTTTGCGCCAAGATGATTGAGCAGTAGTGAATAGCCGATGCTTTTCACTTTGTGGAAGAGTAACACCCTTCATGAACACCGGCCAGGAGGGGTAGATGCCGTCGGCAAGGTAGTAACCCCTGTTGTACTCGTGTCCATTCACCGTGAAGTTCACTATGGGTGCTTCTCCTCTAAGCACATCCGTGAACAACGGCGACTGATTGAGTACATTCATTTCGTTGTTGGACCCGGCGACTCCAAAAAAGGCATGCCAGATCCAACGATCATACGACGCAACGGCTTCTAAGATTATGGTAGGGTGTTTGATGTCTCCCCTTGTGAATTGACCGGCATGCGCAACTGGGTAGTTCCTCCACTGCCAATGCATGCAATCGATGCTCCCTAGCATGCCCGGAAAGCTACGCTCCTCGGCTTTCGCTAACAGACGCTGAGTATCCGCGACAGTAGGTAGATGGCAAAACTCTTCCCCGTAACAGTGAATGATGCCCTCACAGAATCTCTCTAGACACTCTGACGAAGTTTGTCTAGCTAACTTAAGCCACTCATCTATCGTATCCGCAGCGGCTCCATAAGCTAATAGGCGCAAAGCCGCAGTACACTTTTGTAGGGGAGAAAAACCAGGACGGTTGGGAGCATCAACTCTTTGGGTGAAATACGGAGAGTATTCACCCAATCTATCCACAATGCGTAGAAAAAGGGATCGCCTCATCCGATACCTTCGCCGGAAGAAGCTCGGAGGATAAGCACAGTTGTCGGCGAACTAGTCGTCGTAGAGCCGATCGTGGGCGCCCAGACGATCACGCCTGATGAACTCTCGATGGCGTCACGGCCGTCTTGGCTCCGCTTCGAGGTTGAGCATCGCCGCCTCATACTCCGCCTGGAATGCACCGATCATCTCACCCTCCATTCCGTCGCTCGAATTGCTGCTGCTGGATGAAGACATGGCGTCGAGAGGAGTGCAAATGGAGAGTGAAGGAGATGCAGTGAGGTGTGGAAAGATTGAAACCATATGGGGGGTATTTATAGGGGGTGGGGATGAATTTTTAGGTTTTTGGCTTTTTTCGGATTTTTTTAGCCAGCAACGGCTAGCTGACGTGGACGAATCAGATCGCGCCACGTCAGCTAGCCGTTACAGCGCGGCCCCGCTCCCACTCTCGCCCCCCCTCTCGCCCGCGCGGTGCCAATGCACCGCCTCCCTCTCGCCCGCCCTCTCGCCCCCCTCCCGCCCCTCTTGCCCCGCCAGCGCGGGCGGTAGCGGGCGCTACCGCCGGGCGACGGTGCCACCTCCCCGCGCTCCCCTCTCGCCTTCCTCCAGCCTCGCTCTCGCCCGCCCCCGGGCGGTATCGCCCCCCTTGCAGCCTCCACTAGCACCAGCCTAAGTCATTACTGGTTTGTTCACTCAGACAATGCTAGTATCGTCTGCCACTTGTCAATCCTTTTTTTAAGGGAATAGGTAGAGTTGTCTCTACCTTATTACAATGTTTGTGAGGTTACAAGGCAGGGCAAGTACCCCAAGTAATAGCAAAGAAGAAAGTAAAGAAATTCAGAGAAATAATAACTATACAAATTCTTCAGGTGCTCACTTTGAGCGCCCAAATCCTGATGCTGGGTGCGTGCTTAGTTGATCTATTGGTCCATTCAGTGAGCTCATAACCGCATGAAGCACGTTTTCCCGTATGTCTAGGTTTCTGTCAAAAACCCTCTTGTTACGTGTCTTCCAGGTTGTGAGCAAGCATGCAGCGAAGCATATAGGCCAGAGGTTTTGGATCTATCTGTTTGTTGCACTTGGCTAACAAACGTGGAGATGTCTAGCGATCGTGCAACACTGCGGTTGAGTTCTAGATTCTTCCAGATCCATTGAGCACATCGACAGTGCAGGGCTATGTGGTGGACCGATTCAGGTGAGGGCAGATGTCACAACCGGCGTCAGATGCCCATGTCATGGAAATGATGTTATCCTTTGTGTTTAGCCTACCCCTGTAAGACAGCTGCTCCATGAGAGATTGACGGTTGAAAAAGCTGGATCTTCCATGTGTTGTTCCCTTTTTTTTCCAAACGACAACGAGTCGGGTTCCACTATCGTGAGATAACGGAACAGAGGTCTTATTTACAAACTGAAAGGAGAGAAAAGGAAAACACAGTACTGCTTGGAAACAGACAACACCCCCACACAGAGGGAGGGGTAGAGCCCCAAGCAGCCATGCCAACACACGCAACAAGATAACGTGAAGTTCAAACACTCCAGACAGTTTACGATACTACTAAGGGGGTAGTTTAAGAAGTAGCAAAACAGCACCAGTTGCACACAGAAATACAAGAAAACAACGGCAGCAAGGTGAAGTATCATCCAAGAACGTCCACCTCTTCATCAACATCGGCTTCTGGGGGCGCAGTCATGCACGCCCTGGCTTGGTTGCGAGCATGTTGTCCCAACGCCGCGTACTGAATCATCCTGGCTTCTTCCTCAACATAAGTCCCATCGTCTGTAGCTTGGAGACACGCCCAATACCGGAGAAAAGCACACATATAGCAGATAAGTTCTACAGGGGAGGAAATGAATTTCTTCTCGAAACAAGCTATATTCAGAGTCTTCCAGATTGCCCAGCAAAAGGCAGCAACCCCAACAATGTGCAGATTTGTTTTATCAGGAAAGAATTTAACAATCCACCAGAAATATTGAGTAAAGTTGGAAGGTCTATTAAGATCCCTCAGAACAGAGCAAATAACCCCCACACATATAAATAGCCACAGGGCAAGAGAAAAACGGATGGTGAATAGACTCAAAAACAGAACAAAAGTTGCAGGAGTAATCCCCTTTCCGATTTCTTTTTTTCATGTTATCCTTTGTGGCAATGGAGTTATGCCAGATCAGCCACAACCAAATCTTGACTTTTAGAGGGATTTTAGCTTTCCATAACTGAGCAAAAGATCTGTCCACAACAGAGGAGGACAGGTGATTGTACATAGATTTGACAAAAAAAAATCCAGATTTAGTCCATCTAGGCCTATCAGGGCCCTCTCCCAAAGCCACATTCATGAGAAGATTTCTCAGGTTTGCAGCTTGATGTTGCAATTCAACACTCAACCACCTCCTAAACTCAAAAGGACACCATCTGCCATGCATTTTCTTGACAGTGCAGATTTGGAGAGAACCGACTTCATAAAGATCAGGAAATTTGTCACAAAGAGGAGTTGTCCCACACCACTGATCATGCCAAAAATCAGTTTCCCCTCCCCCATTAACAATCATCAACCTTCCCTAGATATACCACTGTTTAACCTTCAAAAGATTCTTCCATACAAGTGAGTCTTGCTGCCTCATGTTAATCCTCCAAATCCCATGAGAGATGCCATATTTTTTCTTAACTAAACACCGCCACAAACCATCCTCCATCTCCAGCCTCCACCACCATTTGCAAAGGAGACTGATGTTGAAAAGTTTCAGATTCATGATGCCTAGACCCCATTTAGCTTTTGGTTTGTTGATAATATTCCACCTTACCAAGTAGTACTTCTTCTTGGAACTGGTTCCTTGCCAGAAGAACCTCCTTATAATTTTAGTCATTTCCTCCAGGCAAGTCTCAAGGAGTAAATACATTGACATGTGGTAAATAGGAATGTTGCTGAGAGAAGACTGAATCGGAGTGAGCCTCCCACCAATGGAGGAATTGTTTCCAGCCCAACCATCCAATTTCTTCCTCAATCTTTCCACAAGGAGTTTTAGGTCAGAAACCAAAATCCTAGATCCACTGACAGGGACTCCCAGGTATTTCATTGGCCAGTGACCTAGCTGACAACTCAACATATCAGAGTATACAACACCCTTGACAGAATCTTCCAGAACCAAAAATAGTTCGTTTTTCATGAAGTTGATTTTCAATCCAGACATAGCTTCAAACAAATACAGAATCAGTTTTAGCTGTCTTATCTGGTCAACATCATCTTGGACCATCAAAATAGTGTCATCAGCATACTGAAATATAGCAAACCCTTTGTCAACCAGATGTGGTACCAACCCAACAATTTGGCCATTTGCCCGAGCCTGTTGAAACAACCTAGCTAGCCCCTCCGCTGCAAGATTGAACAGGAAGGGTGAGAAAGGGTCCCCTTGCCTCACACCCCTATGACTGCCAAAATCTTTCCCCCTGGTGTTATTGATCTTCACACACAAAGTCTCATCTCTGATAATCTCCTCAATGAGTCTTCTCTAGAGTGGGCTAAAGCCTTTCAAGGACACACAGTGAAGTAAGTAGGCCCAATCAGCCTTATCATAGGCTTTCTCTCTATCTTAAACACCACACCTTGTTGCTTCCTCTTCTTAGACTCATGCACAATTTCATGAAGAGACATAACACCCTCCATAATGTTTCTCCCTTTGATAAATGCAGTTTGACACTTGGAGATAAGCTTTTCCATACAAGGTTCCACTCTGAGGGTGGCCACCTTAGTGATGATCTTATAGATTACATGCAACAGGTAGATGGGTCTATATTTCTGCAAGCAGTCTGCATCAGGAGTCTTATGTAGCAGAATTATCATCCCAAAATTAAGTCTATACATGCCAAGGTTCCCTAGGTACCAATCACTGAATAGCCTCATAACATCACCCCTTACTATGCTCCAAGAGGCTTGAAAGAACTCAATAGGAATTCCATCAGGGCCAGGAGATTTGTTTCTAACCATAGAGTCGATAGCAGTCTTGACCTCTTCAACAGAAAAAGGACTATCAAGCACAACATTATCAACAGCTGACAATTTCTCCTCTTCCCCCCAAACATCAGGAGAGAAACTCATCAAGTCTCCTTCCCCAAGTCCAAACAACTGGTAATAGTAATCAATGGCATGGACTAGAATCTCAGCAGTCCCTTGGACACAACTTTCACCATTAACCAAAGAATACATACTATTTTTCCTTTTCCTCACATTAGCAATTCTATGGAAGAAAGCAGAATTTGAGTCTCCTTGAAGGAGCCACCTCTCACTGGACCTTTCATGCTAGAATGTATCTTCCTGAGCACATAACCTCATCAAATCACCATGGATAAACCCCTTTCTATCATGTTGGTCAGCAGACAACTCCCCCTGCTCTTCCAACTATTCCAGAGAATCAAGATCAAAAGTAAGCTCTTTCCTTAACCTAATAGAGTCCCCCTAATGTTGGCCCCGGCCTTTCAGACTGTTATTGACCTTCTTTAGCTTCACCTGTAAGGATGAGACACTATCCATAGAGGGAATAACGACTTCCCAGGCTCTTTCAACTCTATTAACAAAATCAGGGTGGGATAACCAAGATTTTTCGAATCTAAACTCTTTCTGCTTAGGGATCACCACCTCACCAGTATCAACAATCAAAGGATTGTGATCTGAGATGACCCTAGGAATCTTCCTAACATTTGTAAGGGGAAAAAGACTTTGCCAATCAGATCTCATGAGGACTCTATCAAGTTTTTCAAGAGTAGGATTTTTCTGATTGTTAGTGCAGGTAAACATGCCTCCAGACATATCCACCTCCCTAAGGCAATATGTTTTAATAATAGGATTGAAAACATCTGAGAACTTGCTAACCCCTCCCGTTTATTTTTTTCAAAAGAAAATCTCAAAATGTTGAAATCCTCCCCCCCCCAATAAGAGCAGGCAAAGACAAGTGAGAGCACACACAAGCAAAAGAAGTAAGGAAATCAGTCTTATCATTGTCCTGAGCAGCCCCATAGACCACCATAAGAATAAGCTCCTTATTGATTTTCTTATCAAGCACATGGGCTTTAACAAAGAATCATTAATAACGTCAAATCTAGAGGATTTGAAACCACATAAAATGCCCCCAGATCTACCAACAGAGGGGGACCAGTGCCAAAGATACATACCTTCAGATCAAATTTTCTCCACTCCTCAGGACCCACAATAGATTTCATAGTCTCTTGCAACCCAATGAAATCAAACTCGAAATCTCTAATCATATCAAGGAGGTTAGTAGAAAAACCTTTCTTACCCACACCTCTACTACTCAGAAAAACACCAATCATAATAATTTCTTAGGTTTTGATCTTAACCTTGGTCCATCAACAATACCACTCAGAGGGTGGTTTTCTTGGACCCTACAAAGGGAAGAAGTACCACCAAGGGGTACACCCCGAGAAGATTTGCCCTTAGACATAGATTTCTTTTTCATCCTTTTAGAGGCCCTTTTGGAAATAACAGGATTAAAAGGAGTAGGGTCACTATCAGATGAGGAATCCCTGGCCTGTTCCTCAATGGGAGGTAAACTTAAAGGGGCGGATTCATTGGGGTGCAGGGGTGCAACAGGACCCTCAGAGTTAGAACTAGATAAGACTTCCTTTTTTAACAAATTAGCCCTAGTCACCTCCCAATCTAGAAGTAAATTGACAGTTTCTAAAGTAAAGGATGAGGGATCAATGCCTAGTTCAAGAGCTTTATCCATAACATCATTATCAGCTAAACCAGAGAAGAAATTTGAACACGCAGGCATACCTTCATCCCTTCTGGCAACAAATTGAGAAGCTCTCTGAAGAATATTTCATTAGCCCTCCCAGCAGCAATAATCCTTGCACTGGCCCTAGAGGGGGCAGGCTGGGCAGGAGTAATGGAAGATGGAGGTACCCATGTAGGATGAGAGCCACCAGCCAAAGAAGGACTGTGAGTGATTTCATTAATGTGCACCTTAGAGGGTGCACTTGCTGGAAATCCCCAGAGTCAATAGACACATCAAACATTGATCTAGATAACCCTGCAGAGCTCATAGAAGTGTCAGGAGACTCAATGACAGGCTGCAGCTCAACACCAGGGATCTGATTAAGCATCCCCTTCCACGGGTGTTTTTTGTCACTCCTAGACTAGATGAGTTGTTTGAGAAACTCCTCATAAGTGAGCTCATTCTGCAAAGGCTCCTCAGGGTTTTCCACCACCCCAACAGTTAGGAGTTTGGGGTTAGCTAAGTACTCCAGATACATGTTGTAATGATCGACAGTAGGTGCAGTTTGAATCCTGGAATTCGAACTTCCAATAGGCAATGGAATCATCTGCCTTTTATCATGATTGACATTGAAACCAAGCATGTGGATCTGAGCAGAGAAAGATTACTCATCACTATCTTCCTGGGAGCTCACAGATGGTTCAGGTGTCTTCCTCTTGCCCTTCTCATCAGCTGGTAGGTCCTTGCTCTGCACTATCTGGATTGAACTACCAGCCTGTCTACCATAAGAAGCCCTGACATGCCTCATGAAACCTCCAGCAGCTGAATTTGAAGGGGTTCTGTTACAGCTAGGGGTATCTTTCCGAGCCCTCTTGGGAGTGTGGTGAGAGTCACCTCCCCCATGGCTGCCCCCATCGTTAGGTCTATTTTCTGGCTCAGAAACTGCACCTTTATTCTGCTTACTCACAGGAATCTCCCTAGTAAATTCAATATCATAAAACTTGTTTGCAATGTCGACATTGGATACCACAGGGGGACCATAGATACATCAGAGTTACCAATCTTGATTCTGACATAGTCCACATTGTTGAGACTGTGCCTATTTACAAGAATCGTCCTCCCAACCAGGCTGCCAATGAAAATAGGAGTGGGATAGTTCCTGTTGTCAAGAGGGATCCCTTTCACCTGGAACCAAGCAATGTCCAATTCCCCTGTAGCTCCATACTCAGGAGTCCAATGTTCAACTTTGATCACCACTCAAGGAATGGTTCTAAGATGAGCGTTGCTAAAAGGGACCCAAGCATCAATATCCCTAGAGCTAGGAAAACGCATGAGAAACTTCTTAGCAGCAAGGGGTTTTGCATACCACCTCCAAGTGCACATCCTTCCAGCCCACTGTGAGAATTCTTCCTCAATTTCTCTCCCAGATGGGTTCCCTTCCAGAATTTCAATAACAGCTTGATGCATCGCTTTAGGAGGGGCTGCATTCCTAATATCAGGAATGACAAAGAACCCCCCACCTGGAATGGCTGCACCCACAAAGGGGGCTTCCACCTCCCACGGTTTGATTTCATTGAAGACAAATTTATCATAGTGGTCATCACCACACATCAGACAAATATTATCAGTATCAACAACCTGAACTGCACTATCCTGAAACTGAACTGAACGAGGAGGAACTTGTCCATCCTTATTGTTGGCAGAAGCATCATCGGACTGATTGTGGAAAGTGACAAAACCCGCATCTCTTCCCATCCTAAGCATCCCCGTCTGATTTGGAAAAGAGACAAAACCATGGTCACAACCAACCTCAATCGTCCCGATAACTGCAGAGGAGTCATCGAGATTCAACCTCAAGCTAGGGTTGTAAAAAGCATATTCCCTCCTATCTTAAGTAGAATTGTCAGATTCAACCTCAAGCATTTATGTCCTATGATTCCAACGGTCTCTATTACCTTGATCAACGGAGGAGTTCCTAGGAGGGGCGCGACCGATAGCCCCCAACCAGTTGTTGTTGAAGCCACCTCGCGTCACGACCCGCACCTCGGCCACGGTCGCGGCTGCGAGAGTGCGAATCTCCATAGTCACGGCGGTATTCACGGTGGGAGTCGCCTCTCCCCCGCGGCGGAGCAGGAGTGGCGTACCCCGCAGAGTTTGCATGACGATTCTTTGGGTCAAACGCACCAGCCGCGTAGCCACCCGGTGGTCGACATGGAGGGAAGTTCGCCCTAGGAGGAGGCCCGCTTCCACGGCCCCCACGCCTATCGTAGTTGAACGACATGGCCGGAGGCGGAGAAGAAACCACCGCAGAGAAGCTGCGAGAATCACCTTGCACCGTGCCTTCCCACCTTGGAACACCCGGGATTGGATCTGAGTGCCGAAGAATCGATCTACGAGGTAGGATCTGGACGAACACAACCCTAGGTCTCCCCGCTGCCCTCCCTTTCTCCCAAATGTGAGCGAATCTGGAGAATGGATCTGGAGCAGGAGGGGGCGTGGGGATAAGGATATCCCACCAACCTCAGCGCTAGGCCCACCCGCAGCGGGCGCGGGCGGTGCGCCGTGACACCTCCCCGATGGGTCGCGGAACAATGCACGAGGGCCCAGCGGCAGACACAGACGTTGAGGGACGCGTGTGCCATGATTCTGGACGCGTGGCGATGAAATGGACTCCCCAATCTCAGCGGTGTAGCACGAAAAAGAGATCCGTGTACTCGAGGTGACCACTTCGTCGTGTCGGAGGAGCCGAACGTCGACGACGACCCCATCCGACCCCATGCGAACGAGACGTCGCTCGACGCATCTGAGAATGACCGTGCCAAACCTAGCGCGAGATTCACCAGAGACGTGGTACACCAAACTCCATCTCAGCAACGTAGAAGAGGAAGGCCACGCTTCCTCTACACGTGGGCTTGACGGTGGGTGCAGACACGCGGTGGCACTAGGATCGCGGCGGTGGTCGGCGGCCAGCGGCTGCTCTTGCAACGTGTCGGTGGAACCGCTCATTCCGTCCTACCACATGAATAGACTCCAAGACTGTTCCATGTGCTGTTCCCTGGCGAAGGTGAACAAAACCTTGAATCTTAGGTATTGCAGGCAGACATGCTTGTAATCTTTCACTTGTTGTGGGGTGTCGCATTTCGGCAGCATAGTGATAAAAGCGGTATTAACTCCTACCAGGTCGATGAGATTCTATTCTAGGTCTTTGAACAGTCTGCGCAGATCTCTTGCCAATCGAAGTAGCATTTGTAGAACTCATTGGTGAAACCGTCAGGCCAGGACTCCTGTTGTTAGGCGCCTGCATGATGCAATGGGCGATCTTTTGCCAATCGAAGTCTTTGGCTAGTGGTAGGAGCATGTCTTGTTGAGGGGCATATAGGGCTGCCAAGTCAATGTTTGGTGTCCAATTTCTGGTTTCAGTAAATAAATTCCTGAAGAATTGCGGTTGCCAGCCTTAGTTTGTCTGCGTCGTCGAATAATTCCTCGTTCTCATGCCTTAAGAACTGAATTTTATTCTTCCTAAACCGATATGTTTCCATGGTGAAGAATCTAGTGTTCTCATCACTTAGCTGATACCATTTTACCTCTGTCCTTCCATTTTTTGAGCTGTGATCTTGTTGAGTTCAACAATTTTTTTTGTACATGTTTCCTGAAGATGAACTCCATGCTTGTCAGGTTCCTCCATTCCTCAATTGCATCAATGTACTGAGTGGCAGCGGACACGTTCGCTTCTAGTTTTGTTTGTGATTTTTGCCTTCAGCCCATTCTCTTGTGGCTGCCCTGACCCTCTAAGCCTGAGATTTGCACGCACGACCCAGGCCAAGGCCAGGGCAGCCCGGGTCCTGTCTACGCCCCTGCTTGTCGCAGTGGCCATTGGCCGGGTTCCCATTGACAGGTTCTGCTTTGTTAACCGAATGAGCGTTGGGATTTGGCACAAATGGTTCTCATATTTCAACACCGTGTGGCGAATTTTTGCACCATTGGCTGTCAGAAACAGTGGAGTGTGATCTGATGTGGCATTGGGAGCGCCTTGCACACAACCTGGACAAAAAGTTGGCTCCACTGAACATTTACCAGAATTCTATCCAATCGGACTAGTTTGGATTTCTTCACTTGTTAGACCAAGTAAACCTCCGATTGCAAATGTCAATATCCATTAGCTCAGGTTCATTAATCCATGCGTTGAATTCATCTGTTGCTTGCCAGTAAATGTTACTGTTGTTTTTTTCTCAGTTGTCGATCTGTAGATATTAAAGTCACCCGCTAGCAGCCATGGTTGGGCATTGTGAGGTTTCAGATTCTTCGTATAGTTGAAGAAAGTTGTCTGTTCTGCTCGCTCATTTGGTGCATACACATTCGTTAGCTGAAATGTTGTAGCGTCAGCGGTCGATGTAACCTGGACAGTTAGCCGATGCTTATCTTGCGAGATGACTGTTATTGAGTAGTTCTTTCCGTTCAACGCGATCAGCAGACCTCCCGATGCGCCGTCATAGGTTGGAACACATAGCTGGATAGCTTTACTGGAAGAAACTGAGTTGCTTTGAATTTTGATATAGTCTCGAGTTTGGTTTCTTGCAAGCATTGAATGTCTGCATCTGCTCATGAATCGAGCTGTAAACTGTAGTGTTTTTCTCCTCATCCCCCATGTCAATCCTTATTACTGGAGTAAATCAACACATCTCCACTAGAGGCATGACTTGAGGTGCTCCTTTGATGGCTGCGGTTTACGGCAATGTGGTCGGATGTCATTTTTATTATTTTGGCTAAACTCTTTTCTAATACTGAAAACATCTACAATAAGGTCAAGTTAGAATTTTAGTCTAGGTTTACTCGATTGAAGTACCTCTACTGTAAATCTCCTTCTGAAGCAATTTAACACTCCTAGTTTATCAAAAAGTAAACTTCAAATCTTACTGTGCGGAAAGACGAGGAGAGGGATGGGTCGCTCTCGCGCTCGCCGCCGTAGCCCACGCTCCCGCGCTCGCCACCGTAGCCCACGCTCGCCCGTCATCGCCGCTCCCTCCGGCGATGGCGCCACCAAATCCTGCCCCGCCGCGCCTCGCGCCTTAGGTCCCCCCATTTCGCCCCCTGGTTGCCCTGCCCCCACCGCGTCCAGCTCCACGGACGGTGCCGCCGCGCCCGGGGTCGGGTGCGGTCTGCCCGCGTTGCTGGGGGCGCCGCCGCCGTGCCCCTCACCCGAGCCTGCTCGCCCCCCATGCCCCCCCCCCCCCCGCGTCCTCCCGCCTTCCTGGTTCGCTCCAAGTCCGGCCGCTGCGCGCTCGACAGCGGCGAAAACCCCCTCCCGTGTCTTCCGTCGCATCGTCTCCCGGCGGCCCGGCGAGACTTTCGCTGCCCGTATACGGCGAAGTTCGCCTCCCCGGTGTGCGAGTGGCAGGAACCCTCCCCCCGTCCCCTAGCCACCCCCGTCTTCGTCGTGCGCGACCCCGGTGACCGCCCTGTGAACCGGTTTGTCGTGGCGAACGGGATGACCTATCTCTTCTCCACCTTCGCCGATCGATTCAGAGTGGTGGACGTGGCTGAAGGCGTGTTCCGCACCACGGTGGCCTCGCCTCAGGTTGCTGTCGTTCTGTTGCGCCGCCGTGCGTTTGTCTTCGCCGGAGTCCTGTTCCGGCTTCGGCGTGATACCCCGACAGGCGTCCAATGGTCGGATGTGCAGTTCCCCGGGCCCGCGTGGATTTTTGGCAGTTTGACTTTCCCCGCACCTACCGAGCTGGACGTGGGCCTTCCACTCTCCACGTCCTCCTGCTGGCCCCCACCCCGCGCCCCGTCCCGCCCCACCACCCCCACCGCCTCGCGGACCCCAGCGGAGGCTGGCGTGTCGCCCCTGCCCACTCTGTCCCACCTACCAGTACCACGCGCCGCGACCCGGGCTGCCCGCGGTGACACGTTGCCGGGGCCCCGCTCCGTCTCGCCCCCTCCGCCACCGCCCGATCCTGCACGAACGGCCCGATCCTGGGTAGAAATCACTAGAGCCCTAGGGTCAAACCCCTCACCGTTCACCCCCCGTCGCCTCCGTTTTAACCGCTCCCGCCGTTGTTTCCGGTGTCTCTCTCCACGACATTTCCTCCGAGACTGCCGCGACCCCATTGCCTGCCTCGAGTGCGGCCGCTCCGGCCACCGGGCCCGTGGTTGCCCAGATCGCATCAGCCTCTCCGCCCCCCCCCCCCCCCCGCCGCAATGCCAGGCCTTCGCAGCCCCGACATCACCCCGCCTCCCCGCCGCCATCCCCCAAACAACCGCTTCCCCATCACGCCGCACCCCTTCGCCGCTGCCGCGGCCACGCCACCACAACCGCCCCCGCCCCCACCACCTCCTCCCCCAGCGCAACACCCCTCCCCTGAACGGTTCTCACCCATCTCGCACTTCTACCTAGGCGCGGCCTCCGGCGACACGTCCACCGAGAGCGATCTTCCAGATGGCGTCGTCCACCCGGCTCAGCTGGACGTATACATGCCCCCTATGGACATGCATGCGTTTGAGCAGCTCGTGTTCGCGTATGTGGAGCCCGAGGCCACGTCGCCGGGGCCGATCGTCCAGGAGGCCCTCCTCTTCCAGGTTCCTCTCGGTATGGAGGCCAGGACGGCGACGGGTGCAGAAGGCTCGATGCTAGTCCGGTTTCGCACCCCGGCCTCGCTTGAGTTTGCGGTGGCGGAGAGTCCATTCGCCGTCCAGGAGCACAGCGTGTACTTTGAGCGTCACGCGGAGGCGCCCAACCGATTCCACTTCGTCCACGACGGCTACATCGCCCTCTCCCTCATCAAGTATCCCTTGGAGCACTGGACCAGGGCTCACATCCGCGTCACCGTCGCCGGCATCGGGAACCCCATGGAAATCGCGGAGATCTGCATGGGGGGCAACGAGTTCATCTTCGTCTTGGTGGTTTGCATGTATGAGAGGTTTTGCTGCATTCCTCAGGTGCTGAACGTCAAGAACGCGGATGGCCTCGCGACGGCGGTGACCGTGAAACGTGTCCGCCGCTGGAGGTTCGGGCAAGGCGGCGCGCCCCCTCCGCCGCCGCCCCCCCGCTGGTCCAGGCGGTGGCCCGCCCGACGGACCTGCCGATGGCCCTCCCAATGGCCCTGAAGTGGCCCCCGCGGTCAACCACGCGGGTCCCGCTCGTTCGCGTACTCAATGCCGGGGCTGCTCATGCCGCTCGGCGCGCCGGGGGCCTCCGGAGCTGGGAGCAGCAACGGGCCCCGCGTGGACGACCTCGACGACCTCCACGTCCCCGACGCGTCCCAGGTGCATGGCGTCCCGTTTGCTGCCGTCTCCCCCGGCGGCGTCCACGGCGACCCCGACGTCCAGCTGCATGTGTGTGACACCTACTTCCACATCTACGTCCAAGGCTCGTCGGGTGCCGCCTTCTTCCGCGTTTCGCGCCGCCTTGCGTGCGCCGCCGTGCAGAGGCCACGTGGGCTCGTCCACGTCGACCTGGCCACCGGCGCGATCGGCGTCGTCGACAAGGTCGCCCTGGTTCGTGGAGGGCCTGCCGTCGTGTCCGTCAACGTCCTGACGGACGCCATCGTCTCCGATCGCCCCTTCGACGCGTCTTCGCCCGCGAACGAGCCCCAGCCCACCCCCGTTGCGGCCTCAGATGGGGTGTGCGGTGAGCAGGTGGACCCTGGCGCCGCCGAGCGCGCGATGGCCGTCCGCGGAAAACGCCGGGCGCCTGCCCTTCTGGCGCCCTCCCACGCCAGCGCGCGCATCAGGGGGCAGGCCTCGTCGCTCTACCAGTCCGCGCTTGGCCGCGCCGTCGAGCTGAAGAACGCCAAGATGGGCTGCAGGGTGGGGCGCCCTACAGCACCTCCGCCTCTCTCCGCCCTCGAGATCTGGTCCATGGTGTCCGCGTGCCAGCTTCCGCACGACGCGGTGGAGGACATTGAAGCCATCCTGGTGCCTCAGGGTTGCGATGAGTGAAGGCCCTTCGACCCCCCCGGTGGCGGCTCCCTGCCTCTTTTTGCTTTGCTCGACGCCTGGGTCTTGGACTCCTCCGTGGCCTCGTGTGAGCGGCGTTGACTGGAACCGCTGCGTGCATCCCTGCTCTAGTGTGTGTGGCCAGACCTTCCCCTGCTTGTGTATTTTGGTGTGCTCCCCCGCCTGTCGTGGGATAATCACGGCAGACGTTACCGGGGTAACTTATCTTGGGGCAATTCGACTCTGGTGTTTGGGAGAGGGTTTTGCTCAGGGGAAATCATGGTGATGAAACGACCTGGTAGCCGGCAATCAAGTCGCCGAGTCTCCGATCTAGATCTTATTATATCAACTCTGGTATTACAAAGGATGCTCGAATAGCTAGTGAATCTCGCGTGTCCCTAATCTAACCCTAGGAGCCGGCTTATATAATATCCGGACCCCCTGGCTTCCTGTCCAAGGCAGACTCGGAGTCCTACCCGGGCACTGCTTACAAACCCTAAACTTCCTTATCAAAACCCACAATCCGGGTTACGAGGCCTACGCTCTTGGGCCTTCCAGAAACTCCTTTTCCCTAAGTCGGGTCTCGCACAGCTCCCTTTGGGCCGAGGTACACCTTGGCGTTAGCCTACCGGATTATCATCCCTCCATCAGTAGTCCCCAGAATAGCTTGGGCTTCACGAGATCCTCCTTGAAGCGCATGCTATTCCCTGCAAAAATAACAATCATACAATTTCATAAAATGCCGGGTTAGAGTGCCTTGATAAACGGCTAGGCCTAACTCCTCAGGTGGTCCATATATAACCCGGCTTTCTCCGAGTCCAACGTCACTTTCCCGGGTCAACACTCTGAGGAAAACACAGAAGACCCGGCTGACTTTGTTCGCCAATTAATCCGAATATCGCGGAAACGATTCGCTCCAATCCTTTCCGGATATCCCGCATAGGCACTTAACCACTTATCCCAAAAAATCCGGGCGGGTATCCCACCTCCCGAAATTTTTGGCTCCCGCTCTCTCGTCTAGGGTTTCTCACCCGCACATATAAATAAGCACCTTAGGGGTAACCCTAAACCTACAACTCCATTTCCCTCATCTTCCCTATCTCCTTCATCTTCAACCTCCATCGGCGCTCCCTTGCTCGAGCTTGACATCGCGCCGCCACGGAGCCCGCGGAGGAGCAGCCGGAAGCGAGCCGCCGCCGCCTGCGCTCCGCTTCCGCCCGCGCCGCGCCGCTGTCAACCACCGCCACCGCGCCGCCGAGCTGCGCACCGGAGGACCCCGAAGGTCACCGCAACTGCGTCATCTGTCGCCGCCGCGCTCTCCTCCAAGCCCCGCCGGTGAGTTCCCCGCATCCATGAATCTAACCCTTAAACTTCACTCGAATTAGATTGGATCTTAGTTCCGCTTCGTAGATGGCTTTCTTGCTTCGTGATAATTAAGTAGTCCATGTTCCGTTTCTTCCCAATCAGTGCGTAAATTAGATCAATAGTATACCTCCATTAGTCGTGGTCACCAATTTCTCGGTAAATTTCTAAGTCTAGATCCAATCTATCAACATTTTTCATAACTGCCTTTTGATACCCGGACATCCTGTAATTTCCGGGTCTTTTAGCTGCTCTTTGGTTAACCGGACAAACAATCATTTTCCGGGTCTTAATTACTCATACTCTGCGCTTTTCACCTCCTGTTTTGTAGACTACGCAAATGGCACCCAAGAACAAGGGAAAACAGCCGGCGAAAGCAAGGCCGACTCAGTCCATATCTGCCAACTGGGCAAGGTCCACCGTGACCCGGGCTAAGTTAGATGAGCTCGCTGAGTCGGGCGTCCTCCCTTCCCAGGAGGAGATTCACTGGCGAGTCCCGGGTGATGAGACCCGGCCCACACCCGGCTCTAATGAGGTAATTTGCTTTGTCGAGCATGTGATCCGGGGATTCCGTCCCCCGGGTCATTCTTTTTTCCGTGAGCTTCTTAGCCACTATGGCCTCCGAATCTTTGACATAGGGCCCAACTCTATGTTAAACATCACCCACTTTATCGTTCTCTGCGAATCTTATCTATGCGTCCCCCCAAACCTTGCTCTGTTCCTTGAGTTATTCCAATGCAAACCGTGCCGCAAAAGCGGTGACGGGGCCCTCCTAGCTTGCGGCGGAGTGTCCATCCAGAGGCGGAAGAATTCGCCGATGCCGACTCTGAGCCTAAACTCCCATGTCAAGCACTGGCAGAAATCCTTCTTCTATTGTCGGGACACCTCCCCACCCGGCGAAAAGAGATTGCCGGGTTTCTCTAAGGGCCTCCTCGATCTCTCCGACACTTTCAACGCCTTTGCTTCTGAATCGGATAGGGAGTCCATCCAGCCCCTCTTAGCCAAACTCGCTGTCCTCTCAGCCCAGGGTCTCCTTGGGCTTAACTTGGTTAAAACTTGGGTGAACTTCCGGATCCAGCCTAATGCCATCCGGCCCAAGCTGATGTCCGAGTATTCCGGGCATGTCACGGATTCGCTCCGCTATTCTTTGAGGAACTATCCGGCTGCTGATACCAACAAGATAATCAAGAGCTTCTTGACTGAGAAAGCGGAGGTGATCCGGACCATAGCCGGCTTAGAGCCGTACACTCGAGACAACCCGGCTCCTGCGGTAAGATTCGGCCTTTACTCTTCTGTTCTTGTGCTTTTATTTGATGCAATCACTAACCTTTTTTACCACACCTTTATTTCAGGCAGGTAGCGCCTTCTGGAACATCGAGACTCCCCCTACCTCCGAAAACCCGGAAGAGGAAGAAGAGTCGGCTGAGTCGGAAGAAGGTGCCATCCGGGTTTCACCCATTTTACTTTCTGTTAACTTGTTTTCCCACACTTTTTCTTTTTCCGACTGTGTGCTATGCTTCTCAGGAATGGAGGATAGGGAGGACAAGGAAGACAAGGAAGACCCGGAGGAGACCGAGAGTGACGAAAGCGAGGCAGACCCGGAACCTGTGGTTGGAGCCAAGAGGAAACCCCGAGGGGTCGTGTTCAAGGTTCCATACTCCTCCATGTCCTCCAAACCATATTCATTTGCTAACATGCGCGAACTTAATCAACAATTGTCCAACTCACCATTGAAGGAGCTTCCTACGGTCAAGCGCAGGGTAACCCGGAACTCCCCGGGTAAGGATCCCCTCAACCCGGGTATCCCTACGTCCCCAGTTCGCCGCACCGGTACTTCCCAACCTCATCCTTCCAATTTACCTCGAAGACATCCTTCTCCCAATCACCCCCTAGCTGGGCAACTCCGAGTCTCACTTTCTCAATCTTTATCAGCCTCATCCGGATCTTCCAACAAGCTTCCAGCGGACTTCGTGGTGAATACTGGGTAAGTTGTATTTCTTGCTATCCAATATACTGGTACTTTCGATAACCTCCACTTATTAGTACTAACCATTTCTTTTACTTTTCTTAGTGTCCAGGTTACAGTCAGTGACCCGGACAACATGGATCTGGATAACCGGGAAACTGAGGATCCGGTTGACAATGTGAACGCCGCGACTGGCGGCGCTGAAGAAGAAGAAGACCAAGGAAGAGACCCGCTGACAGACCCAGCTAGGCAGGAGGCCGAGTCTCCCATTCCATCAGATGGACCCGGGGATGACGACGTCGAGGTTGTGGGCGCGAGGATGGGTGATCCCAATCCTGACACCCAGGCAACCCGGGTATCACCCCCGAGGAAGGAAAAGACTCCACCTCCAAGTAACCCGGCCGCCGGCTCTTCCGGTAAAAAACCTGATGATATGAGCTTTGCCGAGATGCTGGATGCTCTGCATACCCTGAGAGCTGATGAAGAAGGCATTCTGGAAGCCTTGATAGCCAAGCACGAGGTAAATTCAACTAATACTGCCCCTATATTTATCTAGTCCCCAAGTTCCGAGTGAACTTATGCATAATTTACTTGGAACTTTCATAGCATATCCGACTGATAGTTCTTTTTTATCCGACTAACACTTCCTTGTGTTTCCACGCAGGCATACGTAACCCACTTTGAGGAAGTGTTGGCTAAAACCACCAAACTCCTCGAGGTGGAGACGAAGCTGCGTGAATCGGTTGAAGCTGATGCCAAGAAACTGGGGAAGCTTGCGAGAAAGTATAGAAAGAGAGCCCATGCTGCCGAGGATGAACTGACCAAGCTATCTGCTCAGATTGCCGATACTCACCGTGCTTTGATTGGTAATGATTCCGCACTCACTAATTGTAACCCGGATTTTTCATTCTTATAAACACTCGGAATTCCTTACTCGGATCTTTCTCTTTTTCTACAGGGCCGGATGACGAGATTCCGGATGAAGATGATATAGCAAAGCTGAAGACCATAAAGAGCACAATCCGGCAACTCTGTGCTGGCACCAAATGGGTTCTTCAGAGTGGATCGAGCACTGGAAACGCTCGTCATGCCGGGTTGGAATGACCCGGGGGCTTGCGCTGGCTAAAGCGTACTTTCCCAAGCTTGAGCCGGCAAAGCTCGTTGGCGGGTTTCCAGAATTCAACACTGATGGCTCCAAGTTTTCAGCCAAGAACTACAAAGCCATCCAGAAAGAGGTTCGTTACCCGGCTAGCCTGATTGCCGACAGTCTGGATGTCAGTCTGATTGTTCCGCCATACGACGCTGAGGATAAGCCAATTCAGTCGGATCTTCCGAAGCCTTATGATATGCTAGCACGGTGGAAAGCGGAAGCTGCTCAAATGAGGGAAGAGGCCGCGAAGAAGAAGGCTGAGGCCGATACTGCGCCTACAACCTCTACGCCGGTTGTTCCTCCTCCCGCGCGTGCCGGTACTGCTGCTGACCCGGATGCTGCTGCCGCAAAGACCACTGAAGAGCAAGTCAAGGAACAAGACCTGGCGGTCAAGGACAAGGTTGACGACTCGACCCAGGAGGCCGAGTGAACTTTTATCTGCTACCGTCTCAAACACTTCATTCGGCCAATGGGCCTTTAAAACAATTATTCTTTTGATAGTGCGCCTGTGCACTTTTTGATACTACTATCCTGGTTTGTAATACGTTTAAAACCTTAATATCTTTCATGGCCCTTCTGGCCTTTGCGTGAATTTGATATTTCTTAACTTTGATCTTTTTCATTCCTGGTTTTCCGACTTTTTGCTATGGTTCCTTTGCGAGACTCGGTTTCCGGGTCTCATGGGTTTTGACAAGTGGACTTTTTCTAAGTCCCCAAGTCCCCAAGACTCGGATTTTTGGGTTTTTGAGCTGAATAGCTAGATAATTTGTTTCTTTTTTCAAATTCCCAAGTCCCCAAGGCCCGAATTTCCGAGTCTGGGGTTTTGGACTTTTCCAAAAGAACAAATTGTTTCTGCTAAGGCCCAAAACCTAGAGCCATTCACATAGGTTTGAAGCTATGCTTAATATACTTTGAGTTTCCGGTTGTTAACCTTGTACTCTGCATAACTTGTGGTTTAGATGACCCTTTTGACCTTCTTTTACTATAAGCCGGCTTTCGCGTGGATGATCGATGTTGCTATAGCTGTATAAAGACAGGGTCAGGCAAGTCCCATTGGGCATCATGGCTGATTGTAATTACACGCTAGCAAAGCATGCCACTTTTGTGCGAGTCACATCGAGCTTAAGCAAGAAAAGTCAAGAAAATTTGGCTCTATTGTCCGGTTATAAGATTGCAGCCGTACTTATTACAAGTAATCGGCCCTTATAACCTAATGGCATCGTGGCCGGGTCTTTGAGTTTGCAACTGTGCTATTCAAGCAATCAGCCCCCAAGACCTAGATATATGCAATTTACTAGAAAAAATTAACATATTAAGAACAATAAATAATACTTACCTGGAAAAGAAATAGAAACTAACAGAAATATAAAACCTTGACGAAAAACACATAGAAAGGAATGTTTTGTTTAACCATCTCTTTATTGATATGAGAAAAGTTAGGTCAGCAAGCCGCCTCATTAAAAACCCTCCAGTCGCCTTAGGTACCCTGGATAGGAAAAGAGTGCGTCTGAAACCTGCTACCTGTTACATCGTGTAATTCCACTTGTGGATCTAGTCTATTCTAGGTGTAGTAGGGACGCAGCTGAGCCACGTTCCATGGTCTTTCTCTTTCTTGCATGGATGAAGTTGTATGAGCGGTGTCATTGACAGTAGCCGACTCTTCCCTTGCATCTACCAAGTAATACGATCCATTGTGCAGATTCCGGCTTATGATAAACGGTCCTTCCCATGGTGGAGATAACTTGTGCTTTCCTTCCTTTGACTGTACCAGGCGCAGAACCAGGTCTCCTTCCTGGAAGACCCGGGTTTTGACTCGCCGGCTATGGTATCTCCTCAGGTCCTGCTGGTATATGGCTGATCTTTCCAAAGCTTGTTCCCTGTGTTCTTCTAACATATCCACGGTGTCCTGTCGGGTCTTCTCATTCTCCACTTCAACGTAAGCCGACACTCGAGGCGAATCATGGATGATATCACTCGGCAATACTTCCTCTGCACCATAAACCATAAAAAACGGTGTCATCTGAGTGGATCTTTTAGGTGTGGTGTTAATTCCCCAAACCACTGATGGTAACTCCTCAACCCATGCGCCAGCATCTCTGATGCATGGGACTCGTAGGTTTTAATCCGCGAAGTAACTCCTGATTTGCCCTTTCCACTTGTCCATTAGCTTGTGGATGGGCTACTGAAGCTATGTCAAGCCGGATTCCATTGTTCCCAAAGAATTTTTCCATCTCGCCTAAGGACATGTTGGTTCCATTGTCCGTGATTATGCTGTGAGGATACCCAAACCGATAGATAATCCTTTTCAGGAACTTAACTGTCGTAATTGCTTCACAATTGGTAACTGGCATAACTTCAACCCACTTGGTAAATTTATCAATAGCCACTAAGAGTTGTGTCTTTTTGCAAGGTGACATGTGAAAGGGGCCAACCATGTCCATACCCCAAACGGCATACGGCCAGGTTAAAGGAATTGTTTGCAACTCCATAGCCGGCACATGGATTTGGCGGGCGTACCTTTGACATCCATCGCACCTTCCCACCAAGCGTTTCGCGTCTGCTAAGGCTGTGAGCCAGAAGAAACCGTGCCTATATGCTTTGGCCACAAGGGATCTTGTGGATGCGTGATGCCCACAGTCGCCTTCGTGGATCTCTTTCAGGATCTGCCGGCCTTCTTCCGGTGCTACACAGCGCAAAAATACTCCTGCAACACTCCTTTTATATAACTCCCCATTGATGATGGAATAGCCTTTTGCTCGCCTCAGAATTTGCCTTGCTAATACTTCCTGCTGTGGTAACTCGCCCCGTGATAGGTAAGCCAGAAACGGCTCTGTCCACTTGGGAACAGCTCGTACTGTGGCCACGAGCTCCAAATCCGGGTCTTGATTAGCCACCTCTTCCTCAAACTCGGTTTTAACTGATGGCCGCCATAGCTCGTCCAGGAAAACATTGGGTGGAACCGGCTCTCTACGCGAGCCGAGTCTTGCGAGTGCGTCTGTTGCCTCGTTCTTTCTCCTGTCAATGTGCTCCACCTCATACCCGGAAAAACACCCGGCAACCATGTCCACCTCTCTGCGATATGCAACCATAGTTGCATCTTTCCTATCCCAGGTTCCTGAGACCTGCTACACCACAAGGTCCGAATCTCCATAGCACCGTATCCGCCTGATGTTCATCTCCTTGGCTATTCTCAATCCGTTAATAATGCTTCATACTCGGCCACGTTGTTGGAACAATCAAAGTGGATTTGCAACACGTAGCTCAACTTATCTCCTTTAGGTGATGTAAGTACCACTCCAGCTCCTGATCCCTCGTATTGCTTGGAACCATCAAAGTGCATTACCCAAGACTCGAAACTTGGTGTCATTGTGGGCATGCTAGTGTGAGTCCAATCATTAATAAAATCAACTAAAGCTTGGGACTTGATTGCTGATCTGGGCTCGTAGTTGATATGATAATGTCCCATCTCGATGGCCCATTTGGCTATTCTGCCTGTTGCGTCCTAGTTTCTGATGATATCCGACATTGGTATAGAGCGAACCACTGTTATGGGGTGTTCGTAAAAATAGGGTTTCAATTTCCGGCTGGCCATGAAGACCCCGAAAACCAACTTCTGCCAATGTGGGTAGCGCTGCTTTGCTTCTGACAACACCTCGCTGACGTAATAAATCGGCCTTTGAACCGGGTGATCCTTACCATCCTCTTTGCGCTCAACGACAACCGCTGCACCCGGGCCCGACCGCAATGTATAGCAGCATGGGCTCTTTGGGACCCGGGGCTGCTAAAACCGGTGCCTCAGATAACTGCTTCTTTAATGCCTCGAACGCCTCATCCGCCTCTTGGTCCCAAACAAACTTATCAGATTTCCTCAAGAGCCGGTATAGGGGTATTGCCTTCTCTCCGAGTCTGGATATGAACCGGCTCAACGCTGCCACGCACCCTGTGAGCTTCTGGACATGCTTCAGGTTTTCCGGCTTTTTCAGACTCTGAATAGCTTTGATTTTGTCCGGGTTTGCCTCGATCCCTCTCTCGGAAACAATGAACATGAGTAACTTTCCCGCAGGAACTCCAAACACGCACTTTGTAGGGTTAAGTTTCATCTGATACCTTCTCAAATTATTGAATGTTTCCTTTAGATCATCAATGAACGTTTCCGCTTTCCTGGTCTTGATCACCACATCATCCACGTAGGCGTGAACGTTGCACCCAATCTAGTCCTCAAAGCACTTCTGTATGCATCTCTGATAAGTTGCGCCAGCATTCTTTTACCCAAAAGTCATGGTTTTGTAACAGAAGGCCCCAAAGGGGGTTATGAACGATGTTTTCTCCCAATCTTCCTTCTTGAGCTTGATCTGATGATACCCGGAATATGCATCCAGGAAACATAATAAGTCACTTCCAGCCACTGCATCTATGATCTGATCAATCCTTGGAAGGGAAAACGGATCCTTTGGGCAATGCTTGTTGAGACTCGTATAATCTATGCACATCCTCCACTCGTTGCTCTTTTTCATCACTAGAACCGGATTTGCCAGCCAATCCGGGTGAAATACCTCCATGATAAAGCCGGCTGTCAATAGCCGAGCAATTTCTTCCCCTATAGCCATTCTTCTTTCCTCATTCATTTTTCTCAGGCCCTGCTTCACGGGCCTAGACTTGGGATCAACGTGCAAGCTATGTTCCGCTAACTCTGTAGGGACACCCGGCATATCGCTGGGCGTCCAAGCAAAAACATCTTGATTTGAACGAATAAACTCCACGAGTGCTTTTTCCTGCTCACTGTCCAGGTTAGACCCTATAGCAAATTGCTTGGAGGGATCACCTTCGACAAAGGCCACCATCTTGGTATCCTGTGCTGCCTTGAATTTCGCTCTCTCATCCTCCGTATTTGGCCTTTTTAATGCTGTCCTGTCATCCGGGTCTACCTGAGACCGATAATACTTGAGCTCCTCCTTTCTACAAGCTTGTTCCGCCATTGCCGCGTCTCCTTCGTCACACTCAGCCGCTATATCCCGGCTCCCATGTATGGTGATGGTCTGCTTAGGACCCGGGATTTTTAGCTGTAGGTATACGTAACACGGCCTGGCCATGAACTTGGCGTAAGCCGGCCTTCCAAATAGCGCGTGATAAGGGCTGTGCAACTTTACCACTTTAAACGTGAGCCACTCCACCCGGAAATTATCCTTTGATTCTCCAAAAGCAACCTCCAAGGTAATCTTTCCCTCAGGGAACGCCGAGTGACCCGGCACAATCCCGTGAAAAACTGTTGAACTTTTCTGCAACTGAGACTCCTTGAGACCCATGCGTAAGAAAGTTTCCCAATATAAGATGTTTATGCTGCTTCCGCCATCCATTAAGACCTTTTTGTGACGCCCCTGGATCGGGTACTATGAGGATTTCAGCGTTCCCGCCAGAATCCGCATAATACCGATCCTGGGTTGTCAACTTTCGGTTATCATTACAACAGTTCACGAATATTCCGCAACAACAACAGAAGAGATATATACAAGACGACTCAAACGAGTCAAGAATACCACCGATACAATACAAAGATCCAAATAACAGCGGAAGAAACAATATAGTGTCCGACTACGGACAAGATACAAATTGGACTAAGAGTCCTGAAGATAACCGATGGCGTCCAATCCCTGCCCAGGCCAAGCCGGAGGGATTCCCAAGCTAATGTCGTCAGACTTCAAACCTGTTGACTGCAACGTGGAATATGCAGTCACGAAATGGATTCGTGGGTCAGTACTATTAAGTACTGGCAAGTGGATAAACCATACTCACAAGATACCAGCGTAACCAATCATCACAAGATACAAATACTTTGGGTAGAACGGAAGGAAGGGATTATTGCAAAGAAGCGGCAGCGGGCTGCACTAACTAACTACAGAGACGCGCTACAACATCCGACTAAAATAAAGGGATAAGATAGCGCGAAAAAACCAACTATAACTACTCACCAAACAATACCCATCCAGTGTTACCCCCTACTAAGGAAGCAACCCAAGGAAACTCACACTGTTGATTAAGGTGACATTCATTTTTATGGTGGAGGTAATCTATATTACTAGTCAAGTTATCATCGTTAAGTGTAAGTTGTCTGAGTACTTGTTAGCCAGCACTTTCACCAAGTCATCCATAACAGCGGACAACACGGCTTCTCGAGAAGATTAACCCTGCAGAGATGCACCAATTTGGCCGTACACGTAAGAATGACCCGCCAGATGGAAATGCACTTCCACCAAGCGAGGCACTCAACACAACCCAACTCTTCTTCGCATCAAGCCCAAAAAACCACGTGCAATTGAGCGCACGACTAATCAAGCCCCACGAAGAAAAGGGGACCCTCATAGCACTCTAAGAACGTGTCTCACTAAATGCCGACTACAAAAGTTCCACCCTGGCGCCAAGGGTTCGCACCTGCATATGCATGCGGCAAATGGAAAACCCGAACTAAGTGTGGCGATTTGGACGAGATGCGAATCGAATCAAAGTTGCGGGGGGCGCCCATACACGCTTCCCACCTGCGGTTAGCGCGCTCATCATGGATCGGAGGACAAGACCCTTTTCCTAATTAAGTTCGACACTAGCAGGCCTCAAAACCACGCCGGGCCTCCTGCCGGTGCCTTATCATCAAATTATTATTACCCAAAACATTAACATGTTGTTGATTAAGACAAGCCCAACTATCAACTAAACAGGTGATAGAACAAAAGGACAATAGGACTAGAGCGCAAACAAACCTAAGCATGCTAGTACGACACAGGCCAACAAACAACAGGGTTATAGGTGTGGAGGTAAGGCAATATCGTGGCAGCAGGGTAAACATGTGATAGGATCGGAACACAAGCATAAAAAATACTAGGCTAGCATAAAGACAACGCAAAGAATCGGTAACAAGTGAGGAAAGGCAACATAGGTAGCAAGTGAGTATACTTGCCTGAGATCCAGCAAGTAGAGGTAGTAGAACTTTTCGTTGCTCACATCATCTCAACGTCCTATCCGAGAAGAAGCAAGTGCTAGAATAAACATCGGATGCAATAATTACTACTACGGCAAAGATCCAGCATGGTCCTAATCTTATATGCATGACATGCGAGATGCAGAAAAAGATGCAATTAAATCAATTTAAATTGAGTTGGAAGCCCAACATTTAATTTAGGAGGTTCACGTTATTTATCTACCCATCAAGATTAAATTTTGTTTAACATGGAGTGACAAGGATATAGATGAGATACACAATTTAAATGGAACCGGGACAATTTTTAATTATCCCAACTCATTCCATACTTAATTATTAGATGATATTACTATTACCCTCACCCACAAGATGCAATGAAACACATGAATGAGATGACATTTATAAAAAAGATGGTATTTAGAAAATACGCATATAGAGGTTAGGGTTTGGGTTCGCACGTTGGAAGAGAGGGTCTTCGGATTCGAAGGTAGCATCTTCAGATGTAGAGGAAGTAGACAGACGTAGAGGAAGTAGTTGTTCACGGGCCGTCGTGGTAGCGGATCTTTGTGTTCCAATCTTCGGGGTCGGGGGTGAACTTGGCGGTTCCACGTATCCGTCACATTCGACATCGTCGGGGTTGATGGGGTTCACGGCGTCGATGTACTTGTTGAGGAGGTTCTTGGCATCTCCAATCTTCGGAGTCGTGGACGCGCACGAAGGCGGCCACCACAAACAAACGTCGGTGCCACAGAAGATGACATCAAACACGTCTCCGTGGTGTCCATTCGACGATGGTCATTACCACAGAAAGCACACGACACGGAGCATCATCCCCAACAAACGGAACAGGAGCAAATACAAGTTCTCACGAGGAGTCCAGCCTCTTGGGGTACTTCCATCAAACACCTGCAGTGCATCAAAGACGGAGTGAGCAGGGGCCATGGAAGGCGACGGGCAGGGGGTGCAGAGCGAGGTGGACGTCCTCGAGGATGCCTTGGTCGGAGAGGAGCACACCAGGACGCGCAGGGAGGCGCCGGAGGTCGACCACAGAGGCGCAGGCTGTAACAGGGCGAGGTCATCATCCTCGGGGTCGAAGAAGTGGAGGGGCACGACCATGTCCGCTGTAGGAACTAGCAGGAGAAAGTCGTGGCGAGAAGCTCCTGGTCGGGGCGAGCTCCGGCTGCCGGCGCGAGGAGGAGAACCATGCAGCAGAGGATCTCGGCCGCGGGCGGGGACGCGGTCTGCTCGAGGAAGAGGATGAACGCCGGCGGTGACGAGCCTGTCCGGCCAGGGGACAAGAGGTGAGGGAGACGACGGATCCCACGTCGGCGATGGAGCCCGGCGCGTGGAGGCAGGAGACCCCGAGGTCAGCGGCGGCGCCATGGAAAGAGAGGGAGGCAAGATGAGGAGGAGAGGTCGGGGAAGAAGCTGCAAGGAGGCTCGCTGGCCGGAGCTCACAAAGATGGAGGCGTTGGGAGGAGGAGGCGATGGATGGGGATGGGAAAAAACGAACGAGGAAGGGGGTCGAGGGATCCCTGCCTCGAATGCTCTGGGTGCGTTGCGTGTGTGCGTGTGTTCTGCGAGGGAGTGGAGGGACCTGAGGGAGATAAGGAGAAAGTAGAAGGGGGCGGCTGCAAGAAGGCAGGGGTAGGAATAGAAAAACGGGAGGGGAAGCTAGGGTTTCGGCCAGGAGGAGGCCTTGGGCCGAAAATGGCCAGGCTGTGGGCTGCTCTCTCCCTTCTCTCAATTTTTTTTTGTTTTTGAAAGAAATTGTTTGGATATTATTAAAAAAAATAGATTGATGCAACAAATTAATTACAGCAAATTGGAAAGCAAGATTGGATGAATTTTAAATAGTTTGGAAGTTTTAAAAGGGCATGATGATGCATGATGTTATGAGATGCACTAAAAGAAAAACAAACAATTCTAACTGGGAAAAACCCCGGGTGTTACACTTTTTCAGCTCATAACCATTAACCTGTGGCGCGACCACCAATGCTAAGACTCCCGGGTGTTCTATTCTTTCCGGGTGATCCCTTCTGCTCCATGTTACATCTTGATCCGACCATCTGAGGTACCTCGGGACAGCCGAGGAAACCGAGTTTACTGCCTTTTTCAGTATCTTTCTGTCCTTGTTAGAAGTTCCCGTAGTGTGAACGTGGTACTGGCCCAATTGCTTGGGGTTGGCCTGGAAACCTCCAGCTCCTCCCTGATTGTTACCCGGATTACCACCTCCTGGGTTGCCTGCCGGGGGTGGGCCATTGCCCGGGTTACCACCCGGGCCCGGTCCCGCTCCCCGGCCTGCGCCTCGCATTGCTTTCTGTATTTCCTCATTCTTCCATCTTTGCAAATCTACGCACTGTTCCAGCGAATGATTGGCCGGCCTGCCGTTCCTGCTGTGGCGAGGACAGGGCATCCTGAAGGCCTCTATGTGATTAGCCGGTCTTGGCGGCCCTTGGTAATTTCCTCCATTAAAGTTTCCACCGTTGAAATTTCCTTCTGCTCTGGGTCTTGTAAACCCGGCTTCTGTATTGGCAACAAACTCGGAACTTCCCTCGTACGAACGCTTATTCTGGTTATTTCCATTGTTTGCTCCATTATTACCCGGCGTAGACCCATTGCCTGTTCTTCCATTATTGCTCGTGTTTGCTTTTGTTTTCTTGTCATCAACGTCCTCTTCGGTGGTATCTGTAGCAGCGTGCTTGTTGCATGCATCCGTCAACTCTCCCATAGTAACCTCTGAAGCATTCCGGCTAGATTTCATGCGCGTTAGCTTTTGCACTAGGGGTATGTACTTGCACGTTTTAGCCATGGCCTGTAGCGCATCCTTTGGCTGAATATCTGTAGATGAGTGAAGTATTTCCATAACCCGGCGCACCCAACTGCGCGCCGACTCTCCCTTCTTTTGCACACACCGCTCTAGATCATCGATAGTAAACAACTTCCTGCACGTCCCATGGAAGTGCTTGATAAATGAAACCTTCAGCTCACTCCATGACTTGATAGATCCTTCGGGTAAATTGTCGAACCACAATTTTGCCGCTCCCTCTAACATCATTAAGTACATGAACTTGGCTTGAAGATTTTCAGATGCGTTGCGAATCGACATGGCCATCTCATAGCTGCTCAACCAGGTTTCTGGATCCATAGTCGGCTCATAATTCACCACTTTACCCGGTTCCTTGAACTTATCCGGGTAAGGCTCGACTCTGATGGCGTCCGATAAACACTTAGGCCCGGCTAAAACTGCCGGTGCTGGCCTTACCCGGGAAACGTGTGTCGCACCCGGACTTCTAGGGGATACTCACAGTCCGTTAAACAGTAGATAAATGGCTTACGGGGCATACCGGCACCCGCATCTCAATATGAGCAGGCCAACACGTAAACGTGTGACAACCATTTTCTTACTATTCATCGTCTGCGCAAACCATCCCATAGAAATCCAGATACTTCCGTTGACGTACTTCAAAACATACACACATGGTACGTCAACGGCATTGGAACAAGTGATATCACAACAGATCTCTACGACACAAAAGATTGAAATAAGTTGCAAATAGCTCTCACTAGAGTAGAGATAGCAAATACAATCATCCAGAGGACACATGTCCCAACAATTCATCATTACATCACAGCGGAAGCATCCAAAATGTCTGAGTACAGACAAGAACCAAATAGGCCTAAGAGGCCGGAAACGAAAAGACGGAGCCCATCCACGAAGTCTCGGATCCTGCCCGGGGTCCGCTATCTACTCGTCATCAGTCTCGTCATACTCCACGTAGTAGCCACCATATAGATCCTCGGAAACGTAGTCTGCGGAAACCACAGCCCTAAAGGGGTCAGTACATAAACGTACTGGCAAGCAAGACTCACAGTTCACCAAAGTGTAACCCGTCAACACCAAGCACAGATGCTTTGGATTCAACGGAAGAGAGGGGATATGAAAGATGCTGCAACTGGCTGCTCTAACCAACTACAGAACATACTACAACTTCCGGCTAACAGAAAGGGGGATAAGATAGCGTATCGTAACCAACTACAACTAACCACCACACAAACCCATCCTGGATCTCGCCCCTTATCCAAAGAAGCAATCCGAGGGTAACTCACGCAGTTGAATTAGTGATGGTTCAGATTATTGTGTCAATAAGCCTATTACTAGTCAAGTTATCATTAGTTAGGTGTAAGTTGTTCTGAGTACTTGTTAGCCAGTACTTTCACCAAGTAATCCATAACCGCGGAAAACACGGCTTCTCGAGAAGATTTATCCCTGCAGGGTTGCACCAATTTGGCCGTACACGCAAGAATAACCCGCCAGATGGGATGCCTCCCACCAAGCGGGGCACTCTACACAACTCAACTCTTCTTCGCATCAAGCCCAAAGAACCACATGTTGTGCGTGCGCGGCTAATCGAGCCCCACGAAGAAAAGGGGACCCTCATAGCACTCTAAGACCACGTCGCCCTAAATGCCGACTACAAAAGTTCCACCCTGGCGCCAAGGGTTCGCACCTGCACATGCATGCATCAAATGGAAAGCCCGAACTAAGTGTGGCGATTTGGACGAGATGCGAATCGAATCAAATTGAGGGGGGCGCCCATACTCGCTTCCCACATGCGGTTAGTGCGCTCATCATGGATCAGTAGACAAGACCCTTTTCCTATTAGGGTCGACACTAGCAGGCCTCAAAACCACGCCGGGCCTCCTGTCGGTGCCTCATCAGCAAATTATTATTACCTCAAATTTAACAGGTTGTTGTTTAACATCGAGCCCCAGAATATAAACAAATATGATAACAGAAAGTAACTGATAACAGACTCGAGCAAAAACAACCCTAAGCATGCTAGTAAGACACGGGCCCAAGCAACGGGGTTATAGGACTGGAGGTGAGGCAATATCAGGGTTCAGGGTATCATGTGATAGGTTCGTAACAGAAGCAACGATACATATGGCTAGCAGAAATAGACAACGGAAAGTATCGGTAACCAATGTTGAAAGGAACACAATGGTTCATGTGAGTGAATACTTGCCTGCAAACCCAGTAGCCTGGTATTGAGCTAAGATCCACAGAAAGGGGTGTCGTAAGTATCGTCGGTCTCAACGTCGTCGTGTATCCGAGAAGAAGCAAACAAACAACGCAGAGAGTTAAACAATCAATAACATGGCATAGTGCACAAACATGGGATGATGCATGACCATTTAATTGATGCATCAGAAATAAACTAGTTGACAAGATAGAAACAGGATTAAGTGGACCCATATGCAATTGGATTGCATATGGAAAGCCCATGAGTTATGGTTGAATTAATTGTTCTACAACTAACCATCATGTGAAAGTGGATTATCATGATGCATGGATGAAGAAAACAGCAAAATAACAACAATAGAATCAATTGGAAATAAGGTTTAACAAGTTTGGAATTTGTTTATTAAGTTATGGAAAATGTGCTTCTTAAAGGTATCACACCAACATTTGTTGTTTTCACCAATTTTAATTGTTCAAAATAGATAACAAAGTTCATATTTCAAAAGAACACAAGATTTTTGTTGGAATACATGTTTCACTTGTTGAAAAAGGATTTCAAATAAATTATTTATGAATTAAACAAGTTTAAGCAAGAATTAAATGAATTTAATCCAAACATGAACTTATTTGAATTCTTATTTGTTCAAAACATTAAGTGAGATTCATATTTGAAAAGTTTATACTTTTATGGTTGGAAAACATATTTTATATGTCCCAAAAGAATTTAATTTGATCAAGTTATGATTTTAACAATATTAAATGATTTAAACAAGGTTTAAATCATTTAACCAATTTTAATTATTCAAAACATGAAACAAATTTTATATTTGGAAAGGTGGTTTAATTTTGCATGGAAAACATATTTCATTTGTTGAAATTGGATTTAAAATGAGCAAGTTATTATTTTGGCAATTTTAAATGCAATAATTAAGAAACAGTTGTTTTCAGAAATTTAAATTATTCAAAACAGCAAACAAAATTTATATTTTGAAAGTAAATGAAAAGTTGATTGGAAAACATATTTAGTTTGTTGGATTTGGAATTTTTATGCCCAAGTTATGAATTTTGCAAAATTAAGTGAATTAAACAAGATTTCAAATATTGCACCAATTTAAAATATTCAAAAAAGTAAACAAATTGCATTGAAAAGGTTGGAAACATGTAGCAAATGTTTTACTGAACATTTTGAGTTATTAAACATAATTTTTGGGGTATTATTGAATTTATTATGCAATTTTCCATAATCATTCTTATTCTGCCATTTTTAGTAAACAGAGGGAAACATGCTCAAAATTAATTCAATTGTGACCAAATAAAATACCAATGTGTAGAGTTTGTTAAGACAAATTTTTAGAGCCCAAGTTTTCTTAAATTGGATGAGTAGAACTAACGTTATGAAATTCCAAAGTTTCCAAATTTTATTGCATTTTCAGTAATTAATTATTTAGTGCAAAAAATGTTACACAAGCATGTTGCAAACTTGACATTACTAGAAGGAGCACAAAATTATGAAACCACAGGATTTTGAATCATCCAATTTGGAGCAAAAATGGATTTTAGATGGATTTTAGAGTTAATGGTCCAGATCTGACTTTCTGAAAGTTTGGGCAGAAAAGAAATAAAAACAGAAAAAAGGTGTGGCTTTGGGGGTTCGACCCCTAGACCTGTGGCTTTGGGCGCAAGGGTTCTAGCTAGTGGGGTGGATCTGCTGTTTGTTGATAGAAGGGGAACTGTGGGGGGGTTAAGGTACAGGAACATGCACTGATTAATTCGGAAAAAGGAGAGAAAAGGTGGGGGAGCTGGGATTCGATCCCCCCACCTCGCGGGTGCGCGCAGGGGAGCATACCAACTGGGCTGTGCGAATTTTGTTGACACAAGGGGGGTTGGGTGGTGGATAAGGTGTGGTTCTCGCGGGATTTATCTCTGAATCTAAACTGCACGTAATCTGTACCTGACGGACAGAAACGAGGGGGGTCGTCGAGGGCCATGGCGGTTGCTGCTCGCCGGAGGGGGACCATCCGTGGGGGGGTGCGGGCTCGCGGGAGGAGGAGGGAGGCGAGAGGAGACGGAGGAGGCTCACCTTGATGGCTCCCGAGCGGAACAGGAGGGGGCGCAGCGATGGGGTCGCTGCAGTGCGGACAGGGAGGCGGCCGCGGCTTGGAGCGGACGGCGGCGGCGCATCCGGCCCTCGCCGAGGAGTGGAGCGGGAAGAGTGGAGCCGTGCGTTTCCATTCCCGGGCACGGATGGCGCCGGTGGTGGCTAGGGCGGAGGCGCCAAGCCCGCACATCCATGGCCATCTCTCCAGGTTCAGAAGCTTCAGGAAAAGGGCAGTAGCTTTTGGAAGGGAAATCGAGGGGGGAAGAAGGATGGCGGCGCTGTGGAGGATGAGGAGGGGTAGGGCGAGCAGAGGGGTGGTTTTAAGGTGGAGCTCGAGCTCGTACGGCAAGAAATCAGGTGGAGGAGGGATGATCCTGTGGTGGTGGAGGTGATCGTACAGAGGGGATGACGTCAAGGAGGAAGATGACTGAAACGGTATCGGGCCAGGGAAATAGGTGGGTTGGGGTGGTGTTGGGCTGAGGGGAGAAATGGGCCTGCTGCCTCTCTCCCTTGCTAGCTGTTGGTTTTTATTTTCTATTCTGTTATGTTTTATTATTTTTTTGTGCTGATTGGGAAAGGAAGAAAAAGAGAGGGTTTAGGGTTAGAAATTTTAGGGCAAAAATTTTATAATGCTTATTTAAGTAATAGCAACAAATTGCAAGTTTTTTTTGTTTTTCAAAAGTCCAAAATTAAATTGCTGTTATTGGTTTGATTCAAATTTGAATGCATTTGAGTTTAAGTGGTTTATTGAAAACAAGATTTACATGTGGTGATCATATAGTTTTAATTGGAGGCAAAAGATTATAATTGTTTTGGGTAATTTTCAATAATTCCAAAAGGTTGCTGTTTGAAATTTGATTGGATTTGAAGTATCATTTGAATTGAGTGAATTATTCAAAACAACATTTAAATGGTTTGAACCTTATAGATTAATGGAAACAAATAATTGATTTGTTTTGCAATTTTCATAATTTCAACATGGTTGTTGTTTGGAAGAAAATCATAATTGAATTTGAAAAGGGTTTGATATTAAATGAATTTTTGATAGAAACAAAACAACAGTTTGGAAACACAACTTTTATTAGAAACAATTGATTGTTTTTATTTGAAATATCATTTTGGAAATTGTAACATCACAAGGATGAAACAAAAGGTTTGAAGTTTGGTTTGAAATTCAAATAGAAAACAAAGGAAAACAAATGAAAACAGAGGAAAACAAATGGAAAACAAGCAAAACAAATGCAATCAACATGATGTCATGATGCAAAACATAAAATATCAGAGAGCAAACATTCTAATGGCTATTTTTCATACTTGGGATGTTACAAAACGCCCCCCCTTGAAGGAATCGCGCCCCGAGATTCCTACTGAGAAAAGAAAAGGTCCGGATACTTCTTGGGAAGATCCTCTTGAGCTGTGACACGTGAAACACATCGTGCACCTTGGATAGTTTTTCTGGAAGTTCAAAACGATAGGCATTCTTGGCAATTCCTCTGGAAAGATGTCAGGGAAATTGGAAACCAACGGAACATTTTCAAGTAAAGGAAGAGGTTTTGCATCGAGGGTGTATAGCTGGATAGAACTTGATTCATTTGGAGAATAGACTATCTGGAATGTGGTGATTCAGGAATGCTTCCTCGAAACAACCCCAGGTGATAGGGATGCCAGCTCTCATAGCCTGGTAGTTTTCGAAACAACAACAACCTTTCTGGCCAGATAGACTTGATATTTGGGAAGTTTTGATTAGACGCCGGTAGAAGAACTGAAATGGAAAACAACAACAAGATTTCAACGGACGAAAAGGATGTTGAGAAGAACAGGATATCAACATCGGGGAAAACGAGAACAAAACTCCTGAGGTACTACGGAAAACCCATCCGGGCTTCTAAAGGATCAATATCTACTGCTTAAGGAATAGAGGATCTGCTTCCGGGGCTTACACGCCTCCGTTCTCAATCATGAGTAGGCAACACGATAAATCATGTCACAACCACCTCCATTCCTATGGACTAGTAGATATAACTATCCTAGAGAAACCAGGATACGTGAAATCCTAACTTGAAAGTTTAGATGAGAATAGAAAAACAACGTTGCACTTCCTTACCAGAAAAGGGAGGGTGGGTGGGGAAAGAAGAAAAAGAACAGAATTCCTACTCTCGCGTTTCATTTTTCCTATATAGCTACAAAATAGTTTCTAGACTCAACTGCGACCAGTAAAAAGGGATCCTACAGGCAGACAGGCTCTGATACCATTTGTCGCACCCGGACTTCTAGGGGATACTCACAGTCCGTTAAACAGTAGATAAATGGCTTACGGGGCATACCGGCACCCGCATCTCAATATGAGCAGGCCAACACGTAAACGTGTGACAACCATTTTCTTACTATTCATCGTCTGCGCAAACCATCCCATAGAAATCCAGATACTTCCCTTGACGTACTTCAAAACATACACACATGGTACGTCAACGGCATTGGAACAAGTGATATCACAACTGATCTCTACGACACAAAAGATTGAAATAAGTTGCAAATAGCTCTCACTAGAGTAGAGATAGCAAATACAATCATCCAGAGGACACATGTCCCAACAATTCATCATTACATCACAGCAGAAGCATCCAAAATGTCTGAGTACAGACAAGAACCAAATAGGCCTAAGAGGCCGGAAACGAAAAGACGGAGCCCATCCACGAAGTCTCGGATCCTGCCCGGGGTCCGCTATCTACTCGTCAGCAGTCTCGTCATACTCCACGTAGTAGCCACCATGTAGATCCTCGGAAACGTAGTCTGCGGAAACCACAGCCCTAAAGGGGTCAGTACATAAACGTACTGGCAAGCAAGACTCACAGTTCACCAAAGTGTAACCCGTCAACACCAAGCACAGATGCTTTGGATTCAACGGAAGAGAGGGGATATGAAAGATGCTGCAACTGGCTGCTCTAACCAACTACAGAACATACTACAACTTCCGGCTAACAGAAAGGGGGATAAGATAGCGTATCGTAACCAACTACAACTAACCACCACACAAACCCGTCCTGGATCTCGCCCCTTATCCAAAGAAGCAATCCGAGGGTAACTCACGCAGTTGAATTAGTGATGGTTCAGATTATTGTGTCAATAAGCCTATTACTAGTCAAGTTATCATTAGTTAGGTGTAAGTTGTTCTGAGTACTTGTTAGCCAGTTTTTCACCAAGTAATCCATAACCGCGGAAAACACGGCTTCTCGAGAAGATTTATCCCTGCAGGGTTGCACCAATTTGGCCGTACACGCAAGAATAACCCGCCAGATCGGATGCCTCCCACCAAGCGGGGCACTCTACACAACTCAACTCTTCTTCGCATCAAGCCCAAAGAACCACATGCTGTGCGTGCGCGGATAATCGAGCCCCACAAAGAAAAGGGGACCCTCATAGCACTCTAAGACCACGCCGCCCTAAATGCCGACTACAAAAGTTCCACCCTGGCGCCAAGGGTTCGCACCTGCACATGCATGCATCAAATGGAAAGCCTGAACTAAGTGTGGCGATTTGGACGAGATGCGAATCGAATCAAATTGAGGGGGGCGCCCATACTCGCTTCCCACATGCGGTTAGTGCGCTCATCATGGATCAGTAGACAAGACCCTTTTCCTATTAGGGTCGACACTAGCAGGCCTCAAAACCACGCCGGGCCTCCTGCCGGTGCCTCATCAGCAAATTATTATTACCTCAAATTTAACAGGTTGTTGTTTAACATCGAGCCCCAGAATATAAACAAATATGATAACAGAAAGTAACTGATAACAGACTCGAGCAAAAACAACCCTAAGCATGCTAGTAAGACACGGGCCCAAGCAACGGGGTTATAGGACTGGAGGTGAGGCAATATCAGGGTTCAGGGTATCATGTGATAGGTTCGTAACAGAAGCAACGATACATATGGCTAGCAGAAATAGACAACGGAAAGTATCGGTAACCAATGTTGAAAGGAACACAATGGTTCATGTGAGTGAATACTTGCCTGCAAACCCAGTAGCCTGGTACTGAGCTAAGATCCACAGAAAGGGGTGTCGTAAGTATCGTCGGTCTCAACGTCGTCGTGTATCCGAGAAGAAGCAAACAAACAACGCAGAGAGGTAAACAATCAATAACATGGCATAGTGCACAAACATGGGATGATGCATGACCATTTAATTGATGCATCAGAAATAAACTAGTTGACAAGATAGAAACAGGATTAAGTGGACCCATATGCAATTGGATTGCATATGGAAAGCCCATGAGTTATGGTTGAATTAATTGTTCTACAACTAACCATCATGTGAAAGTGGATTAGCATGATGCATGGATGAAGAAAACAGCAAAATAACAACAATAGAATCAATTGGGAATAAGGTTTAACAAGTTTGGAATTTGTTTATTAAGTTATGGAAAATGTGCTTCTTAAAGGTATCACACCAACATTTGTTGTTTTCACCAATTTTAATTGTTCAAAATAGATAACAAAGTTCATATTTGAAAAGAACACAAGATTTTTGTTGGAATACATGTTTCACTTGTTGAAAAAGGATTTCAAATAAATTATTTATGAATTAAACAAGTTTAAGCAAGAATTAAATGAATTTAATCCAAACATGAACTTATTTGAATTCTTATTTGTTCAAAACATTAAGTGAGATTCATATTTGAAAAGTTTATACTTTTATGGTTGGAAAACATATTTTATATGTCCCAAAAGAATTTAATTTGATCAAGTTATGATTTTAACAATATTAAATGATTTAAACAAGGTTTAAATCATTTAACCAATTTTAATTATTCAAAACATGAAACAAATTTTATATTTGGAAAGGTGGTTTAATTTTGCATGGAAAACATATTTCATTTGTTGAAATTGGATTTAAAATGAGCAAGTTATTATTTTGGCAATTTTAAATGCAATAATTAAGAAACAGTTGTTTTCAGAAATTTAAATTATTCAAAACAGCAAACAAAATTTATATTTGGAAAGTACATGAAAAGTTGATTGGAAAACATATTTAGTTTGTTGGATTTGGAATTTTTATGCCCAAGTTATGAATTTTGCAAAATTAAGTGAATTAAACAAGATTTCAAATATTGCACCAATTTAAAATATTCAGAACAGTAAACAAATTGCATTGAAAAGGTTGGAAACATGTAGCAAATTTTTTACTGAACATTTTGAGTTATTAAACATAATTTTTGTGGTATTATTGAATTTATTATGCAATTTTCCATAATCATTCTTATTCTTCCATTTTTAGTAAACAGAGGGAAACATGCTCAAAATTAATTCAATTGTGACCAAATAAAATACCAATGTGTACAGTTTGTTAAGACAAATTTTTAGAGCCCAAGTTTGCTTAAATTGGATGAGTAGAACTAAAGTTATGAAATTCCAAAGTTTCCAAATTTTATTGCATTTTCAGTAATTAATTATTTAGTGCAAACAATGTTACAGAAGCATGTTGCAAACTTGACATTACTAGAAGGAGAACAAAATTATGAAACCACAGGATTTTGA
The DNA here is from genome assembly GCA_028641055.1 of Alopecurus myosuroides. Lineage (NCBI taxonomy): Eukaryota > Viridiplantae > Streptophyta > Magnoliopsida > Poales > Poaceae > Alopecurus > Alopecurus myosuroides. Next base: position 299,427,325 of record CM054057.1, on the reverse strand, counting down.
ATCATCCAATTTGGAGCAAAAATGGATTTTAGATGGATTTTAGAGTTAATGGTCCAGATCTGACTTTCTGAAAGTTTGGGCAGAAAAGAAATAAAAACTGAAAAAAGGTGTGGCTTTGGGGGTTCGACCCCTAGACCTGTGGCTTTGGGCGCAAGGGTTCTAGCCAGTGGGGTGGATCTGCTGTTTGTTGATAGAAGGGGAACTGTGGGGGGGGGGGGTTAAGGTACAGGAACATGCACTGATTAATTCGGAAAAAGGAGAGAAAAGGTGGGGGAGCTGGGATTCGATCCCCCCACCTCGCGGGTGCGCGCAGGGGAGCATACCAACTGGGCTGTGCGAATTTTGTTTACACAAGGGGGGTTGGGGGGTGGATAAGGTGTGGTTCTCGCGGGATTTTTCTCTGAATCTAAACTGCACGTAACCTGTACCTGACGGACAGAAACGAGGGGGGTCGTCGAGGGCCATGGCGGTTGCTGCTCGCCGGAGGGGGACCATCCGTGGGGGGGTGCGGGCTCGCGGGAGGAGGAGGGAGGCGAGAGGAGACGGAGGAGGCTCACCTTGATGGCTCCCGAGCGGAACAGGAGGGGGCGCAGCGATGGGGTCGCTGCAGGGCGGACAGGGAGGCGGCCGCGGCTTGGAGCGGACGGCGGCGGCGCATCCGCCCTCCCGGCCCTCGCCGAGGAGTGGAGCGGGAAGAGTGGAGCCGTGCGTTTCCATTCCCGGGCACGGATGGCGCCGGTGGTGGCTAGGGCGGAGGCGCCAAGCCCGCACAACCATGGCCATCTCTCCAGGTTCAGAAGCTTCAGGAAAAGGGCAGTGGCTTTTGGAAGGGAAATCGAGGGGGGAAGAAGGATGGCGGCGCTGTGGAGGATGAGGAGGGGTAGGGCGAGCAGAGGGGTGGTTTTAAGGTGGAGCTCGAGCTCGTACGGCAAGAAATCGGGTGGAGGAGGGATGATCCTGTGGTGGTGGAGGTGATCGTACAGAGGGGATGACGTCAAGGAGGAAGATGACTGAAACGGTATCGGGCCTGGGAAATAGGTGGGTTGGGGTGGTGTTGGGCTGAGGGGAGAAATGGGCATGCTGCCTCTCTCCCTTGCTAGCTGTTGGTTTTTATTTTCTATTCTGTTATGTTTTATTATTTTTTTGTGCTGATTGGGAAAGGAAGAAAAAGAGAGGGTTTAGGGTTAGAAATTTTAGGGCAAAATTTTTATAATTCTTATTTAAGTAATAGCAACAAATTGCAAGTTTTTTTTGTTTTTCAAAAGTCCAAAATTAAATTGTTGTTATTGGTTTGATTCAAATTTGAATGCATTTGAGTTTAAGTGGTTTATTGAAAACAAGATTTACATGTGGTGATCATATAGTTTTAATTGGAGGCAAAAGATTATAATTGTTTTGGGTAATTTTCAATAATTCCAAAAGGTTGCTGTTTGAAATTTGATTGGATTTGAAGTATCATTTGAATTGAGTGAATTATTCAAAACAACATTTAAATGGTTTGAACCTTATAGATTAATGGAAACAAATGATTGATTTGTTTTGCAATTTTCATAATTTCAACATGGTTGTTGTTTGGAAGAAAATCATAATTGAATTTGAAAAGGATTTGATATTAAATGAATTTTTGATAGAAACAAAACAACAGTTTGGAAACACAACTTTTATTGGAAACAATTGATTGTTTTTATTTGAAATATCATTTTGGAAATTGTAACATCACAAGGATGAAACAAAAGGTTTGAAGTTTGGTTTGAAATTCAAATAGAAAACAAAGGAAAACAAATGAAAACAGAGGAAAACAAATGGAAAACAAGCAAAACAAATGCAATCAACATGATGTCATGATGCAAAACATAAAATAACAGAGAGCAAACATTCTAATGGCTATTTTTCATACTTGGGATGTTACAACGTGCGATCCGGCGACGGGTGCGGCGGGGGGTACAACCGCTACCGGCCCTCGTACCGCAGACCCGGCTGCTGCGCTCCTGGCTCGAGAACTGTCCACGATAGCTTGCGCGGCTGATACTGCAGGTGTTGCTGGTCTACGGGGAGGAGGCGGCATTTGCTGCTGCTCTGCCCTCCGCCGTGCTGAGCTTGTCTGAATATTACCGGTGTTTCCATTATGCCGGCTTATATACGGCGTTCCATGCATTCCACTCCTATTATCCGGGTAATTGACTTGCTGAGCCACTGCCGTACGCAATAAATCTATCGCCCGCCGGGTCTCCTCCGCGTGGGGCGACTCTCTTACGGGGATTCGATCCAATGCCAATGGTGCTGCATATACATTGTCCATGGGGTTGTTGAAGTGACCTGGTGGCGTATGAAATCGTGATGGTGGTGGTGGTGGTGGTGCTGTATTGCCAACGGCAACCCCTGTCTGCAACGTGGGTAACCCGGTTTGTACGTTGGCCGGCTGTCCCCCACCGGTCGCGGGCTGGTGTACAGTTTCCTGATTCACAGCCGGAATTGGTTGATCTTGGGGTGTGATGAACAGCGTGGCCGGGTTTAGGACTCCACCCGTTGCCGGTAATCTCATTTGGTACCTTTGATGCGCCCTGGTTGTCTCAACCTGGAGCCGGTTCTCCAATGCATCCAGCTCACGTTGGCGTGTGGCTATCCCTTGATTTTCTGCTTCCACATCTCTCCTTTGTTGCTCCAATGCACGACGTGCTACATCCAGATCCCTAGCCCGTGCCGCTGCGTTTTTCGGGGTTATCACCGTAGCTAGCACCGTGGGATCCAGGATCAAGTTATTACTGAACAGGGCCGGGTGTTGTGGATTCGAAGGACCCTCCCCTGGCGTCCTGTTCGCCATGAACCCAAACATATTCGCCTGCAACTCGCTATCCGCCGCTCGGCTAGTGACTGAAGCCGACTCTCCGTCAACCCGGGTTAGAACCGGGTTTCCATCAGCCGGATTTTGCTGCTGGGCCAGCGCTCGCGCCGCTCCGACCGCGGCCGTAGTCACGTCCCCCTGATTGAGATTGGTTGCAGGGGCCGTGTAGACCGCGACCTGGCGCGCGATGCCTGGTGAAGACTCATATTCCTCCTCATCACAACTATCCTCCCCGTACCGGTCCTCCAGCAAGTGCATGATAGATTCGGTATCATCTTCTCTCATGACCCGGCCACGCGGGGTCCATGCCGGCTCCTCCGGCTGTTCCCTCTTCGTGGTGGGCTCTTCTATTGGGTCCACCGTTCCGATCGATTCTTCTCCATCCGACTGTACGCAGGTTGCTTCTCCTGACACAGAATCATAATCGAAATCATCAGGGATTGAACCGGACGTACGTACCATGCCGATGAAGACGTTGACCCGGCCGATCGTGACGACATATCCGGATTCGAGCAGATCCGACTCTGGCCCCCAGCCAAAATCGTCCACCATCTTCTCTCCTTCGGGGTTGGTGTAGATCTCGCCAACGACGAGGTTCTTCATGTTCTCCCGAGCTTCTCCCGTGATGTAAACACCCTTGGACGTAGGCCCCACGGTGGGCGCCAACTGTCGTGGGATAATCACGGCAGACGTTACCGGGGGTAACTTATCTTGGGGCAATTCGACTCTGGTGTTTGGGAGAGGGTTTTGCTCAGGGGAAATCATGGTGATGAAACGACCTGGTAGCCGGCAATCAAGTCGCCGAGTCTCCGATCTAGATCTTATTATATCAACTCTGGTATTACAAAGGATGCTCGAATAGCTAGTGAATCTCGTGTGTCCCTAATCTAACCCTAGGAGCCGGCTTATATAATATCCGCCCCCCTGGCTTCCTGTCCAAGGCAGACTCGGAGTCCTACCCGGGCACTGCTTACAAACCCTAAACTTCCTTATCAAAACCCACAATCCGGGTTACGAGGCCTACGCTCTTGGGTCTTCCAGAAACTCCTTTTCCCTAAGCCAGGTCTCGCACAGCTCCCTTTGGGCCGAGGTACACCTTGGCGTTAGCCTACCGGGTTATCATCCCTCCATCACCGCCCCTACTGGCTCTATGTACAGTATAAACGTAGGTGTGAATGTGTGTTGGGTAGGTTGTTGCCCCCCCCGGTTACCTCTGAGTGCACAACCATGTAAAAAGATCGCGGTTGGGTCCTGGAACATCCGCGACCTCAACGACAGCGACAAGTGCGTGGATGTCAGGCGTAATCTCTCCTCCCAGCCCCTGACGTTGATTTGCGTGCAAGAATCAAAGCTCGAGGCTGTCAGCGCGTCTAAGGCGTCGTCGTTCCTGCCCCATGGCTTCACCTCCTTCACCTTTAAGCCCTCTCGTGGTGCGTCCGGAGGCATAGTGACCGCGTGGCGTGCGGCTGCTCTCATACACAAGCGCGACGTCGAGCTGGAGCACTCCCTCACCTCCTTCTTTGAGTTCTCGTCGGATGGGACCGCGTTCGCAGTAACCAACGTCTTTGGGCCCTGCGCGGCTGCTGCCCGCGGTGCATTCTTCGACGAGCTGCATTCCCTGGCGCCGCTCTGTGAGCTGCCGTGGTTGATAATCTGGGACTTCAACACCACACGCAGCCCCCTTGACAAGAACACCGCCGCCTTCGACGCCTCTGCCGCGGATGCTTTCAACTCCGTCGTCAGCGACCTCGCCCTGCAGGATCTCCCCCTCCTCGACCGTCAGTTCACGTGGACCAATGGCCGTGACGTGCCTACCCTTGTCCGTCTTGACCGCGCCCTCATCAACCCCGCGTGGGGGGGGGGGCGCCCTCTTCAACTCCACCTTGCGGTCTTTTGTCCGTTCCACCTCGGATCATGTCCCGCTGCTGGTTGAGGCATCCTCCCGCGCGCCTTCTTCGCGGATCTTCAGGTTTGAAAATTACTGGGCTCGCTCGGAAGACTACCGAGACATGGTGCGGGAGGTCTGGGCCAGGCCGTTCAACCAGGTCGAGGGGGCCGCGCGGCGCCTTTCCCGCAAACTCAAGTGGGTGCGCGCGGAATCGAAGAAATGGGCCGCGGCTAGACTTAGGCCCAGCGACGCGGTGGAAAACTGCTGGGCCGTGATCTCTCTGCTCGACCTTATGGAGGAATTTCACGCTCTGACACCGCCTGAATCGCGCCTCCGCATCCATGTTCGCTCCCGCCTCTCCTCTGAGTGCAAGATGCTCAACGCATACTGGAAACAGAGGTACGCTTTCCGGCTGTGTAAGCTCGGCGATGAGAACACTGCCTTCTTCCATGCGAGCGCGTCCGCAAGGCTCCGCAGAAACCAGATCAAGACCCTGCATTCGAATGGGGTGCCATTCTCCCATCACGAAGATAAAGCGCGCGTCTTGCATGAATTCTACTTCGGGCTACTGGGGCCGGTTCACAACGTGCGGTGGGACCCGCGGCTTGCGCCCCTCCTCCCACATGTTCCTGGTTTGGGAGCTGTTGAGGCCCCCTTCTCTGAAGAGGAAATTAAGTATGCTGTTTTCGCCATGAGGTCCGGTAGCAGCCCCGGCCCCGACGGATTTGGACCGGGCTTCTTCAAATCATTTTGGGGTGTGATCAAAGCTGACCTTGTGAGTTTCTTGGAGGAGTTCTACCGCGGCCATGCCCACCTTGCCGGCGTCAACCAGGCCTTCATCGCCCTTCTGCCTAAGACTGACGTTGTGACCACTGCGGCCGGGTTCCGCCCTATCTCCCTCCAAAACTGCGTCATGAAGATCGTCACCCGGATCCTTACCTCCCGGCTCCAGCGTTTCATCGAGCAGCTCGTCAGCTTTGAACAGTCCGGGTTCATCTCGGGGCGCTGCATCACGGACAACTTCCTCCTTGCGGCTGAGTTGATTCAATGTTTCCGCCTCAGGCAGACCCCGACAATTGCCCTGAAACTGGACTTTCGGAAGGCCTTCGACTCGGTGGACTGGAGATCTCTTGATGCTATTTTGGAAGCCCGTGGCTTTGGGGGCCTCTTCCGATCGTGGGTCCGTGGCATCCTGGGCACTGGGAAGGCCGCCGTGCTCCTCAACGGTGTTCCGGAGAGATGGATTACGTGCAAGAACGGCTTGCGGCAGGGGGACCCACTATCCCCCTACCTCTTCCTGGTCGTTGCCGGCCTTCTCTGACAGCGGATTGTGATGGACTCCCCTGAGGGCGCGCTTCTCCACCCCCTTGTGGACGACCTGCCTTGCCCCGTGCTCCAATACGCGGATGACACGTTGATCCTTGTCCGCGTCGACAGCCGGCAGCTGACCCTCCTGCGGTCCGCGTTGGATGCCTTCTCTGCCGCGACGGGGCTCGCCATTAACTTTGACAAAAGCACCTTCATGCCCATCTGCGTGCCCCCTGGCGAGGCGGCGGGCCTGGCGGCGATCCTGGGATGCCCCATCTCAGCCTTCCCCCAGACATACTTGGGGCTACCGTTGTCGGACCGCAAACTACCCGCCAGCGCACTCGACTTCCTTGCTGATAAGATCAGCGGCAGGATCCCCAGCTGGAAGGTCCGCACCCTCGACCCCGGCAGCAGACTCACTCTCACGTCGGCGGTCCTGTCGGCGCTCCCCTCCTTCGCCATGTCGGCCCTGGAAATCCCGAAAGGGACGGTGGCGAAGATGGACCGGCCGCGTAGGGCCATGTTCTGGACTGCCTCGGAGCGCTGCGTTGGGGGAACTGCCTCGTGTCATGGGAGACAGCCTGCCGACTCCAAACCGAAGGGGGGCTTGGCTTGCTGGACCTGGGGGTTCAAAATAAGTGTCTCCTCCTCAAAATGGTCCATAAACTCCTATCCGGCGCTCTGACCCCCTGGACGGTCTGGGTCCGGCGCTGGTACGGGGGGGGGGGAGGGCAGGGGGTCCCACCCTCCCACCCTGTCGTGGCGATGCTTCAGCGCTCTCATTCCCCTCCTCCGGTCGATGTCCATAGTCACGGTTGGAGATGGGGCGAGCACCTCCTTCTGGCAAGACAACTGGACCTCCACCGGGCCTCTCGCGGCAGTGATGCCTGTGGCATACTCCCACTCGTGTGCGCCTGATGCCACGGTCAGCGCGGTTGCGCTCGGCGGGCTGAGCGCTCTTTGTCTCCGTGACCGCCTCTCGCCCTCCGCCTCCAGTGAACTAGATCTTGTCATGGGCGCGCTGCGTGACTTCGGCGTCTGCGCCGCCCCAGACCGCAGACAGCTGGTTTGCTTCGTTTCGGGGCGCTACAAGACCCGCGACGTCTACCGGCTCCTCCGCTCGACGGGGTGTAGCCCGCCGCTGCATGACCTCAACTGGCAAAACTTCTACCCGGTGAAGGTCAAAGTCTTTGTTTGGGTTCTCCGGCATGGGCGAACTAGGACGCGGGCCCGCCTGTGCGACCTTGGTATCCTACGCACCTCGGACTGTCCGTTCTGCCCCGGGGTGGTAGAGGACATCGACCACCTGTTCGCTACGTGCCCCCGTATGCAGGACATCTGGGAGGTCTGCGCGCCCGCCTCCACCGTCCTCACCGTCCCCGGCGCGGTGGACGCCTTCTACACCATATACGGCGCATGGCCCCTCCCCCTCCGCACAACAGCCGTTGCTCTACTCCTTTAGATCAGCTGGAAGACGAGGAACCGCCGGGTGTTCGACGGACTGGACACCACGACCTCTGAGTTTTTTAGCGCTGTCCGAACACATTTAGAGCTTTGGATGGTTCGAGCGCCACGTCGTTTAAATTGTAGCCCGCTGCTCGACTGGTGTGCTGGCCTACCGACTTGACCGGCCACCCCCCCCCCCCCCCCCCCCCCCCCCCGCGGCCCGCTTGTATGAGTATCTATTATTATTAATGAAAAATTTCAGGTGGGCTCTTCGCCCTCCGTTGTCACTTCAAAAAAAAAAAATCTTACTGTGCTCCTATTATGTTCGTACAGGGTTCAGTTTTGACTTTTGAGACAGATTAGGCATTTAGATGATCTGACGGCCGGTGGAACCACACTGTGTGCTGATGCTCATAGAAATGGAGCTGATTGTACTGGCTACTTGGATGTATATATACTGTTATAGTTCAATCCTGCTTAACATTGCTCCTTACTACTAGAGTTGTAGCGATTTATATTACTCGTGGCAAACCCAACAACTAATCAAAAAAAGAAAATCATGTCCTGATCAGAACAAACTGAGATTACAAAATCAACAACTAAAAACAGAAGATACAAGTTTGATACCATGATCAGAATTCAGAAAGACAATCAACACAAATATTCTGAATCATGAGAGCCACGTATAATACAACTCGATCGATGAATGCTATTTGTATATATATCAAACATTGTTATTTTACAATCTGACAGTAGCCAACACTAGCTGCAAATTAAGTTGGCTGCGCACGACACGAGCACCTAGTGTGCGGGCACAGACATCATGCCACGGTCCCGCGAGCGGAAGAAGATTGGCATGGGAAGCATGCTCGGCTCCGGTGAGGCGAAGAAGTTCGATCCAGCGAACACTGGGTCCATACGCGGCTGCTTGTCGTTGAAGTCTCGCTCCTCCTGCTCCTGCTCGCTCCTCCGGCTCTGGGCGTCGACCTGTGCGGAGCGAGCCTTCTTCTGCGTATCCCAGCGGTCGGTCGAGGACGCACGGCTGGGCGGCCGCCTTTTGCTGTCCCACTTGTCGCACAATGTGTTGTTGCTTCCCTGGCTCGACGACGATGAAGAAGACGTGCTGCTGCTGCTGCTGCTAGTGATCTTCTTGTTAATGTCCCAACGCTCGACAGAGGATGCGCGCCCTGGACTTGAGCTGCCGCACGAGGATGCCGGGCTCCTCGGTTTCTTGTGCGCGTCCCACCGGTCGACGGAGTCAGCGCGGCCTGGCTTGGGCTTGGAGGCGAACGAAGACGGCAGGATGATGAGGCACGGGGCGACCGTGCTCCTCGGCGGGGTCGGGAGCAGACCCGGGAGAAGCGCTGCGGCAGCCTTCGCCATTGCTCGCTCCACCGAGGCCATCGAGGATCTTCTTGCTCCAAGAAACACAAGCGCGCTGGGAAGAGATCAGAGACGCGCTCTACCAGGGAAAGGGCTGATGGATGATGTGATGGGTTGTTCGGTTGAATTCGGTGCATATTTATTGATCGCCACTCCTCACAGAGATGGCCGGGGTCGGATTTCGTCCCGGACTCGGAGAGCAGAGCGCCAAACTTTCCCAAATACGAAGTATAGCAAACTAATGCCGCGTTTAACTGACGCTGAGTCTCGGATTCGAACGCTGAAAGGTCGGGGATGTACGCGCGACCGTGTGCTCTCCGGACTTCCGGGTGCACGCGCGCGGCGGCGACCCGGTGGTGTCTCTATTTGCATCCGCGGCGGCGTGGCCGGGGTGTGGAAATCCCAGCGAGCGAGGTGAGGCCTACTCGTCCTCTGGGTTCATCTCCTCCTCCACTCCCGCTGCCGCTGTGCCAGCGCCCACTGCCTATTCGACGGAATGGCCGCGACAGGCAGGGATGGCAGCATCAGCGCTCTCTCGGAGGCGATCGTCGAGCGATCCTTCCCACCCACGAGGCCGCGCGTTCGTCCTTGCTCTCCCGCCGCTGGCGCGTTCTCTGAAAGTTGGAGCATGCGCGAGGTCGAGCTCTGCACGTTTGGGTCGCAAAATGATCTATACTCTGTCAACAGCAAGGAGTTTTCTCGACAACATCCACAGCAAAGAGTCAGTCAGTACGTCGAGGAGTGGATTGGGTAGGCTATCATGTGTGACGTTCAGGGGCTCAGAGTCCTTGTTAGCTTCAGTCTGCTCAGTCTGCTCATCCGCTCATAAGATGTCACCAAAGCATCTTAGTCCATTCCCAGTAAGTTAAATTTGATTGTGACATACTTCTTTTATTATTTTGTATATGCTTATATATATGTGTCATAGAGAAATCACTGAAAAAGCTACCAAATTCAATAGGAGCAAGTGTTTGAATTTTTAGTATTGGTTGTTTATACAATGGAACATTGGCATGTGATGAAATAAGTACTTAGTAAATAATGTAACAGCGTAAATAATGTACTTTCCTCTTTAAGTTATTAATATTTTTGTTCTAGACTTGTAGTAGTACTGCTATAAGTCATTACTGGTTTGTTCCCTCACGCAATGCTAGTATCGTTATCCACTTGTCAATCCTTTTTTTTTGAGGGAATGGGTAGAGTTGTCTCTACCTTATTACAATGTTTGTGAGGTTAGGGCATCTCCAGTCGACCCCCCCAGAGCACCCCCCCCCAAGCGGTCTTTTTAGCGCCGAAAGCGACGAATAACGCCGTTTGTGCACCAGCCGGCCCCCCAGAAGCCCAAATAGCGTTGTTTCGGCGCTATTTCGCGCCGCGGCACCCAGGCAAAACCCAGCCCGCTGGGTTCGGCTTGGGGGGGGGGGGCGAAATGGCGGGGCAGCCCACGCGGGCCAGCGCTGTCAGCGACGCGTGGGGAAACCGCGGGAACAGAAACCCCCGCCCGTGATCTTCTTCTCGGCTCCCGCGTCGGTCAAAGGTTGCCGGTGTTTATAGCGTGGCGGGCGGCCAGTGCATGCGCCCGTGCAAAGGCCGCCGGAGTAATGGCGTGGCTAGCGGCAGCGACGACACGCGGCGCAGTTAACGCCCCGCGGGCTACAAAAGGCCCCTCGCCGCTCGCCGCACTCCCCATTCTTCCTCCATGCCGCTCTCCCCGTTCTTTCTCTCCTCGACGCTCTCCCCATTCTTCCTTCCTCGGCGGAGATGGACAGCTACGATGAAGCCGCCGCCACCTCTGCAAGCACGAGGCCTGAGCGCTGTATCGGGCGGGCTATCCGTGCCCGCCCGATATGCGCGTCCCAAGCGCCGCCGCCGGACAACCACGGTGGCAACTCAGCGTCGGTGGGATCCCCGTGCCCCCAATCCCCTCCACCGACGCGGAGTTCCGGCAGGCCATCGACGAGGTACGTCGAGGGCTGACGCCAGACGAGGCCTCGCGGCTGCACTGGAGGCCACACGGCCAGGACGCGATCTTGTGGCAGGAGCTCCAACGCCGCCACGACGCGGACATCGCCGCCCCGGGCAACAACGGCCCTATCGAGGGCCGCGCGAACAGCATCGGCCGGAAGCGGTTGTGGGGAGGCCAGCACCGCACGCTCGAGTGAGTGCTGGACTACATCGACGCCGGCAACGAGCCCCGGCTGCAGATGCCGCCCCGCCCGCAGCACCCCTCGTAGGCACCGCGGCGGATGGGCGGATCGTCGTCGGCCACCTCCTCCTCCTCTGGCGCCCAGTCTCTTTCCCTCACCCCTCCCATTGTCAACTCCGGGCGCCCTGCCCCCAGGCGCAGCGGCGGCGCCCTGCGTATCGGTGACGGAGGGCGACGAGTGCGCCCGAAAACGGAGGTGGCGGAGGACGACGAGTGGCCCGACATGAAGGCCGCGGAGGAGCTCCCGCGCAACACCCTCCAGCCGGTCCCCGACGACGTCGCCGCCAACTGGAGCCTGCGCGACATCACCGAGGAGGAGCTAGAGCTCCAGCGCCGCCTCCTCGCCGAGGCGGAGCAGCAGAAGGCGCAGCGCGAGCTGGAAGCCGCTGCCAATGCGACCCGCCGCCTCGTTCCTCCCCCTCCGCAGCCGACGGAGGTGGCCTACGTCGTCCTCGACCCCAACACCGACGACGAAGCCGAGTTCCAGCGCGCCCTGGCGGCGAGCAGGAGAGGTGACGCTGGTGCAGGCCCGAGCAACCCACATTGCCGCGCCCCCGGAGAAGGGACGAGCAAGTGGGACGCCGACGGCTGGGACGACGACGACGACGGCTGGGACGACTACGACGACAGCCAGGCGATCGCGGCGAGCCTCGGCCTGCAGTAGCCGTAGTTAGGGCTTTTATGTTTTAGTTAAATTTCTGTCAAAATCTATGAATTTGCATTCGAATATATGAATTTGCGTCGAATCTACTTTTTTGAATTAATTTGGGCCGAGGGTTGGGCTGGGGGGGCGACGGGGAACTGTGTCCCCCCAGGTTCCAGATTAGCGCCGTTTGGCGCCGCGGCGGCACCAAAATAGCGGCGTTTTGGACCCTGGGGGCCGACACGGCTGGAGATGCCCTTACAAGGCAGGGCAAGTGCCCCAAGTAATAGCAAAGAAGAAAGTAAAGAAATTCAGAGAAATAATAACTATACAGATTCTTCAGGTGCTCACTTTGAGCGCCCAAATCTTGATGTTGGGTGCGTGCTTAGTTGATCTATTGGTCCATTCAGTGAGCTCATAACTGCTTGAAGCACGTTTTTTCGTATGTCTAGGTTTCTGTCAAAAACCCTCTTGTTACGTGCCTTCCAGGTTGTGAGCAAGCATGCAGCGAAGCATATAGGCCAGAGGTTTTGGATCGATCAGTTTATTGCACTTGGCTAACAAACGTGGAGATGTATGGCGATCGTGCAGCACGGCGGTTGAGTTCTAGCTTCTTCCAGATCCATTGAGCACATCGACAGTGCAGGGCTATGTGGTGGACCGATTCAAGTGCAGGGCAGATGTCACGACCGGCGTCAGATACCCATGTCTTGGAAATGATGTTATCCTTTGTGTTTAGGCTACCCCTGTAAGAAAGCTTCTCCATGAGAGATAGCCGGTTGAAAAAAGCTGGATCTTCCATGTGCTGTTCCCTGGCGAAGGTGAACAGAACCTTGAATCTTAGGTACGCTATGTCGCAGGAAGACATGCCTGTAATCTTTCACTTGTTGTGGGGTGTCGCATTTCGGCAGCATAGTGTTAAAAGCGGTATTAACTCCTGCCAGGTCGATGAGATTCTCTTCTAGGTATTTGAACAGTCTGAGCAGATCAGGCTTGAGTTTGTTAACGTAGCATTTGTAGAACTCATTGGCCCAGGAATCGTGTTGTTAGGCGCCTGCATGACGCAATGGGCGATCTCTTGCCAATCGAAGTCTTTGGCCAGTGGTAGGAGCATGTCTTGTTGAGCGACGTATAGGGCTGCCAAGTCAAAGTTTGGCGTCCAATTTCTGGTTTCAGTAAATAAATTCCTGAAGAATTGCAGTTGCCAACCTTTGTTTGTCTGCATCGTCGAATAATTCCTTTTCTTGTGCGTTAAGAACTGAATTTATTTCTTCCTAAACCGATATGTTGCCATGGTTAAGAATCTAGTGTTCTTTTTTTTTGAAGGAAGGCAGCAGCGCTGCTTCAATTCATTAAGGGGAAACCGGAACAAAGGTCGGCGAAATAGTACAGAGAGTTTGGGAAGGAACTATGCTAAACTAGCAATAAAAAGGGAAGACTATACCGTATAAATTTCTACAACACTTAAACAGGTATTCCCTAGCTGATACCATTTTACCTTTTCTCTCCTCCTCCATTTTTGAGTTGTGATCTTGTTCAGTTCAACCAATCTTGGTGTACATGTTTCCTGAAGATGAACTCCATGCTTGTCAGGTTCCTCCATTCCTCAATTGCATCCATGTACTGAGTGGCAGCGGACATGTTCGCTTCTAGTTTTGTTTGTGATTTTTGCCTTCAGCCCATTCTCTTGTGGCTGCCCTGACCCCTCTAAGTCTGTGGTTGATCCTTGTCGTAGTGGCCATTGGCCGGGTTCCCATTGACAGTTTATGTTTTGTTAACTGAATGAGCGCTGGGATTTGGCACCAATAGTTCTCATATTTGAATACCGTGTGGCAAATTTTTGCACCATCGGCTGTCAGTAACAGTGGAGTGCGATCTGATGTGGTCATTGGGAGCGCCTTGCACACAGCCTGGACAAAGAGTTGGCTCCACTGAACATTTACCAGAATTCTATCCAGTCGGACTAGTTTTGGATCTCTTCTCTTGTTAGATCAAGTAAACCTCCGATTGAAAATGTCAATATCCATTAGCTGAAGTTCATTAATCCATGCGTTAGAATTCTTCCGTTGCTTGCCAGTCAATGTTACTGTTATTTTTTCTCAGCTGCCAATCTGTAGATGTTAAAGTCACCGGCTAGCAGCCATGGTTGGGTATTGTGAGGTTTCAGATTCTTCGTATCGTTGAAGAAAGTTGTCTGGTATGCTCGCTCATTTGGTGCATACACATTCATTAGCTGAAAGTTTGTAGAGTCAGCGGTCGATGTAACCTGGACAGTTAGCTGATGCTTATCTTGCGAGATGACTGTTATTGAGCAGTTCTTGACGAACAAAGTATACCAGATTAGCATCAAGTGTACTATGTTAGTGAAGTATTCTCCGAGTCAAAACAAAGGTATCCACATTATCAAAAACTGGCATATGGCGTGTTTTTTTGCATCTCGAAAACTCCGTCATTATTTCTAAGAACATTCCATAACAGTGGTAAGCAAAGCACCACTAGGGGATATTATCAACAATGCGGATGCAATAGGTCGAGTAGCCAAATGGGGCATTGAGCTTGCTGCGTTCGACATTAAGTACCAACCCAGGACGGTAATTAAATCTCAGGTGTTGGCAGATTTTGTTGCCGATTGGACAGAAGCAATGGAAAACACACCAATGCCAGAGTCGGAATATTGGATCATGCATTTTGATGGATCCAAAATGAGAGAAGGCGCTGGAGCTGGTGTGGTGCTAAAATCCCTAAAACGTGACATTATGGAGTATGTATTAAAAATACACTTCAACGTCAGTAACAACGTGGCAGAATACGAAACATTACTTCATGGCTTGCATATCGCAAAAGAAATTGGCGTCAAGCGTATAATTTGTTATGGTGACTCGGACTTGGTGCAGCATCAGCTAAACCAAACATGTGATGCCAAAAGGCCCATTATGGCCGAATATCGGAGAACTGTGGACGAGTTTGCCATTTGCTTCCTAGGATTTGAAGTGCTTCATATCAAAAGGGAAGAAAATTGGAACGCGGATGCATTAGCCCGCATGGGATCGGAAAGAGTGAAAACCCTACCACCTGGTGTGTTTGTCCAACACTTACATGAACCATCGATCAAGGGTGGAGATGTTGATTATCCTCTCGTTTCCGAGTCAATTGAAGTTCTGCTCGTTAACCTGGATTGGACAATTCCATACTTAAACTTCTTAGCTGATCATAAGTTCCCGGATGGAGCAGACGAAGTCTTGCAAAGACAGATACAACGTCGATGCAAAGGATACACAACAATTAATGGTTGTATGTATAAACGCAACACTATCGGAAATTTTCAGCGAAGTATTTCGCCAGAGGAAGAGAGAAATCTTGCAAGAAATCCACGCAGGAGATTGCGGACATCATGCTCAATCAAAAATCATAGTCAAAAAAGTATTCCGTGCAGGATTTTTCTGGTTAATAGCCAAGACAGATGCGGAACACATAGTAAACACATGTGCCGGATGTCAGTATTACGCCAAGCAGACGAATATGCCAGCTCAAGCACTCAAAACTATCCCCATAACATAGCCATTTGCGGTCTGGGGGCTAGATATGATTGGAGCATTCAAAACTGCAAGAGGCAAACTTACACATCTAGTCGTTGCAGTAGATAAGTATACCAAGTGGGTGGAGGCGAAACCCATCAAAAAACTTGATGGTGTGACTGCCAGAAATTTCATCTTTGACATAGTCATGAGATACGGTGTTCCACATAGTATAATCACTGACAACGGGACAAATTTCTCTATTGGAGAGTTGGCAAAATATTACCGACAAACGTGAATTCTCCTAGATCTAGCATCTGTGGCACACCCACAATCCAATGGACAGGTTGAACGAATGAATAGTTCTATCCTGCAGGGAATACGTCCAAGACTCGAATCTCCTCTTCATAGAGAGGCTGGACCATGGGCAGAAGAATTGCCTTCCGTGCTTTGGAGTATTCGAATGACGCCAAATAGATCAACTGGACAAACCCCGTTTTTCCCGGTTTATGGCGCAGAAGCAGTGCTTCCTACGGACATGCTCCATGATAGCCCAAGAGTGCTAGCATACGAAGACTCGGATGCCGAAAACGCATGACAGGATGCCGTCAATCTCTTAGAAGAAGAACGAGAGATTGTGCTACAAAGATCCACCATTTATCAGCAAGGACTGCGACGTTATCATAGTCAGAAAATCAGACACTGTTCTTTCAAAGAAGGTGACTTGGTGCTAAGATTGGTGCAGGAAAGGAAGCACAAATTAGCCCTAGTTTGGGAGGGACCATTTGTCATTAGCAAGGCTATGAAAAACGGATCATACTATCTTGTAGATATTCGGGATACGGAAGATGATCCTAAAAGATCAAATTGAAAAAGAAAGAGAAAGATAGATGTCGAACTAGGAGAGACAAAGAGACCCTGGAGCATCCAGCAGTTATGTCCCTTCTTGTCGAATCTCTGACTCTACAAATCCCTTAGGTGACCCTATCGGGTTTCGACTAGGAGAAGTCATGGGCGCTGGTGGAATCGTCGGCTAGACAGGGGGCGAGATTTACCCAGGTTCGGGGCCCTCGTAGAGGTAAAACCCTTACTCCTGCCTCTTGTCGATCTGTATTGAAGATTAGATCGGTTACAATGGTGTGCTCGAGTCGAGAGTAGGTCTCGAGTTCAAGGCTTTTGGGTCGTGCGGTAATAGCTTGGTCCCTCTCCTAGGGGGCTCTCCTGGCCTTATATAGATGGCCAGGTCTCGAGATCTACCCGGAGAGGATTCGAACTCTATCTATGTCGGTTACAGATTTCCTAACTTAACCCGCTAGTTAGTGCGGGTGGGCTTCACGTGGGCCTTCTAGAGTACTTCAAGGGCGCCTCTTCTTGGGCTTTGGCGTTGGGCCTGAGAGGGGGTGTCCTTACCCGCAGGGTCCAGGATCCATATCTTCGCCAGTAGCCCCCGAGCGTTTGCTCGATTGGGATTTTTCCAGTCGAGTAGACGGTCAAACCTTTCTTGAACTTTTTTGGAGGACCAGCTCGACAGTTATTGTTTTTAAAGGGTGTGTTCCCTGTATCATAAGTCATCATGCTCGAGCATCGAGCAACATAAGTGCCTGTTTGTACGGCTTTTTTCACAGAAGGATGTGGCACAGTAGCTTCGCTCTCCCGAGAGATCAGGGCCAATTAATTGCGACTAGGGCAAAAACATTCCTGGCCTACACAGATTCGAGACCTCCGACTCGAACCCGATGAGGTGATCGTTGCGACTGGGCCGTTGTGGACTTATCAAGTCGAACTTAACCTGTGGGGGTACCCGGCGCGTCCGCTAGGATTTTTCTTCGTGTTGTTGACACGGAATTATACCGGAGGACGCAGCTTTCGAGTGCGATTCCAGGCCCAAAAGAGAGATCTTTTCGGGTCTTACCTTCACATTCGAAGAATATGGCATCCGGATGTGCCTAGTCGGCTGAACAATCCAGGTTTTTATGATGTAAATTTATCATGTGTAAGAGAGGTAGGTTCTTCCTACCCGATCGATTTGTTTGAGTTCCATACGAAAGAACTTACGTGCTGGAAGAAAAGCTAAGTCCATATGAAAGAGTTTTCATGTTCGGAATGCTGTGCCCATACGAAAGAGTTTTCCTGTATAGGATATTTTTCTCTCGTTCGAAGAGGTTTTGCTTCATGAATTGTTCACGGAAAAGTTGCTTTTATCCGAAGGAATTTGTTGTTCGTACGAAGATACTTTCGCGTTTGAACTTCCAATCGAAAATCTTGATTTTGAATGATGTATGGCATGACGTCATGGCGCACTCCTCTTCTCCCGATGGGACGTGACAGAGTGGCAGCAGATGGTGGCCCACCTGGTCAGCTTTTTGACCGGGAAACGAGACGTCGTTCCCGGTTTTTACGCGAGACGCGCAGTAAATGCGCACGATCTTCTGTTAAGATCGTGGCACGAAACAGCGCTGGCCGCCGCTTCGTTTCATCTTCACGCGTGGCGGCCGTGATAAGCGCCACGTAGCGCATCGTACGGCTGAGATCGTCTCGCTCCGTGTATAAGTACGGGTCTTAGCGCTACGGTGAAATTTTCCCAGCTCCTTGCCTTCATCTTCTTCCTCGCGCCCATCTCCTTCTTCCTCGCGCTCGAGCTCGTGCTGCAAGCAATGGCTGGCGGAAAAAGGCGTGGCACTGTCACTTCTGCGTCCGGGGAACCCTCTGCGCAACCTATGCCCCGTGCTGGCGACTGGCGCTCCCCCAACACCACCGCGAAGAGCATCAAGGAGATGCAGCGGGAGGGGTTGCTGCCGGCGGAAACGGAGAAGCGGGTTCGCCTCGGAAAGAAGGAGGAGGTACCTAACCCGCAATCGAACGAGCGCGTGGTCTTTGTGGACCACGTGTTTCGGGGTCTTTCCTTTCCTCTCCACCCTTTCTTCCTCGGGTTGCTGTATGTCTATGACATATAGCTTCACGATCTTCCTCCGAACGCGGTGCAGCACATATCGTGCTTCATCGTGTTCTGCGAGTGCTTTCTCGGCATTCGCCCACATTGGGCGCTCTCGAAGGCGCTTTTCAAAGTCCGGATCTTCCGCGAGAGATCGCGGGTGGAATCCGAGCTCGGCGAACCGCTTCGCACGGGCGGCTTCGGGATCCAAGCTCGACAAGAAGGCAGCTACTTCAACATGCATTTTGTCGACTCCGCCCAAAGCTGGCGGAAGAGGTGGTTCTACGTCATCGGCAACAGCTCGGGTGGGATCGTAGAATTCCACCTGTTCGCTGTTCTGACAAGGCGAAAGTCCTGGGGGCACAAGATGTCCGCCGAGGAGAATCAGACCGTTGCGCCCTTACTCGCAAGAGTAACCGCTCTCCGGGATCAGACTGCGGGAGTCGTGCTCAACGAGATGCATTTGGCGAGCATCTTCTTGAAACGCAGGATCCAGCCTCTTCAGCAAAGGCCCTCCGCTATGTGGGAGTATCAAGGCTCAGAAGACCCCAGCCGAGTAAGCCGCGAGGAACTTTCGAATGTGGAATTCGAGAAGAAAATCGCGGGTATCACTTGACTGAAGGTGGGGGAGAAATTCCCCGATTGTTCAGTTGAAGCCTTTGCCGCTTCAAATCCTCCTCCAGCCGCGGTTAGTTTCTTCCTTTTTGTCTTTGAATTGTTTCCTTTTTGTTCTGAATCCTAGTTGACAAGGTTTTTTCTCATCTTTTCTGTCTTTGTAGAGCCTGGCTATGGCAGACTGCTACCCGCCAGTTACTGGAGAGGAGGCTTCAGAGCTACTGGCGAGTCACCAGGATGGTGCGGTTGACACCAGCGTTGCCAACGCTTCTTCGAGTTCTGAGCGTGATTCTTCGGATGACGTTGACGACTCGAATGGTGTCCCTCCCAAGCGTCGTCGGGTGGATGATGACGAGGCTACTTCCAAGGACAATTCCTTGGAAGCATCGCCCGGTCAGGCCCCCGTCCTTGTGACTCCACTTCGTTCACTCGCCCCTTCGCCTTCGTTTCCGGTGATGGAGACCGCCTGGAACGCGGACTTGCTGGATGACGACGAAGATGACGAGTAGGTCTTTTTCCTTGTTCTTGGTCGAAAATTCTTTGCACTTCAATTCTGATGTTTTTTTATCTTTTGTTGCAGTCTGCAGACTATCAGTCCTCGCAGGTATGCTTCTGCCGTTCCTCCCAAAAAGAGGAAAAAGGCAAGGGACGCGGGTGAAACTCCCACTGCGGGTACCGTCCAAAATTCTCCCAGAGCAGCCCCTAAGGCCGCGACTTTGGAACGTGAAGCCCCCAGCTTTGCCGCCAGGACTTCAGCTTCTAAAGAAGTGACGGACAGCTCCGCGGATCCGCTCTCTCGCGCCACCGGCCAGGTAAACTTCATCTTCTGTCTTCAAATTTTTATCGGGTGCACGACAGTGCTCCCGATAGGAGTAGCCCCCGAGGCTGTAGTCGATCGCAAGCGATCGGCTATAGGCTCTAAGTCTGGTTTATTTCTTCTTCACGATTTCATTTTTATCGGGTGCACGGCAGTGCTCCCGATGGGAGTAGCCCCCGAGGCTGTAGTCGATTGTAAATAATCGTGTACAGACTCCAATTTAATCCTTTAAACTCTTCTGTCTTCGTGCTTTTGCAGTCGCTTATTGATTCTCTTGCGGTGATTGGTCGCCGCGTCGTTCTCGCCGAGTCGGATTGCGAGTCACTTCGAATGGACCGTAGCCGACTTCAAACTGAAAACGACCTTCTCAAGGGTAAGTTTTATCATCTCCCTGTCTTAGTATTCCGTGCATTCTTGATTTTTGATAAGAATCTCTCTGCAGCTCGACTTGAATTCTCGGAATCCGAAAAGATCAAACTCTCTGAGCAGGTAACTGCTCGGGAGGCTGACCTGACGGCCATTCGACAAGAGCTGGAGGCTTCCCGCATGCAATCGGAAGATTTTAGTCGACAGCTTGCGGATGCGCGGAAGGCCTTGAAGGAGTTAGAGGAAGCTGGCAGTAAGGCCGATAACGACGTTGTCGGGTTCCTCCGTCCCCTCGCTGAGCGTTTCGCGGGTAAGTGTTTTGGACTCTTGCGACTTTGATCCTTCATTTTGCTAAACTTTGCTAAGTATTATTTTCTTCTTTTGTAGGTCTTCTGGATGTTCCTCTAGAGATCCCTGGACTCCAGCGGGTAGATGTGGTAACCGACACACTTGCCCAGCTTAAAAGGCATGCTGATGGAGTTTTCTCCTTGATTAGTGATGCTACTCAAGTGCTGGTGCAACTGCATGGTCGCCTTATCGCCAACGCCACTCCTGCACCCGCGCTAGATGATCTGTTGAAGGTCTTCTCAGAAGGCAAACTTCTGGATGCCTTCGCGGTCGCTCAGTCGGAGTCTGGTGCGAAGACCGCGATCCAATTTGCTTTGGCGCACGGAGTCGAAGGTTTGGAAGAGGCCTACTCATCTCTTCCAGTCGACCCCTCCACGGGCAAAAAGGTACGGCTCTCTCGTTTTGGCGAGCAAGCCGCCATTCTTGCTCGGAAGCTGTCTGAGATATTTGCTCGGCTGAAAGGAGGGGCGACTGCCGCTAGCGGAAGCACCAATGTAGCCTCATAGTTTTTTCTTTTTCTTCTTTGAATGTAATGAACCTTGGGATGTATTCCCGTACCTTTGTTGTCTTTAATTGAAGAATTCGTCTTGCAATTTATTCCCCTTGTTTGTGCGTTGTCTCCCGATGGGAGTAGCCCTCGAGCGTTTGTCAGATGTGCGACTAGAAATGACTCGAGTAGGGCATCTTACTTCTTTCGTTGTATTCTTCCAGGCTACTGGGTTTGCCGCGGAAACTTCAGGTGGACGTGGTACTCCAGTAAATCCACTTGTTGCCGCTGTTGGCACTTTTGCGGGCCTTCGTGATAAGGTCCAGGAGGGTGAGCGTAAGCTAAAAGCTATGCGCGGGGTAGCCGATGTGGCGAAGTCCAAGCAGAAATTGGCGGCTGAACGCGAACAATATCTGATGGATGAGTTGGCTGTAATCGCAATGGATTTGCTCTGTAAGTAGTGCAGCCCCCGTGCCTTTTTCTTCCTTGTTTCCTTAGCTGACTGAGTATGTTTTTGCTCTTCAGTCGTTAATCCGGATGACAGGGAAGAAAAGCAGTGGGTAGAAAACCACATCCTTCAAGAGGCTAGCAGCTCGAAACCTCATGCAAACAATTTTTGGTCTGATCGCAGTCGAGGTTTTGTGATGGCCACCTTGAAATTCCGAGTCCTCCAGGCGAGAATTCTCGTGAGTTCTTTTCACGAGGTCTTGGTTGCGATGAACGCTGCATTTTATCCACTCGAAAAAGGTCCCGAAGACTGGAGCTATCTTCTCAGGTTGTTTGGACGTGAAGGAGAAGTTCGCGCGTGTGTGCGCAATCAGATGACGTGCGGCGCGGTTGTAGCTCTCTCTTTTGTCCGAATATGGCATCCTGAGATAGACGTTAACTCTGTAGCTCGGCGCCCAGATTATGCAATCGAGGATATCTCGCTGTACTATGATGCTGTACGTCCTGCAGCGGATAAAATTATCCGATTGACCTCTAAAGAGGTAGATAGAGTTTTAGCGACTGAGAATGCTCAGCGCTTTGATTGATTGTCGGATGTAAATATCCTGTAATCTGTTTATAGTTTGTAAAAACTGTTGTAAGGTGTACAACCTTGTTTGTATGATGTTTTTCTGTGATGCTTAGTTGTAGGTGTAGCCCCCATGTGTTTTATGGGGTGTGTACCTGTAACTTTTAGCATGTAAAGAACGAGGAGTTTCGAGTGAATATGATGAAGTAATCATGTCTTTATTGTAATGACTGAGAAGCCATGTATTCGAGCTACAGGACTGGCTAGTATAACCTTATTTTGTTGCGATAACAAGTAAACCTATGGATAAAATTTGCGGAGGTGTGCGATGTTCCATGGATTGGAATAGATCCCTCCGGTCGCCGGATTCTTTAGCCTGTAGGCTCCACCTGGGATGACTTCGTGTATGATGAAGGGTCCTTCCCAAGGTGGTTCGAGCTTGTGTCCTTCCTTCTGTTTGAGCCGCAGCACCAGGTCCCCAACCGCGAATGCTCTGTGGCGTATGCGGCGACTATGATAGTTATGCAAGGATTGCTGATATACTGCGGATCTTGCGAGTGCGATGTCACGCATTTCGTCGAGTGCATCCATATCTTCTGCGAGTGCCTTGTTGGAAGTTTCTTCGCTGTAAGCTACAACTCGTGGGGCGCTGAATCGAACGTCCTCGGGAAGGACTGCTTCTGCCCCGTATACCATGAAGAATGGCGTGTACTTTGTCGATCGATTAGGAGTTGTGCGTAGGCTCCAGAGTACGGATGGTAGCTCTTCTGCCCAATGTCCTGCAGCGGGGTGTAGACGATCGAGTAATCGCTTCTTGATGCCAGCCGAAACTAAGCCGTTGGATCTTTCGACTTGTCCGTTCGTTTGCGGGTGAGCAACTGAAGCAAACTTGAAATTGATGCCTTTTTCCTCGCAGAACTGTTGTGTTTCCTTTGCTGTGAAGTTTGTACCATTGTCTGTAATGATGTCATGTGGCACACCAAATCTGCATACTATGGAGTCGAGGAACTTGACGGCGCATTGGGCGCTAGCCGAAGTTACTGGCGTAGCCTCGATCCATTTGGTAAACTTGTCGACTGCGACCAGCAAGTGTGTGTATCCACCTGGTGTGGACTTGCGTAGTGGTCCAACCATGTCTAGCCCCCATTGTGCAAAGGGCCAAGCTATTGGTATCATGTGCAATTCCGTAGCAGGTGCGTGTGGTCTTGGTGCAAATCGCTGGCAGGCGTCGCATCGTTCGACCAGGCTTTTTGCATCGCTGGCTGCTGTTAGCCAGTAAAATCCTGCTCGAAAAGCTTTTCCCATTATTGTTTTCCAGCTAGCATGATGTCCGCAATCTCCTTGGTGTATGTCCTGGAGTAATTCCTTGCCATCTTCGGGTGCGATGCATCGCTGAAGTATTCCCGAGATGCTTTGCTTGTATAATTCTCCATTGACCACTCAAAGGACTTGCTGCGCCTGAGTATCTGTCGAGCCTCACGTGGATCGGCCGGGAGCTGTTTATTGAGCAGGTAGTCGAGATATTTCTGCGTCCAGACTGGCTCGAACAGAAAGACCTGTCGTGATATATTATGAATAAGCTCGATAAGCGCGACCTGCGGGCTGACCTCTGTTTCTGGCGCTGCTGGTGTTTCTGCAGGTTTCTCCAATTTGACCGATCGCTTGTCCATCCGTTCGAAGTATATTCCTGGCGGTATGGGTGTATTCGTGGAACCCATGTTTGCCAGTCTATCTGCTTCTTCGTTGCTGGATCTTGCAATGTGCCTCAGTTCGCACCCTTTAAAGCTTCCTTCGAGTAGATTGTACATGTCACGATATGCGACCATGTTTTCAGCAATGGCATCACATTCTTTCATTGTCTGCTGCACTATGAGATTGGAATCGCCGTAGATCATTAATCGGGTAGCTCCACAGGCGATTGCCATCTTCATCCCGTGCAGCAGGGCTTCATATTCTGCGTCGTTGTTCGATGCTGGATCATCTTGTGGAAAATCCAATCGCAGGACGTATTGCAGCTTGTCTCCATGAGGTGAAATATGAACGATTCCAGCTCCTGCTCCTTCGTTTCTCTTGGATCCATCGAAGTACATTATCCAATTGCTCGTGTACTCAGGCGGCCCGAGCGTTTGTAGTTCTGTCCATTCGCTGAGGAATTCTACGAGTACTTGAGATTTGACTGCGTTGCGTCCTGCATAGGTGATGTCCCAGGCGCCCAACTCGATGCTCCATTTTGCTATTCTTCCGGATGCCATAGGGTTGTTCATGATTGTTCCGAGTGACGCATCATTAACCACTGTGATGGCGTGTTCCTGGAAATAATGTTTGAGCTTTCGAGCCGTGAGAACAACTCCATATGCGAGCTTCTGGTAATGAGGGTATCGTTGCTTGCATGGCGAGAGCACTTCGCTGATTATAATATATTGGTCGTTGGACTCCATATGCTTTGTCGTCTTCAGGTCGTTTGACTACGATTGCTGTGCTGATGACCTGGTTTGTAGCGGCTAAGTATAGGAAAAGTGGCTCCCTTTCCTGCGGTGTTGCAAGGACGCGCCTGCTTTGCAACGATCGCTTCAAGTCTGCGAACGCTTGTTTAGCTTCGGGTGTCCACTCGAATTTGTCCGTCTTCTTCAGTAATTTGTAGAAGGGTAACGCTTGCTCTCCCAATCGTGCGATGAACCTGCTTAGGGCGGCTAGTCGTCCTGCGAGCTGCTGGACTCCGCGTAGATTGGTTGGCTCCTTCATAGTCAGGATGGCTTGTATTTTCTCCGGGTTGGCTTCAATGCCTCTGGCGGATACCAGGTACCCGAGAAGTTTTCCTGCAGGGACGCCGAAAAAACGCATTTGGTCGGATTGAGCTTGATCCGATATGCATTAAGGGCGTCGAATGTTTCTCTGATGTCCTCGAGGAGTGTGTCCTCTACTCGAGTTTTGATGACAATGTCGTCAACGTACACCTGTACGTTCTTGCCAATGAGATTGGCGAGGCATCTTTGCATGCAGCGCTGATATGTTGCGTCTGCGTTCTTCAGCCCGAAGGGCATTGTCGTGTAGCAGTAGACACCGTGGGGTGTGATGAATGCTGTCTTTTCTTCGTCTTCTCTTTTCATTTGGATCTGATTATATCCCGAATAGGCGTCCAGGAAGGAGAGTCGTTGGCAGCCTGCCGTAGAGTCCACGATCTGGTCGATGCGTGGTAAAGGAAAATTGTCCTTGGACAGTGCTTATTCAACGACGTGTAGTCGATGCACACCCGAAGGATATCCGTGTTTTTCTTGGGGACCAACACCGGGTTTGCTAACCAGGTGGATATCTTGATCTCCCTAATGAAATTTGCGGCTAGCAATCTGTTTACTTCTTCTCCAAGAGCCTTCTGCTTGGGTTCTGAAAATCGTCGAGTCGTCTGTTTGATTGGTTTGGCGTCGGGAAAAACTTCGAGTGAGTGCTCGGCAAACTCCCTGGGTATTCCTGGCATATCTGAGGGCTGCCAGGCGAAAATCTCCCAGTACTCACGGAGGAGTTTGACGAGCGCGTCTTCCTATGCTGGCGAGAGGGTTGTTGAAACCATCGCTGTCTTTGCAGAATCCGTCGGGTGCACTTGATGCTTGCGAGTGCCGCTGTTGGCGCTGAATTCCAGTTCAGGCGCGTTTTTCTTCGTGAGGGGCATAACGGAGTGATCCGTGGTTTTTGCCAGCTCTTGAAGTTCTTCTTGCATCCCGAAAGATTTTGCGATCTCATTAAATTCTATGTCGCACTTGTCCGATTTCTGGAAGTCTCCGTCGATGGTGATCACACCGTATTCGCCGGGTAGCTTGAGCTTCAAATACGCGTAATGTGGTACGGCCATGAATCTGGCGAACGCTGTTCGACCAAGAATGGCGTGGTACTGTGAGGGCCAGTCGACGACTTCGAAGTCGAGGAATTCCCTTCTGTAGTTGCTTGGAGAGCCCAATACGACTTCTAGGTTGATTGTTCCGAGTGGACGGATTGCCTTGCCCGGAACTATCCCGTGGAAGGATGTTTCTGATTCCGTTAGGCCGCCCAGATTCTTGTTCATTCGGCGGAGTGTATCCGCGTAGATGATGTTAATGCCACTGCCACCGTCCATGAATACGCGGGCCAGGTCATAATTACCAATTTGAGCTTGGATGACAAGGGCGGCGTGTCCTGGTCGATAGACTCGTGGAGGATGGTCTTTCATCGAGAACGTGATTGGCTGATCCGCCATTTTCAGGTACTCGGTTTTTGTCGGTGGTGTCTGCACTGCCATGCACAATTGCCTCGTGTTAGTCTTTTGAGCTCTGCGAGAGGGGCATACCTTCTGTATCATCGCGAGTTGTCCTGCCGGGTTCGGGTATGCATTGGCTCCATTGTTTTGTGGTGGTGGCGCAGGTCAATTTCCTTAGTTCAATTTCTATGTAAACATCTTTGAGATCATGAAATAAAGTTGTCAGAAATCATGCATTACCGTTTTATCTGTTTATTTTTATACAAAGCATAAGTCCGTCTTTATCTATTTCCCAATGATCTTTTAAAATGCTCGATGTTCACTCGAATTGTGCCTGCGTGCTCGGAGTTATAAAACTGAATGCTTTGCAGCCTAAGGAGATTTAAGGAAATCTTTATTGTGCCTGCGTGCCTGAGTTTCATACATTTTTAAAAAATTCCTTACTTTTTCCTAAGTATTTTCTGATTGTTTCCGTGTTGGGTCACTAAAATTAGTAAGTAAAAATGCCTTAGTACAATCCATGTTTCCGAGTTTCGACTGATAGGTTAAACACAGTCACTTGGCATGAAGATTACGTACTATTGATCCATTTCAACAATAAGGATAGTCAAAACATATAAACCAGAGAACTTAGAAGGCAAAGGAATTAAAACCCGGAAAAACTTGCAAAGACATAAATTTTACTGCAAAAGGGGGATACTTGTTTATACAAATGATAGCTAGCATTACAATATATATTACAATGAAAGAATAGTAATGCTTCTATTTTGTTCCTGCTAACTACCCAGGAATCAAGCGGCCTCTTCGGAATCTGAGTCCTCCTCTTCACTGCTGGGGTCCTCGGGAGTAGCCGGAATCTCCTCCTCTGGGTAGAAGGTGGAGAGGGACACCATCTGCGCTATATTTGTAGTGTGGCCTTTGACGGAGTCGAAGATGCTGGCTCTCTGCGCTTCCTTGTAACCTTGGGGGATACCGGTCGCTACGCGCCAAGAATTGACGGTAGTATAATGCATACACATTAGCCCAAGGGCCATGCGCGCACCACCGCGAGCCGCGGAATGGAACCAGGACTCCTTCTGGTTCGACACCTCCCCGATCGCCTCGGGAAGCTTGCTAACTTCCGAGATTTCTCCTGCTTGGTCGGGAATGTACTTATTGACAAGTAACATCCCCGCAGTCTTCAACGCGGCGAAGATTCTCCCGAAAGCACGGATTCTGTCAATCCGGGTAAGCAAAGGGTTTCTCTCTGTTTAAATCAACAAAGAAAAGTTAGAAAAAACAGAGGAGAAAAAAAAGAAAACATACTGTAAAAAGTATATGGAGAAAAAATCCGGTAAAAGAATAAAATCTTACCGAGAATCTTGTCCATTTTAATGCCTTCTTCAAGGCGTTGATTTAGTGCGTTCTCCAGGTCGAGGATGGTTGCCTTGTCCTTCTCGGCCTGGGCAGACGCCTTGGACTCGGCAATCCCAACAGCCAGCTGGCTGGCCTCCAGATCCTTCTGGAGCTTTACATTGATTTTGTAAAGCTCTGAGTTCTCCTTGTGGAGGTTCTCGGCATTGCCAGCATCTTCAGCTATTTTCTTGGCTTTCTCCAAAGAAGCTGAAAGGAATACAAGGTTGAGAAACCAATACTCGAAAAATGGCTTAGAAAATTTCAAGCAGATAAAATGGTAAAACATTTACCTGCCGAGTTTTTCAGCTCTTGCTGAACGGAAGCCAACTCCGAGTCTTTGTCTTCAAGAATTCTAAGGAGAGTTTTCACCTCCTTGTTCTTGATGGTAAGTTTGTTGAAAACTTCCATATTAATCGTCTCGGCAGTTTTGCTGAAACACGGACAAGTGAAGTAACGCTTAAGTAAAAAAAAAACAAGAACATTAAGAAAGCATTCAGTCAAAAAAGAATACAATTGGCTAAATGCTTGGGGGCTAGAGATATTTACCTGGCTCATTCTTGTAAGACTTGCCAGATTTTCGTTAAATTCCTTTGCGTATTCGGCAAAGAGAATTCCGACATGGCAAATGCCGTCCTGTATGACCTGCCGAAGCGAGAACACGTAATTATTCCTAACTATAAGCCCGCCTTGCTGAAAGTGCACTATGGTCAACTAGAGGGGGGTGAATAGGTTGACTACCAATTTTTCTTTTCTTTTCCTTTTAGTGGGGCTTAGCAAGATAAAGTAAGGTTCTCTAGATGTGCAACTAGGTGAGCAACCTATGTGGACAAAACGATATGCGCAACGGAAGTAAAGCGTAAGGTAGTAAAGCAAACAACAAGTGTAAACAAGGAGACAAGGATATGATTCACCGTAGTTCCTTCTCAAAGAGAAGTACGTCTACGTTGGAGAGGTGGAGAGCCACCTAGCCGCTCCTCAATAGCACGGTTGTGCACACCTTGTTCTCCTTGAGCTTCTCCGGTGAGGGAGATGCTCGTTTCCACTATGAGGTCGACTTGAAGGCGTTGACCAAACCTTTACAAGGACTTGAGGTCACTCCACAAGATGGATGGAGGCTCTCAAGCAATCTGTAGCTTCTTGCAACAAGGTGGAAACTACAAGCACGAGATCTACTAAGGTTTCTAGGCCTCAAGTAGGATTCTAGATCTACTAGGTTGTGGTGGATGGATTTGAGATTCCTTTGGTGGAAGTGTGGATCTAAGTCTCCTCTAGCTCTCCACCAAGTTTGGGAGTGTTTGGGTGGACGGAGTGGGAGATCTAGGTGGTTGAAGCTTTCATTAATGGCTAGGAGAGAGAATGGGAAAAGCTTAGCATTTAAGAGGTAGGGGAAGGGGTATTTATACCCCTTGCATTTAAGTGACCGTTTGCAGTCCAGGGCACCGGAGGCTCCGGTGGTTTCACCGGAGGCTCCGGTGGTCTTCAGCCCGCTCCACAGTTGCGCAGCGCACCAGCTCGTATGCGCTGGAATACTGAGCGGAGGTTCCGGTGGGTCCTGCGGAGGTTCCGCCCACCGGAGGCTCACCGGAGGCTCCGGTGGAACATCCGCTCTACCCAAACAGAAAGGAAGTTAAGCGGAGCATCCACCGGACCCCCCACTGGAGCCCAGTTACCCTAGGAAAGGGAGGGCACCGGAGGTCCACCGGAGGCTCCGGTGGAACCTCCGCTCTGCTCAAACAGAAGGGTATTTAGGCTGAGCTTCCACCGGAACCCCACCGGATCCCTCTTTGCGTGCAGCGCGTGTGTTGGAGGATGGCGGAGCCTCCGGTGGAATTGGCGGAGGTTCCGCCCACCGGATCTCCACCAGAGCTTCCGCTCCTGGTTCCGCTCGTTTGCTCCAGAGAGGGGTTTTGGCGGATCCCCCACCGGATCCTGGGCGGAGCCTCCGGTGGATTCACCGGAGCCTCCGCTCCTGCATATTGCACTTTCCTGGATTCGTTTCTCCTTGCACTTTTCATATAAACTGATCATTTGCCCCATAGAATAAGTGAACCTGTTTAAACCTGGGCATTTCCATCTATTGAACACACATTAGATCAAATAGTTGTGTTATCATATCATTACCAAAACGGACGATGATCTTTCATTCTCCCCCTTTTTGGTAATTGATGACAACATAACTATTTGTATGATTATAAACACAATATGAACGGAGCTCCCCCTAAAGGTATGCTCCTTTCATATTGAGAGAATTTAGGCATGATATATAAGAATAACATGACAACAATATCACAGAAACGGCCGCTTGCTGCTGTCCCACTTCTCGCACAACGTGCTGTTGCTTCCCTGGCTCGACGACGATGACGACGACGTGCTGCTGCTGCTGCTGCTTCTGTTAGAATATAGATACGTGTACTAGTTGGAAAGAGATTAGGACTCCTAGAACTACTTGTAGTCCAAGTCTACCTCCCTCTTATATCCCCTTTATATACTTCCACATGAGGGCCAAATCAATACAACAGATTATTAGGGTTCTTATATTTTCACATGGTATCAGAGCGGTTAGCCTCACGGCGCCGATACTAGGGTTCTAAACTCTTCCGCAGCGCGCCGCCCCCGGGGAGATCTCTCCTCGGGGGCGCGGCACCCGGTTTCGATCAATGATCGGATCGGTTCTTTAGATTAGATTCTAGACAATTCGAAATTTCTATTCCGTAGATTAGATCCAGTTTAGCCAACAAATAAATCCCTGATCACGATCCTCTTCGGCAACAAAGGTGCAACTCGGTGTTCAAGATTACGACGCAGCGCCGTAGCACATGTTAGCAGGCTCCACGACGTGGCACAGGCGTCCTCCTCGGTCTGCGTAGAAGTCCTGTGCAGATCGTGACGAGGCTTTCTCTCTGCTCGAACATGCGGACAGCATCGACCGCGCTGCACAAGCGCGGCCGCCTCAAATATTCGTGACCGGCAGCACCGCCGGGCACACGCGCGGCCTTCATCAGCGAGCTACGCAATGTCATACGGGGCCACGCGAGTCCTCCACGGGCAGCAGGTTCTCAGCATGCAGCCAGCCCCAGGCTCATGTCCAGCGGAGGACGGCACGGCTTTCGTGCAAGCCAATACAAGATGCATGCAGAACCCT
Source organism: Alopecurus myosuroides (assembly GCA_028641055.1). NCBI lineage: Eukaryota > Viridiplantae > Streptophyta > Magnoliopsida > Poales > Poaceae > Alopecurus > Alopecurus myosuroides. The sequence goes on along the minus strand of CM054057.1, from coordinate 299,396,752 downwards.
GGTGCAGAGGAGCAGCAGCACGTCACGCAGGACACCAGGGGCCAGCGACGCGAACGCACGCGCAGCTCCAGGATTCACGACTCATGCGTGGTTCCGCGCCGAGTGCGTCCGCATACCGTTTCGTAATGATCTGCACTGTGTTAAGCCAAACTACACCGATCCGAGAATATCGACAAGCTGTACGACTACGACTACGCCGGGCTACGAGCCAAGTTCATCGTCGAGTACACCTACGAGAAGCAACATCAACCACACGCAGGCCGGTGTGGAACACGACTTCTCTAATGGCAAGGCACCGATATCACCATCGCTACGAGGGACGCCTCCAAGCGACGGACTACATCACGCCTTCATCGTCGACACCACATCGCCAAGGTCTACATCAATGTGGTCTTCATCGACAATCTCGTCAACACACTGTCGCTGCCGCTACAACTACGACGTCCACAAAGCTGGACACGCGTCCTCTGACAGTACAACTGCAAGACGCCACACACCGACGACGACATCGACTGCGTGTGACGGCTAAGACTGCATCGACAACCCGGCATCACTACGGTGAAAGCCCCTACAACCGCGCACACGGTTCTGGCAAAACCATGTGTGCTTGGTGAGCTTCTCCCGGTCCTGGCAAAACTGGTGGACTCACTTATGACCTACGACCGCGTCCTTTGACGCCCGCGACGGTACCTCTCAAGGTGCGAAACGTCGTAAAAAAAAATAACTGCAGCACCGTCATACATATCGCGCAATTTTTTGCGCCTACGGCATTGCGGCTACAACGACTACGACGAGTACTATATCGACCACTACTACCTCGACTATGGCTACATCACGATCGGCTACCTCGACATCGACATCACGGGCTACGTCTACAGCAACACATCGACAACAACTCCAGTCAACAGCGTCCGCGTCGTCACTTGCGTCCATGCCACTCCCGCTGTGACTGCGGGAGGGAAGAGAGGAGATACCATTAGAGACGTAGTTGATGATACGGAGGGGAGGAGATGACGGAAGCGGAAGACTTTAAATCCAGTCGCAAGCGTCCCTTTCACTCCCGCTACGACTGAGGGGGAATGTTAGAATATAGATACGTGTACTAGTTGGAAAGAGATTAGGACTCCTAGAACTACTTGTAGTCCAAGTCTACCTCCCTCTTGTACCCCCCTTTGTATACTTCCACATGAGGGCCAATGGCGATCTTCTTGTTAATGTCCCAGCGCTCGACGGAGGATGCGCGCCCTGGACTTGAGCTGCCGCACGAGGATGCCGGGCTTCTTGGTTTCTTGTGCGCGTCCCACCGGTCGACAGAGTCAGCGTGGCCTGGCACGGGCTTGGAGGCACGGGGCGACCGTGCTCCTCGGCGGGGTCGGGAGCAGACCCGGGAGAAGCGCTGCGGCAGCCTTGGCCATTGCTCGTTCCACGGACGCCATCGAGGATCTCCTTGCTCCAAGAAACACAAGCGCGCTGGGAAGAGATCAGAGACGCGCTCTACCAGGGAAAGGGCTGATGGATGATGTGATGGGTTGTGGGGTTGAATTCGATGCATATTTATTGACCGCCACTCCTCACAGAGATGGCCGGGATCGGATTTCGTCCCGGACTCGGAGAGCAGAGCGCCAAACTTGCCCAAATACGGAGTAGCAAAAGGTCAGTTAAACTTGCCGCGTTTAACTGACGCTGAGTCTCGGATTCGAACGCTGAAAGGTCGAGGATGTACGCGCTGCCGTGTTCTCGTCGGACTTCCGGGTGCACGCGCGCGGCGGCGACCCGGTGGTGTCTCTGTTTGCATCCGCGGCGGCGTGGCCGGGGAGTGGAAATCCCAGCGAGCGGTCGTGTCTCCCAGCCTCCTCGTCCTCTGCGTTCATCTCCTCCTCCACTCCCGCTGCCGCTGTGCCAGCGCCCACTGCCTATTCGACGGAATGGCCGCGATAGGCGGGGATGGCAGCATCAGCGCTCTCTCGGAGGCGCGGCGGGGATGGCAGCATCAGCGCTCTCTCGGAGGCGATCCTCGAGCAGGTGCCGTCGATCCTTCCCACCCACGAGGCCGCGCGTTCTCTGAAAGTTGGAGCAAGCGTGGCCAAGTTCAACCACCAGCTGCTCTTGCGCAAGGTCGAGCTCTGCACGTATTGGGTAGGCTATGACGTGTGACGTTCAGGGGCTCAGAGTCCTTGTTAGCTTCAGTCTGCTCATCCGCTTATAACATGTCATCAAATCATCTTAGTCCATTCCCAGTAAGTTAAATTTGACTGTGACATACTTCTTTTATTATTTTGTATATGCTTATATGTGTCATAAAGAAATCACCGAAAAAGCTACCAAAATCAATAGGAGTAAATGTTTGAATTTTTGTATTGGTTGTTTATACAATGGAACATTGGCATGTGATGAAAATAGTACTTAGTAAATCTTATGCATTCATTGTGGTTGAAAGTATTGAGATGTGTCAAACTGATTTGTTGTTTATATGCATGATCACATTATGTATCAATTATTTTGGATTTGAAGGTTCTTGGCAGGTTACCACCATTTGAATGGTTCTATGCTATTTTGTGTCATCGGTTCAGCATGAAGCAGCTCATATTTTGTGCTCTTACAAAATTTATATCTACATATTACTTGTAAGAGCGTCTGATTGCTTGAGAAACGAAATATTTCATAGGTTAATTTTGTAGGGTATGTTAAACATATTGTATTCGGTTTCGTATACATACAGGTTTAAGAGTAGTACTCTTTCCTTACGGATACAACTCCTGTACCTACCCGTGTGGGGTTTTTCCACACCTTATATACACGCAACCCGACCCGAGTCAAAGGGTACGGTTCCTCCCTTTTGACATGGTATCAGAGCCGGCCTCCGACGTCTAGATCCAATCTCGCAAGGTCGAGGACAAACAATCACCGGTGATCACCGGACAAAACCCCAGAAAAAACCAAACATCGAGCGAGACAGTCGACGTACTGTCGCTAGATCATCGTTCCCAGAACCCCACTCGAGAAAACCCGGAGAAAAACCCTAGTCTGTTGATCCGATGGCTTCCTCATCGACAGCTGTAGCGAGCCTCGCGTCTGCTCTTGGATCACCACCGACAGAGAAGCTGAACAACGACAACCACCTCTTCTGGAAGGCGCAGATCCTTCCGGCAGTCCGCGGCGCACAGGTTATGGACCTTCTCAATGGTGCCGACCTCGCCCCGCCCGAAACCCTAGAACAAGAAGATGCTGAGAAGAAAAAAATTCAGGTTCCGAACCCTGCATATGATACTTGGCTTGCACGTGATCAAACATTGCTCAGTTTTCTCGTCAAAGGGCTCGGCCCTGATATCCTTGCTCAAGTCATTGGACTCGAGCACTCCCATGTATGGGCGGCGGTTGAAGCTCTATTCTCATCACAATCTCGTGCTCGTATCAACATGCTTCGTGGTGCGCTGAGCAATACAAAGAAGGCAAGTCTGACAGCAGCACAGTACATCGCTAAGATGAGAGGTTTTGTATCAGAGTTGGCTGCGGCAGGAAAAATAGTGGATGCCGATGAACTGAAGGGTTACATCCTGGCTGGATTAGACAGTGAATATACCCCCGTTTGTAGCTTCAATCAATGCAGTACCCAGTACATCGCTGGCCGATATGTGCGCGCAGCTACAGGCCTACGAGTATCGGCAAACGTCTCTGTCTGAAACCGGCCAGAGCAGTACGGTGTTTCAGTCGTCCACAAATGCAGCAGCACGTACAGGAGGTAACTATCGTCGGGATGATAACAGGCAGTATCGCCAAGAGCCATCGCAGCAGCAGTACAGGCAGGAGGGTGGTGGCTACCGCAATGGCAACGGTGGTTTCTACCGTGACACTGGCTCGGGTTACCGTGACAGTGGACGTGATAATGGACGTGACAACGGGAATCAGTACCGACGCGATGATTGCAGACGTGATGACTACAGACGTGACGATCAGATGCGTCGTGATGGTGGTGGCTATTACAGAGATGATCGTGGTCGTTCTCGTGATGATCGTGGTGCACCTAGGGGAGGTCGTGGTCGTGGACGTACCCCTACTCCTTTTGTTGATATTGATTGCCAAATCTGCAAGAAATACGGTCATCCTGCGAGCGACTGTTGGTGGCGTTATGAGACCCGAAGGAGTAATAATAATCAGGACAATTCTCGCAACAATGAGAAAGTTGCATATGGCGTGGACACAAACTGGTATATGGACACTGGGGCTACTGATCATATCACAGGAGAATTGAACAAGCTACACACTCGAGATGACTACAGGGGTCGTGATCAAGTCCACAATGCTAGTGGCACAGGTATGGCAATACAGCATATTGGTCATTCAACATTGCATACCCCTCATAGTTCCTTACAATTGAGAAATATTTTACATGTTCCTAGTGCCACCAAAAATCCCCTTTCAGCTCATAAGCTTGCTCTTGAAAATAATACGTTTGTTGAATTTCACCCTTTCTTCTTTTTGACTAAGGATCAGGCAACTCAGGAAATCCTTTTTAGAGGTCCGTGTCATGGCGGCTTGTATCCACTCGTTCCCACTGCCGCCAAGTCCCACAAGCATGTATTCATCACCATCAAGCCGTCATCATCTACCTGGCATCGTCGATTAGGGCATCCATCTTCATTTATTGTTCAGCAAATTGTTAGGAAAAACAATCTTTCGCATACTCCAGAAATAAATCCCTATGTGTGTGATCCTTGTCAACAAGCCAAGAGTCATCAATTACCCTATCCTACCTCAACTAGTGTTTCCACTGTTCCTTTGGAGCAGGTGTTTTCTGATGTATGGGGTCCAGCTCCAGCCTCTGTTGGCAAACACCAGTATTATGTAAGCTTTATTGATGACTATAGCAAGTTTACTTGGATTTATTTGCTTAAAAATAGACATGAGGTGTATCAAGTCTTTCTCAATTTTCAGCAACTTGTTGAACGCAAGTTTATCGAAAAATTGTCACTATGCAAACTGATTGGGGTGGTGAATATGAAAAACTTCATGGTTTCTTCCAAAAGGTTGGCATCACACATCATGTATCTTGTCCACATGCCCATCAACAAAATGGTTCTGCTGAGCATAAACATAGACATATTGTTGAGGTTGGTCTTGCTCTTTTTGCCAATGCTTCCATGCCATTAAAATTTTGGATGAAGCTTTCCTTACTGCCACCTTTCTCATAAACTTACTTCCTACCAAAGTATTAAACCATGAATCTCCTGTTGAAAAACTCCTTAAAGTCAAACCCAATTATGATGCCCTTCGTATTTTTGGTTGTGCATGTTGGCCAAATCTTCGTCCCTACAATACTCGTAAACTTTCGTTTCGATCTAAACAGTGTGTCTTCTTGGGTTATAGTCCTCGACATAAGGGTGTCAAGTGTCTTGATGTATCCACTGGTCGTGTCTACATCTCTAAAGATGTTGTGTTTGATGAGAACATTTTTCCCTTCAAAGCATTACATCCAAATGCTGGTGCTCGTCTCCGTGCCGAAATTCTTCTATTGCCAGAAGATTTAACCTCTTCTTTGTCATCTAATGAGGGTGTACATTTTGATGATCATTTGCATATTGTCCCTGTTACTGACACTCTAATGCGTGATGATGCTTCGCCTGCAGTTTCTGGCAATATTTCTGCAGGTTCCTCTGAAAATTACAGCTCAAATGGTTAAGAAAATGCTGAAAATGAGCAAACTACGTCGGGCACTTCTATCGAGGCAGATACCTCTGGCACAGATTCTTCCACAACCAATACCAGTGCAGATTCGCCCTTGGTTTCCGTGAACAGATCCACCTCGGATCCAGCACATGGGTCCTCCTCAGGTGCAGTTTCCCCGCCCCAGTCGCCGTCTGCCACGTCCTCTCACCGCATGGAGAGTGCGCGTGGGTCTTCTTGTCATGATGACAGCGGGGGACGGGGGCGCTCGCTTCTTCGCTCGCCTGCCTCGGGTGCTGCCTTGGGTGCAGAGCGCGCTGTCTCTTTCCGACAGGGGGACAGCCGGCAGCCAAAAGCCGACAAAAACGACACGGAAGACGAAGACAATAATGGTGCAGATAATGGTGCAGAACGTTCGCCTGTTCCTGGCAGCGACAGCGACGCTGATTATTCCTCTGATACTGCCAGTCCTTCTGGATCCCCTGTGGCACATGTTTCAGCAGATGTTCCTGTGGCTGGTCCAGTACGCACACGACTACAACAAGGTATACGAAAACCTCGCAAATGGACTGATGGCACTATTCCGTACAAAACAAAGTGGACTGGTAGTACTGTTAGATACGGTACGTATACCTCTACAGGTGAACCAAGTGGTTATTTGGAAGCAATGGAAGATGACTTGTGGAAACAAGCAATGGATGAGAGTACAAAGCCTTAATGGACAACAAAACATGGTATTTAGTACCCTCAAGTTCAAATAAAAATTTGATTGATTGCAAGTGGGTTTATCGTATTAAAAGACACTCTGATGGCACTATTGAAAGATACAAAGCAAGATTGGTTGCTAAGGGGTTCAAACAAAGGTATGGTATTGATTATGAGGACACATTTAGTCATGTGGTCAAAGCTGCTACTGTTCGACTTGTTCTTTCTATTTCTGTGTCTCAAGGATGGAGTCTAAGACAACTAGACGTTAAGAACGCGTTTCTTCATGGCGTTCTGGAGGAGGAAGTATATATGAAACAACCTCCTGGGTTTGAGGATCCTCGCTTTCCGCATCATATTTGCAAATTGGATAAATCTCTTTATGGTTTAAAACAAGCCCCTCGTGCATGGTATTCTCGCTTGAGTTCAAAGCTGCAAGAATTGGGATTTATACCTTCCAAAGCTGACACATCTCTGTTTCTCTATAAACAGTCAGGTATCACTATGTTTATGTTGATTTATGTTGATGATATTATTGTGGCTAGTTCATCTGATGAAGCCACATCAGTCTTGCTTAAAAATCTTAGCACCCATTTTGCACTCAAAGATCTTGGTGATTTGCACTTCTTTTTGGGAATTGAAGTAAAGAGATCTTCAAGTGGAATTATCTTGACTCAAGAAAAATATGCTGCTGATTTGTTGAAAAAGGTTGGAATGCAACAGTGTACCACTTGTCCTACTCCCTTGTCAACTTCAGAAAAATTATCTCTGACAGATGGCACAGCTCTTAATTCCGAGGATAGTACAAATTACAGAAGTGTGGTTGGTGCATTACAGTATTTAACACTTACACGGCCTGATTTGTCATTCTCAGTAAATAAAGTATGCCAGTTCCTTCATGCACCCACAACAACTCATTGGACAGCAGTAAAACGGATTCTTCGTTACATCAAGGTACAGTTGATATAGGTCTCACTTTTCAGAGATCTTCTTCCACCCTTCTTAGTGGATTCTCAGATGCAGACTGGGCAGGATGCCTTGATGATAGACACTCTACAGGTGGTTTTGCAGTCTTCTTTGGCCCAAATTTAATCTCATGGAGTGCTCGCAAGCAAGCAACTGTTTCACGTTCTAGCACTGAAGCTGAATATAAAGCATTAGCAAATGCCACAGCTGAAATGATATGGGTTGAAGCATTGGTTCGAGAACTGGGAATTTCTATGACTCAACGACCATGTCTTTGGTGTGACAACATTGGTGCCACATATCTTTCTGCTAATCCCATTTTTCATGCCAGGACCAAACACATCGAGATTGATTATCATTTTGTTCGAGAGCGTGTTGCTGAGAAGTTGCTTGACATCAAGTTCATATCTACTAAAGACCAAGTAGCTGATGGTTTTACCAAGGTATTAGGTGTTAGAGATTTAGACGAGTTTAAGCGTAATCGAAACCTGTCTAGAGGTTTAGATTAAGGGGGGCTGTTAAACATATTGTATTCGGTTTCGTATACGTACAGGTTTAAGAGTAGTACTCTTTCCTTACGGATACAACTCCTGTACCTACCCGTGTGGGGTTTTTCCACACCTTATATACACGCAACCCGACCCGAGTCAAAGGGTACGGTTCCTCCCTTTTGACATGGTAAATAGTACGAATTTAATCTGATCTATTCTCTGATGCTTGTGTTTGACAGGAACAAACTTGAAATCATTTATGTTATAAGTTCTGAATGTAAATTGCATAAATGTTGAACTGTACATGTAACAGCTCCTCACTTACTGAATGTAACAGCGTAAATAATGTAGTATATTCCACTTTAAGTTATTAAAAAGTTTGTTCTAGACTTGTAGTACTGCTATAAGTTATTACTGGTTTGTTCACTCAGACAATGGTAGTATATTCTGCCACATGTCAATCCTTTTTTTTAAGAGAATGGGTAGAGCTGTCTCTACCTTATTACAATGTTTGTAAGGTTACAAGGCAGGTCAAGTGCCCCAAGTAATAGCAAAGAAGAAAGTAAAGAAATTCAGAGAAATAATAACTATACAAATTCTTCAGGTGCTCACTTTGAGCGCCCAAATCCTGATGCTAGGTGCGTGCTTAGTTGATTTATTGGCCCATTCCGTGAGCTAATTTGAAACCGCCTGAAGCACGTTTTCCTGTCTCTCTAGGTTTCTGTCAAAACCCCTCTTGCTAAAAGTCTTCCAGGTTGTGAGTAAGCATGCAGCGAAGCTTATAGGCCAGGGGTTTTGGATCTATCCGTTTGTTGCACTTGGCTAACAAACATGGAGATGTCTTGCGATCGTGCAGCAATTCGGTTGAGTTCTAGCTTCTTCCAGATCCATTGAGCACATCATGGACCGATTCAAGTGTAGGGAAGATGTCACAACCGGCGTCAGATACCCATGTCTTGGAAGTGATGTTATCCTTTGTTTAGCCTACCCCTGTAAGACAGCTGCTCCATGAGAGATAGCCGGTTGAAAAAGCTGGATCTTCCATGTGCTGTTCCCTGGCGAAGGTGAACAGAACCTTGAATCTTAGGTACGCTATGTCGCAGGCAGACATGCCTGTAATCTTTCACTTGTTGTGGTGTGTCGCATTTCGGCAGCATAGCGATAAAAGCAGTATTAACTCCTGCCAGGTCAATGAGATTCTCTTCTAGGTCTTTGAACAGTCTGAGCAGATCAGGCTTGAGTTTGTTAACGTAGCATTTGTAGAACTCATTGGTGAGCTCTTGCCAATCAAAGTCTTTGGCTAGTGGTAGGAGCATGTCTTGTTGAGATGCGTATAGGGCTGCCAAGTCAATGTTTGGTGTCCAATTTCTGGTTTCGGTAAATAAATTTCTGAAGAATTCGGTTGCCAGCCTTTGTTTGTCTGCGCCGTCGAATAATTCCTCGTTCTCGTGCCTTAAGAACTGAATTTGTTCTTCCTAAACCGATATGTTTCCACGGTGAAGAATCTAGTGTTCTCATCCCCTAGCTGATACCATTTTACCTTTTCTCTCCTCCTCCATTTTTGAGCTGTGATCTTGTTGAGTTCAACCAATTTCTCTCCTCCTCCATGCTTGTCAGGTTCCTCCATTCCTCAATTGCATCAATGTACTGAGTGGCAGCATACACGTTCGCTTCTAGTTTTGTTTGTGGTTCTTGCCTTCATGACCTTTCTCTTGTAGCTGCCCTAACCTCTCTAAGTCTGTGGTTGATCCTTGTCGCAGTGGCCATTGGCCGGGTTCCCATGGACAGTCTCTGCTTTGTTAACTGAATGAGCGCTGGGGGTTGGCACCAATGGTTCTCATATTTCAACACCGTGTGAAATTTTTTTGCACCATTGTCTGTCTGTAACAGTGGAGTGTGGTCTGATGTGGCATTGGGAGCACCTTGCACACAGCCTCGACAAAGAGTTGGCTCCACTGAACATTTACCAGAATTCTATCCAATCAGATTAGTTTGGATTTCTTTGCTTGCTAGACCAAGTAAACCTCCGATTGCAAATGTCAATATCCATTATCTGAAGTTCATTAATCCATGCGTTGAAGTCATCCGTTGCTTGCCGGTCAATGTAACTGTTGCTTTTTCTCAGCTGCCGATCTGTAGATATTAAAGTCGCCGGCTAGCAGCCATGGTTGGGCATTGTGAGGTTTCAGATTCTTCGCAACTTTGAAGAAAGTTGCCTCGTCTGCTCGCTCATTTGGTGCATACACGTTCGTTAGCTGAAAGGTTGTAGCGTCAGCGGTCGATGTAACCTGGACAGTGAGGTGATACTTACCTTGCGAGATGATTGTTATTGAGTAGTTCTTGCTGTTCAACACGATCAGCAGACCTCCCGACGCACCATCAGAAGGTTGAAACACATAGCTGGATAGCTTTACTGGAAGAAACTGAGTTGCTTTGAATTTTGATATAGTCTCGAGTTTGATTGTTGCAAACATGGAATGTCTGCATCTGCTCACGAATCAAGCTCTAAACTGCCGCGTTTTCCTAGTCATCCCCCATGTCAATTCTTATTGCTGGAGTAAATCGGCACATCTCCACTAGACGCATGATTCCAACAATAAGATTCTGCTTGAGGTGCTCCTTTTATGGCTGCGGTCTACGGCAATGTGGTCGGATGTCATTTTATTTATTTTTGCTAAACTCTATTCTAATACTGAAGACATCTACAATAAGGTCAAGTTAGAATGTTAGCCTAGGTTTACTCGATTGAAGTAGCTCTACTGCAAATGTTCTCCTGAAGCAACTTAACACTCCCACTTTATCAAAAAGCAAACTTCAGAACTTACCATGCTCTTATCATGTTTGTACTGGGTTCAGTTTTGAGACAGATTAGGCACATTGGATGATCTGGCGGCCGGTGGAACCTCACTGTGTGCTGATGCTCATAGAAATGGAGCTGATTGTACTGGCTACTTGGATGTATATATACTGATATAGTTCAATTCTGCTTAACATTGCTCCTTACTAGTAGAGTTGTAGAGATTTATATTACTCGTGGCAAACCCAACAACTAATCAAAAAAAAGAAAAATCATGTCCTGATCAGAACAAACTGAGATTACAAAATCAGCAACTAAAAACAGAAGATACAACTTTGATACCATGATCAGAAACTCGATCGATGAATGCTATTTGTATATATATCAAACATTGTTATATTACAATCTGACAGTAGCCAACACTAGCTGCAAATTAAGGTGGCTGCGCACGATACGAGCACCTAGTGTGCGGGCACAGACATCATGCCACGGTCCCGCGAGCGGAAGAAGATTGGCATGGGAAGCATGCTCGGCTCCGGTGAGGCGAAGAAGTTCGATCCAGCGAACACCGGGTCCATACGCGGCTGCTTGTCGTTGAAGTCTCGCTCCTCCTGCTCCTGCTCGCTCTTCCGGCTTCGGGCGTCGGCCTGTGCGGAGCGAGCCTTCTTCTGCGTATCCCAGCGATCGCTCGAGGACGCGCGGCTGGGCGGCCGCCTTTTGTTGTCCCACTTCTCGCACAACGTGCTGTTGCTTCCCTGGCTCGACGACGATGACGACGACGTGCTGCTGCTACTGCTGCTCCTGGCGATCTTCTTGTTAATGTCCCAGCGCTCGACGGAGGATGCGCGCCCTGGACTTGAGCGGCCGCACGAGGATGCCGGGTTCCTCGGTTTCTTCTGCGCGTCCCACCGGTCGACGGAGTCAGCGCGGCCTGGCTTGGGCTTGGAGGCGAACGAAGACGGCAGGATGATGAGGCACGGGGCGACCGTGCTCCTCGGCGGGGTCGGGAGCAGACCTGGGAGAAGCGCTGCGGCAGCCTTCGCCATTGCTCGCTCGACTGAGGCCATCGAGGATCTTCTTGCTCCAAGAAACACAAGCGCGCTGGGAAGAGATCACTACCAGGGAAAGGGCTGATGGATGATGTGATGGGTTGTGGGGTTGAATTCGATGCATATTTATTGATCGCCACTCCTCAGAGAGATGGCCGGGGTCGGATTTCGTCCCGGACTCGGAGAGCGGAGCGCCAAACTTGGCCAAATACGGAGACGGAGTAGCAAATTAATGCCGCGTTCAACTGACACTGAGTCTCGGATTCGAACGGTGAAAGGTCGGCGATGTATGCGCGACCGTGGGCTCTCCGGACTTCCGGGTGCACGCGCGCGGCGGCGACCCGGTGGTGTCTCTGTTTGCGTCCGCGGCGGCGTGGCCGGGGAGTGGAAATCCCAGCGAGCGAGCGAGGTGAGGCCTAGGTTGGACAGACTGTCGTCTCTCCCAGCCTCCTCGTCCTCGGCTTTCATCTCCTCCTCCACTCCCGCTGCCGCTGTGCCAGCGCCCACTGCCTATTCGACGGAATGGCCACGACGGGCGGGGATGGGCATGTCAGCATCAGCGCTCTCTCGGAGGCGATCCTCGGGCAGGTGCTGTCGATCCTTCCCGCCCACGAGGCCGCGCGTTGTCCTTGCTCTCCCGCCGCTGGCGCGTTCTCTGAAAGTTGGAGCAAGCGTGGCCAAGTTCAACCACCAGCTGCTCTTGCGCCCTGCCTGGAGCCAGCGCGAGGTCGAGCTCTGTCGACCGCAAGGAGTTCTTTCTCGACAACATCCACCGCAAGGAGTCAGTCAGTACGTCGAGGAGTGGATTGGGTAGGCTATCATGTGTGACGTTCAGGGGCTCAGAGTTCTTGTTAGGCGGGTGTCAATCCATCACACCTTCTCACGGGTATAGCCTCGCCACGTCACCTTTTTGCCTCACTCTCACGCCACTCTCACGCCACTCTCACGGCACGGTGCCAGTGCACGGGCTATAGCCCGGGCTATAGCTTCTCTCTCTGCCACATCAGATTTTCTCTCTCCTCCACGTCAACATATATTTTTGAAACGAAAATATTTAAAATAATGCAACGAAATTACTTTATTAAGCCACTTTAATGATTATTAGTTTTTCTATTTAAAAAAAAAGACATTAGCTACTATTAATAAATCACTTATGTCTTACAAGTATAAAATATGAAAATAAGTGGTAATGACCTTTAAAAATAATATTCCACTAATAGAATGTCACTAAAATTTAAATTGAATAAGTTTTACATTTTTATTATTTTATATTTTGGAAATAACAATAAACCACTATTAAGAAATTATTCAAACTTCAAAAATATAAATATGTGGAAAAGTTTACAAAATGGTACTGTTGGAAAGTATGTGAAAATTCAAGAATATAGAATTTTATTTCAAATCATTTGTGGTTATAAAACAAAAGTTATGAATTAATCAATTAAACAGAAATGAAAAAAAAAAATGACGTCAACGCTTACGTCGCCCCTCACTCTCGCCCGTCGCGGGCGCTATCGCCTCGCTAGCGCGGGCGGCAGGCCACGTTACAGCGCCATCTCGCCGGGCGAGCCGGCTGGCGCCCGGCCGGCCCCTCTCGCCTCCCTCCTCGCCCGCTGTCGCCCCGCCACGGGCGACAAGGCCCCCTCCCGCCCGCGCTGTCGCCTCCAATGGCACCAGCCTTAGCTTCAGTCTGCTCATCCGCTCATAAGATGTCACGAGATCATCTTAGTCCATTCCCAGTAAGTTAAATTTGACGGTGACATACTTCTTTTACTCCCTCCGACCCGAATTAACGGACGCGCTGTGAAAGTTGCAAAAAAGCCCTCCGATTTCTTCCGACAAACAAACTACCCCACGCCTCTTATCCTCTTTCACTCCGACCGCGGGCGACCGGCGCGTCGTCCTCTGCCCCGGCGATTCTGCGTCGTCCCCTACCCCGGCGGCCTGCTCCTTCGCTTCCCCGCACGTCGTCCTCGTCGGAGCTCCGTGACACCGCCCCTTGTCGAGCTCCGTGATCGGAGGAGGATAAATCAAGGGAAAAGGATCCCCTTTTCTACAAAGCGCGGGTCTTGCGGGCTCCGGTGGCGGGCCTCATGTCCTGGGCTCCGGCGACAGGGAGCTCCGCGTCCGCGGCCGAGGCCAGCGTGGCCGACGGGGGCACGGCGAGCTGCGCTCCTCCCCGGGGCTGGGAGTGGGATGAGCCCGCGCCAAGGGCTCCTTTGGCGGGGGAGGAGGGTACCGGCGCGGGAAGGGTGGGCTTCGAGTTCGAGGCGGCGGATGCTGTGGCGACGGCGGCGAGCAGGTGGCGACGGTGGCGAGCAGGATGCTGTGTGCTCCGCCCCGTGAGGAAGACGGACCTGATTGCAAAAGTTTTCAAAATCGCGGGGGGTTTTTGTAACATGAGCCCGCCCACTAATTCGGGTCGGAGGGAGTATTATTTTGTACAGTATATGCTTATATGTGTCATAAAGAAATCACTGAAAAGGCTACCAAAATCAATAGGAGTAAATGTTTGAATTTTTAGTATTGATTGTTTATACAATGGAACATTGGCTTGTGATGAAAAAGTACTTGGTAAATAATGTAACAGCGTAAATAAAGTATATTCCTCTTTAAGTTATTAAAAAGTTTGTTCTAGACTTGTAGTAGTACTGCTATAAGTCATTACTGGTTTGTTCACTCAGACAATGCTAGTATCTTCTACCACTTGTCAATCCTTATTTTATTTTTTTGAAGGGAATAGGTAGAGTTGTCTCTACCTTATTACGATGTTTGTGAGGTTACAAGGCAGGGCAAGTGCCCCAAGTAATAGCAAAGAAGAAAGTAAAGAAATTCAGAGAAATAATAACTATACAAATTCTTCAGGTGCTCACTTTGAGCGCCTAAATCCTGATGTTGGGTGCGTGCTTACTTGATCTATTGGTCCATTTAGTGAGCTCATAACCGCATGAAGCACGTTTTCCCGTATGTCTAGGTTTTTGTCAAAAACTCTCTTGTTACGATTCTTCCAGGTTGTGAGCAAGCATGCATCGAAGGATATAAAAAAAACGTTGCCAACGGAGGAATGATCCCTCACTTGGTTATACGTTGTTAGGTAGATGAGACACCCGGTTTATTCGAGTAAACCTCAGCTGGGACTCGATTTTTTGAGTTTGCCGCAGTGCAGCGAAGCATATAGGCCAGAGGTTTTGGATCTATCCGTTTGTTGCACTTGGCTAACAAACGTGGAGATGTCTGGCGATCGTGCAGCACTGCGGTTGAGTTCTAGCTTCTTCCAGATCCATTGAGCACATCGACAGTGCAGGGCTATGTGGTGGACCGATTCAGGTGCACGGCAGATGTCACAACCGGCGTCGGATACCCCTGTCTTGGAAATGATGTTATCCTTTGTGTTTAGCCTACCCCTGTAAGACAACTGCTCCATGAGAGATAGCCGGTTGAAAAAGCTGGATCTTCCATGTGATGTTCCCTTTTTTCCAAATGACAACGAGTCGGGTTCCACTATCGTGAGATAACAGAACATAGGTCTTATTTACAAACTGAAAATGAGAGAAAAGGAAAACACAATACTGCTTGGAAACAGACAACACCCCCGCAAAGAGGGAGGGGTAGAGCCCCCAAGCAGCCATGCCAACACACGCAATAAGATAGCGTGAAGTTCAAACCACTCCAGACAGTTTACGATACTACTAAGGGGGTAGTTTAAGAAGTAGCAAAGCAACACCAGCTACACACGGGCATACAAGAAAACAACAGCAGCAAGGTGAAGTATCATCCAACAACGTCCACCTCTTCATCAACATCGGCTTCTGGGGGCGCAGTCATGCCGCCCTGGCTTGGTTGCGGGCATGTTGTCCCAGCGCCGCGTCCTGAATCATCCTGGCTCCTTCCTCAACATAAGTCCCGTCGTCTGCAGCTTGGAGACCTGCCCAATACCGGAGAAAAGTAGACATATAGCAGATAAGTTCTACAGGAGAGGAAATGAATTTCTTCTCGAAACAATCTCTATTCCTTGTCTTCCAGATTTCCCAGCAAAAGGCAGCAACCCCAACAATGTGCAGATTTGTTTTATTAGGAAAGAATTTAACAATCCACCAGAAATATTGAGTAAAGTTGGAAGGTCTATTAAGATCCCTCAGAACAGAGCAAATAACCCCCCCCCCCCCCACACACACACATATAAATAGCCACATGGCAAGAGAAAAATGGATGGTGAATAGACTCAAAAACAGAACAAAAGTTGCAGGAGTAATCCCCTTTCCGATTTTTTTTTCATGTTATTCTTTGTGGCAATGGAGTTATGCCAGATCAACCACAACCAAATCTTGATTTTTAGAGGGATTTTAGCTTTCCATAACTGAGCAAAAGATCTGTCGACAGCAGAGGAGGACAGGTGATTGCACATAGATTTGACAGAAATTTTTCCAGATTTAGTAAATTTCCATGTAGGCCTATCAGGGCCCTCTCCCAAAGCCACAGTCATGAGAAGATTTCTCAGGTGTTTGCAGCTTGATGTTGCAAGTCAACACTCAACCACCTCCTAAACTCAAAATGCCACCATCTGTCATGCATTTTCTTGACAGTGCAGATTTGGAGAGAACAGACTTCATAAAGATCAGGAAATTTGTCACAAAGAGGAGTTGTCCCACACCACTGATCATGCCAAAAATCAGTTTCTCCTCCCCCATTAACAATCATCAACCTTCCCTGGAAATACCACTGTTTAACCTTAAAAAGATTCTTCCATACAGGTGAGTCTTGCTGCCTCATGTTAATCCTCCAAATCCCATGAGAGATGCCATATTTTTTCTTAACTAAACACGGCCACAAACCACCCTCCATCTCCAGCCTCCACCACCATTTGCAAAGGAGAATGATGTTGAAAAGTTCCAGATTCTTGATACCCAGACCCCCTTTAGCTTTAGGTTTGTTGATAATATTCCACCTTACCAAGTAGTACTTCTTCTTGGAACTGGTTCCTTGCCAGAAGAACCTCCTTATAATTTTAGTTATTTCCTCCAGGCAAGTCTCAGGGAGTAAATACACTGACATATATATGGTATATAGGAATGCTGCCGAGAGGAGACTGAATCAGAGTGAGCCTCCCACCAATGGAGGAATTGTTTCCAGCCCAACCATCCAATTTCTTCCCCAATCTTTCCACAAGGGGTTTTAGTTCAGAAACCAAAATCCTAGATCCACTGACAGGGACTCCCAAGTATTTCATTGGCCAGTGACCTAGCTAACAATTCAACATATCAGAGTATACACCACCCTTGACAGAATCTTCCAGAACAAAAAACAGTTCACTTTTCATGAAGTTGATTTTCAATCCATACATAGCTTCAAACAAATACATAATCAGTTTTAGTTGTCTTATCTGGTCAACATCATCTTGGACCATCAAAAGAGTGTCATCAGCATACTGAAATATAGCAACCCCTTTGTCAGCCAGATGTGGTACCAACCCAACAATTTGGCCATTTTCCTGAGCCTGTTGAATCAACCTAGCTAGCCCCTCTGCTGCAAGATTGAACAGGAAGGGTGAGAAAGGGTCCCCTTGCCTCACACCCTTATGACTGCCAAATTTTTTCCCCTTGTGTTATTGATCTTCACACACAAAGTCCCATCTCTGACAATCTCCTCAATGAGTCCTCTCTAGAGTGGGATAAAACCTTTCAAGGACACACAGTGAAGTAAGTAGGCTCAATCAACCTTATCATAGGCTTTCTCTCTATCTTAAACACCACACCTTGCTGCTTCCTCTTATTAGACTCATGCACAATTTCATGAAGAGACATAACACCATCCATAATGTTTCTCCCTTTGATAAAGGCAGTTTGACACTTGGAGATAAGCTTTTCCATATAAGGTTCCACTCTAAGGGTGGCCACCTTAGTGATGACTTATAGATTACCTGCAACAGGCAGATGGGTCTATATTTCTGCAAGCAGTCTGCATCAGGAATCTTCTGTAGCAGAATTATCATCCCAAAATTAAGTCTATACATGCCAGGGTTCCCCATGTACCAGTCACTGAATAGCCTCATAACATCACTCCTTACTATGCTCCAGCAGACTTGAAAGAACTCAATAGGAATTCCATCAGGGACAGGAGCTTTGTTTCTAACCATAGAGTCAATAGCAGTCTTGACCTCTTCAACAGAAAAAGGACTACCAAGTAAAACATTATCAGCAGCTGACAATTTCTCCTCCCCCCCCAAACATCAGGAGAGAATCTCATCAAGTCTCCTTCCCCAGGTCCAAACAACTGTTTATAGTAATCAGTGGCATGGACTAGAATCTCACCAGTCCCTTGGACACAAATTTCACCATTAACCAAAGAATACATAGTATTTTTCCTTTTCCTACCATTAGCAATTCTATGGAAGAAAGCAGAATTTGAGTCTCCTTGAAGGAGCCACCTCTCACTGGACCATTCATGCCAGAATTTCTCTTCCTCATCACATAACCTCATCAACTCACCATGGATAAACCCCTTTCCATCATGTTGCTCAGCAGACAACTCCCCCTGCTCTTCCAACTATTCCAGAGAATCAAGCTCAAAAGTAAGCTATTTCCTTAACCTAATAGATCCCCCCTAATGTTGGACCCCCAGCCTTTCAGACTATTTTTGAACTTATCCAGCTTCACCTGTATGGATGAGACACTATCCACAGAGGGAATAGCGACTTCCCAGTCACTTTCAACTCTATTAACAAAGTCAGGATGGGATAACCAAAGATTTTTCGAATCTAAACTCTTTCTTCTTAGGGATCACCACCTCACCGGTATCAACAATCAAAGGATTGTGATCTGAGATGACCCTAGAATCTTCCTAACATTTGTAAGGGGGAAAAGACTTTCCCCATCAGAGCTCATGAGGACTCTATCAAGTTTTTCAATAGTAGGATTTTTCTAATTGTTAGTCCAAGTAAACATGCCTCCAGACATATCCACCTCCGTAAGGCAATATGTTTTAATAATATAATTGAAAACATCTGAGAACTTTCTAACCCCTCCCGTTTATTTTTTTCAAAAGAAAATCTCAAAATGTTGACCCCCCCCAATAAGAGCGGGCAAAGACAAGTGAGAGCACACACAAGCAAAAGAAGCAAGGAAATCAGTCTTATCATTGTCCTGAGCAGCCCCATAGACCACCATAAGAATAAGCTCCTTATTGATTTTCTTATCAAGCACATGGGCTTTAACAAAGAATCAATAATAATGTCAAATCTAGAGGATTTGACATCACATAAAATGCCCCCAGATCTACCAACAGAGGGGACCAGTGCCAAAGGTAAATACCCTCCGGATCAAATTTTCTCCACACCTCAGGACCCACAACAGAATTCATAGTCTCTTGCAACCCAATGAAATCAAACTCGAAATCTCTAATCATATCAAGGAGGTTAGTAGAAAAACCTTTCTTACCCACACCTCTACAACTCTGAAAAACACTAATCATAATAATTTCATAGGTTTTGATCTTAACCTTGGTCCGTCAACAATACCACTCTTTGGGTAGTTTTCTTGGACCCTACAAAGGGAAGAAGTACCACCAAGGGGTACACCCTGAGAAGATTTTCCCTTAGACATATATTTCTTTTTCAGCCTTTTAGAGGTCCTTTTGGAAATAACAGGAGTAAAAGGAGTAGGGTCACTATCAGATGAGCAATCCCTGGCTTGTTCCTCAATGGGAGGTAAACTCAAAGGGGCGGATTCATTGGGGTGAAGGGGTGCAACAGGACCCTCAGAGTTAGAACTAGATAAGACTTCCTTTTTTTAACAAATTAGCCCTAGCCACCTCCCAATCTAGAAGTAAATTGACAGTTTCTAAAGTAAAGGATGAGGGATCAATGCCTAGTTCAAGAGCTTTATCCATAACATCATTATCAGCTAAAACAGAGAAGGAATTTAAACACACAGGCATACCTTCATCCCTTCTAGCAACAAATTGAGAAGCTCTCTGAAGAATATTTTCATTGGCCCTCCCAGTAGCAATAATCCTTGCACTGGCCCTAGAGGGGGCAGGCTGAGCAGGAGTAATGGAAGATGGAGGTACCCCTGTAGGATGAGAGCCACTAGCCAAAGAAGGACTTTGAGTGATTTCAGTAATGTGCACCTTAGAGGGGTGCACTTACTGGAAATCCCCAGAGTCAGCAGACGCAGCAGAAATTGATCTAGATAACCCTGTAGAGCTCATAGAAGTGTCAGGGGACTCAATGACAGGCCACAGCTTAGCACCAGGGATCTGATTAAGCATCCCCTTCCACATGTGTTTTTTGTCACTCCTAGACTGGATGAGCAGTTTGAGAAACTCCTCATAAGTGAGCTCATTCTGCAAAGGCTCCTCAGGGTTTTCCACCACCCCAGCAGTTAGGAGTTTGGGGTTAGCCAAGTACTCCAGATACATGCTGTAATGATCGACAGTAGGTGCAGTCTGAATCCTAGAATTCGAACTTCCAACAGGCAATGGAATCATCTGCCTTTTATCACGATTGACATTGAAACCAAGCATGTGGATCTGAGCAGAGAAAGATTCCTCATCACTACCTTCCTGGGAGCTCATAGATGGTTCAGGTGCCTTCCTCTTGCCGTTCTCATCAGCTGGTAGGTCCTTGCTCTGCACTATCTGGATTGAACTACCAGCCTGTCTACCATAAGAAGCCCTGACATCCCTCGTGAAACCTCCAGCAGCTGTATTAGAAGGGGTTCTGTTACAGCTAGGGGTATCTTTCCTAGCCCTCTTTGGAGTGTGGTGAGAGTCACCTCCCCCATGGTTGCCCCCATCTTTAGTTCTATTGTATGGCTCAGAAATTGCACCTTTATTCTGCTCACTCACAGGAATCTCTCTAGTAAATTCAATATCATAAAACTTGTTTGCAATGTTGACATTGGATACCACAGGGGGACCATAGATACATCAGAGTTACATATCTTGATTCTGACATAGTTCACATTGTTGAGACTGTGCCTATCCACAAGAATCGTCCTCCCAACCAGGCTGGCAATGAAAACAGCAGTGGGACAGTTCCTGTTGTCAAGAGGGGTCTCTTTCACCTGGAACCAAGCAATGTCCAATTCCCCTGTAGCTCCATACTCAGGAGTTCAATGTTCAACTTTGATCACCACTCAAGGAATGGTTCTAAGATGAGTGTTTCTAAAATGGACCCAAGCATCAATATCCCTAGAGCTAGGAAAACGCATGAGAAACTTCTTAGCAGCAAGGGGTTTTGCATACCACCTCCAAGTGCACATCCTTCCAGCCCACTGTGAGAATTCTTTCTCAATTTCTCTCCTAGATGGGTTCCCTTCTAGAATTTCAATAACAGCTTGATGCATCTCTTTAGGAGGGGTTGCATTCCTGATATCAGGAATGACAAAGACCCCCTCACCACCTGGAATGGCTGCACCCACAAAGGGGGCTGCAACCTCCCACGGTTTGATTTCATTGAAGACAAACTTATCACGGTGGTCATCACCACACATCAGACAAAGATTATCAGTATCAACAACCTGAACTGCACTATCCTGAAACTGAACTGAACGAGGAGGAACTTGTCCATCCATTTTGTTGGCAGAAGCATCATCAGACTGATTGGGGAAAGTGACAAAACCTGTATCTCTTCCCACCCTAAGCATCCCTGACTGATTTGGAAAAGAGACAAAACCTTGGTCACGACCAACCTCGATCGTCCCGATAACTGCAGAGGAGTCATCGAGATGTTGAAGCCACCTCGCCCCGCGTCGCGTCCCACACCCCGGTCACGGTCGCGTCCCGCACCCCGGCCACGGTCGCGGCTGCGAGAGCGCGAATATCCATAGTCACGGCGGTCTTCACGGCGAGAGTCACCTCTCCCCCGCAGCGGAGCAGGAGTGGCGTACCCCGCAGAGTTTGCATGAGGATTCTCCGGTTCAAACGCACCAGCCACGTAGCCACCCGGTGGTCGACGTAGAGGCCAGTTCACCCTAGGAGGAGGCCCGCTTCCACGGCCCCACGTCTGTCGTAGTTGAACGACATGGCCGGAGGCGGAGACGAAACAACCGCAGAAAAGCTGCGAGAATCACCTTGCACCGTGCCTTCCTACCTTGGAAGACCCCGGATTGGATCTGAGGGCCGAAGAATCGATCTACGAGGTGGGATCTGGACGAACACAACCCTAGGTCTCCCTGCCGCCCTCCCTTTCTCCCAAATGTGAGCGAATCTGGAGAATGGATCTGGAGCAGGGGGCGTGGGGATAAGGATATCCCACCAACCTCACCGCTAGGCCCACCCGCAGCGGGCGTGGGCGGCGCGCCGTGACACCTCCCCGGTGGGTCGCGGAACAGTGCACGAGGGACTAGCGGCAGACACAGACGCTGAGGGACGCGTGTGCCATTATTCTGCGCGCGTGGCGATGAAATGGACTCCCCAATCTCAGCGGTGTAGCACGGAAAAGAGATCAGTGTACCCGAGGTGACCACTTCGTCGTGTCGGAGGAGCCGAACATCGACGACGACCCTATCTGATCCCACGAGAACGAGACGTCGCTCGGCGCATCTGAGAATGACCGTGCCAAACCTAGCGCGAGATTCGCCAGGGACGTGGTACACCGGACTCCATATCAGCGACGTAAGAGAGGAAGGCCATGCTTCCTCTATACGTGGGCTTGACGGTGGGTGCAGACACGCGGTGGCGCTAGGATCGCGGCGGTGGTCGGTGGCCAACGGCTGCTGTTGCAACGTGTCGGTGGAACCGCTCATTCCGTCCTACCACATGAATCGACTCCAAGACTGTTCCATGTGCTGTTCCCTAGCGAAGGTGAACAAAACCTTGAATCTTAGGTATCGCAGGCAGACATGCTTGTAATCTTTCACTTGTTGTGGGGTGTCGCATTTCGGCAGCATAGTGATAAAAGCGGTATTAACTCCTGATAGGTCAATGAGATTATGTTCTAGGTCTTTGGACAGTCTACCCAGATCTCTTGCCAATCGAAGTAGCATTTGTAGAACTCATTGGTGAAACCACACTATGTGCTGATGCTCATAGAAATGGAGTTGATTGTACTGGCTACTTGGATGTATATATATTGTTATAGTTCAATCCTGTTTAACATTGCTCCTTACTAGTAGAGTTGTAGCGATTTATATTACTCATGAGAGGTTAGGCATTTAGATGATCTGATGGCCGGTGGAACCACACTGTGTGCTGATGCTCATAGAAATGGAGCTGATTGTACTGGCTACTTGGATGTATATATACTGTTATAGTTCAATCCTGCTTAACATTGCTCCTTGCTAGTAGAGTTGTAGCGATTTATACTACTCGTGGCAAACCCAACAACTAATCAAAAAAAGAAAAATCATGTCCTGATCAGAACAAACTGAGATTACAAAATCAGCAACTAAAAACAGAAGATACAACTTTGATACCATGATCAGAATTCAGAAAGACAATCAACACAAATATTCTGAATCATGAGAGCCACGTATAATACAACTCGATCCATGAATGCTATTTGTATATATATCAAACATTGTTATATTACAATCTGACAGTAGCCAACACTAGCTGCAAATTAAGGTGGCTGCGCACGATACGAGCACCTAGTGTGCGGGCACAGACATCATGCCACGGTCCCGCGAGCAGAAGAAGATTGGCATGGGAAGCATGGTCGGCTCCGGTGAGGCGCCGAAGAAGTTCGATCCAGCGAACACCGGATCCATACGCGGCTGCTTGTCGTTGAAGTCCTGCTCCTCCTGCTCCTGCTCGCTCCTTCGGCTTCGGGCGTCGTCCTGTGCGGAGCGAGCCTTCTTCTGCGTATCCCAGCGATCGCTCGAGGACGCGCGGCTGGGCGGCCGCCTTTTGCTGTCCCACTTCTCGCACAACGTGCCGTTGCTTCCCTGGCTCGACGACGATGACGACGATGTGCTGCTGCTGCTGCTGCTCCTGGCGATCTTCTTGTTAATGTCCCAGCGCCCTGGACTTGAGCTGCCGCACGAGGATGCCGGGCTTCTTGGTTTCTTGTGCGCGTCCCACCGGTCGACAGAGTCAGCGCGGCCTGGCTTGGGCTTGGAGGCGAACGAAGACGGCAGGATGATGAGGCACGGGGCGACCGTGCTCCTCGGCGGGGTCGGGAGCAGACCCGGGAGAAGCGCTGCGGCAGCCTTGGCCATTGCTCGTTCGACGGACGCCATCGAGGATCTTCTTGCTCCAAGAAACACTAGCGCGTTTGGAAGAGATGAGAGACGCGCTCTACCAGGGAAAGGGCTGATGGATGATGTGATGGGTTGTGCGGTTGAATTCGGTGCATATTTATTGATCGCCACTCCTCACAGAGATGGCCGGGGTCGGATTTCGTCCCGGACTCGGAGAGCAGAGCGCCACACTTGCCCAAATACGGAGTAGCAAACTAATGCCGCGTTTAACTGACGCTGAGTCTCGGATTCGAACGCTGAAAGGCAGGGAATGTACGCGCGACCGTGCGCTCTCCGGACTTCCGGGTGCACGCGCGCGGCGGCGACCCGGTGGCGTCTCTGTTTGTTTCCGCGGCGGCGTGGCCGGAGAGCGGAAATCCCAGCGAGCGAGGTGAGGCCTAGCAAGCGGAAATCCCGGTGTCGTCTCTCCCAGCCTCCTCATCCACGGTGTTCATCTCCTCCTCCGCTCCCGCGCCCACTGCCTATTCGACGGAATGGCCGCGACGGGCACTGACAGCAAGCAGAAAGGAGCGGCCGCGGCCGCCGACGAGTCCACGCGGTCTCTGAAAGTCGCTGCCCGACCTGCGCATCATCGACCCTGACAGCTGGAGTAGCATGGCTAAGTTCAACAGGTTCCTCTACCACCAGCTGGAGTGGATTGGGTACGCTATCTTCTTGGGCACCTGACGACCCTGCAGCTTCATTGTGTAGAGTTGGACGACGATGCTTTCAATTGCCCGAGCTCTTGGAGGATCTGAAGAATTGCGCTGCCAGGCTTAGTTTGTATGTGTCGTCGAAGAATTCCTCGTTCTCTGCCTTAAGAACTGAATTTTATTCTCCTAAACCGATGTGTTGCCATGGTGTGGAAGAATCTAGTGTTCTCATCTCCTAGCTGACACCATTTTCCCTTTGCTCTCCTCATCCATTTTTGAGCTGTGATCTTGGTCAATTCTCTTGAAGATGAACTCCATGCTTGTCAGGTTCCTCCATTCCTCAATTGCATCAATGTACTGAGTGGCAGAGGATAGGTTCGCTTCTAGTTTTGTTTGTGGTTCTTGCTGACGAAGGTATGAACCTTGGACCCTGCGAATAAGGATACCCCGTCTTAGGCCCAAGGCTAAAGCCCAAGAAAAGAGGCCCTTGGAGTGTTCGGGAAGGCCCACTTGAAGCCCACCCGCAATACCTTGCGGGCTAAGATAGGAAACTTGTAACCGACATAGGGTTAGAGTTCGAGTCCTCCCCGGGTAGGGTTTGAGACCTGGCCATCTATATAAGGCCAGGAGAGCCACCGGGAGAGGACCAGGCAATACCGCACCACCAAAGCCTTGAGCTCGAGATCGTACTCTCGACTTGAGCAATCATCATTGTAACCAATCTATTCGATAATACAGATCGACAGAGGCAGGAGTAAGGGTTTTACCTCTACGAGGGCCCCGAACCTGGGTAAATCGTGCCCCCTGTCTAGCCGACGATCGTCGCCAGCGCTCATGAGTTCTCCTATTCGAAACCCTATGGGTTCACCTAAGGGATTTGCCGAGTTACAGATTCGACAATTGGCGCCGTCCGTGGAGACGGCGGGCGCTGGATCTCCGGCATCTTCGGCTTCATCGTCCAACTCGCGTTGGAAACCCTCGACTTCGACTCCGACCAACCCTATTCGGATCGAATCTGTCGTGGTCACCCCTCACTCGCCGGAATCACGCCCGGTATTCAGCGATCTGGAAAAAAGCGTCACCTTGACGTTCGGAAGCTTGAAGTTCTACACCAACAAGGACGGAATCCTCCACTTCCCTGAAGAATCAGGGTCAGAGTCAGGAGCAGTCGACTCGCGACCCTACCTAGAGAAAAGCGGCGAGTCCATCCGCTTCAACTCCAGCAACTTCCATACCCTCTCAACAGAGGAACCCTCTCGGGTCATGAAAGCTCTTCAAAACACGCCTAGGACTCACGGGCCACGACTGGCTCAAGTCTGCATGGCAGGATCGGAACAACCAATCCCAGAAATAGAACACAGCGCAGCAGAACGCGCTGAGATCGGCGTCTCGCGGGACGCTTGGACCAAGCCAAAGAAGCCTTGCGAACAAGCAAGCCGCCTGTGGCTGGAGCGCCACACGAAGATATGGTCGCCTACCACTATCAACTAGTGAGAGCGGCCACAGCTATCAAAGAAGCTCGGAAAGACCTGGCCCATCGGAAGAGATTGGCGGATGAATCGAGTCAACGTCGGGCCGAGCTATCCCTAACACCTTCGGTCGGAACTCGACCCACAAGGAAGGGATACGCATCGAGAACGACATCCATGGACGCTGAGTCCCTGGGTGGGATCAGAAGGTCACTCGGACCTTCCCTTATGCGGGTTGACGAGGACAAAAACGTCTACCCGCAAACTCCTGCTGCCGCAGTCCTGGCCGCAGCAACCTACATGCAGATGAACCAGCCAGGGGAGAACGACCCTCGAGCGGAGCAGTACAAACAGGTTCAGAAAGGATTGGGCATGGCGGCCTCAAGGCTCGCCTCCTACGACCGCAGGAAAGTTGCCGAACAGCAAGAGAAGGAAAAAGAAAAAGAGGCATCACGCAAGCATAGGAGGACTTCGCCTAGGAGAGACAAATCACCTCGCCGCGGTCGAGTAAAAGAAGCTCGGCGACGCGGTGATAGTCGAAGCAGCAGCGAAGGTAGCCCGAGAAATAAAAGCTCGCGACGTCATAGCAGCCGCTCGCGGAAGCACAGTAAAGAGCCAAGGAAGGAAACTGATCGCGACCAGCCAGGATATAACGCGCGGTCAGATATCACGCAAAACAAGGTGGACAAGGCAAGAGCTGCAAGGAACCGCGCGCGCTCCTCGTCCAGTTCTTCGGATGACGAGACCTGCGGCGCGCTGTGTTTCGCCCGCAGCATCCGCGAGGCACCCCTACCCATGAGATTCAAGCTCAGCACAGAAGTAACGAAATACGATGGTTCACTCGAACCTTCGTCGTGGCTAAACGACTACCTCACGGCAGTAAAATGCCAACGTGGCAATAAGAACACGGCTATGCAGTACCTCAATCTACACTTGGTTGGCGCGTCACGTAGCTGGCTGGAAGCGAGGCCAAAATCCTGTTACGCATCGTGGGACGACCTGCACTACGACTTCTGCAAGAACTTCCAGGCCACCTACAAGAGACCAGCAACCATTGAAGAACTGCGGGCCTGCAAACAGAAGAGTGGCGAGTCCACCCGCGAGTACATTCAGCGATGGACCACGCTCAGGAACACCACATGAAATATCTCAGAGGAAGTAGCGGTTGAGGCCTTCGCGAAAGGCGCCCGACGAACTGCTTTCAGAGAAGAGTTGGGCCGAGCCGCACCCAAAACTATTGGGGAGCTGGTGATCATAGCCGACAAATGGGCTAATGGAGAAGACGCGGTGCGCAACGAGAGGACATCATCGCCCGCACCCGAGGACGACCGCCATGGTCGAAAGAAAAGGAGGAAATACTACGATCACGACGATCGGGAAGAGATGGTAGCGGCGGAATTCACGCGAAACCGCGATAATGGACGCTGCGGAAGTCACGAGTGGAAACCGAAAACTGAAGACAAAAGTCCCGAGGAGGACGTTAACGTGTACTGCTCGCTACATCTATTTACAGATAAGCGCACGGGCAAAACTAAGGCAACACACCTCCTCTAGGATTGCCGAAAGTTCATCGACATCCACGAGGCCTTCTCGAAGAAAAGTAGATCAGCAGCTAGTCAAAATTACCCGCCACTTCCAGGAGGAGAACACCAAGGATTCCAGCAGCCACAACCCCTAGCTCCACCAGGAAATCCAAACACGGCGCTAGCCGCACTACCTGCGCCACCCGCACCAAACACCGGAGCTAACGCGTACCCGAACTCGGCTAGACAGTTCGGGATGATACAAAAAGTCTGCCCATCCCGCAGAGCTCAGAAGACAAACACGCGGCAACTATGCATAGCTGTGCAAACCCCGCCAACAAGGCCCGAGTACCTGAAGATGGCGGACCAATCGATCACCTTCTCGATGGAAGACCACCCACCACGAGTCTATCAACCAGGACACGCCGCCCTGGTAATCCAAGCGCAAATTGGTAATTACGAACTGGCTCGCGTATTTATGGACGGAGGTAGTGGCATCAACATAATCTACGCGCATACGCTCCGCCGGATGAACAGGAACCTAGATGGACTTGCGGAATCAGAAACATCCTTCCACGGGATAGTTCTAGGAAAGGCGATCCGTCCACTCAGAACAATCAACCTAGAGGTTGTGTTGGGCAATCGACGCAATTACAGAAGAGAATTCCTCGACTTTGAAGTAGTCGACTAGCCCTCACAGTACCACGTCACTCTTGGTCAAACAACGTTCGCCAGATTCATAGCAGTACCACATTACGCGTACCTGAAGCTCAAGCTACCCGGGAAATATGGTGTAATCACCATCGACGGAGATTTCCAGAAGTCCAACAAGTGCGACATCGAGTTCAACGAGATTGCAAAGTCTTTCGGGGTGCAAGAAGAACTAGAGGAGATAGCAAAGACCACAGACCACTCCGTGATGCCCCTCACAAAGAAAAACGCGCCAGAATTAGAATTCAGCGCCAACAGCGACACTCGAAAACATCAGGTGCACCCGACAGATTCTGCGAAGACAGCGATGGTTTCAACTACCCTCTCGCCAGCATAGGAAAGCGCGCTCGTCGAACTCCTCCGTGAGTACTGGGAAATTTTCGCCTGGCAGCCCTCCAATATGCCAGGAATACCCAGGGAGTTCGCCGAGCACTCACTCGAAGTATTCAAAGATTCAAAACCCATCAAGCAGACCACTCGATGGTTCTCAGAACCCAAACAAAAAGCGCTTGGAGAAGAAGTAAACAGATTGCTAGCAGCAAAATTCATCAGGGAGATCAAAATATCCACTTGGTTAGCAAACCTGGTGCTGGTCCCAAAGAAGAACACCAACATCCTTCGCGTGTGCATTGACTACACGTCATTAAATAAGCACTGCCCCAAGGATAACTTTCCCCTCCTGCGAATCGACCAGATCGTAGACTCCACCGCAGGCTGTCGACGCCTCTCCTTCCTGGACGCCTACTTGGGATATAATCAGATCCGGATGAAGCAGGAAGACGAAGAGAAGACAGCATTCATCACACCCCACGGTGTGTACTGCTATACGACAATGCCCTTCGGGCTCAAAAACGCAGGCGCAACATATCAGCGCTGCATGCAAAAATGCCTCGCCAAGCTCATTGGCAAGAACGTACAAGTGTACGTTGACGACATCGTCATCAAGACTCGAGTGGAGGATACACTCCTCGAGGACATTAGAGAAACATTCGACGCCCTAAACGCATATAGGATTAAGCTCAACCCAACAAAATGCGTCTTCGGCGTCCCAGCAGGTCAACTTCTCGGGTACCTGGTATCCGCGAGAGGAATCGAAGCCAACCCGGAGAAGATACAAGCAATCTTAACAATGAAAGAGCCAACCAATCTACGCGGAGTCCAACAGCTCGCAGGGCGACTAGCTGCCTTGAGCAGATTTATCGCGCGATTGGGCGAGTAGGCGTTACCCTTCTATAAGCCGCTGAAGAAGACGGACAAGTTCGAATGGACACCAGAAGCTAAGCAGGCATTCGCAGATCTGAAGCAATCCTTGCAGAGCAGGCGCATTCTGGCAAAACCACAAGAGAGGGAGCCATTATACCTATACCTAGCCGCAACAAACCAGGTCATCAGCACGGCCATCGTGGTCGAACGACCTGAGGAGGGCAAGGCATATGGAGTTCAAAGACCGATCTACTACATCAGCGAGGTGCTCTCGCCGTGCAAACAACGATATCCTCACTACCAGAAGCTCTCATATGGAGTTGTTCTCACAGCTCGAAAACTCAAGCACTACTTCCAGGAACATACCATAACAGTGGTTAATGATGCATCACTCGGTACAATCATGAACAACCCAATGGCATCTGGAAGAATAGCGAAGTGGAGCATCGAGCTGGGCGCTTGGGACATCATCTATGCAGGGCGCAATTCCGTGAAATCCCTGGTACTCGTGGAATTCCTGAGCGAGTGGACAGAACTACAAACACCCGGGCCTCCGGAATACACGAGTAACTGGATCATGTACTTTGACGGATCCAAGAGAAACGAAGGAGCAGGAGCGGGGATGGTCCTCATATCACCCAGAGGTGACAAGCTGCAATACGTCCTACGACTGGATTTCCCACCCGACGATCCAGCATCAAACAACGACACAGAATATGAGGCCCTGTTGCATGGGATGAAGATGGCAATTGCGTGCGGAGCCACCCGACTGATGATCTACGGCGATTCCAATCTCATCGTGCAACAGACAATGAAAGAGTGTGACGCTATCGCTGAGAACATGGTAGCCTATCGTGACATGTACAACTTACTCGAAGGAAGTGTCAAAGGATGCGAGCTGAAGCACATTGGAAGATCTAGCAACGAAGAAGCAGACAGGTTGGCGAACATGGGTTCCACAAATACACCCATACCGCCAGGGATATATTTCGAGTGGATGACTAAGCAATCAGTGAAAGTCAAGAAAACTGCAGGAGCACCCGCGGCATTGGAAACAGAGGTCAGCCCGCAAATTGCTATTATCGAGCTCATCCATAATATTTCGCGACAAGTTTTTCTGGTCGAGCCAGTCTGGACGCAGAAATACCTCGACTACTTGTCCACCAAACTGCTCCCAGCAGACGCTCGCGAGGCTCGATAGATAATCAGACGCAACAAATCCTTTCGGGTGCTAAACGGCGAGTTCTACAAAAAGAGCATTTCAAGCATACTGGAACGATGCATAGCACCCAAA
This sequence comes from Alopecurus myosuroides, assembly GCA_028641055.1. Classification (NCBI taxonomy): domain Eukaryota; kingdom Viridiplantae; phylum Streptophyta; class Magnoliopsida; order Poales; family Poaceae; genus Alopecurus; species Alopecurus myosuroides. Next base: position 299,366,051 of record CM054057.1, on the reverse strand, counting down.
GATGGCAAGGAATTACTGCGAGACATCCACCAAGTAGAATGTGGACATCATGCTAGCTGGAAAGCAATCATGAGAAAAGCCTTCCGAGCAGGATTTTACTGGCTTACAGCAGCCAGAGACGCAAAGGAACTGGTCGACAGGTGCAACGCTTGTCAGCGATTCGCACCAAAACCACACGCACCCGCTACGGAACTACATATGATACCCATCGCCTGGCCCTTTGCACAATGGGGGCTAGACATGGTCGGACCATTACTGACGAAGATATGGATTCTGGATCCTGCGGATAAGGACACCCCCTCTCAGGCCCAAGGTGAAGGCCCAAGAAGAGGAGCCCTTGGAATACTCCAGAAGGCCCACGTGAAGCCCACCCGCACTAAACTTGCGGGTTAAGTTAGGAAACATGTAACCGACCTAGCTAGGGTTGGAGTCCTCTCCGGGTAGAACTCGAGACCTGGCCGCCTATATAAGGCCAGGAGAGCCCCCGAGAGAGGACCAAGCAACACCGCACGACCAAAAGCCTTGAACTCGAGACCTACTCTTGATTCGAGCACCACCTTTGTAACCGATCTAATCATCAATACAGATCGACAAGAGGCAGGAGTAAGGGTTTTACCTCTACGAGGGCCCCGAACCTGGGTAAATCTCGCCCCCTGTCTAGCCGACGATTCCACCAGCGCTCATGGGTTCTCCTAATCGAAACCTGATAGGTTCACCGAAGGGATTTGTTGAGTCAGGGATTCGACAATTGGAGCCGTCTGTGGGAACGGCGGGCGCTGGATCACCGACATCTTCGGCTTCATCGACATCAAACTCTCGTTGGAAACCAACGACTACGGCTCCGAACAATCCTTTACGGATCGGATCTGTCGTGGTCACACCGCACTCGCCAGAATCGCGCCCGGTATTCGAAGATCTGGAGGAGAGCGTCACCCTGACGTTCGGGAGCCTCAAATTCGTGACGAACAAGGACGGGATCCTCCACTTCTCGGATGAATCGGAGACTGAATCTGGAGCTGTCGACTCACGCCGTCACCTGGAGAAAAGTGGCGAGTCCATCCGCTTCAACGCCAACGACTATCACACCCTCTCGACATAGGAACCATCAAGAATTCAAGGAAACCTTCGACCTACGCCTAGGACGCACAAGATTCGACTAGCTCAAGTCTGCATGGCAGGATCGGAACAAGGCTCGGAAACAGAACATATCGCGACAGAGCGCAACATAATCGGCGTCTCGCAGGAATCCTGGAAACGAGCAAAGGAAGCTATGCGAACAAGCAAGCCACCCGCAGCCGGATCCTCACACGAAGACATGGTTGCCTACCACTATCACCTAGTGAGAGCAGCCACGATTATCAAAGATGCTCGGGTAGATCTGGCCCGCCGAAGAAGAGCGGCGGACGAATCAAGCCAGAGACGAGCTGGGCTGTCCGTAACACCCTCGGTCGGAACCCGACCCGCGAGGAAAGGACACGCATCCACATCCAGGAACGATGAATCTATACCCGAAACAAATAGATCAATCACTCCTTCTCTCATGCGAGTCGATGACGACGGCAACGTGTACCCGCAAACTCCCGCTGCTGCGGTTCTAGCCGCGGCAACCTACATGCAGATGAACCAACCGACGGAAAGCGACCCTCGGGCAGAGAAATACAAGCAAATACGAAAAGGACTCGGATTGGCGGCCGCAAGGCTCGCCTCTCACGATCGCAAGAAGGCCGAGGAGCAGCAGGAGAAGGAGCGACGGGAGAAAGAGCGACGGGAGAAAGAGAAAGATAAAGAAACGCCCCGCAGGCACAGAAGCTCTTCACCAAGGAGGGATAAGTCACCACGCCGCGGTCGAGGAAAAGAAGCTAGACGCCGCGGCGACAGTCGAAGCAGCAGTGAAGATAGCCCGAGAGACAGAAGCTCGCGGCACCATAGCAGCCGCTCGAGAAAACGAACCAAGGAACAAAGGAAAGATGACGGCCGCGATCGGCCAGAATACGACGCACGATCAGATCTCGCTCAAAAAAGGGTGGATAAGGCAAGGGCTTCGCGATATCGCGAGCGCTCTTCATCCGGCTCCTCGGATGACGAAACCTGTGGAGCACTCTGTTTCGCTCGCAGCATCCGCGAAGCACCTCTACCCAAAAGGATCAAGCTCAGCACGGAGGTGACGAAGTACGACGGCTCACTCGAGCCCTCTCAGTGGCTAAGCGACTACCCCACGGCAGTAAAATGCCAACGTGGGAACAAGAACACAGCTATGCAATACCTCAATTTGCATCTTACTGGCGCGGCCCGCAGTTGGCTGGAAAGAAGACCAAAATCTTGCTACGCATCGTGGGATGATTTGCACCGCGATTTCTGCAAAAATTTCCAGTCGACTTACAAGAGGCCAGCTACAATCGAAGAACTACGAGCGTGCAAGCAGAAGAGTGGCGAGTCCACACGCGAGTACATCCAGCGATGGACCACGCTCAGGAATACTGCGGGAACTATCTCAGAAGAAGTAGCGATCGAGGCCTTCGCAAAAGGCGACAGAAGAACTGCTTTTTGAGAGGAGCTAGGCAGAGCTGCACTCAAGACTATCGGAGAGCTAATGATCATAGCCGAAAAATGGGCTAACGGAGAAGATGCGGTGCGCAACGAAAGAGCATCGTCACCCGCACACGATGACGATCGTCACGGTCGAAGAAAAAGAAGAAAATATTACGATCATGAGGATAGAGAGGAGTTGGTTGCCGCGGAATTCACGCGAAACCGTGATTCTGGTCGCCGTGGAAATCGCGAGTGGAGACCAAAGGCTGAAGAAAAATCCCCCGAGGAAGACCTTGATGCATACTGCTCGCTACATCTATTCACAGATAAGCGCACGGGCAAAACCAAGGCAACACACCTGCTTAAGGATTGCCGAAAGTTCCATGACATCTCGGACGCACTCGCGAGGAAAAGATCTGCCTCCACTCAAAATTACCCGCCGCTCCCAGGAGGAGGGCACCAAGGATTCCAGCCGCCACCACCACCACCTCCACCCGCAAATCCAAACATGGCGCTAGCTGCAGTACCCGCACCACCGAACGCCGGAGCAAACGCGTATCCGAACCCGGCAGGACAACTCGCAATGATCCAGAAGGTATGCCCCTCTCTCAGAGCTCAAAAGACTAACACAAGGCAATTATGCATGGCAGTGCAGACACCGCCAACAAAGACCGAGTACCTGAAAATGGCGGACCAACCAATCACGTTCTCGATGAAAAATCACCCACCACGAGTTTATCGACCAGGACACGCCGCCCTCGTCATCCAGGCGCAAATTGGCAACTACGACTTAGCCCGCGTATTCATGGATGGGGGCAGCGGCCTCAACATTATCTACGCGGATACACTCCGTCGGATGAACAAGAACTTGGACGGTCTCCCGGAATCAGAAACATCCTTCCACGGGATAGTTCCAGGCAAGGCAGTCCGTCCACTCGGAACAATCAACCTAGAAGTTGTGCTAGGCACGCAGAGCAACTACAGGAGAGAGTTCCTCGACTTCGAAGTTGTCGACTGGCCTTAACAGTACCACGCCATCTTGGGCCGAACAGCGTTCGCCAGATTCATGGCAGTACCTCACTACGCCTACCTGAAGCTCAAATTACCTGGCGAACATGGCGTAATCACCATTGACGGAGACTTTCAGAAATCCAACAAATGCGACATTGAGTTCAACGAGATCGCAAAATCTTTCGGGATGCACGAAGAACTTCAAGAGCTGGCAAAAACCACGGATCACTCCGTGATGCCCCTAACGAAGAAAAATGCGCCTGAGCTAGAGTTTAGCACCAACAGCGACACCCGAAAGCATCAAGTGCACCCGACAGACTCTGCGAAGACAGCGATGGTTTCAACAACCCTCTCGCAAGCATAGGAAAGCGCGCTCGTCAAACTCCTCCGTGAGTACTGGGAAATTTTCGCCTGGCACCCCTCCGTGTCGCACCCTGGTTTCTAGGGGATACTCATCGGGCCGAACTGGATAGCAGATGCTTGGATTATGGGGCATAACTGCTCCCACGTCCCAGCTTCCTGGTAGGCATGCGCTTATGCGCGACAACACAAGCCCTGCTATTCCATCGCGATGTAAACTATCCACTAGAGACCATAGGCACTACTGTCGACGTACTTCATATCAATCACGCAGGGTACGTCAACAGCGTTTAACAGAAAGATAGCACAACATATCTCTAAGACACAAAAGATGGAAATAAGTTGCAAATAGCTCTCACTAGAGCAGAGATAGCAAATACAATCATCCAGAGGACACATGTCCCAACATAACATCATTACATCAGCGGAAGCAAACAAAGGGTCTGAGTACAGACAAATCCAAATAGGCTTAAGAAGCCGGCAATGAAAAGGAAGACGGATCCCATCCACGAAGTCTCGGATCCTGCCCGGGTCCGCTATCTACTCGTCAACAGCGTCGTCGTACTCCACGTAGTAGCCTCCATGGAGATCCTCGGAATCGTAGTCTGCGTAAACCACAGCCCCAAAGGGGTCAGTACATAAACGTACCGGCAAGCAAGACTCACAGTTCACCAAAGTGTAACCCGTCAACACCAAGCACAGATGCTTTGGGTTCAACGGTAGGAAGGGTGATATAAAAGATGCGGCAGTGGGCTGCACTAACCAACTACAGAAACATACAATGACTTCCGGCTAACAGAAAGGAGATAAGATAGCGTATCGTAACCAACTACCACTAACCACCAAACAAACCCATCCTGGATCTCGCCCCTTATCCAAAGAAGCAATCCGAGGATAACTCACACAGTTGGATTAATGATGAGTCAGGTTATTGTGTCAATAATTCTATTACTAGTCAAGTTATTATAGTTAGGTGTAAGTTGTCTGAGTACTTGTTAGCCAGTACTTTCACCAAGTCGTCACATAACCGCGGACAACACGGCTTCTCGAGAAGATTTATCCCTGCAGGGTGTGCTCCATTACCCGTACACACTCAAGCCACCAACTGAAACTCAGGTGGACTCGACACGACTCGAACCATCTCTACAGCCTGTCCTAGGAGCCACGGAGCTATAAGGTCCCAGCCACACAGCCGAATACTCAGCGCAGGTGTGCAAAACTCCCGCAGGACACAACACCCCGGCACTACAGGCCTCGCCCTATATGTGTGCGTCATCATCATCATCAGTAACCATGGGAGCGACCCATTCATGCGTATGAGCCAAATGGAACACCCGAACTAAGTGTGGCTCTTCGGACAAACTGCGGATCAGATCAAAGCCGAGGGGGGTTCCATACCACCACCCGGATGCGGTGAGCACGCTCATCATGGATCAGTAGACAAGACCCTTTTCCTAATTAGGGTCGACACTAGCAGGCCTCAAAACCACGACGGGCCTCCTGCCGGTGCCTTAACATCAAATTATTATTACCCAAGCATTAACAGGTTGTTGGTTACACATCGAGCCCATAGAACATAATAGAAATATGATAACAGAAAGTAACGGGTAACAGACTCGAGCAGAAACAACCCTAAGCATGCTAGTAAGACACGGGCTCAAACAACGGGGTTATAGGAGTGGAGGTGAGGCAATATCATGGTTTCAGGGGATCATGTGATAGGATCGTAACAGAAGCAACGATACATATGGCTAGCAGAAATAGACAACGGAAAGTATCGGTAACCAATGTTGAAAGGAACACGATGGTTCATGTGAGTGATAACTTGCCTGCAAACCCAGTAGCCTGGTACTGAGCTAGATCCTCAGAAGGGGTGTCGTAAGGATCGTCGGTATCAACGTCGTCGTCTATCCGAGAAAAAGCAAACAAACAATGCAGAAAGATAAACAATCAATATCATGGCATAGTGCACAATCATGGGGATTATGCATGTCATGTTAATGGTTGCATCAAAATAAACTAGCTAACATGGTAACACAAATTAAATGGACACATATGCAATTTTGAGTTGCATATGAAAAGCCCATGAATTTTGGGTTAGATTATTTGTTTTCCAACTAATCAACAGATGAAGGTGAATTAGTATGATGCATGGATGAGGAAAACAACAAAATAACAACAATAGAACCAATTTAAAATAGGGTCTACCAATTTTAGAAATTTATTTATTAAGTTAGAAAATTTTGGTTCCTTAAGGGTGTCACACAAGTATTTGTTGTTTTCACCAAGTTAAAGTGTTCAAAACAAATAACAAAATTTATGTTTGAAAAGAACATCAAATTTTAGTTGGATTACATGTTTCAAATATTGAAATTGGAATTAGGATAATTTAATTATGAATTAAACAATATTAAACAAGTTTTAAATGAATTTAAAACAAGTTTGAATTTAATTGAAGTTTTATTTGTTCAAAACATAATTTCAAACTCACATTTGAAAAGTTCACACTTTGATGGTTGGAAAACATATTTTGCATGTGCAAAATTATTTTATTTTGAGCAAGTTATGATTTTATCAAATTTAAATGAATTAAACAAGTATTAAATTATTTAGGCAATTTAAATTATTCAAATCATGAAACAAAATTTATATTTGAATTGGTGGTTCAAAATGGTATGGAAAACATATTTTATTTGCATGATTTGGATTAATAATGAATTAGTTATGGATTTTAGCAAATTGCAATTGAATTATTTGAATTCAAATTTGAATTGCATTTTGAAAATCCAAAACAGAAAACAAGTGCTATAGATAGATAGACAATTTAATTTAGAGCAGTGCACATATTTTATTTTTATTAATTGGAGTTATGAAATAGAAGTTATTCATTTTCTAAGTTTGGGGACCAAACTGTAATAAAAACTGGATTTAAATTAAAGAAAAGGGCCAAAAAAACAATTGCACCGTGCAGCGACCAGCCCCAGCCGCTGACAGTGGGCCAGGGCCTGCGTGGCGCCTAGGTGGCCTGCAGGGCCACTGACAGTGGGCCCCGCGCAGGTGCGGGCAAGGGAAAAAATTGGGGAGGCAAATGCCTCCCCTGGGATTTGATCCCGGGACCTCTCCCTTGGGCGCACGGGACGTTGGCCAGTAGGGCTATGAGCGATGTCTTGACAGGTTCAGGTAGCAACGGAGGTTAACCTTCAGGTAAACGCATCTAACTGAATTTCTATCGTGCAGGTGCAGGTGCAGGTTGCTGTGACGGAGATCGACGGAGGCAAGGCCGGACGCCGGCGGACTCCGCTGCCCGCGGGCGCGGTCCGTGCATATGCATCGCGCGGGCCGTGCGTGCGCTCGTTGTGCGCTGCGGAAAGGGAAGGAGGCGAGGAGCGACTGCTTACAGAGATGGTCCGATGGAGGGAGACGGGCGGACGGCTGCAGCTCGGTGGTGCGGAAACGTGGACGGCGGCGGAGCTTCCGTGACTCCCGGCGAGAACCGCGGGCACGGAGAGGAAGAGGAAGCCGCGCCGGTTCCGTTCCCGGCCCAAGCTCGGTCGGGCGGGTACCGTGGCGCCGGCGACGAGTCAGGGTGAGGCGGCGGTGATGGAGCTCTCGGGGAGGATACAGAGAAAGGAGGAGAAGCAGCGAGAGAGAAAAGGGCGGCGCCCGAGAGGAAGAAGGAGGAGGAGATTAGGGCAGGAGGGGGAACTCGGGGCAGGGATATATGGATGAGGAGGGGGCTCGAGCACCGTTCCCTGCCTCCGATGCGGACGTGGACTCCATGGATGGAGTTCGTACCGTACGGAGGTTAGGGAAAGGGGTGGGGGTACGGGCCAGGCAGTTGGGCTAGCCCAATTGGGCTGCATGCCCTATTCCCCTCCTTTTTCTCTTTTGTTTTTCTGTTTATTACTTTTTTTTTGCAGATTTGGAAAAAGAGAAATAATAGATGGATTTTAGGCTAGATAAAATTTAGGGAAAATTGTATTGTTGAAATATTGTGATAGCAACAAGTCCACACTTTGGTTTACCAAATATTTTAAATATGTTGCTTGTTTGAAAAATTAAATGAATTGAGCCATTTTTGGTATAAAAAGAACAAATGCCACTTAAGCCAATTTAAGTTTCTGATTCCAATTCTGGTGGAACAATTTGTTTGTTTATTTTGTAGTTGTTATTTGAAACATGTAACATAACAAGTATGCATAAAGGTTTGAATTTTTGTTTGGAATTCATAAGAAAACAAATGGAAACAATTGAAATCAAATGCAAAACAATGCAAACAAAAATCAAATGCATATGATGACATGATGCAAAGCAATAATAAACAAGAAACAAACATCTAGGGGGAGATTTTCATACTTGGGATGTTACAAAACGCCCCCCCTTGAAGGAATCGCACCCTGAGATTCCTACTGAGAAGTGAAAAGGTCCGGATACTTCTTGCGAAGATCCTCTTCGGTCTCCCACGTTGCCTCTTTATCGGAATGATGCGACCACTGCACTTTCAAGAACTTGGTGCTCTTGTTGCGAGTCTTACGCTCGGTCTCATCGAGAATACGAACAGGGTGCTCCTCATAAGATAGATCATCTTGCAGTTCAATGGAATCATGATCAACAGCACGCTCTGGATCTTTGAAACACCTCTTGAGCTGTGACACGTGAAACACATCGTGCACCTTGGATAGTTTTTCTGGAAGTTCAAGACGATAGGCATTTTCCGCACGCCTTGAGAGAATGTTGAAAGGAACAATGTATCTCGGTGCTAGCTTTCCTTTGACACCAAAACGATGAGTGCCTCTGAGGGGAGTTACACGGAGATAAGCTTTGTCACCAGGTGCATAAATCATATCCCTGTGCTTGCTGTCATAGTAGCTTTTCTGACGAGACTGAGCAATCTTGAGGTTGTGACGAATGATGCGAACTTTCTCTTCGGCTTCCTTAACAATGTCAGGGCCTAAGAGTGAACGTTCACCAGCTCCAGACCAATTGATTGGACTCCTGCATCTGCGGCCATAGAGAGCTTCAAATGGTGCCATACCTAGGCTTGCCTGGAAGCTGTTGTTGTAGGAGAATTCAGCATATGGAAGGCAATCCTCCCATTTCATGCCAAAGGAGAGACCACATGCTCTGAGCATATCCTCGAGAATCTGATTGACTCTTTCGACTTGCCCTTGAGACTGAGGGTGATAAGCTGTGCTGAACAGAAGTTTGGTGCCCAATGCTTCTTGAAAACTCTTCCAGAAATGAGAAGTGAATATGCTTCCACGATCTGAGCTTATTTCCAATGGAACACCATGAAGAGGAACAATCTTTGTTGTGTAAAGCTCTGCTAACTGGCTAGCTGAGATTGTTTCTTTGACAGCAAAGAAGTGAGCTACCTTAGTGAGACGATCAATGACAACGAAGATTGCATCATTGCCCTTCTTGGACTTTGGAAAACCAGTGACGAAGTCCATTTCAATCATGTACCACTTCCACTCAGGGACTTTCAGAGGATGGAGAAGACCGGCTGTTTTCTGATGAACTGCCTTAACACGTTGACAAACGTCGCATTCAGAAACGTATTGAGCAATTTCACGTTTCATGCCAGACCACCAGTACAGAGTCTTGAGATCCTGGTACATCTTTGTACTTCCAGGGTGGATGGAGAGAGGAGTTTCATGAGCCTCCTTGAGAATGACATCTTTGAGACTTTGAATTTGAGGAACCGCAATGCGTCCTTCGAAGAACACTGTTCCCTTGTCATCAATTGAGAAGCACTGATACTTCACATTGCCTGCTTTGATGTTATTTGCGATCTTCTTGATCTCAGCATCACGAAGTTGTTCAGAACGAATCTTATCCTCGAGAGTTGGACTGGCTGTCAAGTTCACAAGATAACCTTGAGGAACAAGACCAAGGTTCAGCTTCTGGAATTCTTCATGAAGAGGAGGTTGGCTTTCCATGATCATGAGATTATTGCAATACGACTTGCGACTGAGAGCATCGGCCATAACATTAGCCTTGCCTGGAGTGTAAGAAATGGTAAGATCGAAGTCTTTGATCTTTTCAATCCATCTCCTTTGCCTGAGGTTTAGATCTGGTTGAGTGAAGATGTATTTCAGACTCTTATGATCGGAAAAGATTTCAGTGCGATTACCCAACAAATATTGCCTCCATTTCTTGAGGGCAAACACAACTGCTGCAAGTTCAAGGTCATGTGTGGGATAATTGAGCTCATGTGCATTCAACTGACGTGAAGCATAAGCCACAACTTGACGTTCTTGCATAAGAACTGCTCCTAGACCTTGGAGGGAAGCATCACAGAATATCTGGAAAGGTTTGGTAGTATCTGGGCCAACCAGAACTGGTGTAGAAGTGAGTTTAGTCTTCAGGAGATTGAAACTTTCATCACATTGTGGAGACCAAACGAACTTCTTGTCCTTCTTTGTGAGATCAGTGAGAGGTTTGGCAATCTTGGAGAAGTTTTGGACGAAGCGACGACAATAGCTAGCCAAGCCAAGAAAACTTCTGACTTGCTTCACCGTCTTAGGAGGTTTCCAATCAACAATTGCCTTAACCTTTTCTGGATCAATGGCTATGCCCTTGGCAGAGATGACATGACCAAGGTAAGCAACTTCTGGAATCTAGAACTCACATTTGGAGAATTTGGCATATAAATGATGCTCGCGAAGTTTCATGAGAGTGAGACGAAGATGTTCTCCATGCTCTTCCTCAGATTTTGAGTAGACAAGAATGTCATCAAGATATACCACAACGAACTTGTCGAGGTATTCATGGAAGACAGAATTCATAAGTCGAGAGAAGGTCGCCGGTGCATTGGTGAGACCAAAGGACATGACAGTGTATTCATATAGACCGTAGGGAGTGGTGAAAGCTGTCTTCGGAATATCTTCCTTTCTGATCTTTATCTGATGGTAACCCATCCTCAAATCCAACTTTGAGAATATTGAGGCTCCAGCAAGTTGATCAAAAAGATCATCGATACGAGGAATTGGATACTTGTTTTTGATGGTTCTCTCGTTAAGAGGACGATAGTCAACCACGAGTCTCTTTGTTTGATCCTTCTTCGCAATGAACAGAGTTGGGCAACCCCAAGCCGAGGAACTAGGTTGAATGTAACCTTTCTCCATGTACATATCGATTTGCTCCTTCAACAACTTCAGTTCAGGAGGAGCTATCCTGTATGGATGCTTAGAGATTGGAGCAGTGCCTGGTTCAAGTTCGATCACGAACTCAACTGCTCTGTCAGGAGGCATTCCTGGCAATTCTTCCGGGAAGACATCAGGGAATTCACAAACCACCGGAATAGTTTCAATAGATGGTAGAGGATTTGCATTGAGAGTGTAGAGTTGAACAACTGGATTTTCAGCATGGAAGTAGACTATCTGGCCAGAAGGGTGTGTGATTTTGACAGACTTAGCAGGACAATCAATGACTGCTTTGTTGGCTACCAACCAATCCATTCCCAGAATTACATCAATATCTGAAGAGTGGAGAGCTATCAGAGATGCCTGGAATGGAAGGTTTCCAATTGTGATCTCGATGTTCTGGCTAACTTTATTGCTTTGCCAGCTAGATCCCGATGATTTCACTAGGAAAGGGATAGACAACTGTTCGAAGTTGATTCCACCGTTGTTTGCAAAGCATTGAGAGATGAAAGAGTGTGAAGCACCAGAATCGAACAAGAATTTAGCACGAAACGAGTTCACAAGAAGTGTGCCCATTACAACCTCTGGAGATTCTTCTGCTCCCTGGGCCTTGACATGGTTCACCCTCACAGTTCTCAAGACAGACTTGTTCCTGTTGCGGGGCCTAGGCAAAGGAGTGTGTACCATCACATGATTGACCTTAGAGATAGGTAGTGATGGTAGCTTGTTCTGTGGGCACTTGTAGGAGTAGTGTCCTGATAGACCGCACTTGAAGCATGTACTAGCAGAACGAGGAGTTGTTGGACTTGGCTGAGATGGAGCGCCTCCTGAAGATACCACTGGGGTGGGAGGGAGGGCAAGAAATCCTGCCGGGCTTGGCAAGCAGATGGACGGTGTTGGAGTGGTATATGGAACCCAAACTCTTCGTTTTTGTGGAGGCATGATAGCTTTTGAGAGATTAGCCTGTTCACGAGAGTGCTTACGAGATTCCTCAACCAATTTGCGCCCATGCTCTTCATTTAGAGCGATGTTGATGAGGTCCTCAAAATTCTTGGCCTTGACGTTGGTGAGAGCATACTTGAGTTCCGGGTTGAGACCCCTGCGGAACTTTGCCATCTTTCTCGCTTCCGTGGAGATTTCATCTCCGGCGTAGCAAGCTAGACGATTGAACTCTCTTTGGTATTCGAGAACGTCCAGACTGCCTTGTGTGAAGGAATAGAATTCCTCACGCATTTTCTCCATGAGCCCATCGGGAATGTGATGGCGCACGAAAGCTTGCTTGAAATCCTCCCATGTGATTGCCACACTAGAACCTCTCATTTCTTGGAAATTCTCCCACCAAGACATGGATTGTCCACGGAGAAGGTAGGTCACGTAAGGAACACGGTCCTCGTCAGCCACATGAGCTACCATAAGAGTACGGTCCATTTCACGGAGCCAGTCATCAGCATCCAATGGCTCGTAGGAGGTATCAAACGTGCGCGGATTGAGCTCAAGAAACTCCCGAATAGACACCCGGGTGTTGCCATTACTCCCAAGGTCTTGGTTCTGCTGCATCTGCCTTATAACTTGTGTCATCTGAGACAGCACTTTCCCCATCTCAGGTGGCAGTGTGGGCTCTTCGTCACCACTTTCCATCCTGAAGAGGATACCAAGATTAACACAGTAACCGGATAACAAAATCCAATATAAGTGCTTAAAAGGATTACTTCAGACGGTAAGTCGACAGCATAGAACAAGGATGGAGGTTAACAACGGATCAACAGATAAGTTGTTACAACGGAAGAGAAGATTTATGAAGGACGATATCGAAGCAACAACTGGGAAACAGGAGACCACAAACACCTGAGGTACTACGGAGAAAAACCCATCCGGGCCTCTAAAGGATCAATATCTACTGCTTAAGGAATAGAGGATCTGCTTCCGGGGCTTATTTGCCACCGTTCTCAATCGTGAGTAGGCAACATGATAAATCATGTCACAACCACCTCCATTCCTATGGTCTAGTAGATATAACCATCCTAGAGAAACCAGGATACGTGAAATCCTAACTTGAAAGTTTAGATGAGAAAGAGAAAACAACGTTGCACTTCCTTACCATAAAAGGGAGGGTGGGTGGGGAAAGAAATAAAATGGCAGAATTCCTACTCTCACGTTTCATTTTTCTATATAGCTACAAAATAGTTTCTAGACTCAACTACGACCAGTAAAAGGGGTCCTACAGGCAGACAGGCTCTGATACCATTTGTCGCACCCTGGTTTCTAGGGGATACTCATCGGGCCGAACTGGATAGCAGATGCTTGGATTATGGGGCATAACTGCTCCCACGTCCCAGCTTCCTGGTAGGCCTGCGCTTATGCGCGACAACACAAGCCCTGCTATTCCATCGTCGATGTAAACTATCCACTAGAGACCATAGGCACTACTGTCGACGTACTTCATATCAATCACGCAGGGTACGTCAACAGCGTTTAACAGAAAGATAGCACAACATATCTCTAAGACACAAAAGATGGAAATAAGTTGCAAATAGCTCTCACTAGAGCAGAGATAGCAAATACAATCATCCAAAGGACACATGTCCCAACATAACATCATTACATCAGCGGAAGCAAACAAAGGGTCTGAGTACAGACAAATCTAAATAGGCTTAAGAAGCCGGCAATGAAAAGGAAGACGGAGCCCATCCACGAAGTCTCGGATCCTGCCCGGGTCCGCTATCTACTCGTCAACAGCGTCGTCGTACTCCACGTAGTAGCCTCCATGGAGATCCTCGGAATCGTAGTCTGCGTAAACCACAGCCCCAAAGGGGTCAGTACATAAACGTACCGGCAAGCAAGACTCACAGTTCACCAAAGTGTAACCCGTCAACACCAAGCACAGATGCTTTGGGTTCAACGGTAGGAAGGGTGATATAAAAGATGCGGCAGCGGGCTGCACTAACCAACTACAGAAACATACAATGACTTCCGGCTAACAGAAAGGAGATAAGATAGCGTATCGTAACCAACTACCACTAACCACCAAACAAACCCATCCTGGATCTCGCCCCTTATCCAAAGAAGCAATCCGAGGATAACTCACACAGTTGGATTAATGATGAGTCAGGTTATTGTGTCAATAATTCTATTACTAGTCAAGTTATTATAGTTAGGTGTAAGTTGTCTGAGTACTTGTTAGCCAGTACTTTCACCAAGTCGTTACATAACCGCGGACAACACGGCTTCTCGAGAAGATTTATCCCTGCAGGGTGTGCTCCAGTACCCGTACACACTCAAGCCACCAACTAAAACTCAGGTGGACTCGACACGACTCGAACCATCTCTACAGCCTGTCCTAGGAGCCACGGAGCTATAAGGTCCCAGCCACGCAGCCGAATACTCAGCGAAGGTGTGCAAAACTCCCGCAGGACACAACACCCCGGCACTACAGGCCTCGCCCTATATGTGTGCGTCATCATCATCATCAGTAACCATGGGAGCGACCCATTCATGCGTATGAGCCAAATGGAACACCCGAACTAAGTGTGGCTCTTCGGACAAACTGCGGATCAGATCAAAGCCGAGGGTGGTTCCATACCACCACCCGGATGCGGTGAGCACGCTCATCATGGATCAGTAGACAAGACCCTTTTCCTAATTAGGGTCGACACTAGCAGGCCTCAAAACCACGACGGGCCTCCTGCCGGTGCCTTAACATCAAATTATTATTACCCAAGCATTAACAGGTTGTTGGTTACACATCGAGCCCATAGAACATAATAGAAATATGATAACAGAAAGTAACGGGTAACAGACTCGAGCAGAAACAACCCTAAGCATGCTAGTAAGACACGGGCTCAAACAACGGGGTTATAGGAGTGGAGGTGAGGCAATATCATGGTTTCAGGGGATCATGTGATAGGATCGTAACAGAAGCAACGATACATATGGCTAGCAGAAATAGACAACGGAAAGTATCGGTAACCAATGTTGAAAGGAACACGATGGTTCATGTGAGTGATAACTTGCCTGCAAACCCAGTAGCCTGGTACTGAGCTAGATCCTCAGAAGGGGTGTCGTAAGGATCGTCGGTATCAACGTCGTCGTCTATCCGAGAAAAAGCAAACAAACAATGCAGAAAGATAAACAATCAATATCATGGCATAGTGCACAATCATGGGGATGATGCATGTCATGTTAATGGTTGCATCAAAATAAACTAGCTAACATGGTAACACAAATTAAATGGACACATATGCAATTTTGAGTTGCATATGAAAAGCCCATGAATTTTGGGTTAGATTATTTGTTTTCCAACTAATCAAAAGATGAAGGTGAATTAGTATGATGCATGGATGAGGAAAACAACAAAATAACAACAATAGAACCAATTTAAAATAGGGTCTACCAATTTTAGAAATTTATTTATTAAGTTAGAAAATTTTGGTTCCTTAAGGGTGTCACACAAGTATTTGTTGTTTTCACCAAGTTAAAGTGTTCAAAACAAATAACAAAATTTATATTTGAAAAGAACATCAAATTTTAGTTGGATTACATGTTTCAAATATTGAAATTGGAATTAGGATAATTTAATTATGAATTAAACAATATTAAACAAGTTTTAAATGAATTTAAAACAAGTTTGAATTTAATTGAAGTTTTATTTGTTCAAAACATAATTTCAAACTCACATTTGAAAAGTTCACACTTTGATGGTTGGAAAACATATTTTGCATGTGCAAAATTATTTTATTTTGAGCAAGTTATGATTTTATCAAATTTAAATGAATTAAACAAGTATTAAATTATTTAGGCAATTTAAATTATTCAAATCATGAAACAAAATTTATATTTGAATTGGTGGTTCAAAATGGTATGGAAAACATATTTTATTTGCATGATTTGGATTAATAATGAATTAGTTATGGATTTTAGCAAATTGCAATTGAATTATTTGAATTCAAATTTGAATTGCATTTTGAAAATCCAAAACAGAAAACAAGTGCTATAGATAGATAGACAATTTAATTTAGAGCAGTGCACATATTTTATTTTTATTAATTGGAGTTATGAAATAGAAGTTATTCATTTTCTAAGTTTGGGGACCAAACTGTAATAAAAACTGGATTTAAATTAAAGAAAAGGGCCAAAAAAAACAATTGCACCGTGCAGCGACCAGCCCCAGCCGCTGACAGTGGGCCAGGGCCTGCGTGGCGCCTAGGTGGCCTGCAGGGCCACTGACAGTCGGCCCCGCGCAGGTGCGGGCAAGGGAAAAAATTGGGGAGGCAAATGCCTCCCCTGGGATTTGATCCCGGGACCTCTCCCTTGGGCGCACGGGACGTTGGCAGTAGGGCTATGAGCGATGTCTTGACAGGTTCGGGTAGCAACGGAGGTTAACCTTCAGGTAAACGCATCTAACTGAATTTCTATCGTGCAGGTGCAGGTGCAGGTTGCTGTGACGGAGATCGACGGAGGCAAGGCCGGACGCCGGCGGACTCCGCTGCCCGCGGGCGCTGGGGGCGCGGTCCGTGCGTGTGCATCGCGCGGGCCGTGCGTGCGCTCGTTGTGCGCTGCGGAAAGGGAAGGAGGCGAGGAGCGACTGCTTACAGAGATGGTCCGATGGAGGGAGACGGGCGGACGGCTGCAGCTCGGTGGTGCGGAAACGTGGACGGCGGCGGAGCTTCCGTGACTCCCGGCGAGAACCGCGGGCACGGAGAGGAAGAGGAAGCAGCGCCGGTTCCGTTCCCGGCCCAAGCTCGGCCGGGCGGGTACCGTGGCGCCGGCGACGAGTCGGGGTGAGGCGGCGGTGATGGAGCTCTCGGGGAGGATACAGAGAAAGGAGGAGAAGCAGCGAGAGAGAAAAGGGCGGCGCCCGAGAGGAAGAAGGAGGAGGAGATTAGGGCAGGAGGGGGAACTCGGGGCAGGGATATATGGATGAGGAGGGGGCTCAAGCACCGTTCCCTGCCTCCGATGCGGACGTGGACTCCATGGATGGAGTTCGTACCGTACGGAGGTTAGGGAAAGGGGTGGGGGGTACGGGCCAGGCAGTTGGGCTAGCCCAATTGGGCTGCATGCCCTATTCCCCTCCTTTTCTCTTTTGTTTTTCTGTTTATTACTTTTTTTTTGCAGATTTGGAAAAAGAGAAATAAGAGATGGTTTTTAGGCTAGATAAAATTTAGGGAAAATTGTATTTTTGAAATATTGTGATAGCAACAAGTCCACACTTTGGTTTACCAAATATTTTAAATATGTTGCTTGTTTGAAAAATTAAATGAATTGAGCCATTTTTGGTATAAAAAGAACAAATGCCACTTAAGCCAATTTAAGTTTCTGATTCCAATTTTAGTGGAACAATTTGTTTGTTTATTTTGTAGTTGTTATTTGAAACATGTAACATAACAAGTATGCATAAAGGTTTGAATTTTTGTTTGGAATTCATAAGAAAACAAATGGAAACAATTGAAATCAAATGCAAAACAATGCAAACAAAAATCAAATGCATATGATGACATGATGCAAAGCAATAATAAACAAGAAACAAACATCTAGGGGGAGATTTTCATACTTGGGATGTTACACTCCGATATGCCAGGAATACCCAGGGAGTTTGCCGAGCACTCACTCGAAGTCTATCCAGACGCTAAACCCATCAAACAGACCACGCGAAGATTTTCAGAACCCAAGCAAAAGGCGCTTGGAGAAGAAGTAAACAGATTGCTAGCCGCGAAATTCATCAGGGAGATCAAGATATCCACTTGGTTAGCAAACCCGGTGTTGGTCCCCAAAAAGAACACGGATATCCTTCGGGTGTGCATCGACTACACGTCGTTAAATAAGCATTGCCCCAAGGATAATTTTCCCCTCCCGCGAATCGACCAGATCGTGGATTCTACAGCAGGCTGCCAACGCCTCTCCTTCCTGGACGCCTATTCGGGATACAATCAGATCCGAATGAAAAGGGAGGATGAAGAAAAGACAGCATTAATCACACCTCACGGTGTCTACTGCTACACAACAATGCCCTTCGGGCTGAAGAATGCAGGCGCAACATGTCAGCGCTGCATGCAAACATGCCTTGCCAACCTCATTGGCAAGAACGTGCAAGTGTATGTTGACGACATTGTAATCAAGACTCGAGTTGAGGACACACTCCTTGAAGATATTAGAGAAACATTCGACGCCCTCAACGCGTACAGGATCAAGCTCAATCCGACCAAATGTATCTTTGGCGTTCCGGCAGGAAAACTTCTCGGGTACCTGGTATCCGCCAGAGGCATTGAAGCCAACCCGGAGAAAATACAAGCCATCTTGACCATGAAGGAGCCAACCAACCTGCGCGGAGTCCAACAGCTCGCAGGGCGATTAGCCGCCCTAAGCAGATTCATCGCGCGATTGGGAGAGCAAGCATTACCCTTCTACAAGTTGTTGAAGAAGGCAGACAAATTCGAGTGGACACCCGAAGCTAAGCAAGCATTCGCAGATTTGAAGCGTTCATTGCAAAGTAGGCGCATCCTCGCAACACCGCGAGAACGGGAGCCACTCTTCTTGTACCTAGCCGCCACAAACCAGGTCATCAGCACAGCAATCGTGGTCGAACGACCTGAGGAAAGCAAAGCGTACGGAGTTCAACGTCCAATATATTACATCAGCGAAGTGCTCTCACCATGCAAGCAACGCTACCCTCACTACCAGAAGCTCGCATATGGAGTCGTTCTTACCGCCCGCAAGCTCAAACATTACTTCCAGGAACACGCCATTACAGTGGTTAATGATGCATCACTCGGGACGATCATGAACAACCTATGGCATCCGGAAGAATAGCAAAATGGAACATCGAGTTGGGCGCTTGGGACATCACTTACGCAGGACGCAGCGCAATCAAATCCCAGGTACTTGTTGAATTCCTCAGCGAATGGACAGAACTGCAAACGCCAGGACCACCCGAGTACACGAGCAATTGGATAATGTACTTTGACGGGTCCAAGAGAAACGAAGGAGCAGGAGCTGGAATTGTTCTTATATCCCCTCAGGGAGACAAGCTGCAATACGTCCTACGATTGGACTTTCCACCAGATGATCCGGCATCAAACAACGACGCAGGATACGAAGCCTTGTTGCACGGAATAAAGATGGCAATCGCCTGTGGAGCTACTCGCTTAATGATCTACGGCGACTCCAATCTCATTGTGCAACAAACGATGAAAGAGTGTGACGCAATCGCCGAAAACATGATCGCGTACCGCGACATGTACAATCTACTCGAAGGAAGTTTCAAAGGATGCGAGCTAAAGCACATCGCAAGATCCAGCAACGAAGAAGCAGATCGACTGGCAAACATGGGTTCCACGAATACACCCATACCACTAGGAATATATTTCGAACGGATGATCAAGCGATCGGTCAAAATCAAGAAAACTGCAGAAGCAATAGCAGTGCCAGAAACAGAGGTCAGCCCGCAAGTCGCCCTTATCGAGCTCATTCGTAACATATCACGACAGGTTTTTCTGGTCGAGCCAGTCTGGACGCAGAAATATCTCGACTACCTGACAAACAGACAGCTCCCGGCTGACCCACGCGAGGCTCGACAAATAATCAGACGCAGCAAATCCTTTCGGGTAGTCAATGGGGAATTATACAAGCAAAGTATCTCGGGAATACTTCAGCGCTGCATCGCACCCGAAGATGGCAAAGAATTGCTCCATGACATCCACCAAGGAGACTGCGGACATCATGCTAGCTGGAAAACAATAATGGGGAAGGCCTTCCGAGCAGGATTCTACTGGCTGACAGCAGCCACCGATGCAAAGAACCTGGTCGAACGATGCGATGCCTGTCAGCGATTCGCACCAAGACCACATGCACCTGCTACGGAATTGCACATGATACCCATTGCCTGGCCCTTCGCACAATGGGGGCTAGACATGGTCGGACCACTACGCAAGTCCACCCCTGGAGGATATACACACTTGCTGGTCGCAGTCGACAAATTCACCAAATGGATCGAGGCCACGCCAGTAACTTCGGCTAGTGCCCAATGCGCCGTCAAGTTCCTCGACTCCATTGTATGCAGATTTGGTGTGCCACACGACATCATTACAGACAATGGTACAAATTTCACAGCAAAGGAAACGCAACAGTTCTGCGAGGAAAAGGGCATCAACTTCAAGTTTGCTTCAGTTGCCCACCCGCAAACGAACGGGCAAGTCGAGAGATCCAACGGCTTAGTTTCGGCTGGCATTAAGAAACGCCTACTCGATCGTCTACACCCCGCCGCAGGACATTGGGCAGATGAACTACCCTCCGTACTATGGAGCCTCCGCACAACTCCTAACCGATCTACAAAATACACGCCATTTTTCATGGTATACGGGGCAGAAGCAGTCCTCCCCGAGGACGTTCGATTCAGCGCCCCACGAGTTGTGGCTTACAGCGAAGAAACCTCTAATAGGGCACTCGCGGAAGATATGGATGCACTCGACGAAATGCGGGACATCGCACTCGCCAGATCCGCAGTATATCAGCAATCCCTGCGAAACTATCATAGTCGCCGCATACGCCACAGAGCATTCGCGGTTGGAGATCTAGTGCTGCGACTCAAGCAGAAGGAAGGACATAAGCTCGAACCACCCTGGGAAGGACCCTTCATTATACACGAAGTCATCCCAGGCGGAGCATACAGGTTGAAGAATCCATCGACTGGAGGAATCTATTCCAATCCTTGGAATATTGCACACCTCCGCAAATTTTATCCCTAGGTTTACTTGTTCTCACAAAAAATAAGGCTATGCTAGCCACTCTTGTAGCTCGAATACATGACTTCTCAGTCATCGCAATAAAAACATGGTTTCTCCATCATATTCACTCGCAGCTTCCTATTTTTACACGCTCAAAAGTTATAGGAACACACCCCATAAACACACGGGGGCTACACCTACAACTAAGCATTACAGGAAAAAAGCATACATACAAGGTTATACACCTTACAACAGTTTTTACAAACTATACAAGGTTACAGGATATGCACATCCGACAATCAATCAAAGCGCTGAGCATTCTCAGTCGCCAAAACTCTATCTACCTCCTCAGAGGACAATCGGATGATTTTCTCCGCTGCGGGGCGAACAGCATCATAGAAGGGGGAAATATCATCGATTGGATCATCTGGGAGCCTGGCTACGGAGTTAAAATCTACTTCAGGATACCATATTCGGACAAAGGATAGAGCTACAACCGCGCCGCATGTCATTTGATTGTGCACACACGCGCGAACCTCTCCCTCACATCCAAACAACCTGAGAAGATAGCTCCAGTCTTCGGGACCCCTTTCGAGTGGGTAGAAAGCAGCATTCATCGCGATCAGGACCTCGTGAAAAGAACTCACGAGAATTCTCGAACTGCAGAACACGGAACTTCAGGGTGGCCATCACAAATCCTCGACTGCGATCAGACCAAAAGTTACTCGCATGAGGATTTGAGCTACCAGCCTCCTGAACTATGTGGTTTTCCACCCACTGCTTTTCTTCCCTGTCATCAGGTCTAACAACTGAAGAGCAAGCATGCTTGATCAGCTAAGGAAACAAAGCAAAAAGAAGACACGGGGGCTGTATTACTTACACAGCAAATCCCTCGCAACCAACGATAGTTCATCCATCAGAAACTTCTCACGTTCAGCCGCCAGTTTCTGCTTGGACTTCGCCACATCGGCTATACCGCACAGAGCTTTAAGCTGACGCTCACCCTCCCGGACCTTATCACGAAGACCAGCATAGGTGCCAACGGCGGCAACAAGGGGATTTACCGAAGTAGCATGTCCACTCGAAGATTCTGCAACTACCCCGGTAGCCTGGAAGAATACAAGGAAAGAAGTAAGAAGCCCTATTCGAAGTATTTCTAGTCGCACATCCGACAAGAATGCTCGGGGGCTACTCCCATCGGGAGAAAATACACAAACTACGGGAAGCAATTTCCAGAACGAACACTTCGATTAAAGACGATGAAAATACGGGAATACATCCCAAGGTTCATTACATTCACGAAGGAAAGGAAAAACTAAGAAGCTACAGTGGTGCTCCCACTAGCGGCAGTCGCCCCTCCTTTCAGTCGAGCAAATAGCTCAGACAGCTTCCGAGCAAGAATGGTGGCCTGCTCGCCAAAACGAGAGAGTCGTACCTTTTTGCCTGTCGAGGGGTCGACTGGAAGAGCCGAGTAGGCCTCCTCCAAACCGTTGACTCCGTGTGCCAGCGCGAACTGGATCGCAGTCTTCGCGCCAGACTTCGACTGGGCGACTGCGTAAGCATCCAGGAGATTGCCCTCCGAGAAGATCTTCAGCAGGCCATCTAGTGCGGATGGAGGTACAGCGTTGGCGAGGAAGCGACTGTGCAGTTGTGACAACACTTGGGTGGCATCGCCAATCAAGGAGCACACTCCTTCGGCGTGCCTCTTGAGTTGAGCAAGTGTGTCGATTAGCACATCTACTCGCTGGATCCCAGGGATCTCCAAAGGGACATCCAGAAGACCTGCAAAGGAAAAGAATGTCAAAATTTCGCAAGTTCACCAAGACAAAAGATACAATTGCGAGAGCCTAGGCCACTTACCCGCGAAACGCTCAGCAAGGGGACGGAAGAACGTGACAAGGTCAGAGTCGGCCTTATTGCCAGCTTCCTCTTGATCCTTCAAAGCTTTTCTCGCATCCGCGAGTTGCCTATCAAGATCCTCCGACCGCATGCGGGAGGCCTCCAGCTCTTGTCGAACAGCCGCCAAATTAGCTTCCTGAGTGGTTGCCCGCTCAGAGAGCTTGACTCTCTCGGACTCCGAATGTTCGAGTTGAGCTGCGCAATAACATTTGTTAGACATCAAGAATGGACACGAGAACAGAAACAAAAGAAAACAATGAGATTTACTCTTAAGGAGCTCGTTCTCGGTGTGGAATTGGCTGCAGTGTGACTGAAGCCTCTCGCATTCCGATTCGGCAAGAACGACGCAGCGACCAATCGCCGCAAGCGAGTCAACAAGCGACTGCAAAAGTACAGAAGTAGAAGAATTAGAAGATATAAAATAGAAACTGTACCCGATTGAATTCAATCGACTACAGCCTCGGGGGCTACTCCCATCGGGAGCACTGTCGTGCACCCGATAAAAATCAAGACGAAGAAAATAGAACAAGATTTTGAGCCTGTAGCCGATCGCAAGCAATCGACTACAGCCTCGGGGGCTACTCCCATCGGGAGCACTGTCGTGCACCCGATAAAAATTCGAAGACAAACTACAAAGTTTACCTGGCCCGTGGCGCGGGAGAGAGGATCTGCGGAGCTGTCCGTCGCTTCTTTCGAAGCTGAAGTCCTGGCGGCAAAGCTAGGAGCTTCACGTTCCGCAGTCGCCGCATTGGGGGCTGCGCTGGGAGAATTCTGGACGGTGCCAGCATTGGGAGTTTCACCCGCAGTTCCTGCTTTGTTCCTCTTTTCGGGAGGAACAGAGGAAGCGTACCTGCGAGGGCTGATGGCCTGCACACTGCAGCAAAAAAAAGAACAAGGAATCAAACATAAGCGCAGAAGAAAGAATGTTCGACTAAGAACAAGGAAAATAACTTACTCGTCATCTTCATCCTCATCCAGCAAATCCGCGTTCCAAGCTGTTGCGATCACTGGGAATGAAGGTGAAGGGGCGAGGGAGCGAAGTGGAGTCGCAGAGATAGGAGCCTTCCCGGGCGATTCCTCTAAGGAATTATCCTTGGAAGTGGCCTCGTTATCGTCCTGTACCCGACGACGCTTGCAATGACGAAGGCCGCCATTCGAGCCCTCCGCACCATCCGAAGAATCGTCCTCGGAGCTCGAGGAAGCATCGGCTACACTGGTATCGGCTAGGCCGTCCAGGTGACTCGCCAATAACTCTGAGGCGTCCTCTCCCGCAACTGGCGGGTAGCAGTTCGCCACCGCTAAGCTCTACAAACAAGGCAGAGGGAGGCAAGAAAAATTTCAGTCGGCCAAAGACTCAAAGCAAAGAAGAAAATAATGACGGACAGGAAGGATAAAACTAACCTCGGCTGGTGGAGGTTTCGAAGCGTCGAAGGCTTCGACTGAGCAGTCGGGGAACTTCTCCCCCACCTTCAAGCTGGTGACAGCCGCGATTTTCTTCTCGAACTCAACGTTCGAAAGTTCCTCGCGGCTCACTTGGCTAGGGTCTTCAGCGCCTTGGTATTCCCACATGGTGGAAGGCCTTTGCTGCAGCGGTTGGATCCTGCGCTTCAGAAAAATACTCGCCAGGTGCAGCCCGTTGAGTACCACTCCGGCGGTTTGATCCCGGAGAGCGGACACTCTTGCGAGTAGGGGCGTGACGACCTGGGTTTCTTCGGCTGACAGCTTGTGCGCCCAGGACTTCCGCCTCTTCAAAACAGCGAACGGGTGGAATTCCATGAGCCCACCCGAGCTGTTGTCGATGACGTAAAACCACTTTTTCCGCCAGCCTTGGGCGGAGTCGACGAAGTGCATGTTGAAGTAGCTGCTCTCCAGTCGCGCCTGGATCCCGAAGCCGCCTGTGCGCAGCGGCTCGCCAGGCTCGGAGTCCACCCGCGATTTCTCGCGGAAGATGCGAACTTTGAAGAGGGCCTTCCAAAGCGCCCAATGAGGGCGAATGCCAAGGAAGCATTCACAGAACACGATGAAGCACGAAATGTGCTGCACCGCGTTCGGAGGAAGATCGTGAAGCTGTATGCCGTAGACATACAGCAACCCGAGGAGAAAAGGATGGAGAGGGAAGGAAAGGCCCCGAGACACGTGGTCCGCGAAGACCACGCGCTCGTTCGACTGCGGGTTTGGTACTTCTTCCTTCTTTCCGAGGCGCACCCGCTTCTCAGATTCAGCCGGCAGCAGCCCCTCCCGCTGCATCTCCTTGATGCTCTTCGCGGTGGTATTGGGCGAGCGCCAGTCGCCGGCCCGAGGCGCAGGTTGCGCGGAAACTTCTCCGGATGCGGAAGCGGCAGCACCACGTCTTTTGCCTCCGGCCATGGCTAACAGTGCGAGCTCGAGCGCAAGGAGGAAGATGAGCACGAGGAAGAAGATGGTTGAAGGCGAAGGCTGGGAAAATTTTACCGCAGCGCTAAGTCCCGTATTTATACACGGAGCAGGTCAATCTCAGCCACTCGATGCGCTACGTGGCACGTATCGCAGCCACCACGTGTGAAGATGAAACGAAGGGGCGGTGAGCGCTGTTCCGTGCCACGATCTTAACAGAAGATCGTGCGCATTACTGCGCAGTTCGCGTAAAAAACGGAAGCGGCGTCTCGTTTCCCGGTCAAAAAGCTGACTAGGTGGGCCAGCCCATCTGCTACCACTCCGTCACGTCCCATCGGGAGGAGAAAAGTGCGCCATGACGTCATGGCACGCATCATCACATTCAAGAACTTTCGAATGGACAATTCAAACACGAAAATAGCTTCGTATGAAATTCCTTCGACTAAAGGCAATTCTTTTACGAATAAATCATGGAGCAAGACCTCTTTAAAACAAGAGAACTATCTTATAAATGAAAACTCTTTCGTATAGGCGCAACAGTCCAAACATGAAAACTCTTTCATATGGGCACGACTATCTACAGTACGAAAATTCTTTCGACTGAGTCCTAAACAATCATTCGGGTAGAAAGAACCTACCTCCATTCACGCATGATATTTCTACATCATAAAAACCTGGATTGTTTAGCCGACTAGGCACATCTGGATGCCATATTATTCGAATATGAAGGTAAGACCCAAAAAGATCTTTCTTAAGGGCCTGGAATCGCACTCGAAAGCTGCGTCCTCCGGTATAGTTCCGTGTCAACAACACGAAGAAAAATCCTAGCGGACGCGCCGGGTACCCTCATAGGTTAAGTTCGACTCGATAAGTCCACAACGGCCCAGTCGCAACAATCACCTTATCGGGTTCGAGTCGGAGGTCTCGAATCTGTGTAGGCCAGGAATGTTTTTGCCCTAGTCGCAATTAATTGGCCCTGATCTCTCGGGAGAGCCAAGCTACTGTGCCGCATCCTTCTGCAAATAAAGCCGCAATAACAGGCACCTAAGTCGCTCGACACTTGAGCATAAGGACTCATTGCACAGGGAACACACCCTTTAAAACAGTAAGCAGCCAAGCCGTTTATTCAAAAGAAAAGGCAAGGCCGAAAAAGGTTTGACCGTCTACTCGACTGGAAAATTCCCACTCGAGCAAACGCTCGGGGGCTACTGACGAAGATATGGATTCTGGATCCTGCGGATAAGAACACCCCCTCTCAGGCCCAAGGTGAAGGCCCAAGAAGAGGAGCCCTTGGAATACTCCAGAAGGCCCACGTGAAGCCCACCCGCACTAAACTTGCGGGTTAAGTTAGGAAACATGTAACCGACCTAGCTAGGGTTGGAGTCCTCTCCGGGTAGAACTCGAGACCTGGCCGCCTATATAAGGCCAGGAGAGCCCCCGAGAGAGGACCAAGCAACACCGCACGACCAAAAGCCTTGAACTCGAGACCTACTCTTGATTCGAGCACCACCTTTGTAACCGATCTAATCATCAATACATATCGACAAGAGGCAGGAGTAAGGGTTTTACCTCTACGAGGGCCCCGAACCTGGGTAAATCTCGCCCCCTGTCTAGCCGACGATTCCACCAGCGCTCATGGGTTCTCCTAATCGAAACCCGATAGGTTCACCGAAGGGATTTGTTGAGTCAGGGATTCGACAATTACGCAAGTCCACACCAGGTGGATACACACACTTGCTGGTCGCAGTCGCCAAATTTACCAAATGGATCGAAGCCATGCCAGTAACCTCAGCTAGTGCCCAATGCGCCGTCAAATCCTCAACTCCATCGTATGCAGATTTGGAGTACCACACGACATCATTACTGACAATGGTAGCAACTTCACGGCAAATGAAACACAGCAATTCTGCGAAGAAAAGGGCATCGTCTTCAAATTCGCTTCAGTCGCCCATCCGCAAACCAACGGCCAAGTCGAGCGATCCAACGGACTAGTTTCGGCTGGCATAAAGAAACGTCTACTCGATCGTCTACACCCAGCAGCGGGACATTGGGAAGAAGAGCTACCCTCCGTGTTATGGAGCCTCCGCACAACTCCAAATCGATCTACAAACTACACACCATTTTTCATGGTATACGGGGCTGAAGTAGTCCTTCCTGAAGATGTCAGGTTCAGCGCCCCACGGGTCGTTGCTTACAGCGAAGAAACCTCCAACAGGGCACTCGCAGACGATATGGACGCACTCGACGAAATGCGCGATATTGCACTCGCAAGGTCAGCAGTATACCAGCAGTCGCTGCGAAACTATCACAGTCGCCGCATACGCCACAGAGCCTTCGCAGTAGGAGATCTGGTGCTACGGCTCAAGCAGAAGGAAGGACACAAGCTCGAGCCACCATGGGAAGGACCCTTCACAATACACGAAGTTATCCCAGGTGGCGCCTATCGACTGAAGAATCCGACGACGGGAGGAATCTATTCCAACCCCTGGAATGTTGCACAACTCTGCAAATTTTATCCTTAGATTTACCTTACTCATACTAATAAGGCTATGTTAGCCATCTTGTAGCTCGAAAGGAAAACACATGAATTCTCAGTCATTGCAATAAAATGCATGGTTTCTCAACCATAGCTACTCGAGTCTCTCCACCCTTACATGCTGAAAGTAACAGGTATACACCCCACAAAACACACGGGGGCTACGCCTAACTTAGCATCACAGGAGGAATTTTATATATACAATGAAGACACCTTACAACAATTTTACAACAACTGCACAGCACAACAGGATACATACATCCTACAATTATACAGGGTGATGAGCATTCTCAGCCGCCAAAATCCGATCCACCTCTGCAGAGGTCAATCGAATTATTTCTTCCGCTGCAGGTCAAACAACCCTATAATGAGGAGCGATGTCGATTGGACCATCAGGGAGTCTAGCTACAGAGTTGAAATTGATCTCAGGATGCCACAACCGGACAAAGGAAAGAGCCACTACCGAGCCGCAGATCATCTGATTGCGAACACACACGCGAATCTCTCCTTCTCGCCCGAAAATCCTGAGAAGATGGCTCCAATCTTCGGGACCCCTTTCCAACGGATAGAAAGCAACATTCATAGCAATCAAAACCTCGTGAAAGGAACTTACGAGCATCTTCGCCTGGATAACTCGAAACTTCAAGGTAGCAAGCACAAAACCCCGGCCTCGATCTGACCAAAAGTTATTCGCATGGGGCTTTGAACTGCTAGCTTCCTGAAGGATGTGGTTCTCCACCCACTGTTTCTCACTCCTATCATCCGGCTCAACAACTGCAAACAAAGATACACGATCAAATGAAAGTAAAAGACACAGAAAGCTAGGGGGTTGGATTACTTACAGAGCAAATCCTTGGTGATAGCTGCTAATTCATCCGTCACAAACTGCTCACGTTCAACCGCAAGTTTCTGTTTGGATTTTGGCTACATCTGCTATTCCACGGCGAGCTTTTAGCTTCCGCTCACCATCCGCAACACGGTCACGCATGCCCGCAAAGGTACCAACAGCAGCAATAAGAGGATTCGATTGACAGCAAATCCACCCGAAGATTCTGCACCAACTCCGGTTACCTAGCAGAATACAAGGAAAGTGAAGGAATAAGATGCCCCATTCGAGTTATAACAACCACGTATTCGACAAGTGCTCGGGGGCTACTCCCATCGGGAGAAAACACACAGGAAATCAGTCACAGGAAGCATCTCAGAAGGACATTTCGATTAAACAATGAAAATACGGGAATGCATCCCAAGGTTCATTACAATCAAAAGAGAGAAATACAAAGAAAATAAACTAAGGAGCTGCAGTTGTGCTGCCACTCGCGGTAGTGCTTCCCCTACTACTAGCACGGGCAAACAACTCGGATAACTTCCGGGCGAGGACTCCGGCTGGCTCGCCAAAACGACGAAGCCCTACCTTTTTGCCCGTAGAAGGATCGACCGGAAGGTCCGAGTACGCCTCCACCAAGCCCGTAACTCCGTGTGCCAGCGCAAACTGGATGGCAGTCTTCGCCCCAGACTCTGACTGAGCAACCGCGTAGGTGTCAAGGAGGTTGCCCTCCGAGAAAATCTTCAAAAGATCACCCAGCGCAGGCGGAGACACAGTGTCGACCAGAAGACGATGATGAAGTTGCGTCAGCACTCGAATGGCATCACTGATCAAGGTGCAAACCCCACCAGCGTGCCTCTTGAGTTGGGCACAGGAGTCGGTCAAAGCATCCACCCGTTGGACCCCAGGCAGCTCCAGCGGGACGTCCACAAGACCTGTAGAGAGAAATATTGAAACCCAAGAACCTACCAGACAAATCAGAAGACAATAAGGGATCAAATGCAAACTCACCCCCGAAACGTTCGGCCAAAGGGCGAAGGAAGTCGACAAGGTCAGAGTCCGCCTTGGTGTTAGCCTTCTCCAGCTTCTTCAGTGCGTCCTGGGCACCCGCAAGTTTTCCTTCAAGGTCAGCCGACAGCATGCGGGAGGATTCAAGTTCCTGTCGAGCAGCTGCCAACTGAGCCTCCAGGGCGCTTGTTCGGGTGGAGGCATCCGCCTTATCGACCTTCATAAACTCGACTTGAGCTGTGCAGCAATGGTTGTCAGAACCGAAGAAATTGGCAGGAATAAAAGAGATAAGATAAGTGACGGTGATAAACTTACTTCGAAGGAGCTCGTTTTCCGTGATTAGTCGATCGCGATCCACTCGAAGAGTCCGGCATTCTGTTTCGGCCAGAATCACGCGGCGACCAACAGCCACAAGGGAATCAAGGAGCGACTGCAAAAACATAAGGATAGAAGAATCAGAAAAGGAATATATAGAGCTTACACCCGATTGCAAACTTTCGAGTATAGCCTCGGGGGCTACTCCCATCGGGAGCACTGTCATGCACCCGATAAAGCATGAAGAAGAGAAAAGTTCACATCTTTGAGCATGTAGCCAATCGTATACGATCAACTACAGCCTCGGGGGCTACTCCCATCGGGAGCACTGCCGTGCACCCGATAAAAAATCCAAATCAGCGGAAGTGCAGTTTGAAGAAGAAAGCAGCAAGATTTACCTGGCCTTGTGCTAAGGAAAGGGGATCCGCTGAGCTAACCGTCACTTCCTTCAGATTCGAAGCCCCGGCTGCAAAGCTAGGGATTCTGTATTCCGTAGTAGCCGAAGTGGGGGCCGCACTCGGCAAATTCTGGACGGTATCGGCGGTAGGAGTCCCACCTGCAGTCGCAACCTTCTTCCTCCTTTCGAAAGGAAGGGAAGAGACGAATCTAAGAGGGCTGATATCTTGCAGACTACCATGAAAGCAATACGTCAAAAGACGTGGAAAGAAAATGTTCGACTAAGAACAAGAAGAAGGACTTACTCGTCGTCATCTTCGTCATCCAACATATCCGCATTCCAGGCGGTCTGGATATTTGGAAATGAGGGAGAAGGAGCGCGCGTGCGTAGCGGGGTCACGATGAGGGGTCCCTTCCCGGGCGATTCCTTATCCAAAGAGTTATCCTTGGAAGTGGCCTCGTCATTCTCCACTCGACGGCGTTTCCGATGAAGAAGATCACTGTCCGACTCCTCCGCGCCATCCGAGGAGTCGTGCTCGGAACTTGACGAGGAGTTAGCAATGCTGGTGTCGGCGGGGCCATCCAAGTTACTCGCAAACAAGTCCGCAGCCTCCTCCCCAGACATTGGCGGATAGCAGCTGGCCACGGCTAGGCTCTACAAAAGAAGACAGAAGAAAAGGGAGATAAAATCTCAGTCGACCAAATGTGAAAACAAGAAAAGAAATAAAGTCAAAGGGCGACACAAATTTACTTCGGGTGGTGGAGGCCTTGACGCCTCGAAAGCTGAGACAGTGCAGTCGGGGAAGGTTTCGTCCACCTTCAAGCTAGTAATGGCCGCGATCTTCTTCTCGAACTCGACGTTCGAGAGCTCTTCGCGGCTCACGCGACTGGGATCTTCAGCACCCTGATACTCCCACATCGCGGAAGGCCTGTCCTGCAGGGGCTGAATCATGCGCTTGAGGAAGATGCTCGCCAGGTGCAGCCCGTTCAGCACAACTCCAGCAGCTTGGTCCCGAAGGGCAGCCACCTTGGCGAGTAGCGGCGTAACAACCTGGTTCTCTTCAGCCGACAGTTTATGCGCCCAGGACTTCCGCCTCTTCAGGACAGCGAATGGGTGGAATTCTTGAATTCCACCCGAGCTGTTGTCGGTGACGTAGCACCACTTCTTTCTCCATCCTTGGGCGGAGTCGATGAAGTACATCCCAAAGTAGCTGCTGTCCGATTTCGCCTGGATTCTGAAGCCACCCGTGCGCAGCGGCTCGCCAAGCTCAGATTCTACCCGCGATTTCTCGCGGAAGACTCGAACCTTGAAGAGGGCCTTCCAGAGGCCCCAATGTGGGCGAATGCTCAAGAAGCACTCGCAGAACACAATGAAGCACGATATGTGCTGCACTGCATTCAGAGGCAGATCGTGGAGCTGTATGCCGTAAACATACAGCAACGCCACGAGAAAGGGGTGAAGAGGAAAAGAAAGCCCGCGCGATACGTGGTCCGCGAAAACCACGCGTTCGTTCGCGCGGGGATTTGGTACCTCCTCCTTCTTGCCGAGGCGCACCCGCTTGTCAGCTTCCGGAGGCAGCAACCCCTCCCTTTGCATCTCCCTAACGCTCTTCATCGTGGTATTGGGCGAGCGCCAGTCGCCCGAGCGCGGTGCGGGTGGCGCAGGAACTTCCTCTGGCGCCTTCGATGAAGAAACGGCGGCGCCGTGCTTCTTACCTCCTGCCATTGGCGCTGGTGCGAGCTCGAGGAGAGAAAGGTTGGAGAACGAAGAAGATGAAGGCTGGGAAATTTTCACCGTTTCACCTAAGGCCTATATTTATGCACAAAGCCACTCGATCCCGACTGCTCGTTGAGCCACGTGGCATCCATCGCTGCTGCCGCGTGCGAAGGCGAAACGAAAGGGCAGCGGATGCTGTTTCGTGCCACGATCCTAACAGTGGATCGTGCGCATTTACTGCGCGCAGTTCGCGTAAAACCAGGAGCGACGTCTCGTTTCTAGTCAAAAAGCTGACAAGGTGGGCCAGCAGTTCTGCTCTCGCCCCTTCACGTCCCATCGGGAGGATAAAAGTGCGCCATGACGTCATAGAATGCATCATCAAGATGGCGAATCTTTCGAATAAAGCTCCAAACGCGAAAATAACTTCGTATGGACAAACTATGGCGTGAAATTTCTTTCACGGGAAAACAAGACCCTAAGCACGAAAGCTCTTTCGTATGGGCATAAAACTCCAAACACGAAAAATCTTTCGTATGGACAAAAATTTCTTGGTTTTCCTACTCACGAAACCACAGACCTGAAACTCTACGGGTGTGCAAATCCTGCCACCCCGTTACATGATGTCTACACATCAGAAACCTGGATTGTTCAGCCGACTAGGTACATCCGGATGCCGTATTCTTTCGAATATGAAGGTAAGACCCAAAAGATCTCTCTTGAGAGCCTGTAATCGCACTCAAGCTGCGTCCTCCGGTAAAGTTCCGTGTCAATAACACGAAGAAAAATCCTAGCGGACGCGCCGGGTACCCCCATAGGTAAAGTTCGACTCGGTAAGACCTCCACGGCCCAGTCGCAATGATCACCTCAACGGGTTCGAGTCGGAGGTCTCGAATCTGTGTAGGCCAGAACTGTTTTTGCCCTAGTTGCAATTAATTGGCCCTGATCTTTCGGGAGAGCCAAACTGTTGCGCCACATCCTTCTGCGAAAAACGACCCTAAAACACAGGCACTTTCACTTGCTCGATACTCGGGTATAAAAGCTCATCACACAGGGTATACACCCTCCAAGCGGGAAACAACCATAGTGGTTATCCGAAGTAATACATGACGAAAAATCTGACCGTCTACTCGACTGGAAAATCCCAATCGAGCAAACGCTCGGGGCTACTGACGAAGGGATGAACCTTGGACCCTGCGAATAAGGATACCCCGTCTTAGGCCCAAGGCTAAAGCCCAAGAAAACAGGCCCTTGGAGTGTTCGGGAAGGCCCACTTGAAGCCCACCCGCAATACCTTGCAGGCTAAGATAGGAAACTTGTAACCGACATAGGGTTAGAGTTCGAGTCCTCCCCGGGTAGGGTTTTGAGACCTGGCCATCTATATAAGGCCAGGAGAGCCACCGGGAGAGGATCAGGAAATACCGCACCACCAAAGCCTTGAGCTCGAGATCGTACTCTCGACTTGAGCAATCATCATTGTAACCGATCTATTCGATAATACAGATCGACAGAGGCAGGAGTAAGGGTTTTACCTCTACGAGGGCCCCTAACCTGGGTAAATCGTGCCCCCTGTCTAGCCGACGATCGTCGCCAGCGCTCATGAGTTCTCCTATTCGAAACCCTATGGGTTCACCTGAGGGATTTGCCGAGTTACAGATTCGACACTTGCCTTCATGACCTTTCTCTTGTAGCTGCCCTAACCTCTCTAAGTCTGTGGTTGATCCTTGTCGCAGTGGCCATTGGCCGGGTTCCCATGGACAGTTTCTGCTTTGTTAACTAAATGATCGCTGGGAGTTGGCACCAATGGTTCTCATATTTCAACACCGTGTGGAAAAAATTCGCACCATTGTCTGTCAGTAACAGTGGAGTGTGGTCTGATGTGGCATTGGGAGCGCCTTGCACACAACCTCGACAAAGAGTTGCCAGAATTCTATCCAATCAGATTAGTTTGGATTTCTTTGCTTTCTAGACCAAGTAAATCTCCGATTGCAAATATCAATATCCATTAGCTGAAGTTCATTAATCCATCCGTTGAATTCATCCATTGCTTGCCGGTCAATGTAACTGTTGTTTTTTCTCAGCTGCCGATCTGTAGATATGAAAGTCGCTGGCTAGCAGCCATGGTTGGGCATTGTGAGGTTTCAGATTCTTCGCAACGTTGAAGAAAGGTGCCGGGTCTGCTCGCTCATTTGGTGCATACACGTTCGTTAGCTGAAAGGTTGTAGCGTCAGCGGTCGATGTAACCTGGACAGTGAGGTGATACTTATATTGCGAGATGATTGTTATTGAGTAGTTCTTGCTGTTCAACACGATCAGCAGACCTGACGCAACATCAGAAGGTTGAAACACATAGCTGGATAGCTTTAATGGAAGAAATTGAGTCGCTTTGAATTTTGATATAGTCTGGAGTTTGATTTTTGCAAGCATGGAATGTCTGCATCTGCTCACGAATCAATCTCTAAACTGTCGTGTTTTCCTAGTCACCCCCCATGTCAATTCTTTTTTTCAGGAACGCGCGAGAGTGCACGCCTTTTTTATATATAGAAAGGAGAAGACCAAATACAAAATCTGTCAGACCCCGGACCCAGAGATATACATACTGTTATGTGCTCCTAGCCATGGACTCACAAGGGCTTCAGGGTTACCAGCCCCGGCCGCAACAGACAACAGCAGGCAGACTGGATTCATCGGCACGTAGTCCGGAACCCCAGTCTACTACTCCTTGTATCCATGCTAGTCATAACCAACTATGCATATCAAAGCATCCATGAATCGAATGAAACTGAAGGAAACGGGACCAAAGCTATACAGAGATGCTATGTGTCCAGAAAGTGCAACAACAATCGAGGGTTACTGGGGTTACCTCGCCCCAGGAAGATCACATCGACAGGCGGGCTCGGACATGGATCATCGGCTCCACAACCCCTCGACTGCGACAACTATACAGGCATAGCCAAAACTGTATAACAATGAGCTCGAAACCAACAACCGATCAAAGCAACACTCTAGACATTGAAGTTGTATTAAACAAGTGTTACTAGAGTATAGCTTACAAGCAGAGGTCACACGACCCAACATTACATCAGACAACGGAAGGCAAATTATGTTGGTAGACAACAAGAACCAAAAAGGCCTAAGAGGCCGCAACATAAGGCGACGTCCCAGCCCATAGATTCCAGGCTGCTACCTGGGAACCCCAAACTACTCGTCAATGTCCACGTTGAATCACCACCGACGGAGTTCTTCTCCTGAACCAAAATTAAGCAAACCTGAGTACGGGAGGTACTCAACAAGACTTAGTTAACCTATTATATATCTGCTAGTTTCTGAAAGGGTTTTATGAAAGGCTGGTCTGCATAAAGCAATCTTTGTTTTACAAATCAAGGAGGAATAGCACGTCTAAAGGAGTATTTTCAAAACAGATGAGAAGACTACTCACCTCTGAAATCATCATCTTTTCATCCACCAACATCATTTCCCAACACCTCACATGCTACAAGGATTACCCCTCCCGGCACCTCCGGGGAGGCACCCTTCATCTATTGCCTCCATGCTTTGTCAACATCTTTTACGTCACGTTCAGGTTATCTATGGTCTTTGCCTTCACCAAGCCGTCCTTAACCGCGGACACGGCTTCTCGAAAAGATTGCCCTGCAGGGATGTACACTTTACCCACACGTACCAACCGACTCTTAATGCCAAGCTATTGGCACAATTCCGACGATGTGCCGGCAGAGTGTGGTCGGCCACGACCTTTACCTTACCCGACCCTATCCATGAGTCAACCCAAGACAGGGCCACCCCGTCAACAGGGAGTTGGCCATCCTCCTGACGGCACCTGTCTCTGTGAGGCGGGGTCAAGATTCATGTACGTCCATCACTTGGCCCCGGTCACGCCCTAGCGGAGCATTTTGTTTTCAAAACCGTTTAAAAGGTTTTATTTGCGGTGCTGAATGGAAATCTCAAACTACGTGACTCATGGATCTGGCCAAACAAGTTAGTTGGTCGAGCGCGGTTACTTAGACCCCGCGTGTGGTTGCACGCTCAGTCTTGGCTTCCGCTCGAGACCGTAATCCTAGGGTTTGCGAGTATAGGACGAAAAACCACTTCCCAAGTGGCCTCCCATACCAGTCTTAGTCAAGTTATCCACAAAATGCTCATCTCACCACGTCATCATATCATACTAGATTATCGCAGCTCTGATTCATCAACCGGATGGAGCAGAGGTAACAAACATGTATGACTAAGCGAAGCAGATATGAGGCTCTGGAGACGCGCACAAGCAAATCTATGGCGGCTAGGAGCAGTGGATCAGGATATTGAGGCAATGCAGTATATAGGTGAGCTATATCTACTAGCATCAAATACTTTGGAATCGAATGCAAAGTACGAGATTCAAATATTGTTCGAAAGCATATATGAGCAGATAAGAGGTTATGCTTGCCTTGGTTATAAGAAAACCAGATAAAGTCTTCAAGAATAAGTGCTTGACTTGTCGGTTAAGATCAAGTATTCGTCATGGAGTTGCTGGCCTTCACTTCGGAGTCGCGTTCTACCGAGGGGGAAACAACACCAAAAAGAAGAATAACAATCAACATGGCATCGATGCAATGCACAATATGTATGCATGAACAAGTTGATGCACTAAAATAAAGCCCTAAACATGCTCGATGGGTTGCTAGGGTTCGCATGTCAGATATGCAGTTTTACTGAAATTAGCCCGAAATAGACTCCGGAGGGCAATTCGGGTGATTATGAAAGTAGGTACCATTTTAAAAAGCTCAAATGGGTTTGAAAACATCATAACTAGATTGCATTTGTCATTTTGAGCAAATTGGTATATAACTTTTATTTTCTAATTTTAGTGAATAAAAACTTATTTTTCTATTTTTAAATAAATTAACAACATTAAATAATGACCAAAAATGAAATGTGTCAAACATGTATGAAAGTGACATTTTTGGGTTCCAAATAATTTTCTGAACATCCTGATACCTTTCTTTTATTTTTCTGAGTTATATAACAATAGTTATTGATTTTAGAATTATTAAACATTTCCTGTTAAAAAGACAAAACATGAATATGATGTCAGGATGACGTCGGGATGACGTCATCGTTGGCCACAGAGGCTCTGCCGGCGAGCGATTCGCTCGATCGAGCATGAATCGGCCCACGGGGTGCGGTCCAAACGGTGGAGAGGCTCAAGGCGAGCCATTAGGTGGCGGCGCCGCTCGCTTAGAGTCGCCGGAATGCGGCCGACGGCGAGCTTCTGCGGCGGCCCGAGGCGAGGTATGGCGGACGAGCACACCGGAGGGAGAGGGAGGGGACGGAGGGGTGCCTGAGCACCGTGGACTCACCACGAGGGCGATGGTGAGCTCGGGGAGGCCGGGGAGGCGCCAACGGCGGCGAATTCCTCGCGGCGGCGCTCGGCCGTGGTTGGAGAAGAAGAGGACGGCGGCAGTGATACACGGCTTCCCGGGTCAATTCCATCGACGAGGAGGGACAGAGGAAGGCGGCGAACACGATGGTGTGCTTGGAAGAGCTCGGGGCGGCTCGGAACGACGGCGGCGAGGAGAACTCGACGGTGGCCGTGGCAGATGGCGGCGGTGAATTGGAGCTCTCCCAGAGCTCCCTGCGGCTGCGCGAGCTTGAGGAGGACCAGGAAGATGCGGCGGTGACGATGGGACGCTCGGCGGGGCGCGGGAGCGGCCGTATCGCCGGCGGCGAGCGGCGCCGGGCGACGGGTAGGGTTAGGGTTCTTTCGGGAGGGGATTACAGAGAGTGAGAGGGAACTCGAGGGAGATGGGGAAGCGCCGGGTCCTTATCCTCCCTCACAGGAAGCAGCGACGGTGGGGATCCCCTTGCGGGATCGACAGCAAGAGCAGCTCCACCGAGCTTCTTACCGTCCGGAGGTAGGAGACAAAGGGTGGTTTTTCAAAAACCCCCTAAAGTTTTGGAAAAATTTGCAGATTAGCCCTTTTCTATAGAAAACAGCAAACAAATTTGAAAGATTGGGGTCCTTTTTGCAACAATAAAAATTAGCAAAAATGCTTTTTGGAAAGCTTATAAAATTTCCAACAACACCATGTGTTTCTTTGGTGTAATTGAATTACTTTTCAGTACAAAATTTTGGAACCCCTTTTAAGTACTATTTGCGGGATTTTCTCAAACCATTTAAATTCAAATTTTAAATTGGTTCAAACATGGTTTAAATTGTTGTTTCATGCATATATGAGATGAACACAACACCACACACCCTAGTTTAGCAAAACAGGGATGTTACAAATCTACCCCCCTTACAAGAATCTCGTCCCGAGATTCCCGAAGGAGAAGAAAGAAGGAACACCGGTTTTGAACGATCTTCTCGAATCTTACGGTTCTCTTCTTGAAGAGGTTGATCCGTAGCATCTTGAAGTGTTGAACGGATACACCTAGGTAAGAGGGAAAACTCTTAGGAACTGATCTTCATGAAGATCGAGTATCTCATGGGTAACTCATGACAGGAATGTTCATGAAGAACGGTTGAGTTATCGTGCATGAAACACATCAAGGTAACGGAGTGAACAGATGAAGGTTTCACGTTTGCGGACGATTGGTTTTGGAAGGATTTAGAATATGAGCTTTGCAAAAGACTTTAAATCCTTTTTGGAAGAAGAAGGTTGAACAATTGATGACATCAAGGTTTCTTCAAAATAGATTACCAAGATGGAAAGGATTGTCTGGGATATCACAAC
The DNA here is from genome assembly GCA_028641055.1 of Alopecurus myosuroides. NCBI lineage: Eukaryota > Viridiplantae > Streptophyta > Magnoliopsida > Poales > Poaceae > Alopecurus > Alopecurus myosuroides. Next base: position 299,327,486 of record CM054057.1, on the reverse strand, counting down.
GCAATATCCGTAGACGAGGGAAAACACGAGAAAACACTGTAATCGTGAGTCGGAGAGAAAATTTGATATAGAATGATTTTCACTCTTCGGAGTGGACACGGGAGATAACAGAACTTTCAACCATTCCGTCAAAGTTTGTCGAGATCTTTGTCAAAGATCGGAATGTTACTTCATGACAGAAGATGAGTAACCGTGGAATGTTGGAACACCGTAATGAAGGAGGTATTCTTGGTCACACCATAAGGCTGGTTAACCAACGAGGTTTGAAATACCATAAGGAATAGGGAATCTCTTTCCTATGGTGAACTTGAAGTAGCAATACGTTTACCAGATGGTCAAGATCCCATGGCTGAAGTGACTGACAAATTCACACAATGTGTGATATGAACAGAACTTCAGGTATAAACAACTTGAAAAGGGGAACTGATCAACGGCGGTTACAAAACACCACGAGATGATTCTCATGATGAACTTGTTTCCACTGAAAGAGAGGTTTGGGGGATCAACTAAGAGATATTTGAAAGATCAACTTCCAAGTTATCCTTGATGTTTCAAATACCGACAGCAGGCTCTTAACAAGCCTTCAAAAGGTCATCAAGTGAAAGTCAAACTTCGGTTCAAAAGAACGATGAGGGAGAATTCTAGAATAAGCATCACAGAAATCCTCACGGGGAGTGGTTGTTCTTATGGATTCAAAGAGATATGACATTAGGCCTTACGGCTAATTGTGTCAACCACAACATCAACGATGCCATACTTTCAAAAGGACCTAATTCAATACCCTTGAGGAAACACCAACCATCATCGATGCTTGAGATTCAGCTCTGGTTAGTGGGTTGAATAACCGAGACTCAACGTGTTTGATTGTAGAGCTTGCACCGGTTACCAACGAGATACATATGCTGGACTCTCAAGGTGTGAACTATGATGCCACGCTCAAGAAGATGAGCGAGATTGCAGAACTCATGTATTAGCAACTTGTGGAAGACGGTTGCACCTACATGAACTACTTGCAATGAAACACATCAGAGTCCTTGTTGGAAAGATGATTACAAAGATAACGAAGTTCTTAGACTTCTTCTCTTTCATGGATAGTCAATCAGTGGCTGGTTGTGGATGCGAACTTAATCAAGGAGTGGGAGGTAACAACCTACCGTCTCAAAAATAGTCCACACATGCATGACCGACTTGGGGTTATTGCTGAAGGAACAAGGAAACTATACTCATATCCATGTCGACAACTTTCACCATAAGCACATGGACTGGAGTAAGCCACTTCGAACATCCAGAACACAACTTCGTGATAACACAAAGTTGGTTCTCGAAAGTTTCCAACATTGTTGCCAATTGTTCAACATGAGCCGCTCGCAACTTGGAGAAAATAGGAATGTCATCGATGGGCTCGAAAACACACTTAACAAAACACTCCAAGAAGAGGGATTCATATGCTATATGAACAAGGCAGAATATTGGTCAGACCAAAGGACATGAAGGTGTACTCGAGCAAAACATCATGAGTGAGAACACCATCAAGATGAGCCTTGAATCTGGACTTGATCTGACGATAGCCAAAACCAAATCAAGGTGTAGGATGATAGCATGACCGCAAAGGAGATACTATCCTGCTTCAACACAAAGGAAACTAGACATCCCTTAACAGAGGATCAAGTTAGGCAGAGCGTTTGCCTTTCAACTCTCCAAGTTATTGTTTAAGCTCAACCTACTAGTCCAGGGTGTCCAGCGGAGTTTCTTGGAGAAAAGAGTAGTTCAAACTACCCCTCGTTTAGACATCATGGTCAGGTAAAACCTGGTGATACTTCTAGAAAGACAACCAGAACATCACAACCTACCGGTATGTCTTGGAGTTCGGAAGGAATCTTGCTTTTCAAAGCAATTGATATGAACTTAAGAGCTTCGGCATGAACCTAACTCTCTGACCAAGAATGTGCACCAGAATGAACGGACTTGGTAACACAGTCAACTTTAAGTTGAGACCGGGTAACCAATAGTGCTAAGGAGAATACATATGTTTCTTAGGTTTTTCGAAGCAATAATTGCTAGGAGTACCTGATACACATGTCAATGCATAAACCCATCATACTCAAGAATTCAAGCTTGGATGAAGGGGGAGTGAAGACGTGTGAGAGCATCACTTCATCATTAAGGACATGAAACTCAACACAACCTCTTGATATATAAGAGTGTGATACTCGAAGGTGGAACAGAACATAAGCTAATGAAACTTCTTTATTCTGTGAATTACAAAACTTTGACCTGGTTCTAGAGATGAACGAGGTACTGGAGTTTGTTTCTCCTCACATTCCAAGGTGGAATGTTTTAACGGAAAACAGTAGTAACTGCATTGGAAGAATCCAACACACATGTGCAACTTGATGTCTGAATCAACGGATGGAGGTTTGAGAGCAACTGGAAGATAGGAACACGCAGGAGGATTCCTAAGATCCTTTTGATTCCTAGAGAAAACCTATGGCTATTGGAGCTGAGATTACCTAGTCACCCTGAGGTAAAACAAATTCCTCAGGATCCAAAGGAACAGAACTTGGGTTAAAGGTCAGCATCCTGTATTGATAGCGTGAGCATCACATGGTTATGAAACCACATGGTTCAACCCACCACAATTCAGCACATTCCGGGACCTTCGGTTCAAGTCCAAGGTTAGAAACCAAGAGAAAGGGGGTAACTACTCTCTTAGTGTCTTAAAGAACACTATGAATAGCAATCACGAGATATCCTTCCAAAAGACAACGATAGCTCCGAAAGAACTTGAGCAGAGGATAACGGATATATTCGAGATGGCAAGCAGATCTCGAGGTTCAGGATTTAGAACTTGAAAACATGTAGGAATGTGGAATCCATACAACTTTGAGAGATTACGAATGGAAAGGAATCTCCCGGTTGAATCAGGAGATAACGGAACATGGAACACACACGACTCCAGAACTTAACACTAGGTCAACTTGGGTAGAAGACGCCCTTGCCGAAGAAGGCACCTAGGTTTTGAATGACTAGAAAAGGTAGTGAAACCTTTTCAAATCAAAACAGGTAAGATGACCCAGAGTTAGAGCGATACCAGATAAGGAGTAAAAAGAATCCTAAGAAGGTTTTCACAATCCATTTGAGGTTTCAAAATAGTTTTCACAAACACTAGACTCGACATCGACCAAGCAGTAAGGTTTTCCTACAGGCAGTCCTGCTCTGATACCATGACTTGTCAGACCCCGGACCCAGAGATATACATACTGTTATGTGCTCCTAGCCATGGACTCACAAGGGCTTCAGGGTTACCAGCCCCGGCCGCAACAGACAACGGCAGGCAGACTGGATTCATCGGTACGTAGTCCGGATCCCCAGTCTACTACTCCTTGTATCCATGCTAGTCATAACCAACTATGCATATCAAAGCGTCCATGAATCGAATGAAACTGAAGGAAACGGGACCAAAGCTATACAGATATGCTATGTGTCCAGAAAGTGCAACAACAATCGAGGGTTACTGGGTTACCTCGCCCCAGGCCGATCACATCGACAGGCGGTCTCGGACATGGATCATCGGCTCCACAACCCCTCGACTGCGACAACTATACAGGAATAGCCAAAACTGTATAACAATGAGCTCGAAACCAACAACCGATCAAAGCAACACTCTAGACATTGAAGTTGTATTAAACAAGTGTTACTAGAGTATAGCTTACAAGCAGAGGTCACACGACCCAACATTACATCAGACAACGGAAGGCAAATTATGTTGGTAGACAACAAGAACCAAAAAGGCCTAAGAGGCCGCAACATAAGGCGACGTCCCAGCCCATAGATTCCAGGTTGCTACCTGGGAACCCCAAACTACTCGTCGATGTCCACGTTGAATCACCACCGACGGAGTTCTTCTCCTGAACCAAAATTAAGCAAACCTGAGTACGGGAGGTACTCAACAAGACTTAGTTAACCTATTATATATCTGCTAGTTTCTGAAAGGGTTTTATGAAAGGCTGATCTGCATAAAGCAATCTTTGTTTTTCAAATCGAGGAGGAATAGCACGTCTAAAGGAGTATTTTCAAAACAGATGAGAAGACTACTCAACTCTGAAATCATCATCTTTTCATCCACCAACATCATTTCCCAACACCTCACATGCTACAAGGATTACCCCTCCCGGCATCTCCGGGGAGGCACCCTTCATCTATTGCCTCCATGCTTTGTCAACATCTTTTACGCCACGTTCAGGTTATCTATGGTCTTTGCCTTCACCAAGCCGTCCTTAACCGCGGACACGGCTTCTCGAAAAGATTGCCCTGCAGGGATGTACACTTTACCCACACGTACCAACCGACTCTTAATGCCAAGCTATTGGCACAATTCCGACGATGTGCCGGCAGAGTGTGGTCGGCCACGACCTTTACCTTACCCGACCCTATCCATGAGTCAACCCAAGACAGGGCCACCCCGTCAACAGGGAGTTGGCCATCCTCCTGACGGCACCTGTCTCTGTGAGGCGGGGTCAAGATCCGTGTACGTCCGTCACTTGGCCCCGGTCACGCCCTAGCGGAGCATTTTGTTTTCAAAACCGTTTAAAAGGTTTTATTTGCGGTGCTGAATGGAAATCTCAAACTACGTGACTCATGGATCTGGCCAAACAAGTTAGTTGGTCGAGCGCGGTTACTTAGACCCCGCGTGTGGTTGCACGCTCAGTCTTGGCTTCCGCTCGAGACCGTAATCCTAGGGTTGGCGAGTATAGGACGAAAAACCACTTCCCAAGTGGCCTCCCATACCAGCCTTAGTCAAGTTATCCACACAATGCTTGCCTTGGTTATAAGAAAACCAGATAAAGTCTTCAAGAATAAGTGCTTGACTTGTCGGTTAAGATCAAGTATTCGTCATGGAGTTGCTGGCCTTCACTTCGGAGTCGCGTTCTACCGAGGGGGAAACAACACCAAAAAGAAGAATAACAATCAACATGGCATCGATGCAATGCACAATATGTATGCATGAACAAGTTAATGCACTAAAATAAAGCCCTAAACATGCTCGATGGGTTGCTAGGGTTCGCATGTCAGATATGCAGTTTTACTGAAATTAGCCCGAAATAGACTCCGGAGGGCAATTCGGGTGATTATGAAAGTAGGTACCATTTTAAAAGCTCGAATGGGTTTGAAAACATCATAACTAGATTGCATTTGTCATTTTGAGCAAATTGGTATATAACTTTTAATTTTCTAATTTTAGTGAATAAAAACTTATTTTTCTATTTTTAAATGAATTAACAACATTAAATAATGACCAAAAATGAAATGTGTCAAACATGTATGAAAGTGACATTTTTGGGTTCCAAATAATTTTCTGAACATCCTGATACCTTTCTTTTATTTTTCTGAGTTATATAACAATAGTTATTGATTTTAGAATTATTAAACATTTCCTATTAAAAAGACAAAACATGAATATGATGTCTGGATGACGTCGGGGTGACGTCATCGTTGGCCACAGAGGCTCTGCCGGCGAGCGATTCGCTCGATCGAGCATGAATCGGCCCACGGGGTGCGGTCCAAACGGTGGAGAGGCTCAAGGCGAGCCATTAGGTGGCGGCGCCGCTCGCTTAGAGTCGCCGGAATGCGGCCGACGGCGAGCTTCTGCGGCGGCCCGAGGCGAGGTACGGCGAACGAGCACATCGGAGGGAGAGGGAGGGGACGGAGGGGTGCCTGAGCACCGTGGACTCACCACGAGGGCGACGGTGAGCTCGGGGAGGCCGGGGAGGCGCCAACGGCGGCAAATTCCTCGCGGCGGCGCTCGGCCGTGGTTGGAGAAGAAGAGGACGGCGGCGGTGATACACGGCTTCCCGGGTCAATTCCAGCGACGAGGAGGGACAGAGGAAGGCGGTGAACACGATGGTGTGCTTGGAAGAGCTCGGGGCGGCTCGGAACGACGGCGGCGAGGAGAACTCGACGGTGGCCGTGGCAGATGGCGGCGGTGAATTGGAGCTCTCCCAGAGCTCCCTGCGGCTGCGCGAGCTCGAGGAGGACCAGGAAGATGCGGCGGTGACGATGGGACGCTCGGCGGGGCGCGGGAGCGGCCGTATCGCCGGCGGCGAGCGGCGCCGGGCGACGGGTAGGGTTAGGGTTCTTTCGGGAGGGGATTACAGAGAGTGAGAGGGAACTCGAGGGAGATGGGGAAGCGCCGGGTCCTTATCCTCCCTCACAGGAAGCAGCGACGGTGGGGATCCCCTCGCGGGATCGACAGCAAGAGCAGCTCCACCGAGCTGCTTATCATCCGGAGGTAGGAGACAAAGGGTGGTTTTTCAAAAAACCCCTAAAGTTTTGGAAAAAATTGCAGATTAGCCCTTTTCTATAGAAAACAGCAAACAAATTTGAAAGATTGGGGTCCTTTTTGCAACAATAAAAATTAGCAAAAATGCTTTTTGGAAATCTTATAAAATTTCCAACAACACCATGTGTTTCTTGGGTGTAATTGAATTACTTTTCAGTACAAAATTTTGGAACCCCTTTTAAGTACTATTTGCGGGATTTTTCTCAAACCATTTAAATTCAAATTTTAAATTGGTTCAAACATGGTTTAAATTGTTGTTTCATGCATGTATGAGATGAACACAACACCACACACCCTAGTTTAGCAAAACAGGGATGTTACAAAATCCACATCGACCAAAACCCAAGGGGAGTCCAACCCAGAGACAAGGACTAAAAAACTCATAAAAACCCCACAAGCTTCCAGTTCTCCGCCTCTGCAATCAGATGATCTAGCAACACATGAACCGAGCGGGCCTTGTTCTTGAAGACTCGGTTGTTTCTCTCAATCCAAATAGACCGGAGAACCAGCAACACCAGCGCCTTGATCTTAAGATCCTGCGACCTCGACCACCCCTCGACCACCGCACTCCACCAAGAGTGCAACAAAGAGGAAGACGAGGGGGCAACCTCAGGGTGGTCAAGACTAAGAAGCAACTGAAACCAAATTTGGCGAGAAAAAGAGCAGGTAAGGAGAAGGTGCTCGATCAACTCTGGCTGCTGAAGACAGATAGGACAAGTGTTCGTATCTGCCAACCCATGATTTTTCCTCCCCTCCCCCGTCCAAACCCTGTCCCACGCCACCTTCCAAGCAAACAACTTGAACTTAAGAGGGGCTTTGCAGTCCCAGATCGGCGAGAAAAGGGGCCATCTGGTGGAACCCTCAAAGAAAGACAAGTAAGCCGTCTTGGCTGTGAAGGTCTTTGAGACGGTCCAAATCCACTGAAAGGAATCCTCCACGTCCGTCCTCAGCACCACCCCCGCAACAGCCCGCCAAAGGCCAAGGAATTGCGCCATGGCAGGCACTGAGAGACCCCGAGAGAGATCCCCTACCCACCGGTTCTCCACAAGGGCGTCTGCCACCTGTAACAGCCCAAGTATGAAAACTACCCCATAGAATGTTTGATTTCTTGTTTATTTAAGTATTGCATCATGTCATCATATTGTTGCATTTGTTTCTGTTGTGTTGCATCTGTTATTCTTTGTTTTCACCATGAAAATCAAACAATTTCAAATACCTTGTTTTCATACTTGTTCTGTTACAACTTTTGGAATAAAAATAACAAGTGAAAACAACCATTTTATTCCATGTTGATAACTCCTAAAAATTGTTGGTTTTACTCAATCAATTAATCCAATCAAATAATTCCTAAATCATTTTCCAATTCAAACCAATTCTCAAAATCAGTAGCTCTTTTTAATCCATGAATCTCAACACACATTGGTACTCTTTAAATCAATTTCAAAACTTAGGGGTAACCCTATTGAAAAATACTTTGTTTTCTAATATTAACTAATATTGCAAATTTCAATCAATTTGGTTTAAATTTCAAACAGCAATCAAATCTTTAAAATTTTGGAAAATAAAAGTTCCCAACTGGTTGTTTTGGCCTAAGGATCTTATCTGAATTTTTTTCAGATTTTCCCTAAGCTAAAACCTAACTATTTTCTTCCAAAAGCAAAGTTACAAAAAAAAAAAAAAAAAAAAAAAACAGCAAAAGAGAGAGGGAGAAAACCTGCCCAGCCCATCTTCCCTTACAGCCCAACCTACCCCCCTCCTTGGCCCACACCGGTTCGGAGCTGTCGCTGTCGTCCTCCTTCAGCTCTGTACGAACTGCACGCCACCGTCGATCGCTTCCCCCCCTCTCTCGATGCTCAGCCGTACCAGCCCTCTCCCCTATAAACTACCTACCTCTCGTGCCCTAGCTCCTCTCTCGCCATCTCCCTTCCACAGCCGCCGCCGAATTCTTTCCTCCCACCGCTCGCTGTCAGCTCTTTCTCTGAACCTACTGAACATGCCTGCAACCACCACTGCCTCCCGTCAGAACACCGCCACCACCCCCTCGCCTTGGTCGTCTCGAGAAGCCCCCGAGGGCGGGAATGAGACCGCGGCATCCTCCTGAAGCTCCCCATGCCCTCGCCTCACGCTGAGAGAGCCCGCAGCGACCGCGCCGTGCCGGAGACTCCCGCCGTTTTTTTCTGCTCGCCTTCTGATCGACGACGAGCAGCAGGTGCGCTCCGCCTCTTTACCTCCTTGCGATCGCTCTCTGTCCGCCTACACACGCACCACACTCGTGAAACCGCAAGGACCAGCACGGCCGCGCGCACCACGGTAGCGGCGTCGCCGGCCATCGCTGCTGCCATGTCTGGTAGCGATCAGTTGCAGTTCAGAGAAAACCACATCGAACTGAACCTCAAAACCTTTGCGCATCCTGTAACTGACAGTAGCACACGATTACCTCACTGGCGCTGTTCCTTGCGAATTCGCTTCAGGTTGCGGGTTCGAGCCCTGGGGAAGGCGAAATTCCCCACCTTTTTTTTTTTGCTCTGCCCCACACGCTGGCCCGTGGCCCACGCGCAGTGACTGCGGGTAGGTTAACCCGCGGTAACAAAACATTTTTCCTGCACGTTACTTTTAATCAAGGTCCTTTTAAATTGCAGTTTGGCCCCTAGAACCAATATGCCAATAAAAATTGTTTTATAACTCCAAAAATTAAAAGTAAAATATGTGCCCTGATCCAAATTACCTTGTCCATCTTTTGGTAACTTTTGTTCACTGTTTTGAAATTCCAAAATGCAATTTAAATTTGAATTCAAACAAATCAATTGCAAATTTCTAAAATCAATAACTAATTCATACTAATTCCAAATAATGCAAATAAAATATGTTTTCCATACCATTTTGAATAACCTATCCAAATATAATTTTTGTTTCCTGGTTTGAATAATTTAAATTGCCTAAATAATTTAATCCTTATTTAATTCAATTAAATTTGATAAAATCTTAACTTGCTCAAAATAAAATATTTTTGAACATGCAAAATATGTTTTCAAACCACCAAAGTGTGAACTTTGCAAATGTGAATTTGAATTTATGATTTGAACAAATAAAATTCAAATAAAATTCAAACTTGTTCTAAATTCAATTAAAACTTGTTTAATATTGTTTAATTCATAATAAATTCATCCTAATTCCAATTTCAATATGTGAAACATGTAATCCAACTAAAATTTGATAACCTTTTCAAATATAAACTTTGTTAATTGTTTTGAGCACTTTAATTTGTTGAAAACAACAATTACTTGTGTGGCAAGTTCAAATAACCAAAATTTCCAAACTTAAATAATTAATCCCTTAACTTGTTAATTCCTTTTCCATTTGCATCTAACTTGTTTACTTCTTGTTATCATCATGCATGCATCATGTTTAACCACTTACACTTGTTAATCAAATGTAGATCATTGCTTCCACCTTAACCACTTGCATCCATATGCAATTCACATTGCATATGGGTCCAATTAAATTGTGTTATATTGTCAAGTAGTTTATTCTGATGCATCTATTAACATGACATGCATCATCCCATGTTTGTGCACCTATGCCATGATATTGATTGTTTATCTTTCTGCATTGACTGTTTGCTTCTTCCCGGATATACGACGACGTTGAGACCGACGATACTTACGACACCCCTTCTAAGGAGTTAGCTCAGTACCAGGCTACTGGGTTTACAGGCAAGTTATCACTCACATGAACCACTGTGTTCCTTTCAACATTGGTTACCGATACTTTCCGTTGTTCTTTTCTGCTAGCCTTAGTAGTAGTTGTTCTGTTACGAACCTATCACATGAATCCCTTAAACCTGATATTGCCTCATCTCCCGTCCTACAACCCATTGTTTGAGCCAGTGTCTTACTAGCATGCTTAGGTTGCTTTTGCTCGAGTCTGTTATCTGTTACTTTCTGTTACTATCTCTATTATGTTCTGGGGGCTCGATGTTTAATCAATCAATCATGCTAATGTTGCTATTAATAATAAATTTGATGATAAGGCACCGGCAGGAGGCCCTGTGTGGTTTTGAGGCCTGCTAGTGTCGACCCTAATAGGAAAAGGGTCTTGTCTACTGATCCATGATGAGCGCACTACCCGCATTTGGGAAGAGAGTATGGGCGCCCCCCTCAACTTGACCTGATTCGCATCTCGTCCAAATCGCCTCATTTAGTTTGTGTTTTCCATTTGCCGCATGCATGTTTTTGCGAGCCCAGGCCAGGGTGGAACTTTCGTAGTCGGCATATAGGGGGACACGGTCTTAGAGTGCTATGAGGGTCCCTTTTCTTCGGGGCTTGATTAGCCGTGCGTCCAAGGTTCTTTGGGCTTGATGCGAAGAATGGTTGGTTGTGTTGAGTGCCCCGCTTGGTGGGAGGCATCCCATCTGGCGGGATATTCATGAGTGTACGGCCAAATTGGTGCAACCCTGCAGGGATAATCTTCTCGAGAAGCCGTGTTTTCCGCGGTTATGGATTACTTGGTGAAAGTACTGGCTAACAAGTACTCAGGACAACTTAAACATAATGATCCAACATGTTACACCCAATGATTAATAACTTGACTAGTAATAGGTTGATGACACAATAACTTGATTCACCTTTAATACAACTGTGTGAGTTATCCTCGGATTGCTTTTTTGGATAAGGGGCGAGATCCAGGATGGGTTTGTTTGAAGTTATCTTTCAGTTGGTTACAATCCTCGATCTTATCTCCTTTCTGTTAGCCGGAAGTGGTAGAATCTCTGTAGTTGGTTAGCGCAGCCAGTTGCAGCATCTTTTATATCCCCTTTCTTCCGTTGAACCCAAGGCATCTGTGCTTGGTGTTGACGGGTTACACTTTGGTGAACTGTGAGTCTTGCTTGCCAGTACGTTGGTGTACTGACCCCTTTGGGGCTGTGGTTTACGCAGACGATGTTTCCGAGGATCTACATGGTGGCTACTACGTGAAGTTTGACGAGACTGCTGACGAGTAGATAGCGGACCCGGGCAGGATCCGAGACTTCGTGGATGGGCTCCGTCTGTTTGTTTCCGGCCTCTTAGGCCTATTTGGTTCTTGTCTGTACTCAGACATGTCGAATGCTTCCGCTGTGATGTAATGACGTATTGTTGGGGCATGTGCCCTCTGAATGATTGTATTTGCTATCTCTGCTCTAATGAGAGCCATTTGCAACTTATTTCAATCTTTTGTGTCGTAGAGATCTGTTGTGATATCACTTGTTAAACGCCGTTGACGTACCATGTGTGTATGGTTTGAAGTACGTCGACGGAAGTGCCTTTGATCTCTAGTGGATAGTTTACATCGACGGTGGAATAGCAGGGCTTGTGTTGTCGCGCATAAGCGCAGGCCTACCAGGAAGCTGGGACGTGGGAGCAGTTATGCCCCATAATCCAAGCATCTGCTATCCAGTTCGTACGGTGAGTATCCCCTAGAAATCAGGGTGCGACAAATGGTATCAGAGCCTGTCTGCCTGTAGGATCCCTTTTTACTGGTCGCAGTTGAGTCTAGAAACTATTTTGTAGCTATATAGGAAAAATGAAACGTGAGAGTAGGAATTCTGTTCTTTTTCTTCTTTTCCCCACCCTCCCTCCCTTTTCTGGTAAGGAAGTGCAACGTTGATTTTTCCCTTCTCATCTAAACTTTCAAGTTAGGATTTCACGTGTTTTGGGTTCTCCGTAGTACCTCAGGAGTTTTGTTCTCGTTTTCCCCGGTGTTGCTTCGTTATCCTGTTCTTCTAAACATTTTCTTTTCGTCCGTTGGAATCTTGTTGTTGTTTTACACTTCAATTCTTCTACCGGCGTCTAATCAAAACTTCCTCGTAAACTCTTGTCCAACTAAAGTGTTATTTCATACCGGAGAATCACATTCCTTTGTGTCAACAATCTTTTCCACAACATACAACCTAATTCTGGTTCCACTAAGCAATCAAATCACCGTTCACTCTCCGGGATCTCAAATGTTGACTTCCAAGATAAGTAAGAACAATCCAATTCTAATGGGAGGCCACATATTCCTCGTTACTCTCATATTGATGATTCTGACATTGATGATTATTCTTGGTGTTGCATTGATGTCAATAACTCTGTTCCACCATTCCAGCCAGATAATCTATTCTCCAAATGAATCAAATTCTTTTCAGCTATACACCCTCCATACAAAAACCTCTCCCTTTACTTGAAAATGTTCCGGTGGTTTCCAAATTCCCAGACGTCTATCCAATGTGCACGATGTGTTTCACGTGTCAGAGCTCAAGAGGATCTTCCAAGAAGTTTCCGGACCTTCTCTTTTCTCAGTAGGAATCTCGGGGCGCGATTCCTTCAAGGGGGGGCGTTTTGTAACAGCCCAAGTATGAAAACTACCCCATAGAATGTTTGATTTCTTGTTTATTTAAGTATTGCATCATGTCATCATATTGTTGCATTTGTTTCTGTTGTGTTGCATCTGTTATTCTTTGTTTTCACCATGAAAATCAAACAATTTCAAATACCTTGTTTTCATACTTGTTCTGTTACAACTTTTGGAATAAAAATAACAAGTGAAAACAACCATTTTATTCCATGTTGATAACTCCTAAAAATTGTTGGTTTTACTCAATCAATTAATCCAATCAAATAATTCCTAAATCATTTTCCAATTCAAACCAATTCTCAAAATCAGTACCTCTTTTTAATCCATGAATCTCAACACACATTGGTACTCTTTAAATCAATTTCAAAACTTAGGGGTAACCCTATTGAAAAATACTTTGTTTTCTAATATTAACTAATATTGCAAATTTCAATCAATTTGGTTTAAATTTCAAACAGCAATCAAATCTTTAAAATTTTGGAAAATAAAAGTTCCCAACTGGTTGTTTTGGCCTAAGGATCTTATCTGAATTTTTTTCAGATTTTCCCTAAGCTAAAACCTAACTATTTTCTTCCAAAAGCAAAGTTACAAAAAAAAATAAAACAAACAAAAACAGCAAAAGAGAGAGGGAGAAAACCTGCCCAGCCCATCTTCCCTTACAGCCCAACCTACCCCCCTCCTTGGCCCATACCGGTTCGGAGCTGTCGCTGTCGTCCTCCTTCAGCTCTGTACGAACTGCACGCCACCGTCGATCGCTTCCCCCCCCTCTCTCGATGCTCAGCCGTACCAGCCCTCTCCCCTATAAACTACCTACCTCTCGTGCCCTAGCTCCTCTCTCGCCATCTCCCTTCCACAGCCGCCGCCGAATTCTTTCCTCCCACCGCTCGCTGTCAGCTCTTTCTCTGAACCTACTGAACATGCCTGCAACCACCACTGCCTCCCGTCAGAACACCGCCACCACCCCCTCGCCTTGGTCGTCTCGAGAAGCCCCCGAGGGCGGGAATGAGACCGCGGCATCCTCCTGAAGCTCCCCATGCCCTCGCCTCACGCTGAGAGAGCCCGCAGCGACCGCGCCGTGCCGGAGACTCCCGCCGTTTTTTCTGCTCGCCTTCTGATCGACGACGAGCAGCAGGTGCGCTCCGCCTCTTTACCTCCTTGCGATCGCTCTCTGTCCGCCTACACACGCACCACACTCGTGAAACCGCAAGGACCAGCACGGCCGCGCGCACCACGGTAGCGGCGTCGCCGGCCATCGCTGCTGCCATGTCTGGTAGCGATCAGTTGCAGTTCAGAGAAAACCACATCGAACTGAACCTCAAAACCTTTGCGCATCCTGTAACTGACAGTAGCACACGATTACCTCACTGGCGCTGTTCCTTGCGAATTCGCTTCAGGTTGCGGATTCGAGCCCTGGGGAAGGCGAAATTCCCCACCTTTTTTTTTTTTTGCTCTGCCCCACACGCTGGCCCGTGGCCCACGCGCAGTGACTGCGGGTAGGTTAACCCGCGGTAACAAAACATTTTTCCTGCACGTTACTTTTAATCAAGGTCCTTTTAAATTGCAGTTTGGCCCCTAGAACCAATATGCCAATAAAAATTGTTTTATAACTCCAAAAATTAAAAGTAAAATATGTGCCCTGATCCAAATTACCTTGTCCATCTTTTGGTAACTTTTGTTCACTGTTTTGAAATTCCAAAATGCAATTTAAATTTGAATTCAAACAAATCAATTGCAAATTTCTAAAATCAATAACTAATTCATACTAATTCCAAATAATGCAAATAAAATATGTTTTCCATACCATTTTGAATAACCTATCCAAATATAATTTTTGTTTCCTGGTTTGAATAATTTAAATTGCCTAAATAATTTAATCCTTATTTAATTCAATTAAATTTGATAAAATCTTAACTTGCTCAAAATAAAATATTTTTGAACATGCAAAATATGTTTTCAAACCACCAAAGTGTGAACTTTGCAAATGTGAATTTGAATTTATGATTTGAATAAATAAAATTCAAATAAAATTCAAACTTGTTCTAAATTCAATTAAAACTTGTTTAATATTGTTTAATTCATAATAAATTCATCCTAATTCCAATTTCAATATGTGAAACATGTAATCCAACTAAAATTTGATAACCTTTTCAAATATAAACTTTGTTAATTGTTTTGAGCACTTTAATTTGTTGAAAACAACAATTACTTGTGTGGCAAGTTCAAATAACCAAAATTTCCAAACTTAAATAATTAATCCCTTAACTTGTTAATTCCTTTTCCATTTGCATCTAACTTGTTTACTTCTTGTTATCATCATGCATGCATCATGTTTAACCACTTACACTTGTTAATCAAATGTAGATCATTGCTTCCACCTTAACCACTTGCATCCATATGCAATTCACATTGCATATGGGTCCAATTAAATTGTGTTATATTGTCAAGTAGTTTATTCTGATGCATCTATTAACATGACATGCATCATCCCATGTTTGTGCACCTATGCCATGATATTGATTGTTTATCTTTCTGCATTGACTGTTTGCTTCTTCCCGGATATACGACGACGTTGAGACCGACGATACTTACGACACCCCTTCTAAGGAGTTAGCTCAGTACCAGGCTACTGGGTTTACAGGCAAGTTATCACTCACATGAACCACTGTGTTCCTTTCAACATTGGTTACCGATACTTTCCGTTGTTCTTTTCTGCTAGCCTTAGTAGTAGTTGTTCTGTTACGAACCTATCACATGAATCCCTTAAACCTGATATTGCCTCATCTCCCGTCCTACAACCCATTGTTTGAGCCAGTGTCTTACTAGCATGCTTAGGTTGCTTTTGCTCGAGTCTGTTATCCGTTACTTTCTGTTACTATCTCTATTATGTTCTGGGGGCTCGATGTTTAATCAATCAATCATGCTAATGTTGCTATTAATAATAAATTTGATGATAAGGCACCGGCAGGAGGCCCTGTGTGGTTTTGAGGCCTGCTAGTGTCGACCCTAATAGGAAAAGGGTCTTGTCTACTGATCCATGATGAGCGCACTACCCGCATTTGGGAAGCGAGTATGGGCGCCCCCCCTCAACTTGACCTGATTCGCATCTCGTCCAAATCGCCTCATTTAGTTCGTGTTTTCCATTTGCCGCATGCATGTTTTTGCGAGCCCAGGCCAGGGTGGAACTTTCGTAGTCGGCATATAGGGGGACACGGTCTTAGAGTGCTATGAGTGTCCCTTTTCTTCGGGGCTTGATTAGCCGTGCGCCCAAGGTTCTTTGGGCTTGATGCGAAGAATGGTTGGTTGTGTTGAGTGCCCCGCTTGGTGGGAGGCATCCCATCTGGCGGGATATTCATGAGTGTACGGCCAAATTGGTGCAACCCTGCAGGGATAATCTTCTCGAGAAGCCGTGTTTTCCGCGGTTATGGATTACTTGGTGAAAGTACTGGCTAACAAGTACTCAGGACAACTTAAACATAATGATCCAACATGTTACACCCAATGATTAATAACTTGACTAGTAATAGGTTGATGACACAATAACTTGATTCACCTTTAATACAACTGTGTGAGTTATCCTCGGATTGCTTTTTTGGATAAGGGGCGAGATCCAGGATGGGTTTGTTTGAAGTTATCTTTCAGTTGGTTACAATCCTCGATCTTATCTCCTTTCTGTTAGCCGGAAGTGGTAGAATCTCTGTAGTTGGTTAGCGCAGCCAGTTGCAGCATCTTTTATATCCCCTTTCTTCCGTTGAACCCAAGGCATCTGTGCTTGGTGTTGACGGGTTACACTTTGGTGAACTGTGAGTCTTGCTTGCCAGTACGTTGGTGTACTGACCCCTTTGGGGCTGTGGTTTACGCAGACGATGTTTCCGAGGATCTACATGGTGGCTACTACGTGAAGTTTGACGAGACTGCTGACGAGTAGATAGCGGACCCGGGCAGGATCCGAGACTTCGTGGATGGGCTCCGTCTGTTTGTTTCCGGCCTCTTAGGCCTATTTGGTTCTTGTCTGTACTCAGACATGTCGAATGCTTCCGCTGTGATGTAATGACGTATTGTTGGGGCATGTGCCCTCTGAATGATTGTATTTGCTATCTCTGCTCTAATGAGAGCCATTTGCAACTTATTTCAATCTTTTGTGTCGTAGAGATCTGTTGTGATATCACTTGTTAAACGCCGTTGACGTACCATGTGTGTATGGTTTGAAGTACGTCGACGGAAGTGCCTTTGATCTCTAGTGGATAGTTTACATCGACGGTGGAATAGCAGGGCTTGTGTTGTCGCGCATAAGCGCAGGCCTACCAGGAAGCTGGGACGTGGGAGCAGTTATGCCCCATAATCCAAGCATCTGCTATCCAGTTCGTACGGTGAGTATCCCCTAAAAATCAGGGTGCGACACCACCAACCTCTTGCGCTTGATCTTATCATCCACATGGGCCGCCAGGAGAGGCGCTATCATATCCACACTTTGCCCATCGATCCACCTATCTGTCCAAAACAAACTCTTTCTACCATTGCCCACGACCATAGTAGTGGATGCTTTGAACATCGCCGAGGTATCTTTGGAGCACGAAAAGTCTGTGGTCTGCCACGGTTTCTCCGCGTTCTGCCTACTAAGCCAAAGCCACTTCATCCAAAACGCCTCATTCAGAATATGAAGGTCCCGTATGCCCAACCCACCGAGCCACTTAGGGGAGCAGACACAATGTCAGGCAATGGGGCACGCCCCACCACTAGCCTTGTCCTTGCCACACCAAAGGAAACCCCGACAAAGCTTATCGAAAGCTTCAATGATCCACTTTGGGAGGTCCAAGGCCATCATAATGTATATGGACATGGCCGCGAGAACTTCTTTGAGCAGTACCACCCTACCTTGGACCTCCAAAAGGGAGCCCTTCCACGTAAGAAAGCGACGAGCCATCCGATCCACATAAGGCTGAAGTTGCGGCTTAGAAAGCCTGGAGACCGCAAGGGGAAGCCCTAGGTAGGAACACGGGAAAACCGCCACAGCGCAAGGGAGGGCTTCAAGGAAAGCATCTGCCTCAAGCGTGTCACACCTTATCAAGGTCGCCGAGCACTTGGCATAGTTTGCACGGAGTCCCGAAGCATCCCAAAAAGATCAAAGATTCCCTTTGTCTATCTCCACGGTGGACGGCTTGATAACCAAAGCAACGTCATCCGCGTAGAGCGAAAGGCGAAACTTGATACCAAAAGGACGAAGCGGCTGGAAAAGGAGTCTTGCCTCCCCATGTGAATTCTTATTACTGGAGTAAATCGGCACATCTCCACTAGACGCATGATTCTAACAATAAGATTCTGCTTGAGGTGCTCCTTTTATGGCTGCGGTTTACGGCAATGTGGTCGGATATCATTTTTTTTTTTTTTTTTGCTAAACTCTTTTCTAATACTGAAGACATCTACAATAAGGTCAAGTTAAAATGTTAGTCTAGGTTTACTCGATTGAAGTAGCTCTACTGCAAATGTTCTCCTGAAGCAACTTAACACTCCCACTTTATCAAAAAGCAAACTTCATAACTTACCATGCTCTTATCATGTTTGTACTGGGTTCAGTTTTCAGACAGATTAGGCACATTGGATGATCTGGCGGCCGGTGGAACCTCACTGTGTGCTGATGCTCATAGAAATGGAGCTGATTGTACCGGCTACTTGGATGTATATATACTGATATAGTTCAATCCTGCTTAACATTGCTCCTTACTAGTAGAGTTGTAGAGATTTATATTACTCGTGGCAAACCCAACAACTAATAAAAAAAACATGTCCTGGTCAGAACAAACTGAGATTACAAAATCAGCAACTAAAAACAGAAGATACAACTTTGATACCATGATCAGAATTCAGAAAGACCATCGACACAAAAGTTCTGAATCATGAGAGCCACGTACAATACAACTTGATCAATGAATGCTATGTGTATATATCAAACATCGTCGTATTACAATCTGACAGTAGCCAACACTAGCTGCAAACAAAATTGGATGCGCACGACACGAGCACCTAGTGCGCGGGCACAGACATCATGCCAGGGCCCCGGGAGCGGAAGAAGATTGGCATGGGAAGCATGCTCGGCTCCGGCGAGGCGAAGAAGCTCGATCCAGAGAACACGAGGTCCATGTGCGGCTGCTTATCGTCGAAGTTCCGCTCCTCCTGCTCCTTCTTGCTCGCCCGGCTCTGGGCGTCGGCCTGTGCGGAGCGAGCTTTCTTCTGCGTATCCCAGCGATCGGTGGAGGACGCGCGGCTGGGTGGCCGCCTTTTGCTGTCGCACAACGTGCCGTTGCTTCCCTGACTCGAGGATGATGACGACGACGTGCTGCTGCTGCTGCTGCTCCTGGTGATCTTCTTGTTCATGTCCCAGCGCTCGACGGAGGATGCGCGCCCTGGACTTGAGCTGCCGCACGAGGATGCCGGGCTCCTCGGTTTCTTGTGCGCGTCCCACCGGTCGACGGAGTCAGCGCGGCCTTGTTACACGCAGGAGCAAATCAACGATGAAATTAAGCAAGATCAAACCAACGGGGACACGAGATTTTAACGTGGAAAACCCTTCCAACAAGGAAGAGAAAAAACCACGGGCGCCAGCCAGCAATACTTCACTATTTCGGGGTGAGGTTACAATCGCGCCGGGATTTACAATGTGTGGCTTATCCCGTGCGGCGGCTTACAAGAGGTATATAAAGGCGGTCCTGACCTAACTAGGTCGGTAACAGGTAATCCAACTCCGACTCGGTAACGACTCGTACCGTACCTGCACACAATAATCATCAAAAGCATGCGAACAAAATTCGCCACCATTGTCAGTACGAAGCACCTTCACCTTTCTCTCAGTTTGCTTTTCAATCATAACTTTCCACTCTTTAAAAGCAGCAAAAGTATCATCCTTAGTTTTCATAAAATAAGGCCAAACTCTTCTAGAGTAATCATCAATGATAGTAAGCATATAACGAGCACCACCATAAGAGGGCTTACGTGAAGGCCCCCATAAATCAGCATGTACATAATCCAATGTACCTTTAGTGCTATGAACGGAAGCATTGAACTTAACTCTCTTATGCTTACCAAACACGCAGTGTTCACAGAACGGCAACTTACTCATATTGCAGTTCTTCAGCAGTTCTCTCTTCACCAATTCTGCCATACCATGTTCACTCATGTGTCCAAGCCGCTTATGCCAGAGGTTAGTTGTACTTGTATCATCATTAGTAATAACAGCAGCAGTACCAGACAAAGTGCTACCTCTAAGAATATATAACTTGGCAGAATTCATATCACCAATCATAACAATGAGAGAACCTTTTGATACCTTCAGGCGTTTATCCCCTCCGGCATATTTGTACCCATCACAATCAAGGGTACTCAGCGAGATCAAATTTCTCGCCATGGATGGTATGTGTTTCACTCCCGTCAATGTACGTGTCATCCCTCCATGGGTCTTGATCTGAACAGATCCAACGCCAACAATGTGACATTTGTTGTCGTTCCCCACACGCACAAAATCTCCAGTCTGCACAGCTTCATAAGAACTGAACCATTCTTTGTTACAGCAAATATGAAACGAACAAGCAGTATCAAGAATCCACTCATCATCACGGGTAACACATGCAGTAAAAACAGCTAAGCATTCACCATCCGAACTATTATCACCAGCAACAACAGCAGCCTTACCAGTACCATTACCATTACCATTACCGTCAGATTTATTTTTCGGTTGGTATGTGCCGTTCCTTTTCTCCTTGTTCTGCACCTTCCAGCAATCATCAATGGTGTGATTGGTTTTCTTACAGTATCTGCAGAACTTGTCTCGTCCTTTGGACTTTGAACGGCCACTACTTTTATCTCTGTTGTTGTCGTTGTAGTTGTTATCTCGCTGCTCTGGTCTGCCTCGAACCTGCAATGCATCGCCTTTGGAGGACGATGGGTTAGACTGCACCATAACTTTCATCTTTTCCCTGGTCTGCAGGGCCTCACAAACTTCCGCGAGGGTTAGTTCATCGCGGCTTAACAGTATGGTATCACGCAGGTTTGTAAAAGAGCTAGGCAGCGAACATAACAGCAGAAGAGCTAAGTCTTCATCATCATATTTTACCTCCATCGACACTAGGTCGGACACGATCTCCTTGAAGATCGACAAGTGGCTCATGACAGAACCACCATCTTGCATCTTGAGTGAGAACAGCTTCATCTTTACGTGCATCTTGCTGGTGAGATCTTTTGACATGCAGATCGATTCCAGCTTGACCCACAACTCAGCCGCGGATTTCTCCAACAGCACCTCTTGCAATATATCATTAGACAGATGAAGCTGAATCAACGACAAAGCCTTACGATCTTTGCGTTTCTCCTCGGCAGTCCAAGCCTTGGCTTCCTTATTCCCGAAAGAATCCAGCGCCTCATCAAGATCCGATGTTTGCGACAGAACCGCACGCATCTTTACTTGCCACAGAGAAAACCTCGTCTTGTAGTCCAGCAACGGTAGATCAAACTTCATCGATGCCATCGCGAATCCCTAATCTGAAACAGGGCTCTGATACCACTTGTTACACGCAGGAGCAAATCAACGATGAAATTAAGCAAGATCAAACCAACGGGGACACGAGATTTTAACGTGGAAAACCCTTCCAACAAGGAAGAGAAAAAACCACGGGCGCCAGCCAGCAATACTTCACTATTTCGGGGTGAGGTTACAATCGGGATTTACAATGTGTGGCTTATCCCGTGCGGCGGCTTACAAGAGGTATATAAAGGCGGTCCTGACCTAACTAGGTCGGTAACAGGTAATCCAACTCCGACTCGGTAACGACTCGTACCGTACCGCGGGGGGCTGCCGCCCCCCGCACCCCCCTCCGTGCAGTCCACGTTTGTGCGGGGCGAGTGTTGGGCCAACTTCAAGACTTCGTTGCGCCTCCGGCTCCACTACGTCTTGAAGTTCGGCCTTTATCAGTATATACGAATATGAATTTGGATCACCGGCCTGGCTTGGGCTTGGAGGCGAACGAAGACGGCAGGATGATGAGGCACGGGGCGACCGTGCTCCTCGGCGGCGTCGGGAGCAGACCCGGGAGAAGCGCTGCGGCAGCCTTCGCCATTGCTCGTTCCACGGACGCCATGGAGGATGATCTTCTTGGAAGAGATGAGAGACGCGCTTTGCTGGGGAAAGGCTGTTGGATGATGTGATGGGTTGTGGGGTTGAAATCGGTGCATATTTATTGATTGCCACTCCTCACAGAGTCGGATTTCGTCGCGGACACGGAGAGCAGAGCGCCAAACTTCCCGAATACGGAGTAGCGCGTTCAACTGACGCTGAGTCTCGGAATCGAACGCTGGACGGCACGCGCGACCGTGCGCTCTTCGGACTTCCGGGTGCAGGCGCGCGGCGGCGAGCCGGCGACTGTGCGCTCTCCGGACAGCTTGTCGTCTTTATCAGACTCCTCGGCGATCGTTGTCGCTTCCCCGATTCGTTTCCATCTCGTCCTCCGACTCCTCCGCTCGAGCTCCCGCTCCCGCTGCGCCAGCGCCCATCTCCTGTTCGACGGAACGTCCACGACGGGGGGAACTGACAGCAAGCAAAAGTAAGCGGCCGCTGCGCCACTCGAGCAGGTGGTGTGGATCCTTCCCGCCGACGAGGCCGCGCGGTCTCTGAAAGTCACTGCCCGACCTGCGCATCACCGACTCTGACAGCTGGAGCAGCGTGGCTAAGTTCATCAGGTTCGTCTACCAACATCTGCTCCTGTGCGAGGTTGAATCTGCACCTTTCGGTCGCAAAATTATCGATATTCTGTCCGACAGCTCCGCCACTGGGCAGTTCACCACTATTTGGATTGTTCCACGCTATTTTGTGTCAACGTTCATCTTGAAACAGCTCTCATTGCGTGCTGTTACAGTACTTCTATTTATATATTAGTTATAAGGGCATCTGATTGCTTGAGAAACAAAATATTTCACAGGTTAATCATATCGGGTAAATAGTACGAATTTAATCTGATCTATTCTCTGAAATGAAACCTAGTGTTCTTATGTTTGACAGGAACATTCGAACTTGAAATCATTTATGTCATAGGTTCTGAATGTTATCTGCATAATTGTTGAATTGTACATGTAACAGCTCACCTACTGAGACTATCTGCTACTGCTCTTGAATTTTGGAGTTATACTTGTTATTTGGCGTCTGTCTTATACTCCCTCCGTCCGGAATTAAGTGTCACAAAGTTTGACAAAAGTGGATGTATTGTCAAACTTTGTGACACTTAATTCCGGACGGAGGGAGTATATTTTACATCAACGTTCAGAACAAGTAACGATTCTTCAAAGAAGTGAGACCAGCATCAGCACGGGGAGGAGCCCCTGCGGCAATATACTAAAGAAAACAACTCGGTCGCACAATCTTGCGTAGCCAAGGCTCAAATGCGGGATCACAGCCTAAGCGCGGCTGGTCTACCTGCAGTTAAGAAAGATGAAACGATTCTAGATTTTATGTTGTCTGTCTACAAAAACCAATATGGCATTGTAGACGCATAAAGGTTTTATATTTTACTTATGTTTCTTTCAGTTACAGTATGTCAGGAATTACAATCCTTCTGTATCTTGAAACACGAGTTGAACGTGATATGAAAAATATTCTATGATGGACTGGTGACTTTTTTCAATATTTTCATGTAGAGATGATGCTTGAGTTGAATTATTTGCTCCTGGGGAACTGATAGGGCTCAGAAGCAATTATAGATATCCCTAAAATGTAGAGAGCATTTCTGTGGAAGATGCTCGTTCCAGTGGTCTTTCATACTCAGTCATTTAGATTTTCTAGTTCTTCTCCTACCTAGCTACACTTCTATGAAGTGAACCGGCCCTCGTCTAGGTGTCCACTTCATCTTGCACTTCTTCTCAACTTTCTAGTTGCACATGTCATTAGAAATTCCCAACAAATGGTGCTGTGTCCAGCACTCTGCTAATTGGTATTGGGAGAGAACATAGTGCTTCTTAATCTTCATCGAGAATATACAACTTTTGTGCTTAACAGTTCCCCTTGTCGATATATCCGGTATAAATCTTTAAAAATAATTATGATTTAAAGATTTAATAATTTGTTCTAGACTAGTAGTAGTACTGCTATAAGTTATTACTGGTCTGTTCAGTCTGCCATTTCTCAATTCTTTTTACTGGAGTAAATTCAGCACATCTTCACTAGAGGCGTGAATTCCATGATAAGATTCTGCTTGAGGTGCTCTTTTGATGGCTGCAGTTTAGGGAAATGTGGTAGGATGTCATTTTATTATTTTGGCTAAACTCCTTCTAATAACAGAGACTTCCAGTTTCACCAAAATAAGGTCAAGCTAGCATGTTAGTCTAGGTTACTTGATGCAATCATGCAAGTCGCTCTACTGCAAATGTCAAGCAACTTAACATTCCTGCTTTATCAGAAAGCAAACATCAGACCTTACCGTGATCTTGTCATGTTTGCGCAGGGTACAGTTTTGAGACAGATTAGGCATTCGGATGATCTGACTGGTGATGGAGCCGCACAGTGTGCTGATCCTCATGGAAATGGAGCTGATTATGCTGGCTACTTGGATGTACAATACATATACTGATTTAGTTCTTGCAAAGATTAGACATATACTGATTTAGTTCGACCCTGCTTAACAATGCTACTACTATTCGTAGCATTTTATGTTACCAGTGGCGATTCTCAATATCTTATAAGATGATGCACATTCATGAACTTGGAGAATTGGTTGAATATGTGCAAGACTGACTGCTCTGTAGTTCTACAACCTTCTACTTTGCCTGCTTGGCTATCACGACTTGCTTACCACTTTGCAAGAACTCCACTTCAGCATCTTATTCTTGTAAGCATATGATGCTAGAAAGTTTGACATCATACTTCCAGAAAGATGGTACGTTTGATTCCCCTGTGTACATTTTGGCCGTTGTGTTTTCATGCCCAAGAACATGGCGAGGATATCAAGGAGAAAGCTTCAGCTTAGAAATACAACGGCCAAAATATACACGGGGGCATCAAAATGTACACGGGGGCATCAAACTGGAAGCTTACAGTGTGCACCAGTTAATTCACATAGTACAAATACAAATTATAGATAATGGTGCATAATTACAGAAATATAATTAAAAAACATGCTGTGACATATGTCCTATCATCTATAGCATAATCTTTTTTTTAGAACCATGCAGGAGCACTGCATGTATTAGATTAGAAGGAAAGAAAGCCGAAGAACGGCAAAGTCTTACAGAAAAGGCCAGAAGCCAGAGAAAACGAAAGACAACAACGACCAAAAGAATGAACTCCTAAGATTACATAGTAACTAGACGACCTGAGGAGGAGACACTCTAGAAATCGAGAGTGAATCGTCCTGCACTGGCTAGCTTCCATCTATAGCATAATCTTATTCGCCACAGGTCATCCATAAACATAACATCTATTTTTTTCTTCCACTTCCCAGCAATATCAGCAGGGAAGTGCCTAACAGATAACATGTCGTGATATGTGAGCTGAGCCTGCAGCACAAGGAGCAACTGGTGGGGTGTTCTGAGAACTGGAAGCTGAATGTTCTGAAAAACAAGCCAAGACTTGAGTCAAAAGGTGCTGCTGCTGCTGCCCAGCTATCATCTGCTGCTCCTGCTGAACTTGGATGTGCTGCTGCTTCGCTACGATCTGCTGATGCTGCACTAGGATGTGCTCCTGCTGTGCTAGGATCTGGATAATCAGGACGCACAATCGCATATTTGAATTTCTCAACATACCTGCAAGAAGTTGCACAAGGTTTATCAAACTTTTTTTCGTGTGTGTGTGTGTCAGAGTGTTCCCCATTTTCTACACATAGTTGTATCACGTAGATATGTGTTTTTTCATGGATAAATGCCATTGAGGACGCTCACAATAGATGCAACTACTGCACGAAAAATCAATTAGAAGTGCAAGAAAAAAAAGAATCAGAGCAAGAGTTTTTATCGGAGTCGTTGCAAGAAGAAATTGGCTGAGCATGAAAGCAAGTTATCATGCAAGCATCAGGGTCAGTGTTGGTAACTGTAGTCTTTTTTTGAACAAATCTTCAATTGTTCACTGTTCCGTATTTGACTCAGATATGGTGGCATGTTAAACCCCTCCTATGGTGGCACTGTATCTTCCTTGCTGGGCATGCCTCTGATTTGGCTACATAATTATGTATGTCGACCATGGTTTGCAACTCCATGAATGGCTTAGCTTATTCATCTTTATAAGTAGGCTTATCTAAAATATCTTGGTTGAGGTGACAACAGTTTGCTGGCATCAGCCACATGGTACATGGAACCTCTTTAAACATGAGAGAAACTACTTATGAAGATCCATTTTTATATGTGACGAAATTAAACAATCTTCAGTCCTGCAGCCAGCCACTGGTTCCTTATTTCTCCATGGTGAGGGTCACCACTACACACCAAGTTAACATCACGAAACAGAGAGACAATTTAGAGAAAACCACAAAAAAGGATTTTGGATAAAATGACATGATGCACTTTGTCATTTTATAAAACGTGATACATAATAACTGATCAAATGAAAGTTTGCATATTCTGTACTATTAGACCTTGATAGTGAGCCTCTTAGTCTTAACTCTTACCTGGCTTCCATGGTCTGGTCAATCTCCCCAGCGTCCCTCCCACCTCTCTACTCTCCACCCTGCCCTCTCGCATGCCTTCCTCCCTCACCCGCGTCTTCCTGTAGCCATGAGAACTTATTTGCAACCCATTCAAACCCAATGGAGGTTTTATTTCTCTATTAGTACTCCAAAGATTGAAGGAAAAGATCAGATAGGCACCTGTACAGCAAGGAGATAGAATCGACAGCAGGCATGGATTATTAAAGTTATCTGGTACTGCACCAAGTGCTCACGAATTCAATAGGTATACAACTACAGCCTGACAATCGCACAAAAAGAGCATACATCCCAATGCACACTTTATACATTAGTAAGGAAAGCAGTGCCTAGTCAAAGGGATGATTACTTGCCATGAGGAATTGCAGGTGCATGCATACAGATTCTAAAATCCTACCGAATAAGAGAGTGGTAATATAGCAAGGATGACGATCTTGCAAGGCAACCACCGTGCCATGGGACATAAATGTATGATAATTCAACTATGCCCACAATATATCTCTTGAAGTAAGACTCCTAAATAAATCCCAACAGCACAACTGCATGATTACCTATTGACAACGGACCTTATAGTGGATCAATGGACTATCATATATGAATTATGGAGGCACTGGATTTTGCAGCAAGTATTGAATTGCGAAGCATATTCATGCCTGGATGAAAAAGGAGTTGTGAAGCCTACAAACCAGGGAAGCAAAACATAATGTTAACAAAAAAAAATGTTAAATATGCAGAAAGGTTTTGCAATCTGTTCGTGGTACAGTAAAATTCTAGATAGCTGATAATTTACGTCATCGACTATTAGATCCGACACTACCAAGTTTTAGTACAAAGGCCAGCAGTACAAGCTCTATATAGTTGTAAAGGTATATTTTTACAACACTGAAAAATAGATGCCATCTGATCTAGTGGAAGCCAGCTTAAATCTGTTAGTGTCTCCAGTTTACATAAAATTTAAACTGTTCTTGCCTAACTAAATGTTCACAGGGTACACCTACCTGATAGGCACAAGCCAACATCGCCTGGAATGCATTAAAATTCAAAATATATTTTTAATGCATTGTACAATGGACTGTTCTCAAACTTTCTTAGTTCCAAGTGTAAAATAGCATGGCCATGAGGATGAACAAGTTCATAACCAAGCCATAGTTTCTTCTCTACTAAATAATAACATTGCATATCAGAATTCCGGAATCAAATTATTAGTTTCATCTAGTAATGACCACACCAGCATCTAACAGAGTGGGCAAAAAACATCCAGTTAGGTAAGGAACACCAAAATATGAATTACCAGCGTACTACACAAAGTCATTCAACAGTTTGTTGCACCATACACATCTTACTGATTCTCACAGCCCATCCCTGGTTGATATAAATCTGAAATTAGTCGGCACTTCGCCTCGGCAAGCTGTCACGTAGTCTTCAGACAGGTGCGGTGCAGCTTCCTTGTAAGGGCATATGAACTTTTCCATAAATGCCTTCTCGGTGAGCTTGACAACTGTATCATAGCTTTGGTCACGCTTGAGTAGTCCATTTTCCTTGAGAAACTTTACAACGTTGTACCGTGGCCTAAGCCGGCCCTCCAGGCTAAGACGGAGCATTACCGGCCGATGCGCAATGTATGCCGGTTCCAACCCAACCTCAGAGAAGAAGAAGTCAGACCTGCGCTTCAGCGATTCCTCTGAGTTCTTGAGCACAGACGGATTCTTAGACACAGCAATAGACACCTCGGCATCCGACCACCTGAGTGTCTTCTTCAAGTAGTCCACTTTGGCGGCGATCCTCTCCTCACTGATGAATGCAACAGCTTCCAGCGCGTACCTGAACATCCCAGAGGGTACACGGAGACCTTGGGCGCACGCCACCATCGCATGGAGGCGCTCCGGGTTGGCGCTGAGTAATGCCGGCGTAAAATGGCAGAGCTTGCGGATATCGCAATCACCTAGGCCGCACTCCCGCAGGAGCGCAACATTGGGCTTCACCACCCTCTCAAGGTCGGACGAGAGAAGGTTCTCGTAGGAGCGCTTTAGTACCGGGAGGAGGTTCTCGTAGGAGCCCATGAGCAACAGGTAGTAGGGTAGGTTGGAGACGATGGCTCTAGATCGGAAGCTGGCGGGGACGAGCGAGATGAGGCGCGCGATCTCGGTATGCGAGAGGCCGAGGCCGGTGAGCCCCGCGACGTTGGAGGTCAGGGTTTTATCCACTTTGGCGCAGAGGAACTGCGGGTCCTTGGCGACGACGGCAGCGACATCAGCGCTGGAGAGGCCGAAACCGGCGAGGAAGGCGAGTACGGCGTCGGGCTTGGTGGGGGCTTTGAGGTGGGAGATCTTCGCGGAGGCCTTGAGTGCCTGAGCTCTAGTGAGGCCGCAGGTGTCGACAAGGTACTCCTCGGCGACGAAGCTAGGGATTGGGGAAATGGCCGGCGCGGCCGCGGAGAGGAGGCGGTGGAGAGAGGAGACGGGGTACTTGGCGGGATAGGTGGCGGGAGACGAGAGGAGATGGGTGAGGACGCAGCTTCGGAGGCGGAGCATGGCGGCGCCGGCGGCGAGGGGACGAGACCTTTTTGGGAATGGTGTGACCTCGCACTATGGTTTTGGGACTTCTGATCTCCAGCTGTGTTTAGATAATCGGAAGCAGCTAAACGCTTTGAAATATCTAAGGACTTCAATTTGACTTGAAAACTGTCCAAATTTCGAATGACAATTCTTTGCAATGAATTCACTTCATCTTGGATATAAATCTGATATGTTACTTATTTTTCCAGCGTATTTTCAAGCTAGACTTGACATGCTGCCCCACTTTCAACAAGTTAAAGATCGTGCTAGACTGAATTCTGTGCACTATTTTGCTTTCTTCAACACCACACCAGTTTTAGAGAAGCTCATTATTCTACTGCATGAGGTGGGTACTCTGAACTCATAGTTGATGCGTGACCAAATTTATGATGTGTGATTGATTGACCCAAGGATTACTTTTTGTCAGTTGTAGGATCAAAAACAGATGATGAATATGGAAGAAAGTCACAGTCTGGTAGAACAATTTCTTCAATCTTGAAGCCTTAAAATTGTTGAAGTGAGATGCACAAAGATTGATGAAAGTATTCACATATTTTCAAAGATGCTGAGTGGCATAACTTCTGATAAATTCACTATCCAGAAGAGAGGACACTAAAAACAGTCCATTCCATGTAAGATAAATATGGAGGGACTAAACTCACGCAGGTTCGCTCGCGTCGCTCCCAGGGGGCGGCACGGGCGAAACCCTAGCCGCCGCCGCCCCCACACCCCCTCCTCTCCATCCACCCGCCGTCGCCGGAGGAAGCCACCGGGGGCACAACCCTCCGCGTGGTGGACGGCGGCCGGCGGGTCCTCGCCTCCTCAGCACAAACGCGGCGGGAGGCCTCCGGCCAGATGCGTTGGTCGGCCCTGGACGGCTTGCGCGGACGGCGGAGCACGGACGCCGGGGCGGCGGCCTTGGTTCTTCTGGCGGCGGCTAGTGGCCGGGTCTGCGTGGGCAGCCGGCGCTGGCCGGGTGGTGGCGCCGCCGATGGGATCTGGGGTGGCTCAGCCATGGTGCGGCGGCCGCGTCAGCGGCGCCGCCATCGGCTTGGCTCCCGGGCGGCGCGGCCTCCTCTGTCTTGCGGCGAGAGGCGGTGGTGCTAGGGACCGTCGGCGGCAGGGTTCCCGGTGGTGGCAGATGCGGAACTCCCGCAAATTCCCTGCTGGGAGTCGTTTCGCGGCGTCGGGGCTGCGAGACATCAGAATAAAGGAGGTGGTCCTTGGGTTTCCCATCGCGCGAAGATGAAGATGCTGATGTAGATTCTCTTTGATCAAGCCGGGTTGTCGACCCGAAAGGCTCCGCCGGCAACTCCCATGGGCGACGCCTGGAGATTGCTGGATTGGTGGAATTAGGTCACAATGCTCAGTCATCGAAGGCGAGATTGGAGGACTATCAACGGTGTTCGGAGTCTTTGCATTGATGGGGAACTGGCTTCGAGTTACAAGATCCGTGGCAGCCGTATGTAAGAGGGGGCGACAACATGCGTGAAGTCCAAAGTCCTACATTTCAGGGTGAAAGCCCAAGGTCTGGCCTTAATTGGTTGTGCCTGGCACTGGTCATCTTGGAGCCGTTGTTTTGAAAGCGAGGATTATCTTCAGGGTGAAAACCCAAGGTCTGGCCTTAATTGGTTGTGCCTGGCACCGTTCTTCTTGGAGACGTTGTTTTCGAAGAGATGGACATCAGCTGTTGTTTAGGTGGTGGTTGTGCGGATACCGCGAGGACTGTAACTCTGTAGCGGGACTTTTCTTTTTATTTCTTCTTTTTATTGTCTTTCGGCTATGTGCATCCATTGCGTTGTTGCAGAGGCCGGGTGTAATTTGTATCTCCACGATATTAATATACTTCCCTTTATCAAAAAAAAAAAAAAAAAAAAAGATAAATATGGATCTTGTGATATTTTTCTTTTATTGTTTTTATCTGTTTATATGTATCATAATGCAATCACTGAAGAAGCTGTCAAAATCACTAGGATTACAATGGAACAGTGGCACATGATGAAAGAAGTAGTGCAACTTTATGCATTTAATTGAGAAATTAGCACAAAACTACCACTTTAGAACTCAAATTTACTGAATGATACCACTTTAGTGATATAGCACGTAAATTTACCACATTTTGTCCAGGAATTCGCAGAAAAGACTAATCCGTTACTGATCGCGAATTGACACCGGAACTGACAGGTGGGACCTACTTGTCAGTGCTGATGTGGCAGAAATACGTCAATTTGCTGAGCTGGACCGCGTCCTACTTGTCAACCGAATAAAAAAACATATCAAAAAAAAAAAATCAGGTCGTCTTCTTCCCTTCGCTCGCGCGGCCGTCGGGGAGGTCCTGCGCTCGCAGCCGGCCTGGGGCTGAGGCGGCCTGCTCGCGCTCGGGCTGGGGCTAGGGCGGCCTGCGCTCGCGGCCGTCGAGGAGCTCCTGCGCTCCCGTGCGCCGCCATGGGAGGCCGGAGGCAGTGAAGACGCGCACGTCCGTCCTAGGCGCGGCGGCGCAAACGTGTGTGCGTGCAAGCAGCAGCACAAGCTGCCAGCACCGCCGCACGCGCATCTAGCTAGCTAGCTAGCACGTCCGGGCAGCCGGCCGGCGCGACCGGCGAGCGTGGCAGTGCCGCGGTCAGCGAGCGGTCAGCGACAGGAGCGACAACTAGGTGCGGCCATGCGCTCAGCCTGTTCGGCGGCGGCCGAGACGACGGGAGGGTCGCGCGACCTTCTCCGTCTTGCCTTCTCTGCGGCGAGGCACGCCGTTCGTGGCCGCCGCCGTCAGCACTGGAGGACCTTCTGCGCGCGTCTGCGGAGGTGCTGGGGAAGGACGCGGCCGCCGGCGAGCACTCTGCACGCATGACACGAGCTAGGTAGGTACACACGATGGAGGCGCTTGTCGGTGGACAGCCGCTGTCGGCGCGGGCGCGATGGATCGCCAGGAGCCGGGAGGAGATGCTCGGGCTCCTCGCAGACTTCTCCAGCAACGGCGACGGCGACGACTCCGACCGCGAGCTATCCTTCTCCGACCTCGTTGACGCCATCGGCAGGCCGCCGAACTCCGGCCACGTCCCAGCGGTGGCGGTAGAGAAGGCGGAAGAGGACGCCGTGACGTCGAAGCACCAGGAGCAAGAGGCGCCGGCTAGCTCGCACGCGACTAGGCGTGGCCCGTCTCTGCACGGGACTCACCGGCGAAGCGGCGGGTGGTGCAGGTGCGGCTTGCATGAGGAGGAAGACGACTCGCGTGACCGGTTCCCAGATTTTCTTTATTTTTTTTAACTGGCTGACAGGTGGGGCCAGCTCATCTTGGTGGGACCCATGTCCACGTCAACAAAAAATATTTTTCTCTCTCGGCCACGTCAGCCTGACTGGTGGTCCCACCTGTCAGTTTCGGTGTCAATTCAAACGGATCAGTCTTTTCTGCGAATTCCTGGACAAAATGTGGTAGATTTATGTGCTATATCACTAAAGTGGTATTATTCAGTAAATTTGAGTTCTAAAGTGGTAGTTTTATGCTAATTTCTCCATTTAATTTGGGAGCAACTATCGAGATGTGCCATTGTTTATATACAAGATCAAATTATTTCAGACATGAAGGTCGTTGGCGGTTTGCCACTATTTGAATGGTTCTACACCATTATCATTGTTCTTAAAGGGGAAAATTGATTCATCTTGAAACATCTCATATTTTGTGTAACCTAGCTTTCTAATGTCAGGCAGGAACATACTTGAAATCATTTGTCATAGGTTCTGTATGTAATTTGCATAAATGTTGAATTGTGCTTGAAAGAGCTCACTTGTTGAGACTATCTGTACTGCTCTTGAATCTTGGGAGTTATTCTTTACTATTTAGTGGTTTTCTTAAAATATTTCACATCAAACAAAGAAACGATTTTAGATTGTAGCTGGAGCCACCTACTAAGGTGAAAAAATAGTCTGCTGTATATCTACCAAAACCAATGTGGCATTGTGTGCATAAAGGTTTTATAATTTGTTTATGTTTCTTTCAGCTTACAGTAAGCTAATTTACGATCCTATTATATCTCGATGCACAAGTTGAATGTGATCTTAAAATGCTGGATCGGCTGGATACATCGATGACTAACTCATTTTGTTTTCAATATTTTCATGTTGATATGATGTTTAAGTTGAAGTATTTGGTCCTTAACATCAATCAGGAACTGGAAGGGCTCAGGAGAGCCGCCACAGGACCTTCATTCCCAACCATTGCGGAAGTGTATTTCATTTAGCTGCACAGACCGAGAACTACTCTGTAGATCTCATTTAGCTGCACAGACTTGCTGCATAAACCAATCAGTTCTGACAGATCTGACCACCACGGTCTAACGACTGCACACTCAGGGAATAAATGAACTATTGAGAGCAGAGTAGACAAGTTTTATCAGTAACATTCTGCCTTTTCGTTAAGTTCTATCAGTAACTCTCTAGTGAGTATTCAATTATGACTTGACAACCACAGGAAAACATGAACTCTAGGAGGCGTCTTAAGCTGCCAAAATGCAGGAATAAATATGTGTGTGACACCCCTGGAGTTCACCACAAAATATAGAGACTGCACATCATAAGTTCTCCTTGTTGGTCTTTCCGTACACGGCTTTAATTCTGTGTTAAGTTATTATTGACGGTTCATTCTAGACTTGTGGTACTGCTATAAGTCAGTGTTAGTTTGTTACGATGCCAGTATCATCTGCCACTTCTCAATCCGTAGTACCGGAGTATGTCAGCACCTCTTCACGAGAGGCATGATTTCCTTAATAAGATTCTGCTTGAGGTGATCTTCTGATGGCTGTGATGTAGGGAAAGTTGTGGCCTTGTGGGATGTCATTTTATTATTTTGGCTAAGCTTCTACATCATTTACTTAATGGAAGTCGCTCTACTGCAACGGCCCTTCTGAAGCAACGGAGCATTCCTACTTTATCAGAAAGAAAGCATCAGAACTTACCATACTCTTGTCACAAGGTTTCAGTTTTGAGACAGATAGGGGAGTCGGATGATCCGACAGCTGATGGAGCAACAGCTCTTGATTATCAACAAGTTTATTGTCCGGGTTTGCAGGAGCCACACTGTTCGCTGATGCTCATAGAAATGCAGAAACAGCACTTGGATGTAGATTTACTGACATAGTTCGATCCTGCTTAACAGCGCTCCTTACTACTCGTAGCGTTTTATGTTACTCGTGGCAATGTTTAATAACTTACAAGATGAATATGCAAGAGAAACAGACTTGTCTGAAGTTCCAAAACATTCCACTTCACCTCCTTGACACTTCACGACTTGCTTGTTGTACACTTTCAAGTAAAAGTTCTTCACTTGCTTGCGCATCCTTCGCTCCACAGTGCAGCATCTTATTTTTGTAAGCATATTATGCTAGAAAAACTGACATTGTACTTCCAGGAAGGTAAGTGTAGATTGCTGTACACTTTCATGATAAAGCCACTGTAGAGTCCGATGCTCACTGGAATTCCTACTTAGGCCAAAACTATGCTGCCATGTTGGATGTCTTGGAACGTGAATCACTTCATGCTAGAAAGAAAAGAATTTTCAACATGTGCTCCTAAATAGTTTGATGCTCCAACGAAGACACTTGTTTAAAAGCATTAACCCCGATACCAAGGAGAATCTGACATGAATGAGATATGTTTGGCAGTTATGTTTTAATGCTGAAGAACACACGGATGATGTCTGAACAGTGAGGCTGCAGCTTGAAAATACAACGTGCAACAGTATCACATACAAACGCCATGTGCATCAGTACAGAAATATACAAGGAAACATGCTATGCCACACTATGTCCTATCATCCATAGCATAGCCCCATTTACCAAAAGTCATCCATAAGCATAGCATATAAATTTTTCTTCCACTTCCAATCAAAGACAACAGGCAATTGTCTAACAAGATAAATTAACATATGGATAAAGACTAGATGACATGTAGCGATAATGGATGATCAAAGGATCTACGAATGCCACGTCCTCTGTATGAGCTGAGCCTCCAGCACAAGCAGCGCCAGATGGAGTGTTCTGAGAACTGGAAGCTGAATGTTATGAAAATCGGGCCAAGATTTGAGTAAAAGAGGTGCTGCTGCTGCCCAGCTATGATCTGCTGCTGCGCTAGGATGTGCTCTATAAATGCGCCACGTCACTCAAGACACTCTGTATGAGCTGAGACTGCAGCACAAGGAGCAGCTAGTGGAGTCTTCTGAGAACTGGAAGCTGAATGTTCTGAAAACAGGGCCAAGATTTGAGTCAAGAGGTGCTTCTTCTGCTGCTGAACTAGGATGTGCTGCTGCTGCTATGCTAGGATGTGCTCCTGCTGCGCAAGGATCTGCTAATGCTGCACTTGCTTGACTGCAACCTGCTCAACCATGCTCCTCAACTGAGCCATCTGCAAGGGCAAGACGCGCCAAATCCGGGCTTGAAAAGGTCCAGCTCACGATTCCTGAGGAAAATCCATAGGCTCTGTAGGCTCAGCATGATAGTTATAGTTATTAATCATCAAAACTGCAACATAGTACAAAGTGACAACAGTCAACTAACCTTCAGAAGATCCGATACTCTGCTGTATATCGATTTGCTCAATATGTATGCCACAGGTACTCAAGAATGTTAATATTTTGTGAACCCTCACATCAATCTTCTCACACTTGATTTCAAGTACTTTAAGTGTGTTAGATGCAAACGGTTCTCCTGTCAGATCATAGCTTCCTTCAGTTTCCATCAGACTGCTTGGTGCCTGGAGCAAATATACTACATTAAATCATGCATGATAACATAAATGAGAACATCTATAAGATTTATGAAATCTTATACCTGAGAAAGCTGGATGATAAGCTTCTCTAAAACAGGTGTATGTTGAAGAAGGCATATGAGTGCACCAAGATTGGTCTTCATACACCACTCATTGAGTAACAAGGTCTTTAACTTGCTAAAGGTTGGACAGCATATCAAATCTCTTTTCAAAATATGCTACAAAATGTGTAAAGGATTAGTAATATCTCAAGATATAATATTTTTTGAAGTACCAGGTGTGCTGGTACTGAAGTAAAAGAAGCTCGCCACAACTATTAAAAAGCAAAATAGGATTTGGGAAACATACAAAAAGATACTTCTAACCTATATCAAAATTTATAAGTCGCTTAAAAATCTGTAAGTTATACTTTTACCCCTTGTAACATTAAAAAAATGTATCTAATAGTTCTCAAACCTGCATGTATATAATTGGCCATATAAAATTGATTCGATAGATATATACCGACACAAACATTAAGTTTGGGCTTGCAAAGCACAAAGTATGATTTCAGAAGACAACACAACTTATGGTACAGTTACAGAAAACTCTATATAATGTACAGATGCACGCAAACCACTTTTATAGGTGTTTACTTCACAAATGTAAGATGATATGATATAGTGTGAGAGAAACAAAATATCAAAATAAGAATAAAAGTTTAGAAAGAAGAAAATGTAAACATACCACATAAGGTTCAGCTACCAACTCCAAGCTTTTAGCTTGTGACAAACCGTTGAGAATCACACAATCTCCGCTGCCATCATTATTGGCACCACAACTTCCACATATATCATTGTCACTGACACACGGACCACCATCTTCTTTACCACAATAATCATCACATTCAGCAAGTTTAATTGATCCTGTTTCTAATGATGGCATGCTTTCAAGTAAAGGGGTCCTCCCCCAAAAATCAGTTAGTTCCAGTGTTACGAGACCTGGGACAGAAATTCGAGTCCGTGCAGTTAGATAAAATATGCATTCAAGGATGGTCAGCTGTTTTAGGGACTGGGACATTATCATATCAGATTGGATGTAGACACCCCTCATCCACAGTTTTTCCAGCGCTGGGCAGCTCGAAAAATTAAGAATGTGGTTATTTAATACTACATTGCAAAGCTCCAACCTAGTCAAGTGATGGGAGATGAGAGGCAGGTGGTCCAGCTCAAAGCTGTTGTTATCACGGCTCAAGTGAACAGTGAGGATCTGAGCCTGGCACAACAGAGCATGTCGGATCCATAGGTGGACGTCCGGTTCATCCTGGCTTCGGAAAGTACTGAGTTCTATCTCACACGCATGCAGAGGCGCGCTGCGGTCACGGAGGAGCAGCAGGTGGTTCACAAACCTGTTGAGCCTCCTAATACCCCGCCTGTTCAGCGTCCTCCCCTCGCTTGTGATGCGCAGGACTGGCATGGACTTCCAGATGCCACGCCAGCGCCTGGCGAGCACGCAGGTCTGCACTGCCTCCGCCGTCGAATGAACGACAGCACGTGCTGCAGGACCTCGTCCGGCAGAGCATCAATCCCATAGAACCCAGGTGCCTCAGGCGCCGCCTTCCGCCTGCAGGAGATCTTCGCTTGCTCTTCAGACATGACAACAAACAGCTGGGGAGCACCGGCGCTGAGAACTGGATGAAAAAACAAATCCCAACAGAGATCAGACATGGACCCTTGGCTGCACCACATTTTACCTTGTAATGAGAATCATGAGCTCGTTGATCGTTTAGACCAATTAAACAGACCAATTGCCAGGAAATCATTGACGGATAAATCAGAAAAGAAGAAGAAATGGCTTATTCGACAGAGGACCCCGGATGGAGGAGGAAGGAGATGGCAAGGAGGGCAGAGAGGAGAGCAGAACCATACCTTCAGGAGGCGCAGGCTGGCGTGCGGCGCGACGGACTGAACGTTGGAGGCAGCGGCGGAGGGGTGGGAGTGCCCGCGCGTGGCGTAGAATCGCGCGTAGGCCGCTCCAGGAGGCTAAAAGGAGCTGCGGGATGGGGTGCTCGTCGGAGGCCGCCGGAATAGGCCGGCGAGGCGGAACCCTAGCCTGCCCTCTCCTGTGGCTGGTGCGAGTAGGGAAGAGAGACACGGAAGAAGGGACGGGTCGGGTTGAAACTTGAAAGAGAGAAAAAAAAATAGCCCTTCACTCTCCACTTACGTCATGCCGGATAATTTACTCGAACTTACGGAGTATTTCAAAATCACATACGCATGTACGTACTTCGTACACTTTTTTAGGAAAGCTATCGTGGCGAATTTTATTGCTTAGGGCCCGGTTGGATTGCTGTTTATTTTCACTGGCCTTGAAAATTTACAGGTCAGTTTTATTATGCACATCAAACCGGCCGGATTTTAATCGTGACCTCAGCAAGTCCGTAATACTTTACACGTGCGTCAGGCGAGGAAACGGGGGACGAAAATTACGGAGGGACGAAAAAAACTGCGAACCAAATGATGATTCCGTCAGCAGTTATGGTCCGTTAATTTCACGGGGGTTTCGGTTAAGAAACGCTGAACCAAGCGGAGCCTTAGGCCTGCTTGGCTCGCCGTTATAGGTTATAGAGCGAGCTGCTTTCTATTTTTTGCTGGAGTTCCTGAGGTCCGTAATTCTAACTGATCGTTTTGGCTATTATATGACGTACCAAGCGGGGCCTTAGGAATTGAAGATATACTTACGGCAAAAAAAAGGAAGATATTACCCATCTGCAAGAATTGTACAAGAAAATCGCGGACTCCTCTTGCCAAACAATCAATGGCTAGTTAAAACACGTGTGTCCATCTTTCGTAGATGTGGTGTGAAAATACAGGTATCACGGGGCTCCTCTTGCCAAACAATCAACAAAGGACCCTTTCAGTGGCTAGCTAAAACATGTGCAGCCATCATTCAGATACTGGTAGTGGATCTAACTATAGAACAGGGGTGCAGGAATCGAAGAACAAGCAATCAACAAATAGATTGTATCCGGAAGACGGATCCCACCTCCACCCACTCGTCAACTGGTTCGATCGTTACAAGTGTTCTGTCCCCGACCTTAGCCGTTCCTGACCAACCTCACCGCAAGCTCAGATCCCCTATTAATACACGTTACGCCATCGCGTTCACCCACTCTGCACCGACGACACGCGCAGGAGGCCTCGCACTCCTCTTGGGCCGGCCTTGTACTTCAGTAGATGGGCCTTCTTCAGTGGATGGGCTGCTAACATTCCCCTCCCCTTTTGAATCAGCTTGCCCCCAAGCTGGCGCCCTCGGAAACTTCTGTCTCAGTGGCTCCAGGTCGTCCCAAGTAGCATCGGCTTCATCTGCTCCGGTCCACTTGATCAACGCTTGTGGCACCATGGCATTCGCTTTGCGGACAATGCGGCGATGGAGAATCAACTCGGGTATCTGCAAGAACGCATCAGGAGGGGGCAAGGATTGTTGTACCTGAAGATGAGCCTTGAGGAATTTCTTGATAAGAGAAACATGAACCACTGGATGTATCCTGGAGGACTCCGGAAGATTCAATTTATAAGCCACTTCTCCAACTCGTTCTTCCACTCGATAAGGACCGTAGTATTTGAAGGCAAGCTTATGATTTTCCCTATCCACTACTGACGCTTGAACATAAGGTTGTAACTTCAAAAACACCATATCTCCAACTGAAAACCTGCGGTATGTTCTGTGGCGGTCTGTTTGCACCTTCATTCGCAGTTTCGCTCTTTCCAAATGATGTTTCACAGAAGCTAACACAGTAGTGCGATTTTCCAACCAGTTCTCCACATCCTCGGCTGCAATGGCATCTTGAGCTTGCAACCCAAAATAACGAGGATTGCGCCCATACAAGATCTGAAAAGGAAACCTCCCTGTTGTTGAATGTCAATTAGTGTTATACCAATACTCACACAACGACAGCCATTTTGCCCAGCGAGTTGGATGTGCACTAATAAAGCAACATAGGTAGCACTCCACTGTTTGGTTCACCCTCTCAGTTTGACCATCTGACCAGGGA
Organism: Alopecurus myosuroides; assembly: GCA_028641055.1. Taxonomy (NCBI): domain Eukaryota; kingdom Viridiplantae; phylum Streptophyta; class Magnoliopsida; order Poales; family Poaceae; genus Alopecurus; species Alopecurus myosuroides. The sequence goes on along the minus strand of CM054057.1, from coordinate 299,287,766 downwards.
TGATAAGAAGAACTCATGCATAATTGTGTGCCCAAGCGAGAGAAAATGCCCTGTCAGAATTTACTAGTAAAAACTGGATCTCTATCATAAACTACTACAACTGGCAAACTGTGCAGTCAAAACACTTGATCAATGAAAACGTCTGCGATTTTTGATGCTGTGAAGGGGTGTTTCAGAGGAATGAAGTGGGCAAACTTAGATAAGGAATCGACAATGACTAAAATGCAGTTGTACCCACTGGAAGGCGGCAGACCATGTATGAAATCCATGCTAATTGTATGCCATGCTTCCTCAGGAATAGGAAGTGGTTTCAGCAACCCTGGATAACGCACCCTCTCGGTCTTGGCCTGCTGACAGATGGCACAAGTAGCCACATACTCTCTCACCATTGATTTCATTCCAGCCCATCGAAATAGTGACAAAAGACGCTTATACGTGACAGGAAACCCTGAGTGTCCTCCAACCGGACTGTCGTGCAAGGCAGATATAATTTTGAGTTGTAACTGAGTAGAAGCCCCAATCCAAATGCACTTGTTGGTACGAAGCAATCCATCGTGTAGTGTGAAATTGGGGTGAGAGTCAGGAGCAATTGCCAATTATCTCAGCAGCTCTCGGGTCTTGGGATCCGAAAGTACAAGGATGCCGCCTAGAGGGGGTGAATAGTCGCTTTAAAATAATTACGGTTCAGGCTCTAATAAATGCGAAATAAAACTAGCGTTTAATTTATCAAGCACAAAACTTATACAAGCCAGATTCAGCAATTTTTTCTTCCATAGGCTCCTACAAGGCATCAGTACTTCCTTAGGTTGAGAGAATTTATTAAGATATTCCATTATGTAGTAATTACAATCCTCGTAATTATCAAAACAATATTCAAGTATAGCATAAATATCATATTTATAAGGTGCATCATCAATACTTTCAAGCAAATAGGCAATTTCGAATGCACCCTTCCAAGCAATAAATTCTTCAATTTGTTCCACATCATATAATTCATAATTTCCCTTAACATAAGAAGATATGGTAACATTATCATTATAATCACATTGAAAAGGGAGGTGTTTATACCTCCTACAGCAACAAGATTTATCAAAGCAATAAGTAACATTATAAGTAGAGCACAAGTTTTTAGCATACTCATGCAATTTATTAATTTGCTCCCATAAGTGTATCCTTTTTGTGACAAGCGGTGTTTCTTATAATGTTTTTGTTGTTCATCCGTGAACCCATCTTGCCTAAAAGATCTAGTTTCAGAGACATCAAACATTGATAGCAAGCATGATAAAGCAAAAATAACAACTAGAATAAGAATTTTTTTGTGTGTTTTTGATATAAAGAAGCAAAACAAGACAAAAAATAAAAACAAGACAATAAATAAAATAAAGAGGTTGATAGTGAGAGACTCCCCTTTCCAGAAGACTTCTTTCTCCCCGGCAACGACGCCAGAAATTCTTGATCGCTTGCAGAGTTGACTTTAAATCCCTAGCAATGGTGCCAGAAATTCTTGCTAAAGAAACTATGGATGGTGTGTTGGGAACCCCAAGAGGAGGGTGTGATGAGTGCAACGGTAAGAGTTTCCCTCGGTTAAGAACCAAGGTTATCAATCTAGTAGGAGAAAGAGGATCTTCGAAAGGTTGATGCCACTGACGGTGGTGATGGCGCCTCACCGATGCCAGCAACAACGCGGAACCTGCACACAACACAACCAAAATACTTTGTCCCAACGGTACAGTGAGGTTCTCAATCTCACCGGTCTTGCTAAAAACAAAGATTAGACGTATAGTGTGGAAAATAATGTATGCTTGCAGTAAGTAAAGAAAAGCAGCGAATTGTAGTGGTTTGTTTAACAGTGTAGGAAAATGGACCGGGGTTCATAGGTTCACTAGTGGTGTCTCTCCATAAAAGATAGCATGTTGGGTGAACAAATTACAACTAGGCAATTGACAAATAAAGATTGCAGCGTAGTGCACATTCATGACATGATGACTACTATGATATTTAGTGCGGGCATTACAACAATATACATAGAGCATAATCCAACTGCATCTATGACTAATAATCCACCCTCAGGTTATCATCCGAACCCCCTTAGATATTAAGTTGCAAGCAACAGATAATCGCATTAAGCAATGTGTGTAATGTAAACAATGATTGTGCACGCGGGCACTCACACCGTTGTTTTCTCCCTAGTGGCAACATCACATCCTCCCCCGTCAAATTTCTGTCACTCGAGCACAGGCGAAAAGGAGGCATGAACCCACTATTGAGCATAAATACTCCCTCTTGGAGTCACTAGCAACTACTTGGCCATAGCAACCACTAGCAACGGAAAGCATGCAAGATGACAAATAACATATGCAATAAAGACTATAATCAAGTTGGCATAAGTTCAATATTCATCGGATCCCAGCAAACACAGCACATAGAGTTACATAAGAATAATCTCGATCATGTTAGTCAGCTCACGAGATCTAAACATGGAGGCATAGGAGGAGAAGACAACAATCTAGCTACTGCTATGGACCTATAGTCCAAGGATGAACTACTCACACATCACTCCGGAGGCAGGCATGGTGATGAAGAGGCCTCCAGTGACGATCTCCTCTCCGGCAGGGTGCCGGGAGATAGCTTCAGAACCCCCCTGATCTAGGGTTGACAACGACGGCGACTATGGAAATTTTCGGGGATATTTGATCAGGTGTCTATGGTTTTCCTCCGGAGGGGAATAAATAGGCGAAAGGGCAAAGGCGGTGGAGCCCTGGGGCCCCACACCACCCCCTGGCGCATCCAAGGGGGGGCGCCACCCCATGGTGTGGCCCCCCTGGTGCCCGTCTTCGACTCCTCTTCGGTCTTCTGGATGCTTCCGGGGAAAATAGGAACTTATGGATTTATGGGGTCCAATTCCAAGAATATTTCCAGAACAACTTTTCTGAAATAAAAAACAGCAGAAAACAGGGAACTGGAACTTGGCATCTTGTTAATAGGTTAGTCCCGGAAAATGTGTAAAATGCTATCAAGAAGGGAGAAAACATGTAGCAATTGGCATAATATTATCATGGAGCATCAGAAATTATAGATACGTTGGAGACGTATCATTGACATGCCCCAAAATGTGACTTGTTGACCTTGATGATTAACAGTCAACCATTTGTCCCCCCAATCCACACACACATGAGACCTAATGAGGCTAACAAGTCAAGCCCAAGAATACCATCATAGTGACCTAGTGACAGGAAACAAAATCGAGTAATAGACTCTGCCTGGTTGTACTTCCGAGAACATTTCGGTATGTGCTGAGAACTGACTAAGGGAGTACCATCAACAACAGTGAAAAGAAACTGGTGGCATGTTGCAAACTCCTTCTAGCTGGGCTAAAAATTTCTTGTTGATGAAAGAATGAGTGATGCCTGAATCTATCAACATTGAAAACGGCTTCCCATCAATTTCTAGTGTGACTTGCATAGCAGCTAACGGTGTCTTATAGCCGACAGCTGATGCAGATATGCACATTGCATCCGAGGCATCAAGGAAGGTATCATCCGGAGAACCTGATTGGAGAAATTCCACCATTTCCTCTACTATGTGAAGTTGCACAGTGCCAGAACACTTGTGGTCCTTGCCCCATTTCTCCCCACAAGTGAATCAGAGGCCCTTGTCCTTTCTATACTCTCTCAATGCTATCCACTTATCATCCATTGGATTATATTTGTGACCACTATCCCTCCCATGGAACTTATTTGCTGGTTGCTGAATTCCTACAGGGCTGCTGTACTGAGTGTGTGAAGCAAAAGAACGCCCTCTGCCATTATTTCGATTTTTGAGTGGTGTACTACCATCTCCTAATTCCTCATGAAGCAAGGACAATTGATAAGCCTTGTCCAAATCATCTGGCATTTGTATAGCTACTGACAATCTCACTTCAGGTTTCAGCCCATCGATGAATCTAGTGACATAGTAGAGAGTGTCTGGATGATGTCCATACGTAGACAGCTGATCCATCAGAACATAAAACGATTCCACATACACCGCAACTGTCGTGACCTGGCAAACATGAAACATCTCGCAACAGAGAAGCGTGCTGGTTATTACCAAATCTCGCCTGAAGAGTCAAACAGAAATCCTCCCACGGAGCTGCAGGGAAGGCATGCTTATACACCTCCAACCACTTGGTCCCTACCCCTTCGAATTGTGCTGATGCGTAGGTAATCGAGAGTGATTTCTGAGTTCCCCATAGAGTGAAATATTCCTCGCAACGATATTGCCATAGTCGTGGATGAGTGCCATCAAATTTCGGCAACTCCACCCCCGGCCTCGGCGAAAATTGTTTAGTACACTCCATGAACAATTCATCACTGATTTTGCAACATCAGTTGAATTCTGGGAATCTTGTGTACCTCTTGACGGAGGCGGCACATAAGCACCCAACCTCCGGCCATTTTATTCCTCGCGGCGCCTAAATTGGCCTTCCCCTTCCTCCGTCGTGGAACTCGTTTGATTCGAGTTGGATCTGTCCGCTCCTCCGCCAATTTTCTCCAGTGCCTTGCGGATCTCCCCCATAGCGTCATCCACCTTGGTGTTCAACACCTTGTCGTTGTCCTTGATCAGCTCTCTCATGGCCTTGCTTACCGTGGTGCAGTAGACGTTGATCCGCTCCTCCGCCGCCTCCTTCACGAAGACCTTGAGAAGCTCATAGATCTGCTTCAACTCCGGTGAAAGTTCCTGCATGGTTCGCTCGATTTGTTGTTGTCGAAGACGTGTATCGTCGTTCTGATTTGGAAGCACCAGGATCGATCGCTCTGATTACCAAATGTAAGATACTGGTAGTGGATCTAACTATAGAACAGGGGGTGCAGGAATCGAAGAACAAGCAATCAACACATAGATTGTATCCGGAGCACGGATCCCACCTCCACGCACTCGTCAACTGGTTCTATCGTTACAAGTTTTTCGTCCCCGGCCTTAGCCATTCCTGACCAACCTCCTCCGCAACCTCAGATCCCCTATTAATACACGTTACGCCATCGCGTTCACCCACTCTTCACCGACGACACGCGCAGGAGGCCTCGCACTCCTCTTGGGCTAGCCTTGTACTTCAGTAGATGGGCCTTCTTAGTGGATGGGCTGCTAACATTGATGTGTTGAGAAAATACAGGTAGGGGATATTCACCAGTCCAGTGATCTCAAGTTTCATCAGTTGTCGAAGGACACTGAGTCTTACTCAAGATTTATACCATGTGACATAATATAAACCCTTTCTTTGCCTTTTCCGTGCTAATCCGTTTCAACACTTTGTCAATGTAAGTATTCTTGCTTAATCCTATTAGCCTTTTCGAGCTACCTCTACAGATCTTAATTCCCAAAATATATGCCGTTTCCTCTAAGTCATTCATGGGAAAACTATTTTTAATGAAGTTTTAACGGACTCGAGCATAAGAATGTCATTTCCAATTAGTACCATGTCATCCACGTATAAGATTAGAAATACGAGCGAGCTCCCACCTTCTTTCTTGTAAACACAAGTTCATTAATTTTTTTCCTCCGTGCAGCCGCATGGGGAAAAACGATCTAGGGCATCGGCTTTCTGATGTCGTTTTTTGGTGGCTCTCCTCCGCTCTGGTCGTCAACATCGAGGACGGTCGCGGGCGTGTGTTTAGCTCGAGGATTAGATCCTCCATAGTTTTAGGTTTTTTATCGCATGCCGTTTTGGCTCTAGCAAAGATGATGATGGTGATGAATAAAAGTGATTCGGATCCTTCTCCGATGCAGTGTTCTACTATGTGGTCAGTATGGATATGGTGGTTGTCTGTCAAATGGGGAAGGCGCGGCAGCAGCGACATCCGTGTGGTGGACGTGTGTCCTCGTGCTCCACCGTTGTGACGACGCTCACTCAAGCGTCGAAGCGGAGCTTGGTAGGTTGTTCAAGAGCGCGTGCAGAGTCTACGTCAGTGGCCGCTAGAATATGGTGAATCATGTGTTGGGGTTCGTGGTTGGAAGCTGGATATCTGGTTTCCACCGATGTCGTCGTCGTGCAGGGGTGCTAGGTCTTGAGTTCAATGTCGTGTTCGGGGTGTTGCCTTGGTCTGATTCTTTCAACACGGTGACTTTTTCCTTTGGCGAGTGACATGGGCGCACCTACTGCGTCCTCACTATTGGGCTACCGGGTGTCCGATTAACTTGGGGCCCACTTGAAGGCATCTTCGTAGTTCAAGACTCGAGCCCATCAGGTCTGGGGAACCGACTTACTACCTTGTTGTGCAAGGCAAGCCTACGGCTGAAACCTAATTTGAGACAAACTCGAATTCCGGAAACCCTGAGATCCAACCCCTCATATAAGAGTTGAGAGGGGACTCGAAAGAACAAGCCATGCGCAATCTGTAATCTAGCCACCATAGAGCACCTCAGGTCTAGCGCGAGATTCAATCTCTACACCGCAACCATTGTTGCACCTTGTAATCTACCGATCAATAAAAAGCATACGAGTAGGAGTAGTGATTTTATCTCCACGAGGGCCTTGAAGCTGGGTAAACTGTGTCCCCGAGTCATATTAGCCTTCGAGTTCACCGGCGTGCAATCGTCTCCCTCTTCCACAAACCCGAGTATCCCATACAATGGATCTTCCGAGTCAAGATCTCAACAGCGAGCTACTTTGGAGATGCGCAAAGCTGCATATCAGCGATGGAGACGCGTCGAGTTCGGGTGAAGAGGTGATATGTCCACTTTTCTTGGGTGGCCGCTCCGCGGGTGCCGAGGGAAAGGGGAAAGCATTGGCTTTTAATATGTTCTTTATTCTATAAATAAGACAATACTGCATGCAAAAAATGTAGGTTCTCCGGTTTGCATGTGGTGCTTTTTGAAAAACGATCAGGACAAGAAATCCCAAATACCTCTGCCGGTTGAATTCCCAATTTCTCCAATTCCTACCTCTCTACTCCTAGCGCTAGTTGTCGTCGCCAAAGTCGCTGCTCGTCATCGCCATTGTCTCCCAAATCCGTCGCTTTGCCGCTGAAAGCATGTCCGCTGCTAACCCTCTCTCGTGCCCGCCACAACCAGGGACGGAGGCAAGAACGAAGCTCAAGGGGGTCCAACCATGGTAAATATTCAGTAGGGGGTCAATCATGATAATCTGCTCTACAAAAACGTTTCTAAACCTGACTTATGAATAAAATTTACCTTGATGTAGCCACTAGCCACAACGCAATCTGGGTGCCCCTAATCCCCTAACCGACCGCGACAAGAGGGCAAGGTGGTTTGAGCCGGCGACCAAGCATCACAATGGGTATATCTTCTGCAAACGGCCGAAGCATGGGGATTGAGCTGACACATTCTGTTTTGAGGGTGAAATATTCTATTTTGAGGCTGGAATTTTGGATTTTGAGCTGACACATTCTTGTTGCTTCATAGAAAACATGTGATTTCTGCCACTAGGAACTGCAGTATGTTGGGTGACGTTGCTGCACATGAGAGGAGGAGGAGGGGGGTGGGGGGCAGTCGAAAGCTATTCAAAAAGAAGATGATATTGATACAAATCTCCAACCCTATGAATCGAAGGAATCCATGAGCATCTAGTGTCTTAGACGCTACATCAGTTTTAGTTTTCAGATTGGTCTCAGGAGAAGCAACTCTCCAATTCATTCAAAAAGAAGAAGCTATTTGGGTTGATTAGTCTTATATATGCTTTTTTCCCAACCATATTTCAAGGGTCTTATATATGGTTTTTTCCTAATCGTATTCTCATCAAGGGGAATTAACCAGGTGGTTTTGCCGATGCGGCACATTGATCATGTTCATGTAATTATTACTCTAAAAAACTGTAGGAAAATGTACTCTCTCCGTTTAGAAAAGGATGTCTCGGTCTGTTAAGAATCTCCATGACATCCTTTTTCCAACCGCAGGGAGTAATTATTACTATTCTAATTCGGAGATATTAGAACGTCTGACATGAGCTCCCGCGACGCTCTCGACGCCCGCCGGCCCCTGCGGCCCCGGCCATAGGCGCCGTCGGCCACCGCCCACGCGCAGATAGAGACCGCCGCCGTACCAATCACCACTTCACCCCCGCACACCAGCGCCACCAACCCTCACCGGCGCCACCAACCCCGGCGCTTCGGCGAACGCCCTCCGCCGGGTCTACGCGCTGCCGCCTTACAGTCTGCACCTGCAGCCTGCGTCGACCTCGGGAGAACGGCCCCCGGCGGGGCCGCCGGGCCCCGCAGCTGCCGCCCCGCTAGGCGTGGACTTCCTCTACTCCGACTCGAAGTCTGCAACGAGATCCCCAAAGCTAAGTGCGACACCCCCTCCCCTGCACAAGCATCCACCCACATCATTTCTGTTTAGTCTAGCCATTGCATCCACTTCAAGCATGCGTAGGACTACGTTTGCTGGTGCTCGGATCAGATCTGCGATTTTCACCCCAGGTCAACGTTTTGAGAATCGCATGCTCAAGATGTATGACTGCGGTTTTTCTGAAGCTCCTAATCCTGCCCGCCGCTGCAGTACCCTGCTCACTGCCACTGTCCTCTCTGATGGAATCAATATCTCACCGGAATTCGCCGCCTCCCTTCTGGTGTTCTGGTTCGGGGGTGCGCAGAGCAATACGCCGTCAGGTTCATCGCCGATGGAGTGTTCGAACTCCGAACGGCTAGTGCGCACGTGGCAGCGGAAATCCTGCTACGGGGCCTTTGGGCCGTCGGCCCATTATGTCTTCTGTTCGCGCCCGTTCTGCATGCTGGCCACCTTCGTGGACACTTGCCGATCGTGCATGGTGTAACGAACGCCACGGTCGACGCGCGTTCAACCGCAACCGAGTCAATGCAGGCAAGACGTGACATCTCCGTCACCGCTGCCCCCGATACCACTCAATGATGTTGTGCTCTACGTAGAGATGGGCAGTTGGGAAGGTGTTACCGCACCGGTGCGAAGACAAGGAAACCCCGTTGCTCTCGGTTGTTTACAGCAGATTCAAATTTTCTACCACCAGACACCATCATTCCGAATCAACCTGCTCTCCCAGCCTTGAAGATCTCTGACAAAGCTGGAATGCTATCGAGTGCCTCGGCTTCCAGTTCAGCGGTTCGTGCATCCTCGATCCCTGAGAGCCCGCGTAAACGGTGCACGATTGCCACCCGCGAGACACGACTAGCCGCCGATGACTTCCCTTCCCTCGGAGAAGATAACTCCGGTAACTTTCAAGTTTCTACGGTGCCACCGTCTCCTCCACCGCCGCTCTATAAAGAGAAGCTCCTCTCGTCTTCTCCGCATCCCACACACAAAGCTCTACTCCGCCACCGCACTTGCAAGCCAATCAACCTCCACAATCGCTGCTTCCGTTGTCTGGGCTACACGCACCGTGCCGCCGGCTGCCGGAACCCCATCGTCTGCTGGTTCTGCAGGGCGTGTGGACACCGGTGCCCCGACTGCCCCGTCCTCGCTCGGATCAGGGCTAGCCCCAAGACCATGGAGCCGGTGGTTCCCGGCCGGCCCATGTCTCTTGAAGTCCACTGTCCGCCTGTCAGGGGAGCCCACGCCCTTACCTGCCTTGTGACGATCGAGCCGCCGCGCCACAAGCCCGTGGCATGGCTGCGCCGCGTGCTGCATCAACATCTCCAAAACCCCACAGTGCGGTTCGCCTCGAGCTCGGCGGGCGACGCGTATGTCATCTTCCTCCGCCGTGTTGATCAGGTGGAGGCCCTACGAGCAAGCCCGCTGCGCGTGCGCGAGCTCGATGGCACGGAGTCCTTGGTCTGGATCAGGCCCCATGATGGCGGAGACGACTCCTTCACCTTCACGTACCGCTTCCTCATCTGCCGCACCTTCGAGAAGCTCCCCCTGGACTTCTAGGACAGGCCCGGCCTTTCCTTGGCCACTTCCGGCTTCGCAAAAGTCATGAGTGTGGAGCACGGAGCGATCCATGGCCACGACTACGCCGCCATCTTCGCCTTCGTCAAAGTGGAGTCGCCCTCGCATATTCCCCACCATATCGCTTTCCACAAAGAGAACGAGTCCGGCAACTACGCGGATGTGTTCATCAACGAGATCTGGGACGTCTCGACCGCAAACGAGCACGTGCGCTGGCCACCGCCGCCGCAGGACCCACGCCCGCCGACAAGGCGCAGGGGGTACCAGGGAGGGCACCGCTCGCGCTCTTTGCGTCCGCGTTCATCCTTCACCTGGCGTCGCTCGAGAACAGATGCGCCCCCATCTTTGCCAAGACGCCGCATGGGCGAATCCTCCTCCACGCCGCACGCTGCTCCGGCTGCGGCCGCTGCGGCCAGGTACACCTCTGCAAGGGCTGCCAAGTCCCTCGAGCAACCAACCTCGGCGAGCATCCAGGACTTGATGATCCTTCTCTCCACCTCAACCAAAGTCAGGCAACCCCTCGCCGTCAAACAACACCCACACTCCACCGCCATCTTCACCATTAACAACTTCGCAACCTTTGATGTCTCTGTTGCCCTCAGTAACTCCAGGGGGTTCTCGGTCCGCATACCGGTCGGAACCCCATCCACGAACAACGGCGAGAGCACCTTTCCAGTGTTCAACTACAACATTCCAAAAAGCATCATGCCCCCCACCTAACAGGCTTAGGAATCCTGGACTATCGAGGGAATCAGTGCGGTCCCTCCTCTTCAAACTTTTTCCAGACCACACGAATGGGGTTGCCCCACTGCCGCCGCTACCACCCATTGACTGCACCTACCCCCCAAACCCCTGCACCCAGCGCACCACATGGGGCCTCCGATCTCTCCTATCTCACTTTCGCAGGGACCAGCCCTCGCTTCCTGCCAACGTTTTGAGCTCAAACTCCTGTCAGGTATATTCCACTTCCCAACCCCACCTGCATGCACTCACACTCCTGACTACCAATCGCCAAAACAGCACCTCGCGCCAATCTACAACATTCCCTTCCCCCCATCGCTGTGCAGCCGCCACCATTCGCCTGCGCTCTGCAGCCGTCCCCTGCCATCTCTAGTGCATCTGCGGGACCCCTCACTCCAATGCTTGCGGGTCCTCTACAGATACCCAGGGAACATGCCCTGATCCCAGCTCCAGGAACACTCAACGTCATCCAGGCAGCGTTCAGCATGGCTGTTGATGCAGCACGCAACGGAGAACCGTACTGTAACCCTCTGGAGGAGGGACATGTGATCCTGAGCTCAGATGGAGGCCCATTCCGTTTCGAGCCAGGGCAGTCCACCATCGACCGTGTGCAGCATCTCGGCCAGGCCGGCAATGCACACTCACAGGAGGCCCAGGCGGCCCAGCAAGGCGAAGCCCAGCAAGAGGAGGGGTCGGAGTCAGTTCAAATGGGAGTCCCGCCAACTCAAGAACAGGGGAACGCCTCGCTCTCCATCACGGAGGCACCGCCGTCTCCATCGGAATAAGCTCCCACGCTGCCCACTGCCAAAGGAAAGGCGCCTATCACCTACGAAAGGCGCCGTAGTGCGCGCATTGCGCAGCTCTACGACGGCCCCAGAGTTGACTCCATGGCGCGGGCCTCACAGTGGAAAGCAACGACTGACGGGGGCTCTGAGTCCTCGACCGGCTCTACCTCGACACGACGCCGGAAGATGAAGCGTCCGGAAGATGCCTCGACCATTGCAGCGCTCCCAATCACCTCGACTCCTCCGGAGCTCGACAGAGAAAAATTTACTGTGCTAGCCCGATGCTGCGGATTCACCCTGAACGACGTCGAAGAAGCGCTCAAGGTTCAGAACCTGGAGCAGGGCACCAGCAAACTCAATGAGTAGTCCACAAACCCGTAGTCTCGCGCGGTGTTACCTGTCTAGGTTGTTAGTTTGTTTTCCACCAAACACCTTTTCATTTCCTTCAAAGTTGGCGATTGCTACGGTAATATTAGGCCAACACTTAGTCTGCATCCACCGCCTGCATTGTAATAGGTCAACCTGTAACACCGAGCGAAGCATGCATGTTTACTTCCACAATCATACTTCTGTGTTCTCGATTTATCACCTTCAGTCGCTGTTCCATCTGGGGATCCAATGCTTGATCAAATGAGATGCTTATCTTGGAACGGGAGAGGGCTGGGTGACGACGATAAGAATAGCCTAGTTCTCAAAACTCTCTCGGACGCGAAGGCAAATATCATCTGCCTACAAGAAACAAAATTAGCAGACATTTCGTGTTTCAAGGCAAGGAAATTCCTACCCTCGCAGTACAACGACTTTAGGTTCCAAGCGGCCGATAACACTTCGTGGGGGCTGCTAATTGCCTGGAATCCTAAAACACTAGATGTCCACGTCATGGCTTAGAGCAAATACTCAATTACAGTCAGAGCAACATCCACAACTGAGGCAACCACAACTTACATTACAAACACGTATGCCCCCTGTTGCAAAGTGGAGAGACATGCTTACTTTGAGGAAACAAAACAGCTATCGCAGATTATCAATGGACCTTGGGCTATCATTGGGGACTTCAACATATACCGATACCCACATGAGAAAAACAGCGACAATATTGACCACGCGGCGATGAACGAATTCAATATGTGGATCAACGAGATGGAACTAATGGACGTGGATATCTGTAACACTAGCTACACCTGGACGAATAAGAGGCGCAAACCTACATTAGTCAAGCTAGACAGGGCACTAATCAACCTAGCTTGGTGTCAATCATTTGTGGCCACTACATGCATGGCCCTCCCGCGTCCAACATCCGATCACAAGCCAATTCTGCTGGACACAAAAAGCACGAATCGCAGGACTGAGTGCTTCAGATACGAAGACTATTGGCTCCAAAACCAAGACTTGATCAACATCACAAGAAACAGGCTTACCAGGAACACTAGACAGATGTCCATCGTAACCAAACTAAACCACAGGCTTAGGGCCGTCAGGGCAGCAACCAGAGCGTGGCAGAAGGAACAGAAATCATATACCACCGCACGCAAGAACACCGCTCATATGCTCTTATTCATGGATGAACTGGAAGAGTGGCGTGATCTAACGGGCATCGAGTTTGCCTTCAGAACGGTTTGCAACCAAAATAACATAAATCTAATAGCACAAGAAGCTAGCCACTGGCGGAGAAGAGCTAAGATTAAATGGTGCACACTAGGAGATGAAAACTCGAAATTTTTCCACACCATGGCAACTTACAGATTCAGAAAAAACAGCATCAGGGTCCTATGCCATGACAATGAAGAGCTCTTCCAAGATTCTGATAAACTAAACATTGCTTCGGCTTATTACAAGGAGTTATTCAAGAGGATAGACCGTGGACTCCGTTCCTACAACTAACCATGCTTTATCGCAACCAGAATACTGACCTACAACACCTCGGAGATCCTTTCACCTGGAATGAAATCAGCAGAGCAATCTTAATGACTCCCTCAGGCAGGAGCCCAGGGCCGGATGGCTTCACTAACGAATTTTATAAGTTCTATAGAAATGAACTCCAAAGTGATCTTACAACCATGTTCACTGCACTTTTCAAGCAGGAAATTCAACTGAGAGGAGTCAACTTGGCTAATATTGCACTCATTCCAAAGAAAGAAACACCCACTGCTATCTCAGATTTTCGCCCAATCTCCCTGCAGCACTCCATCCAAAGCTAATCGCCAAAGTCCTGGCTAACAGGTTGCAAACCAAAATGGACAGCTCTAGTAGACACAATGCAGTCTGGCTTCATCCGTGACAGATCAATAATAGAGAACTGTGCCACTACAATTGAAATGATCCAATGTGCAAAAAAATACAACAGACATGTCATCGTTCTAAAGCTGGACTTTCACAAGGCCTTTGACACTGTCCATTGGGGAGCAATAACTGAAATCATGGAGGCCGAGGGGATTCCCAAGCAGGTAGACCTGGTGGGTCGAGCACCTGCTGCATACGTCTCAAGCTCAACTGCTAATAAATGGGAACTATGGAAACAAATTCGATATACAGAAAGGAGTAAGGCAAGGGGACCCCATGTCCCCATATATTTTCAACCTAGTGGTCGATGTGCTACAGCATATGCTAAAACAAGCATATGATCAAGGTATTCTACAACATCCAATTCAACAAGGCGCACCACTACCAATTCTGCAATACGCGGACGCCACCTTACTCATTCTACAAGGATCCACGCTACAAGCCAGCTATACCAAAATCATTCTGGATACATTTGCCAAGTTCAGTGGATTACTTATAAACTACCACAAGAGTACTTTTGTACCTATAAACATCAACCAAGATGAGGCAACAAACATTGCTAGTATATTAGGGTGCCCAATCTCACACTTTCCCTGCACATACCTAGGACTGCCGCTATCTTTCAACAAAATCTCTAGAACAATGCTGCAACCTGCAATTCAGAGAGTGAGCAGACGACTCCCGGGCTGGGCACCGGGCCTACTCTCCTCTGGTGGCAGAGTTCAGCTTGTAAACTCAGTTCTATCCGCAATCCCCACTTTCTTCATGGCCTTCATAAGGTGGGACAAGGCTAGCATTGAAATGGTTGACAAACTGAGGAGGGCATTCCTTTGGGCAGGAAAGAAAGACGTTACAGGGGGACAATGCCTTGTTGCTTGGAAGCATGTCACTATGCCAAAAGAATCAGGGGGCCTGGGAATTAAGAATATGGACACACACAACATGGCTCTAATGACCAACCTAGTCATCAAACTAATTTCAGACGGCAAGGGACCCTGCTTCACTTGGCTGGCCAGATGGTATATGGGAAACAACATACCTACTCTACCAAACAATAGAGATACGCCGTTTTGGAAGACATTACTACCTCTGATACCCATTGCGCAGGCCATAACAGTGAGCAGAGTCAAGTCTGGAGCCACTGCCTCCTTCTGGAATGACAGTTGGTCAGGAATGGGAGCACTACGACACACGCTGTCGATACTGCACACCTTCGCAGAGGACCCGTCATGCACAGTCGCATCGCAATTCCAAGGGAACAATCTGGCGATACAGCTACTGCTGCCTCTGTCGGCCACGGCCCAACTACAACTCGACATACTGACTGATCACCTCAATGCCAATCCATGTGACCTCCAAAACGATAAGGACATTCGAGTGCTGCTTACCACTTGGAAGAGATCAACGACGAAGGAAGTTGAGTTAGATGTAAAAATGAGAAGTGGATCTGGTTAACTGAAGTACCACCAAGGCACGGAATATTTCTATGGCTAGCATTCAGAGGGAGGCTAAACACGAGGGATAACTTGGTGAAGAAACATTGGCAGGATACAGCTGCATGTGATCACTGCCCAGCTACCGAAACCATTGAACACATAGCTCTACGATGCAGATACGCGAGCTGGGTATGGGAAAGGCTGCAACTTTCGACCCTAGCAACTAGCTCAGATAACATTTCGGATTTATGCCTGTAGGCTAAACTAAAGCTCAAACATCAGACATGGTGTAACACCCGGGGGATTTTTTTTCCCCAACTAGAATTGGTTGCTTTTCTTTCTCATGGCATTGCATCATGCATCATATGCATTGCACCTTGTTTTCAAACCAATTTAAAAATGTAAACATATTACAATGTTTCCCAAAACCATTTGCAAACAAAACAACTCAAATTGTTTTCAATAGTTTTAAATTTGAATTATTTAAATTGCTTGGTTAAAGAAATCCCCTTTATTACAACCCCAATTTGAATTTCGAATTCAAATTTCAAACAACACCCACAATTTGAAATTTTCAAAACTAAATATCATGCACCTGGGCATTTGCAATGGAGAACCCATAAAAATTATCCCCCTAATTTTTGAACTCCAAAAACCCCCTTCTTTTCCATCTTTTCTCTCTCTACAAAAAAAAGAAAAAGAAAGGGGGAGGCAGCCAGGCCAGTGGCCCAGCCACCTACTACCCCGAAGCCCACACGGCCAGCCCACCTCCCCCTTCTTTCTGGCCCGCTACCCCCCTCCTTCTTCCCTCCGTACAGAACCACGAGGAGGACGTGATCCCCCTCCTGTCCCTGTCCACCTCCATGGTCCCCCCTCTCCCCTCCATATCTACCCCCAATCCGCACCCCGAGTCCTAAACCCTAGCCCCTCTTCCCTCTCCTCTTCCTCCCGGCCGCCACCCTCTTTCTTCCTCCTCTGCTCCCTCAACTCTCTGTATTTTTTCTGAACCTGAAAAACAGCCCGTGGCCGGAGATGGTAGGTCATGGCGCCAAGGCCATGGTCGACGAGAAGGGAAACCGAGGATGGGAATGGAGCCGCGCCACCGTCCTCTTCCTCCTTGCCGTTTTCCAGGAGCTGAAGCCGCCTAGGTCGACGCCGGCGAGGTCGTCTTCCTCCTCCGTCCGCGAGGACGTGATCATCTCCTATCGGCCATCGCCTCCGTCCTCGCGTGGAGCAACCACGCCAGAAGCCCCAAGGTGAGCATCCGCCCTCGGGCCCCTCCTCCCCGCCTTCCCCCTCGTGCTCTGAGTGCCGCTGTCGAGCGCTGCCCGCTTGCAGATCGTCGCCGGCCGCGTTCTGTCGCTGCACTGGACGGCCTCGCTTCAGTTTCGTCAGGTTCCCTCCGCGCAGAGTAACCTCATATAGGCCCGAAGCCCATCTAGATCACAACCACGAGCTCATCCCAGTGGCTAGCGCCCCGCACTACCTCCCTGGAGCCCCGAGTTCGAATCCCCCCGAGTCTCAAAGCCACCTCTTTTTTTCGGCCTTTTTCTTTTATTTCCCGAAATCCAGAAAAACAGAACTGAGTCTTTAATTGTAAAATCAATAACAAATTGAAAAATGCTCCAATTTCAATGATTCAAATTTCTATGGTTTCATAATCTTGTGCTCTTTCTGTTAGTCACAAAGTTGCAACATGTTTCTGTAATAATTTTTGCACTAAATAATTAAATACAGAAATGGCTATTAAAATTTGAAACTTTGGAAATTCATAACTTGAGTTCTGTTCACCCAAATTGAGCAAACTTGGGCTCTAAAATTTTGTCTTAACAAACTCTACACAGTGGTATTTTATTTGGTCACAATTGAATTAAATTTGAACATGTTTACTTCTGTTTACTAAAAGGGGCAGAACAAAAATGCTTATGGAAAAATGCATAATAAATTCAATAATGATCCAAAAATTATGTTTAATAGCTCAAACTGTTCATTGAAACATTTTATACATGTTTTCAACCTTTTCAATGCAATTTGTTTACTGTTTTGCCTAATTAAAATTGGTGCAATAATTCAATACTTTAATTACACCTTTTAAATTGCAAAATTCATAACTTGCTCAATTAAAATCCAATTCCAACATGTAAAATATGGTTTCCATGCAAAATTGAACAAGCTTTCCAAATATAAACTTTGTTTTCTGTTTTGAATAAATTAAATTGCTGAAAACAACTATTTCTTAATTAATGCATTTAAAATTGTCAATTTAATAACTTGCTCATCTAAAATCCAAATTCAACAAATGAAACATGTATTCCATCTAAAATTTTGTGTTATTTCCAAATATAAATTTTGTTATCTGTTTTGAACATTTAAAATTGGTGAAAACAACAAATGTTTGTTCAAATCATTTAAAATGCCAAAGTTCATAACTTAACAAATAAAATTCCAAACTTGGTAAACAACATATCAAACTGAAGCTATTGTTGTTTTCTTATTGTTTTCATCATCCATGCATCATTCTAATCAACTTTCACATGATGGTTATTTGTAGATCATTTAATTCAACATTAATTCATGGGCTTTTCCATATGCAATCCAAATTGCATATGGACCCATTTAAATATGATTACCATGTCAACTGGTTTACTTTGATGCATCAATTAATTGTCATACATATAAAATAGGATCATGCTGGATCTTTTTCCGTAGAAGTAATTGTTGTATCCGGTGTTTGTTCTAGTTCGTTGCTTCTTCACGGATAGGACGTTGAGATGATGTGAGCAACGACAAGTTCTTCGGATGTACCTCTACTTGCTGGATTCCAGGCAAGTATACTCACTTGCTACTTATGGCTTCCTTTCATCACTTGTTACCGATTATTTCCGTTGTTCTTATGCTAGCCTTATGATTCGATGTTTGTGTCTCGATCCTATCATATGTTTACCTTGCAACCATGATATAGCCTTCTTTCCACTTCCTATTAACTGTTGTTTGTTTACCCCGTTGGCCCTCGTGTCGTAGTTGCATGCTTAGTGTTTTTTGCGCTCAAGTCTTGTTGTCCGTCTTATCACCTGTTTAGTTTGGTAGTTGGGTTTCAACTTAATCAACAACATGTTAATGTTTGGGGTAATAACAATTTGATGATAAGGCACCAGAAGGAGGCCCGGCGTGGTTTTGAGGCCTGCTAGTGTCGAACTTAATTAGGAAAAGGGTCTTGTCCTCCGATCCATGATGAGCGCACTAACCGCATGTGGGAAGCGAGTATGGGCGCCCCCCGCAATTCTGATTTGATTCGCATCTCATCCAAATCGCCACACTTAGTTCGGGCTTTCCATTTGATGCATGCATATGCAGGTGCGAGCCCTTGGCGCCAGGGTGGAACTTTTGTAGTCGGCATTTAGGGCGGCGTGGTCTTCCAGTGCTATGAGGGTCCCCCTTTTCTTCGTGGGGGCTCGATTAGCCGCGCACGCACAGCACGTGGTTCTTTGGGCTTGATGCGAAGAAGAGTTGGGTTGTGTTGAGTGCCTCGCTTGGTGGAAGTGCATTTCCATCTGGCGGGTCATTCTTACGTGTACGGCCAAATTGGTGCATCCCTGCAGGGTTAATCTTCTCGAGAAGCCATGTTGTCCGCGGTTATGGATGACTTGGTGAAAGTGCTGGCTAACAAGTACTCAGACAACTTACACTTAACGATGATAACTTGACTAGTAATATAGATTACCTCCACCATAAAAATGAATGTCACCTTAATCAACAGTGTGAGTTTCCTTGGGTTGCTTCCTTAGTAGGGGGTAACACTGGATGGGTATTGTTTGGTGAGTAGTTATAGTTGGTTTTGTCGCGCTCTCTTATCCCTCTCTAATAGTCGGGAGTTGTAGCGTGTCTCTCTAGTTGTTGCTGCTGCCCGCTGCCGCTTCTTTGCACTACCCCCTTCTCTTTCCGTTGTACCCAAAGTATTTGTATCTTGTGATGATTGGTTACGCTGGTATCTTGTGAGTATGGTTTATCCACTTGCCAGTACTTAATAGTACTGACTCACGAATCCCTTTCGTGGCTGCATATTCCACATTGCAGTCAACAGGTTTGAAGTCTGACGACGTTAGCTTGGGAATCCCTCCGGCTTGGCCTGGGCAGGGATTGGACGCCATCGGTTATCTTCAGGACTCTTAGTCCAATTTGTATCTTGTCCGTAGTCGGACGCTATGTTGTTTCTTCCGCTGTTATTTGGATCTTTGTATTGTATAAGTTGTATTCTTGACTCGTTTGAGTCGTCTTATATATACCTCTTCTGTTGTTGTTGTGGATTATTCGTGAACTGTTGTAATGTTATCACAAGTGGCAACTTGGAATCGGTTATTATGCGGATTTGGGTGGAAATGCCGAAATCTGCATAGTGCCCGATCTCGGGGCGTCACACGTGGCCTATCTGCTTTGCGGCGTGTTTGCTTGGCTTATGGAAAATGAGAAACGATCGCGTTTTCAATGGCAAGACTGAATGCAGACAACGGCTGATCAATAACATATCTGAAGATTTAATGCTATGGGCTAACAGGTCTACAAAAAACCGACGATCCATAACAGCTTGGGAACAGAAATTACGTGATCACTAGGATGCTAAAGAACAGAAGGCTCAACAACCTGATACTTCCTTTTTTCTCTTTTCTCTCTTTTTCTTTCTCTCAACTCTTTTTTCTTTTTTCTTTTGTTTCTATTTATTTTCTCTTACTTCTTTTTGATCTTCTACCTATTCACCGATCTTTCTTCGGTCTAGGCCTACTGGTAAATCTCCAATCACATTTGTAACAATAAGGTAGAGCTCGCCTCTACCTTCTTTATATTCAAAAAAAAAAACTATTCTAATTCAAGACTGGTAGGAATCTCTATGAACCCAACGTGCCCAATCCAATGTTCAAGCAAGCAACAAAGTGATTCGACGTATTTTCACGAGTTCAGGACATCTACCAGATATATTAAATTGTTTTTCTGAGACTACATACCATATACTTTTCGTAATTAATCCAACCATCATAATATACAAGAGAATGAAAGTAAAAAAAAAAATACAATTCACCACCCTGTAAAAAAATACAATCACCACCAAACTGATATCAACACAGTTAAAATGTTTCTTCAGAGATTAGCTTTACACAAACGAAGAATGTTGACAGCAACAAACTGTCTTTGTATACAGCGGTATATAAGAAAAAAAATGGATGATAAGACACATAACCTATCTTGAAAATAGTGAAATCATAGATTTGTCGAAGCAATGCACATCCACAACACTAGTGCAATTTGATTTTTTATGTGAAGATGATGCGACCCTTAAATTAAACACCTAGATGGTTTTCACAAAAACAAAGGAAAATAAAAGTTTTAAACATGAAATTACAAATCCAACATTGCAATGCAATTTTTTTTATTAAATTCAGAACATGGTAAACAGTTTCTGTCAGTGTTTACAATCTTGCACGAAAGGTCTATGATGAACCTTGCATCTTGTTAACGTTGTGGAGCTGATCACTGATAGAGTCTGATTATACCAGCAAGTGATATCCCAGTCCATGTAGAGCTGACTGTGCTTCAGTAACATGCAGTCCTATAATAAAGTACTACGCCTACGAGCATGTCCAACAAATCAGTACATACACAAATTTTGCAGCTAACCAGTGCAATATCAAGTTAAAACAGGGCAGGTACTCATATCCTTTGCAGATAACCATAAAAAAATACACATTGACCAGGGTGAAGTATATTTACTAATAACTCATGCATACCACTGTGGGATAAATAACTGCAAGACTGAAATGTGGGATGCAACAATCAAAGAATGCTTAATTGTTATTTGCAGTAGTGGGATTAAAAGCACACTAAAATCTTTTGATGGTCAGTGAAGTTTCCCTTGATGTAGAAGTAATAATTTCTGTTGATCTTGCACAATCAGGCCACCCAAAGTATAGTATCTGTCACATCAGACGTACACTGAAGTTTGTGTTTCACTATTCCAGCGTTTATCGCCCCTTCTTTCTTCGAAGGCGGGACCGAGATCTAAATAAAGTATTGCCTCCTTTTCTCACACACCACTATCTTCCTCCCTCGCACACTTAAAAGTGGATCAACAACCTTCTGCCTTTGATTCGGAACGGGTGCCAATCTTGGGACTGACATGCACCAACAATTTTTCTTGTCACTCCCTCCCCCAAGTGCTTGGTGCCGTTTGCATCCCCTTCCCCCTCGGCTTGGTACCGGTAACAAATGTGCATAGGTCCCCAGGCAATCAAACATACTGGACTATCCTGAGAAACGCTTTCCTAGGAGCATCAGAAAATGGCTCTGACTGGAATATTACCTATCCAAGTGAACCACTACTCGGTCCAGATAGAGAGATGTAATCCTACGCCCAGTCAAGATTTCCACATGATGTTAGAACTTTTGAAAGCATAAAGTCATCAACATCGTGTCCTTCTTGCTGCATTAGGTACATATACTTAAAAGCCTCTTCACAGAGGCCATTCTGAGCAAACCCTGTAATTATCACTTTCCATGTTACCAAGTTGTGTTCTGGCATTGCGTCGAAGACTCGTCGGGCTTCATCAAATTTTCCACACCTCATATACATATCGATCAATGAGCTTCCCACAAACACATCTGAGAAAGCAGGAGTCTTGTTAACAACACCGTGAATCCTCCTTCCATCTCGTAGAGCCTCTAGTTTTGCACATGCTTTCAAAGCTGAGGAATATGTGTACGTATTTGGTGTCACACCATCCCATAACATATCATCTAATGATTTAAGTGCTTCAGCACTATGACCAACGCTATTGTAGCCCGAAATCATAGCTGTCCAGGATATAGCATCGCGGTCAGGCATTTCTTCTAGAA
Source organism: Alopecurus myosuroides (assembly GCA_028641055.1). Lineage (NCBI taxonomy): Eukaryota > Viridiplantae > Streptophyta > Magnoliopsida > Poales > Poaceae > Alopecurus > Alopecurus myosuroides. The sequence continues at coordinate 299,265,787 of CM054057.1, read as the reverse complement.
TTCGTGCAGCATATGTATACTCTCCACATTTAAAGTAGCACCAAACGAGTGTACTCCCAATTTGAAGATTCTCTTGAATGGAATTCTTTATTATATGCGCATGCAATTCCTTGGCAAGACAGAGTGAACGTATAGAGCCACACGTGCTAAGAAGACCAACAATGGTGAGGTTGTTAACAGACACTCGGCGCGTCTTCATCTGTCGAAACAACTGGATAGCCTTTTCACCATGGCCACTTTGCGCATAGCCAGAGATCAGAGAAGTCCATGTAATAGTGTTTCTTCTAGGCATCATATCAAACACTGCCTGAGCATCAAACACTTGTCCGTTTCTGGCATACATGGTAACAAGAGCACTGCCGACATGGATGTCATCTTTGTACAATTTCTTCACAACAGCACCATGCAGCTGCTTCCCGCATCTTAAAGCCTTTTCTTCTGCGCAAGCTTTGAGGATGCTGCACACAGTGAACTCATTAGGGAGAACTCCCTCAGATACCATCTCTGAAAACATGTGAAGGGCTTTATCCCCGCGCCCCTGTTGCACATAAGCCGTGATCATTGTTGTCCACGAGATGACATCCCGAGAGGTCATCTTATCAAACATCATCGAAGCACTGGCAACATCACCGCACTGAGCATAGAAGTGTGCAAGCGCGCTGTCAACTATCACATTGCTCCACCTTCCTTTCACAACACAACAATGGACCTGCTGCCCTAGCTTAATATTGCACTGGTCGCCACAAGATTTCAGCAGGCAAACAAAACTCAAGCTGTTACCTGGTTCTCCACTGCCCACCATATCCAAGAAGAGCCTGACGACCTCGCTGTAGTTCCCTGATTTCTGATACGCATTCATCATAGCCGTCCACGACACAACACTCCAATTGGACATTTCGTCGAACACCTTCCTTGCGTCTGAAATCTCATGGAGCCTAGCATACGAGCTGATCAAATTATTGGCCACAAAAATCCCAGGGCCACCAGGGGACCGCACGGCAACCGCGTGGACTTGCCGGACATCGGACACGCTGCCGCAAGAACATAACGAGGAAGCCAGCGCCTCGACGTCCGGGGAACCTGGCGAGTCCCCCTCAGGGCCTTGCTCCGGAGGGAAGTAGCCATCAGCTGCGGAACGCGAGGACTGGACCTTAGCCCGGAAAGATTGCGCCCTGAAGTATTGGAGCTCGGCCTTGTTACTCTTGTGCTCGACGGAGCTGCGCACTCTCCGGGGGAAGCTGCTCGGTTGGAACGGTGGGAGCGGATAAGCTTGGATTCCTGGGAGCGAGAGAGAGCAACAGAGCAGCATCTGGATTCCTCACCCCGCTCCGGCGCGCGGGTGGAATCGGGGAGCTGGAGGAGGAGCGAAGGGAAGACACCACCAGGCACAGAGTGGTGTTCCTGGTGGTCCCCCCGGCCGCTCCGGGAGGCGACGAGCAAGCGGAGCAGCACCGGCGGCGGAGGGAGGTAAGCGAAGTGGCTGGAGGTGAAGATGGGAAGATTCGGGTTGCTGACGGTGCTGTTTGGCGTTGCTCCGGCGGCCGGCGAGTGGCGTCGGAAGTCTGGGGTGGATGGGTTTTTGGCTTCTATTTTTCGTGGATTTTGGACTTGTCGAGCGAGTGGATCAGGGTTTAAGAGTTGATGTTTTTTTCCTTCTTATTTCTCGTGAGCGACGGTGACATTGTGGACCCACGTCGCAGAGAAAAACGGTGACCCTCCTGCGGACTGCGGTCCTACTCAACCGAATATTTGAAGCCGGATACATATCCGAATGTAGTTTTTTTTTAAATTAAACAGCGCTTTATTGATCAAATAACATCGATACATAAAGTTCCCCCGATGCAAGCCAAAACTGAAAGGAAACCTCACTAGAGGTAACAGAAAAACAAGATATAGCTAACAAATGCCGTGCTTCGTTTAAGGACCGCTTCACATGGACGAATGACGCCATGGTGAAGCAGTGTAACATCGACTTGATGCCACTCAGCCAGAATCCCAACAGATTATCTGGCCAAGGCGGAAAAATTGAGTCGTTGAATACAATCTAAGGCAAAAGTCACCTTCTCAAAACCCTCTCCGCGGGTTAGTAGTACAGCTCGACCTCGACGTATGGCCATAGCTTCAGCTTCCTCCGGGAGGAGGGTACCTTGAGGTCTTGTTCGGTTTGCTGAAAGTTGGAGGGGATTGAGAGGTATTGAGGTGGATTAAATCCCATACAAGTCAAAATCCCCCCTAATCCTCTCCAATCCACTCCAATCCACTTGGGGAGGGGATGAAACAAACAAGCCCTGAATCTGTTGTCGACACGCTACGATAAACGCCCCAGCATGATCCCTAGCGAGGATGTCGGTCCCTGTTCTGCCTTGAGTCTTTGAGATCGCCGCATCAGAGTGGATAGTCACCATACCCGATGCCTGCGGGAACCAGTCTCGCGTGGTAGGCGAGGCCTCCCTCATCCGAGCCGAGTCGCGGTTCTTCTTCTCCGTGAAAATTAGGTCCATGTTTGCCAAGATCTTCGCACATGTACGCGACGAATTAGGCCTCTTGGTGGATTCTCGGGTGTTATTCCTTGCCTCCCAAATGTGCCAGAAGGAGACTACCAACACAGAGGCTTGCATTTCTCCGATGTAGTTATGCAAGAACGTCTCTAGCCAGACCCCTTATCCCACGAACGTGTATAACAGGGATAAGGGGCGATATTGCACGATGTTTTCGAACCAGAACACTATGCGCAGAACAGAAACCGTATAAACAAACTGTAAAAACAAAATTAAATATTCCCTGGATAATTCAACGCAATTTCATCTTCCAAACTTCTAGTTCATCATCATACAAACATTTTCTGAAAAAAAGTACTAGATAAACGGCGTCGTCCTCCCTCTCTTAGTCCAAAATTTGGGCTCACTGGTTCACCGGAGCCCTACGGGAGCAGCAGCACCATTGTCGACGGTCTACTCATCAGGTTGGAGGTTGGCGAAGACCTCCTCCTGCTTATTCGCCCCAGTGGCCCACTTTGTCGTCTTCTCCTGCTGCTACTGCAACGCGGTGATGCCCTGCTCGAGGAGGGTGTCATTGCATTCCTTGTCGAGGCGGTTCCGCTTCGCCGCGTTATGCTCCTCCCGCTTGCCGACATGCTCGAGGATGTAGTCGGAGACGAAGTCCTCGGGCCCGATGGCGCCCTCGAACGCCGCCGAGTCCTAGGCCTCAAAGGCCTCCTCGAGCTCGAGCCGCCGCGGCTGCAGCGGGGAATGCCGGGCGGAGCTGCCCTCGCCGGCAGAGCTCCTCTATGAGGTATCGTCTAGGGTTTCACTCAATTCAGTAGCACAGAGATACAATCGCCAATGGTGAGTTGAAATTCAGAGGAAGGAGACGGGGAGGATAAGCAAGGACGGGGACACGAGAGTCCTTCGCTCTAATCCTTCACTGGATAACGTTCTCTCCATACTCGGGTCCTTAAGTACTAATTGGCCCAGGCCGGCCCATAGCACCTGGGGTTGGGCCGCCTCTGTCATTGTGGCCTGTGAGCTCCGTTTGAATCTCCCGCCGATTCCGCTGGTGCCTGTAGCTCGCCAGCCTCTTGTCGTGGTAGATGTGTACCCCTGACACCCCCCCTGACGAAGATATGGATTCTGGATCCTGCGGATAAGGACACCCCCTCTCAGGCCCAAGGTGAAGGCCCAAGAAGAGGAGCCCTTGGAGTACTCCAGAAGGCCCACGTGAAGCCCACCCGCACTAAACTTGCGGGTTAAGTTAGAAAACATGTAACCGACCTAGCTAGGGTTGGAGTCCTCTCCGGGTAGAACTCGAGACCTGGCCGCCTATATAAGGCCAGGAGAGCCCCCGAGAGAGGACCAAGCAATACCGCACGACCAAAAGCCTTGAACTCGAGACCTACTCTCGATTCGAGCACAAGCTTTGTAACCGATCTAATCATCAATACAGATCGACAAGAGGCAGGAGTAAGGGTTTTACCTCTACGAGGGCCCCGAACCTGGGTAAATCTCGCCCCCTGTCTAGCCGACGATTCCACCAGCGCTCATGGGTTCTCCTAATCGAAACCCGATAGGTTCATCGAAGGGATTTGTTGAGTCAGGGATTCGACAATTGGCGCCGTCTGTGGGAACGGCGGGCGCTGGATCACCGGCATCCTCGGCTTCATCGACATCAAACACTCGTTGGAATCCAATTACTACGGCTCCGAACAATCCTTTACGGATCGGATATGTCGTGGTCACACCGCACTCGCCGGAATCGCGCCCGGTATTCGAAGATCTGGAGGAGAGCGTCACCATGACGTTCGGGAGCCTCAAATTCGTGACGAACAGGGACGGGATCCTCCACTTCTCGGATGAATCGGAGACTGAATCTGGAGCTGTCGACTCGCGCCGTCACCTGGAGAAAAGTGGCGAGTCGATTCGCTTCAACGCCAACGACTATCACACCCTCTCGACAGAGGAACCATCAAGAATCCAAGGAAACCTTCGACCTACGCCTAGGACGCACGAGCTTCGAATGGCTCAAGTCTGCATGGCAGGATCGGAACAAGGCTCGGAAACAGAACACAGCGCGACTGAGCGCAATATAATCGGCGTTTCGCGGGAATCCTGGAAACGGGCGAAGGAAGCTATGCGAACAAGCAAGCCACCCGCAGCCGGATCCTCACACGAAGACATGGTTGCCTACCACTATCACCTAGTGAGAGCAGCCACGATTATCAAAGACGCTCGGGTAGATCTGGCCCGCCGAAGAAGAGCGGCGGACGAATCAAGCCAGAGACGAGTTGGGCTATCCGTGACACCCTCGATCGGAACCAGACCCGCGAGGAAAGGACACGCATCCACGTCTAGGAACGATGAATCCATACCCGAAACAAACAGATCAATCACTCCTTCTCTCATGCGAGTCGACGACGACGGCAACGTGTACCCGCAAACTCCCGCTGCTGCGGTTCTAGCCGCGGCAACCTACATGCAGATGAATCAACCGACAGAAAGCGACCCTCGGGCAGAGCAATACAAGCAAATACGAAAAGGACTCGGATTGGCGGCCGCAAGGCTCGCCTCTCACGATCGCAAGAAGGCCGAGGAGCAGCAGGAGAAGGAGCGAAGGGAGAAGGAGAAAGATAAAGAAACGCCTCGCAGGCACAGAAGCTCTTCACCGAGGAGGGATAAGCCACCACGCCGCGGTCGAGGAAAAGAAGCTAGACGCCGCGGCGACAGTCGAAGCAGCAGTGAAGAAAGCCCGAGAGACAGAAACTCGCGGCACATAGCGGCCGCTCGAGAAAACGAAGCAAGGAACCAAGGAAAGATGACGACCGCGACCGGCCAGAATACGACGCGCGATCAGATCTCGCTCAAAAAAGGGTGGATAAGGCAAGGGCTTCGCGATATCGCGAGCGCTCTTCGTCCGGCTCCTCGGATGACGAAACCTGTGGAGCACTGTGTTTTGCTCGCAGCATCCGCGAAGCACCTCTACCCAAAAGGTTCAAGCTCAGCACGGAGGTGACGAAGTACGACGGCTCACTCGAGCCCTCTCAATGGCTAAGCGACTACCTCACGGCAGTAAAATGCCAACGTGGGAACAAGAACACGACTATGCAATACCTCAATTTGCATCTTACTGGCGCAGCCCGCAGTTGGCTGGAAAGAAGACCAAAATCTTGCTACGCATCATGGGATGATTTGCACCGCGACTTCTGCAAAAATTTCCAGTCGACTTACAAGAGGCCAGCTACAATCGAAGAACTACGAGCCTGCAAGCAGAAGAGTGGCGAGTCCACACGCGAATACATCCAGCGATGGACAACGCTCAGGAATACCGCGGGAACCATCTCAGAAGAAGTAGCGATCGAAGCCTTCGCAAAGGGCGCCAGAAGAACTGCCTTTCGAGAGGAGCTAGGCAGAGCTGCACCCAAGACTATCGGGGAGCTGATGATCATAGCCGAAAAATGGGCTAACGGAGAAGATGTGGTGCGCAACGAAAGAGCATCGTCACCCGCACACGATGACGATCGTCACGGTCAAAGAAAAAGAAGAAAATATTACGATCATGAGGATAGAGAGGAGTTGGTTGCCGCGGAATTCACTCGAAACCGCGATTCCGGTCGCCGTGGAAATCGCGAGTGGAGACCAAAGGCCGAAGAAAAATCCCCCGAGGAAGACCTAGATGCATACTGCTCGCTACATCTATTCACAGATAAGCGCATGGGCAAAACCAAGGCAACACACTTGCTTAAGGATTGCCGAAAGTTCCATGACATCTCGGACGCACTCGCGAGGAAAAGATCTACCTCCACTCAAAATTACCCGCCGCTTCCAGGAGGAGGACACCAAGGATTCCAGCCGCCACCACCACCACCTCCACCCGCAAATCCAAACATGGCGCTAGCTGCAGTACCCGCACCACCGAACGCCGGAGCAAACGCGTATCCGAACCCGGCAGGACAACTCGCAATGATCCAGAAGGTATGCCCCTCCCGCAGAGCTCAAAAGACTAACACAAGGCAATTATGCATGGCAGTGCAGACACCGCCAACGAAGACCGAGTACCTGAAAATGGCGGACCAGCCGATCACGTTCTCGATGAAAGATCACCCACCACGAGTCTATCGACCAGGACACGCCGCCCTGGTCATCCAGGCGCAAATTGGCAACTACGACTTAGCCCGCGTATTCATGGATGGGGGCAGCGGTCTCAACATTATCTACGCGGATACACTCCGTCGGATGAACAAGAACTTGGACGGCCTCCCGGAATCAGAAACATCCTTCCACGGGATAGTTCCAGGCAAGGCAGTCCGTCCACTCGGAACAATCAACCTAGAAGTTGTGCTAGGCACGCAGAGCAACTACAGGAGAGAGTTCCTCGACTTCGAAGTTGTCGATTGGCCTTCACAGTACCACGCCATCTTGGGCCGAACAGCGTTCGCCAGATTCATGGCAGTACCTCACTACGCCTACCTGAAGCTCAAATTGCCCGGCGAACATGGCGTAATCACCATTGACGGGGACTTTCAGAAATCCAACAAATGCGACATTGAGTTCAACGAGATCGCAAAATCTTTCGGGATGCACGAAGAACTTCAAAAGCTGGCAAAAACCACGGATCACTCTGTCATGCCCCTCACGAAGAAAAATGCGCCTGAGCTAGAATTTAGCGCCAACAGCGACACCCGAAAGCATCAAGTGCACCCGACAGACTCTGCGAAGACGGCGATGGTTTCAACAACCCTCTCGCAAGCATAGGAAAGCGCGCTCGTCAAACTCCTCCGTGAGTACTGGGAAATTTTTGCCTGGCAGCCCTCAGATATGCCAGGAATACCCAGGGAGTTTGCCGAGCACTCACTCGAAGTCTTTCCAGACGCTAAACCCATCAAACAGACCACGCGAAGATTTTCAGAACCCAAGCAGAAGGCGCTTGGAGAAGAAGTAAATAGATTGCTAGCTGCGAAATTCATCAGAGAGATCAAGATATCCACTTGGTTAGCAAACCCGGTGTTGGTTCCCAAAAAGAACACGGATATCCTTCGGGTGTGCATCGACTACACGTCCTTAAATAAGCATTGCCCCAAGGATAATTTTCCCCTCCCGCGAATCGACCAGATCGTGGATTCCACAGCAGGCTGCCAACGCCTATCCTTTCTGGACGCCTATTCGGGATACAATCAGATCCGAATGAAAAAGGAGGATGAAGAAAAGACAGCATTCATCACACCTCACGGTGTATACTGCTACACAACAATGCCCTTCGGGCTGAAGAACGCAGGCGCAACATATCAGCGCTGCATGCAAAAATGCCTCGCCAACCTCATCGGAAAGAACGTGCAAGTGTACGTTGACGACATTGTCATCAAGACTCGAGTTGAGGACACACTCCTTGAGGATATTAGAGAAACATTCGACGCCCTCAACGCGTACATGATCAAGCTCAATCCGACCAAATGTGTCTTTGGCGTTCCGGCAGGAAAACTTCTCGGGTACCTGGTATCCGCCAGAGGCATTGAAGCCAACCCGGAGAAAATACAAGCTATCCTAACCATGAAGGAGCCAACCAACTTGCACGGAGTCCAACAGCTTGCAGGGCGATTAGCCGCCCTAAGCAGATTCATCGCACGATTGAGGGAACAAGCATTACCCTTCTACAAGTTGTTGAAGAAGACAGACAAATTCGAGTGGACACCTGAAGCTAAGCAAGCATTCGCAGATTTGAAGCGGTCATTGCAAAGTAGGCGCATCCTTGCAACACCGCGAGAAGGAGAGCCACTTTTCTTGTACCTAGCCGCCACAAACCAGGTCATCAGCACATCAATCGTGGTCGAACGACCTGAGGAAGGCAAAGCGTACGGAGTTCAACGTCCAATATATTACATCAGCGAAGTGCTCTCACCATGCAAGCAACGCTACCCTCACTACCAGAAGCTCGCATATGGAGTCGTTCTCACCGCCCGCAAGCTCAAACATTATTTCCCGGAACACGCCATCACAGTGGTTAATGATGCGTCACTCGGGACGATCATGAACAACCCTATGGCATCCGGAAGAATAGCAAAATGGAACATCGAGTTGGGCGCTTGGGACATCACTTACGCAGGACGCAACGCAATCAAATCCCAGGTACTTGTTGAATTCCTAAGCAAATGGACAGAACTGCAAACGCCAGGGCCACCCGAGTACACAAGCAATTGGATAATGTACTTTGACGGGTCCAAGAGAAACGAAGGAGCAGGAGCTGGAATTGTTCTTATATCCCCTCAGGGAGACAAGCTGCAATACGTCCTACAATTGAACTTTCCACCAGATGACCCAGCATCAAACAATGACGCAGAATACGAAGCCTTGCTGCACGGAATGAAGATGACAATCGCCTGTGGAGCTACTCGCTTAATGATCTACGGCGACTCCAACCTCATTGTGCAACAAACGATGAAAGAGTGTGACGCAATCGCCGAAAACATGATCGCGTATCACGACATGTACAATCTACTCGAAGGAAGTTTTAAAGGATGCGAGCTAAAGCACATCGCAAGATCCAGCAACAAAGAAGCAGATCGACTGGCGAACATGGGTTCCACAAATACACCCATACCACCAGGAATATATTTCGAACGGATGATCAAGCGATCGGTCAAAATCAAGAAAGCTGCAGAAGCGATAGCAGTGCCAGAAACAGAGGTCAACCCTCAAGTCACCCTCATCGAGCTCATTCATAACATATCACGACAGGTTTTTCTGGTCGAGTCAGTCTGGACGCAGAAATATCTCGACTACCTGACCAACAGACAGCTCCCGGCTGACCCGCGGGAGGCTCGACAAATAATCAGACGCAGCAAATCCTTTCGGGTAGTCAATGGGGAATTATACAAGCAAAGCATCTCGGGAATACTTCAGCGCTGCATCGCACCCGAAGATGGCAAAGAATTGCTCCATGACATCCACCAAGGAGACTGCGGGCATCATGCTAGCTGGAAAACAATAATGGGGAAGGCCTTCCGAGCAGGATTCTACTGGCTGACAGCAGCTACCGACGCAAAGAACCTGGTCGAACGATGCGATGCCTGTCAGCGATTCGCACCAAGACCACATGCACCTGCTACGGAATTGCACATGATACCCATTGCCTGGCCCTTCGCACAATGGGGGCTAGACATGGTCGGACCACTGCGCAAGTCCACCCCTGGAGGATATACACACTTGCTGGTCGCAGTCGACAAATTCACTAAATGGATCGAGGCCACGCCAGTAACTTCGGCTAGTGCCCAATGCGCCGTCAAGTTCCTCGAGTCCATCGTATGCAGATTTTGTGTGCCACACGACATCATTACAGACAATGGTACAAATTTCACAGCAAAGGAAACGCAACAGTTCTGCGAGGAAAAGGGCATCAACTTCAAGTTTGCTTCCGTTGCCCACCCGCAAACGAACGGACAAGTCGAGAGATCCAACGGCTTAGTTTCGGTTGGCATCAAGAAACGCCTACTCGATCGTCTACACCCGCCGCAGGACATTGGGCGGACGAATTACCCTCCGTCCTATGGAGCCTCCGCACAACTCCCAACCGATCTACAAAATACACGCCATTTTTCATGGTATACGGGGCAGAAGCAGTCCTCCCCGAGGACGTTCGATTCAGCGCCCCACGAGTTGTGGCCTACAGCGAAGAAACCTCTAACAGGGCACTCGTGGAAGATATGGATGCACTCGACGAAATGCGGGACATCGCACTCGCCAGATCCACAGTATATCAGCAATCCCTGCGAAACTATCATAGTCGCCGCATACGCCACAGAGCATTCGCGGTTGGAGATCAAGTGCTGCGACTCAAGCAGAAGGAAGGACATAAGCTCGAACCACCCTGGGAAGGACCCTTCATCATACACGAAGTAATCCCAGGCGGGGCCTACAGATTGAAGAATCCATCGACTGGAGGAATCTATTCCAATCCTTGGAATATTGCGCACCTCCGCAAATTCTATCCCTAGGTTTACTTGTTCTCACAACAAATAAGGCTATGCTAGCCACTATTGTAGCTCGAATACATGGCTTCTCAGTCATCGCAATAAAAACATGGTTTCTCCATCATATTCATTCGCAACTTCCTATTTTTACGCGCTCAAAAGTTACAGGAACACACCCCATAAACACACGGGGGCTACGCCTACAACTAAGCATTACAGGAAAAAAGCATACATATAAGGTTATACACCTTACAACAGTTTTACAAACTATACAAGGATACAGGATATGCGCATCCGCCAATCAATCAAAGCGTTGAGCATTCTCAGTCGCCAAAACTCTATCTACCTCATCAGAGGACAATCGGATGATTTTCTCCGCTGCAGGACGAACAACGTCATAGAAGGGGGAAATATCATCGATTGGATCATCTGGGAGCCTGGCTACGGAGTTAAAATCTACTTCAGGATACCATATTCGGACAAAGGATAGAGCTACAACCGCGCCGCATGTCATTTGATTGCGCACACACGCGCGAACCTCTCCTTCACGTCCATACAATCTGAGAAGATAGCTCCAGTCTCCAGGACCCCTTTCGAGTGGGTAGAAAGCAGCGTTCATCGCAATCAGGACCTCGTGAAAAGAACTCACGAGAATTCTCGCTTGCAGAACACGGAACTTCAAGGTGGCCATCACAAATCCTCGACTACGATCAGACCAGAAATTACTCGCATGAGGATTTGAGCTACCAGCCCCCTGAACTATATGGTTTTCAACCCACTGTTTTTCTTCCCTGTCATCAGGTCTGACAACTGAAGAGCAAGCATGCTTGATCAGCTAAGGAAACAAAGCAAAAAGAAGACACGGGGGCTGTATTACTTACACAGCAAATCCCTCGCAACCAGCGATAATTCATCCATCAGGAACTGCTCACGTTCAGCCGCCAGTTTTTGCTTGGACTTCGCCACATCGGCTATACCGCGCAAAGCTTTAAGCTGACGCTCACCCTCCCGGACCTTATCACGAAGACCAGCATAGGTTCCAACCGCGGCAACAAGGGGATTTACTGGAGTAGCATGTCCATTCGAAGATTCTGCAACTACCCCGGTAGCCTGGAAGAATACAAGGAAAGAAGTAAGAATCCCTATTCGAAGTATTTCTAGTCGCACATCTGACAAAAGTGCTCGGGGGCTACTCCCATCGAGAGAAAATACACAAACTACGGGAGGCAATTTCCAGAACGAACACTTCGATTAAAGACGATGAAAATACGGGAATACATCCCAAGGTTCATTACATTCACGAAGGAAAGGAAAAAAGAACAAAACTAAGAAACTACAGTGGTGCTCCCACTAGTGGCAGTCGCCCCTCCTTTCAGTCGAGCAAATAGCTCAGACAGGTTCCGAGCAAGAATGGTGGCATGCTCGCCAAAACGAGAGAGCCGTACCTTTTTGCCCGTCGAGGGGTCGACCGGAAGAGCTGGGTAGGCCTCCTCCAAACCATTGACTCCGTGCTCTAGCGCGAACTGAATCGCAGTCTTCGCACCAGACTCCGACTGGGCGACTGCGTAAGCATCCAGGAGATTGCCCTCCGAGAAGATCTTCAGCAGGCCGTCTAGTGCGGATGGAGGAACAGCGTTGGCGAGGAAGCGACTGTGCAATTGCGACAACACTTGGGTGGCATCTCCAATCAAGGAGCACACTCCTTCGGCGTGCCTCTTGAGTTGAGCAAGTGTGTCGGTTAACACATCTACTCGCTGGATCCCAGGGATCTCCAAAGGAACATCCAGAAGACCTGCAAAGGAAAAGAATGTCAAAATTTCGCAAGTCCACCAAGACAAAAGATACGATTGCGAGAGCCTAAGCCACTTACCCGCGAAACGCTCAGCAAGGGGACGGAGGAATGTGACAAGGTCAGAATCGGCCTTATTGCCAGCTTCCTGTTGATCCTTCAAACCTTTTCTCGCATCCGCGAGTTGCCTGTCAAGATCCTCCGACCGCATGCGAGAGGCCTGCAGCTCTTGTCGAACAGCTGCTAAATTAGCTTCCTGAGTGGTTGCCCGCTCAGAGAGCTTGACTCTCTCGGACTCCGAATGTTCGAGTTGAGCTGCGCAATAAAAATTTGTTAGACATCAAGAATGGAGACGACAACAGAAACAAAAGAAGACAATGAGATTTACTCTTAAGGAGCTCGTTCTCGGTGTGGAATCGACTACAGTGTGACTGAAGCCTCTCGCACTCCGATTCGGCAAGAACAACGCGGCGACCGATCGCCGCAAGCGAGTCAACAAGCGACTGCAAAAGTACAGAAGTAGAAGAATTAGAAGATATAAATTAGAGCCTGTACCCGATTGAATTCAATCAACTACAGCCTCGGGGGCTACTCCCATCGGGAGCACTGTCGTGCACCCGATAGAAATCAAGACGAAGAAAATAAAGCAAGATTTTGAGCCTGTAGCCGATCGCAAGCAATCGACTACAGCCTCGGGGGCTACTCCCATCGGGAGCACTGTCGAGCACCCGATACAAATTCGAAGACAAACTACAAAGTTTACCTGGCCCGTGGCGCGAGAGAGAGGATCTGCGGAGCTGTCCGTCGCTTCTTTCGAAGCTGAATTCCTGGCGGCAAAGCTAGGAGCTTCACGTTCCGCAGTCGCTGCATTGGGGGCTGCGCTGGGAGAATTCTGGACGGTGCCAGCATTGGGAGCTCCACCCGCAGTTCCTGCTTTGTTCCTCTTTTTGGGAGGAACACAAGAAGCGTACCTGCGAGGGCTGATGGCCTGCACACTGCGGCAAAAAAGAACAAGGAATCAAACATAAAGCACAGAAGAAAGAACGTTCGACTAAGAACGGGGAAAATAACTTACTCGTCATCTTCATCTTCATCCAGCAAATCCGCGTTCCAAGCGGTTGCGATTACTGGGAATGAAGGCGAAGGGGCGAGGGAGCGAAGTGGAGTCGCGGAGATAGGGGCCTTCCCGGGCGATTCCTCTAAGGAATTATCCTTGGAGGTAGCCTCGTTATCGTCCTCTACCCGACGACGCTTGCAACGACGTAGGCCGCCATTCGAGCCCTCCGCGTCATCCGAAGAATCGTCCTCGGAGCTCGAGGAAGCATCGGCTACACTAGTATCGGCTAAGCCGTCCAGGTGACTCGCCAATAACTCCGAGGCGTCCTCTCCCACAACTGGCGGGTAGCAGTTCGCCACCGCTAAGCTCTACAAAGACGGAAGAGGGAGGCAAGAAAAATTTCAGTCGACCAAAGACTCAAAGCAAAGAAGAAAATAATGACGAACGGGAAGGATAAAACTAACCTCGGCTGGTGGAGGTTTCGAAGCGTCGAAGGCGTCGACTGAACAGTCGGGGAACTTCTCCCCCACCTTCAAGCTGGTGACAGCCGCGATTTTCTTCTCGAACTCAGCGTTCGAAAGTTCCTCGCGGCTCACTCGGCTAGGGTCTTCAGCGCCTTGGTATTCCCACATGGTGGAAGGCCTTTGCTGTAGCGGCTGGATCCTGCGCTTCAGAAAAATACTCGCCAGGTGCAGCCCGTTGAGTACCACTCCGGCGGTTTGATCCCGGAGAGCGGACACTCTTGCGAGTAGGGGCGTGACGACCTGGGTTTCTTCGGCTGACAGCTTGTGCGCCCAGGACTTCCGCCTCTTCAAAACAGCGAACGGGTGGAATTCCACGAGCCCACCCGAGCTGTTGTCGATGACGTAAAACCACTTTTTCCGCCAGCCTTGGGCGGAGTCGACGAAGTGCATGTTGAAGTAGCTGCTCTCCAGTCGCGCCTGGATCCCGAAGCCGCCTGTGCGCAGCGGCTCGCCAGGCTCGGAGTCCACCCGCGATTTCTCGCGGAAGATGCGAACTTTGAAGAGGGCCTTCCACAGCGCCCAATGAGGGAGAATGCCAAGAAAGCATTCATAGAACACGATGAAGCACGAAATGTGCTGCACCGCATTCGGAGGAAGATCGTGAAGCTGTATGCCATAGACATACATCAACCCGAGGAGAAAAGGATGGAGAGGGAAGGAAAGACCCCGAGACACGTGGTCCACAAAGACCACACGCTCGTTCGATTGCGGGTTTGGTACCTCTTCTTTCTTCCCGAGGCGCACCCGCTTCTCAGATTCAGCCGGCAGCAGCCCCTCCCGCTGCATCTCCTTGATGCTCTTCGCGGTGGTATTGGGGGAGCGCCAGTCGTCGGCCCGAGGTGCCGGTTGCGCGGAAACGTCTCCGGATGCGGAAGCGGCAGCACCACGTCTTTTGCCTCCGGCCATGGCTAGCAGTGTGAGCTCGAGCGCAAGGAAGAAGATGAGCACGAGGAAGAAGATGGTTGAAGGCAAAGGCTGGGAAAATTTTACCGCAGCGCTAAGTCCCGTATTTATACACGAAGCGGGTCAATCTCAGCCACTCGATGTGCTACGTGGCACGTATCGCAGCCACCACGTGTGAAGATGAAACGAAGGGGCGGTGAACGATGTTCCGTGCCACGATCTTAACAGAAGATCGTGCGCATTTACTGCGCAGTTCGCGTAAAAAACGGAGACGGCGTCTCGTTTCCCGGTCAAAAAGCTGACTAGGTGGGCCAGCCCATCTGCTACCACTCCGTCACGTCCCATCGGGAGGAGAAGAGTGCGCCATGACGTCATGGCACGCATCATAAAATTCAAGAACTTTCGAATGGACAATTCAAACACGAAAATAGCTTCGTATGAAATTCCTTCGACTAAAGGCAATTCCTTTACGAATAAATCATGGAGCAAGACCTCTTTTAAACAAGAGAATCAACCTATACACGAAAACTCTTTCGTATAGGCGCAACAGTCCAAACATGAAAACTCTTTCATATGGGCACGACTATCTACAGTACGAAAACTCTTTTGATTGAGTCTTAAACAATCATTCGGGTAGAAAGAACCTACCTCCATTCACGCATGATATTTCTACATCATAAAAATCTAGATTGTTTAGCCGACTAGGCACATCCGGATGCCATATTCTTCGAATATGAAGGTAAGACCCAAAAAGATCTTTCTTAAGGGCCTGGAATCGCACTCGAAAGCTGCGTCCTCCGGTATAGTTCCGTGTCAACAACACGAAGAAAAATCCTAGCGGACGCGCCGGGTACCCTCATAGGTTAAGTTCGACTCGATAAGTCCACAACGGCCCAGTCGCAACAATCACCTTATCGGGTTCGAGTCGGAGGTCTCGAATCCGTGTAGGCCAGGAATGTTTTTGCCCTAGTCGCAATTAATTGGCCCTGATCTCTCGGGAGAGCCAAGCTACTGTGCCGCATCCTTCTGCAAATAAAGCCGCAATAACAGGCACCTAAGTCGCTCGACACTCGAGCATAAGGACTCATTGCACAGGGAACACACCCTTCAAAACAGTAAGCAACCAAGTTGTTTATTCAAAAGGAAAAGCAAGGCCAAAAAAGGTTTGACCGTCTACTCGACTGGGAAATTCCCACTCGAGCAAACGCTCGGGGGCTACTGACAAAGATATGGATTCTGAATCCTGCGGATAAGGACACCCCCTCTCAGGCCCAAGGTGAAGGCCCAAGAAGAGGAGCCCTTGGAGTACTCCAGAAGGCCCACGTGAAGCCCACCCGCACTAAACTTGCGGGTTAAGTTAGAAAACATGTAACCGACCTAGCTAGGGTTGGAGTCCTCTCCGGGTAGAACTCGAGACCTGGCCGCCTATATAAGGCCAGGAGAGCCCCCGAGAGAGGACCAAGCAATACCGCACGACCAAAAGCCTTGAACTCGAGACCTACTCTCGATTCGAGCACAACCTTTGTAACCGATCTAATCATCAATACAGATCGACAAGAGGCAGGAGTAAGGGTTTTACCTCTACGAGGGCCCCGAACCTGGGTAAATCTCGCCCCCTGTCTAGCCGACGATTCCACCAGCGCTCATGGGTTCTCCTAATCGAAACCCGATAGGTTCATCGAAGGGATTTGTTGAGTCAGGGATTCGACACCCCCCCTCTCTTCTTGATAAACAGCTTGTCCCCAAGCTAGAGCCGCAGGGAAACGGCTGCGTAACTCCTCGCGATCCTCCCATGTTGCCAATGCCGCCTCCCCTGATGACAATTGGATCAAGTCCCGACGCACAATCTTGTTTGCTTTCTTCCTCCAACGAGATGACATTACCTTCTGTGGGAAGTCCAGCACATCAGTAACACTGGGAAGTTTAGAGGAACAGGGTGTACCGTCTTTCAGAGCCTTGCGTAGGAGCGAAACATGGAACACGGGATGAACCGTAGATCCTTCTGGAAACTGCAGCTTGTATGATGTCTCACTGATCCTGGCCAGTACTGGAAATGGGCCGTAGTATTTGAATAACAGTTTGTGATTAGCCCTCGGCGCCACAGATGCTTGTATGTACGGTTGCAGTTTGAGAAAAACAGAGTCACCGACTGCAAACTCCCTGAATATTCTATTCTTATCTGCGTACTTCTTAATCAGTTGTTGTGCTCTCAACAGATGCACTCGCAGCAGATCATGAATTACGTGGCGTTCTGCTATCCAGGTCTGCACATTGACAATAGGAGAATCCCCAGGTGCCTCTATCCTCCAATGACGTGGCTCGTGCCCATAAAGTACCACAAACGGGGATGAGTTCAGAGTAGCATGGTGGTTGGTGTTGTACCAGTACTCAGCCATCGACAACCAACTGCTCCATTTCTTGGGACAAGCATGGACAAAACAACGCAGGTAGGTCTCTACACATTGGTTCGGTCGCTCTGTCTATCCATCTGTAGCTGGGTGATACGCTGATCTCATCTTCAATTCTGTACCGATGGCTTGAAACAAGTCCTGCTAGAAGTGGCTTGTGAACACTGGGTCTCTGTCAGACATAATCATCTCTGGCAGGCTATGCAATTTGTACACGTTGTCCACAAACAAGGTTTCCACTTTAGCTGCTTTGTATGGATGCGACAGGGGTATAAAATGCCCATACTTCGAGAATCGATCTACTACCACCAAGATGCAGTTGAACTGACCTGACTGTGGCAATCCTTCGATGAAATTCATGGTGATATGCTGTCATGGTTTCCTGGGTACATTTAATGATTCCAACAATCCTGGGTATTTGACCCTCTCAGGCTTTTCTTGTTGACATATCTGGCAAGATTGGACCCAGAGTTTAATCTTCTTTTTCATTCCAGGCCAAGAAAACAACTGCTTGATTCGCTTGTATGTGACTGGGGGCACCAGAATGGCCCCCCCAAAGCACTTGCATAGAATGCCGAGAATATTTTGAACTGCACTGTTGAGTTGATGCCCACCCAAATATGCCCATTATGTCTGATAAGGTTCTTATCCAGAGAAAACTGGGGTTGAGATTCACTGTCCACTGCCAATGCTGACAATATCTTAATAGCTACAGGGTCCTGCTGATATCCTGCTATTACATCAGATAGCCATGCTGGATAGCACATTGAAACAGCTGATACTGTCATGCAGATATCATGATTCTTCCTTGAGAGAGCGTCCGCTGCTGCATTCTCTTTTCCTTTGTGATAAACAATTTGATAACATAACCCCAGTAATTTGGCAAAATCCTTCTGTTGCCAAGGAGTGTTTAGTCTCTGCTCCTCCAGGTGGACCAGGTTGCGTTGATCTGTGTGAATGACAAATTCTGCATGCTGTAAATAGGGTCTCCAATGTTCTACTGCCAGTAAGATTGCCAGACACTCTTTTTCATAGGTAGATAAGCCACTATTTTTAGGGCCTAAAGGCTTGCTCAAGTAGGCAATTGGGTGTCCTTGTTGATGCAGTACGGCTCCAATTCCCTGCGCACTTGCATCTGTCTCCAATATGAAAGTTTTGCTAAAATCAGGTATAGCCAATACCGGTGCAGTAACTAGGGCTTTCTTTAGGACCTAGAATGATGTATCAGCGACACTGCTCCATTTGTACATTGTGTTTTTCTTGAGTAACTGAGTTAGTGGCCTAGCAATCACCCCAAAATGTCTGACAAATTTCCTATAATACCCAGCCAGTCCTAAGAACCCTCTCAATTCCTTGACATTAGCAGGTGTCTTCCAGTTTTGAATTTCTTTGATCTTGGATGGATCGGTAGATACTCCATCTCCGCTGACAATGTGTCCAAGATAAGCCACACTTTTCTGGGCAAAAGCACATTTAGACATCTTTACTTGCCAACTGTCTTTCCTGAGCATACCCAACACACTGGACAAGTGAGCAACATGGTCTTCCAATGTTTTGCTATAAATTAAGATGTCATCGAAGAAAACCAATGCATACTTCATTAACACTGGTTGCAATGTTTCATTCATGGCACTTTGAAAGGTAGCTGGAGCCCCTGACAGACCGAACGACATCACTTTGTACTCATAATGACCAGAATGAGTATAAAATGCAGTTTTATACTCCTCTCCAGGCGCCATTCTTATCTGATGGTAGCCTGCTCTCAAGTCCAATTTGGAGAACCAGTGTGCACCAGTTAATTCGTCAATAAGTTCATCTATAATGGGTACTGGGAACTTTCTAGGTACATTCATAGCGTTGAGCCGCCTGTAATCAATGCATAGGCGCCATGTCAAGTCTTTCTACTGCACCAATATAGCTGGGGAACCGAATGCACTGGTGTTATGTTGAATGACACCAGATTTAAGAAGTTATGCCACCTGTTTCTCGATCTCATCTTTAAGTGTTGGAGTGTGTTTGTATGGTCTTATCTGAACTGGTGAGCCCCCTCAATCAATTGTATCTGGTGGTCATACTTCCTCTACGGTGGTAAGCCATTTGGTTCAGCAAACATATCTTGAAATTTGTTTATCACAGACTGTATTTCTGGTGGTAAGTGTGTGTCTTCAGAAGACTTCTCTTCAGTAACAGGTCGAATAAGGAGTAATTGTTCCAGGTCATCGCTCTTGGACAGGCCCACTAACTAATCCACTGAAATTTCTTGGCAAATTGTATCCTTATCCCCCAAACCTTGTAAAAATACAGGCAGCCCATTATTAGATACGTTGAGCCTTTTGGTGGGCCAATCCACATTCATGGGGTTGTGCTTGTATAACCAATCCTGGCCCAAAATGATATAAAAAATGCCTAGCTGCAGGAACTTGAAATTGGTAGAGAAATCATGCCCTTGAAAGGTCCATTGACAGTCGACAACCTCTTCAGTGCATTGCAATTCTCTATTGTCGGCAACCTTTACTTTGATAGGATCCTGCACTGTTGTTTCCTCTTGAAACATTTCCTTCAAATTACTGTTGATGAAAGAGGTAGTACTACCAGAATCCACAAGCATCAATACTGGTTCCCTTTTATATATCCCTGCAACAAGAGCACTGATGGAGACTTCACTGTTTCTGACATAGAAGAGGCCATTGCATGGACTGAAATACAACAGTTAATTTCATTCACCACTGGTGCCTCTTGTTCTTCACCCATTCCCAAGGCATCTTCACCCACAATTCCAGCAGTTCTTCCACAATATGTAGCTGGATGGTTTTGGGACACACATGCTCCCTACTGAATTTCTCCCCACAAGTGAAACACAATCCCTTGGCTCTCCTATAATTTCTGAGAGACTGCAATTTAGACAGATGATCACCACTGTTCCTTGCAGCTTCCTGTCCTCGTTTGTCAGCACCAGCAGTGTTAGCAGGCATGTGAATGGCCTTAGCTGGTGGTAGTGGCAGAGGTAACGACTTGCTCTTGTAAGGATATTCAGCATAACGGTATCCAGTAGGCCTAACACTCTCAGCAACTTCCTCCTATAACAATGCCAGAGCGCACGTAGAATCGAGATCTAGAGGTCGTTGCACCATCACCACGGCTCAAATATCATTTTTCAATCCCTCGATGAAGCGAGTCAAAAAATAGAGAGGATGAATAGCATCAGAATAAGCTATGAGATTGTTCATAAGGTTCTCAAAACGTTCAATGTAATCAGTAACAATATCATGTTGTCTCAAGGTGTAAAACTGTCTAATCAACATTTGGTGTCGATTCCTACCAAACCTAGTGCAGAGCAAAGCGCAAAATGAGTTCCAATCTAGACTTCCTAATTTTTTTCTAACTGAATGCAGCCACACCTTAGGTGATCCTACGAAATTCAATGTGGCCATTGGTACCCAATAAGACTCGTGGGTAGCAAACATGCCATAGTACTGCTCTGCTAGGGTTTGCCACATCTGTGGGTTGTCACTATCAAATACAGGATACTGAAGAGAAGGATTGGCCTGCCCTATCTGAGATGACAGTTGATGTGCAGAACACTCAACTTCAGAGAAATTAGAGCGTTGATGGATTGGAGTTTGGAAATTGACCGTACCCAGGGTCATTCGAACCCCAGCAACCACTCCCCGATGAAGCAGTAGGTCGCCGTGGCCTTGCCCTGGACTGGTCCCCATCGGTGGCGCGCCGAGCAGTGAGATAACCGTCAATGTGTGGGCATCAGAAGCCACAGCTGCTGCCGGGTCCACTTGCTTCGTCGGAAGGGGATCGACGAGCGTAGTCCGCGCCGCCGCCTGTTGCTGGAGCGCGCCGCTGCCTGTTGCTGGAGCGCGACGACGGCGGACTGAAGTGCATCCACCCGTCCCTCGAGTTGGGGGCGCCATGCGTTGAGGTTTGGCGATGTTGTCGAGGAGCGATTCGACCTTCTCTGAGCGGCTGATCTGCCGATCCTCCGCAGCGTTGAGCAAGCCCTGGAGTTGCTTGAAGAGGTCCAAGTTGGAGAGCTCGGGTTCTGGCATGGTGGCCTGCCTCTGCTCACCGATTTTCCGCTGGTGGCGGGTTTCGATGATGGACTCCATATCTGATGAACGGAGGGATTGGTGGTCGGTGGTGGGCTTGGCTCTGATACCAGGTGTGAGGTATCGTCTAGGGTTTCACTCAATTCAGTAGCACACAGATACAATCGCCAATGGCGAGTTCAATTTCAGAGGAAGGAGACGGGGAGGAGAAGCAAGGACAGGGACACGAGAGTCTTTCGCTCTGATCCTTCACTGGATAACGTTCTCTCCACACTCGGGTCCTTAAGTACTAATTGGCCCAGGCCGGCCCATAGCACCTGGGGTTGGGCCGCCTCTGTCGTTGTGGCCTGTGAGCTCCGTTTGAATCTCCCGCCGATGCCGTTGGTGCCTGTAGCTCGCCAGCCTCTTGTCGTGGTAGATGTGTACCCATGACATCCTCACGTGGGAGGAACTCCCCGGGTGGATGGGGCGGCCGTGCTAGAGCCCGTAGCGTGCGTCGAACTCAGGTGCGGGGGGAGGCAATCCATGGCGGCAGATGCGATGTAGATGGCGGATTCGATTGGTAGGTTGCTCACCGAAGGCGAGAAATCGAAGTGAATTGCGGTGGCAGGGATCTAGGTCAAGGGTTATGACCTCTATCCGCGAGGGCGAGCCTCTATAAATAGGGGCCGACCGCGTCGATTTGGCGGGCCCTATAAACACAATACAGGCCAGACCATAGATACGGTGTCTACTCGGGCCAAAAAAACAGGATCAAGCCGTAAAAGCGCTGGAATAATAAGGATCACATGTTTTTAAGGGGTCCGCTAGAGATGCTCTTAGAATCTGTATAACAGGGATAAGAGGCAAAACTCCGCTGGTGTTTTCGATCCAGAACCCCATGCGCAGAACAGAACCGTATAAACAAACTGTATAACCAAAATTAAAATTTCCCGAGAGAAATTCAACGCGATTTCATCTTCGACACTTCTAGTTCATCATCATGCAAACATTGTCTTTTACAGAAGTACTAGATTAAACGGTGCCGCCCTCCCTATCTAATCTGAAATTTGGGTGACGAGTTCACCGGGACCGTACGGGAGCGGCAGCACCATTATCGACAGCGACGGTCTACTCGTCGCGGTCGAGGTCGACGAAGACCTCCTCATGCTTCCTCGCCTCGGTGGCCCTACTTCACCGTCTTCTCTTGCTGCTGCAGCTAAGCGGTGATGCCCTGCTCGAGGAGGACGTTGTTGCATTCCTCATCGAGGCGGCACCTCTTGGCCGCATCCTGCTCCTCCAGCTCGCTGCGCTAGCGGATGACACCGAAGACGTGCTCGAGGATGTCGTCGGAGAGAAGTCCTCGGGCCCGACGCGCCCTTGAACGCCGCCTGGTCGTAGGCCTCGAAGGCCTCCTCGAGCTCGAGCCACCATAGCTGCAGCGGGGAAATGTCGGGCGGAGCTTCCCTTGTCGGCAGAGCTCCTGGCACATGAGGAACTCCCCGTGTGGATGGGGCGGCCGTGCCGGAGCCCATGGCGCACGTCGAACTCCTCCATCTCGCGGCAGAGGTACGCCGGCGGGACCAACCGGCCCTGCGACGAGTACCTCAGCACCGCGGGCTTCCTCGCGCCGTCGAAGGTGACGCCGCACCTTCGCTCGGCGGCTACGTGCGAGGGAGGCGATCCATGGAGGCAGGTGCGGTGGAGGCGGAAGATTTCTCACCGGCGGCGAGAAATTGAAGCGGATTGCGACGTCAGGGGGATCTAGGTCGGGGGTGCGACCTCTATCTGTGAGGGCGAGCCTCTATTAATAGGGGTCGAACGCGTAGATTTGGTGGGCCCTATCAACGCGACACGGGATGGCCCGTAGATACGGTGTCTACTTTGGCCACAAAAATGGTCTCAACCCATAAAAGCGCCGGAAAAATAAGGGCCTCGAATTTTTAAGGGGTCTGCTAGAGATGCTCTAAGTTAGAAAACTCACGGGTGTCTAAGCGGGGGGTGCGACGGCGTGGTCGAGCAGAGGTGGCGGTGGTGCTGGAGGGCACTGACGTTGTCCTGGTGGCAACGGTGTGGCGGCTCTGCGGCGGGGACGGAGCTCGTGCTTGCTGTGGTCGGGAACGGCTGTGGCTGCTCGGACCCATCCGGCAAGAAGAAGACCTCGGCGCGGTGTTCATCGACTGGGGCGGCGACGGTTGAACGGTGGAGGGTGTGGAGGCGGGGATGAGGCGGTGGAGGGTGCTAGCCGGTGAAGGATTATGGCAGGGGCGGCTTGGCCCAGGTCTGGGCCTAGTGGGCCCGATCTGGGTTTAACGGGCCCGGTCCCCAGCTCGTGTCTTTGGCCGACCCGGTCTGCTGGATGGCAACGGTGACCTCGGCACTTCAGCATGGTGGCGGGCAAAAGATCATCTTCCGTTTTGATAATTGATGACAATATAACTATTAGACTAATATCTATTAAGAGCATTTGCGGGTTTTATTTGATATCTATGAAAATGTCCAGGTTCTTCAAATATATGTTCTCAAAGGGTTACAGAAATCATTCTAAAGGAAAGGGCTCGAAGAGACAAAGCTGGGATGATATTTTTACAAGTAGCGGAGGCACCGGTGAAACCACCGGAACCTCCGCCCCGTTCATTTTCCCAGCTGCTCCCAGGCGCCCGCCTCCGGTGGAGCCTCCGGTGCTACCTCTGCCAAAAACACCTTTGGGGGCATAAGAGCGGAGGCTGCAGCGGAGCCTCCGGTGGGCGGAACCTCCGCCCAAACCACCGGAGCCTCCGCCGGTTCCACTTCACTACTGTGGGGCTGGCCTCCGGTGCTATCTCCGCTCAAAGTGCCTTCGGGTGCATATGAGCGGAGGCTGGGGCGGAACCTCCGGTGGGCGGAACCTCCACTGGGACCACCGGAACCTCTGCCACTGAAGATTCCAGATAAGGAAGAAGGTGTCACGCGAGCGCGCGTGAGTGAAGACCACAGGAGCCTCCGGGTGCTGCGTGGGCTGCCCAACGGCCAGGTTGGGGAAGGGGTATTTAAAGCCCTTCCCCTACCTCATAAATGCTAAGCTTTGCCCACTCTCTCTCCTAGCCATTAATGAAAGCTTCAGCCTCCTAGATCTCCCTCTCCAACCACCCAATCACTCCGTAACTTTGTGGAGAGCTAGAGGAGACCTAGATCAGTGATTCCACCAAAGGAATTTCAAATCCATCCACCACATCCTAGTAGATCTAGAATCCTACTTGAGGCCTAGAAACCTTAGTAGATCTTGTTCTTGTAGCTTCCACCTTGTTGCAAAGAAGCTTCAGATTGTTTGAGAGCCTCCATCCATCTTGTGGAGTGTCCTCAAGCTCATGTAAATGTTTGGTCAACGCCTTCAAGTCGACCTCATAGTGGAAACGAGAATCTCCCTCACCGGAGAATCTCAAGGAAAATAAGGTGTGCACAATCGTGCTATTGAGGAGCGCCTAGGTGGCTCCCCGCCTCTCCAACGTAGATGTACTTCTCTTGAGAAAGAACTACGGGAAACATATCCTTGTCTCCTTATTTACACTTGTGGTTTATCTTGTTACCTTTCGTTTTACTTTTGTTGCGTATTTTTCTTGTATCACATAGGTTGCTCACCTAGTTGCACATCTAGAGAACCTTGTCTTATCTTGTTTAGCCCTAATTAAAAGGAAAACAAGAAAAAATGGTAGTTAACCTATTCACGTCCCTCTACTTGACCATAGTGCAGTTTCAATTGGTATCAGAGCCTCGGCTCTTGCTAAGGGCCTAACCGCCTAAGAGTATAATGGTCAATGAAAATGAGCCCGACGGTTCTAATGCGGAAATCGCCAAAATGACCGACACTATAACTAACCTACAAGAAGCGGTTGGAACTCTCCAAACCAAATTGTCCAAGGTTAGTTCTAGTGTTGGTTTGGAGGTTTCTAGCATAAAGAAGAGTTGAAGCTAGGCATAGCTCATGAGGAACTTGTTGAGCGTCATGGAAAACTAGAAAAGGAGTTCACGTCTCTTAAAGAATTCCATGACAAACTCACCATGTCTTGAAATAAGCTTCTAGCTCAACAATCTAATAAGAAAGTGACATTTTCCTCTAATAGCATTGTTATCATGCCTACCTCTTGTACTTCTACTAACTTTGTAGGAAGAGAGAAAATTCTTGATGACACCATAAGCTCTCAAGGAGCTAAGAAAGGGAAGGAAGGACTTGGCTTTGTTGCCAAGTCAAAGAAGAAAACCAAGAATGTCACCTCTTCCTCTCAGAATGTTGTCTTTGTGAAAGAGGGAGAGGTGACCAAGGAGAAGGAGACCAATGCCGTGGTGGGTGGTGATACCTCTAGGGGAAGCATCACTCACAACGACTTTGCCGGAAAATATAACCCCTCTTATGTTCTCATGAAATCTAGAGATGGTCATGTTTACGCTACATACGTTGGTACTTCTTATGGTGATGATTATCATTGGACTATTTGGGTTCCTAAGACCCTTGTTACTAACAAAAGAGGACCCATTGAAGGATGGTACCTAAATAAAGAAATTGATCTCTTGTAGGGAAGTGCTTCCGGATTGGGTAGATGGACGGTGGATAGTGGTGCATACCAACATATGACCGGAAGCAATGACGCAATGAGTAATCTTGAACCTCCATTACCTCATCTCAATTGCGTCACTATTGGTGATAATTCCGAAATTAAGATATTGGGACGAGGCAAGGTGGCCATCTCAAATGATTTATCAATTGAGAATGCTCTCCTTGTTGAGTCCCTTGGTTACAACTTGATGTCCGTTCTTCAACTTGCAAATCGTGGTTTTACCTCTTTCTTCAATAAAGAAGAATGTGATTGTCCCTTGGGAAACGCCTCTTAAAGTAGCCTTTGTTGGGTTTGTCGAGAACAACATGTATGTAGTGGACTTCTCTAAAGGAGACACGTGTGCCGCGACATGCCTAATGGCTAAAGTTGATGTGGGTGGCTTTGGCATCGCCGGTTAGCCCACACCAACATGAGAATGTTGCATGACCTTAAAAGTGGCAATCATGTTCTAGGACTAACCAAGGCTAAGTTTGCTAAAGATCGTGTGTGTAGTTCCTGCGCCTTTGGAAAGCAACATGGAGAACTTCACCCAACCAAGATTAGTATCTCCACCACAAGAATTATCGAGCTCATTCACTTAGATCTCTTTGGTCCACTATCTTATGATAGTATCGGAGGAAAGAAGTATTGCTTGGTGATTGTGGATGATTATTCAAGATATTGTTGGGTGTATTTCTTCAAGAGGAAGAGTGAGACTCAAAAGAGAGTCATCGAGTTCATCACTCTAGTGGAGCGCCAACACAATGCTTCCATATTGGCCATCTGGAGTGATAATGGCTCGGAGTTCAAGAACTATACTGTTGAGGGTTTTCTTAGTGAAGAGGGCATTGCTCATCAATTTTCCACTCCCTATAACCCTCAAAAAATGGTGTTGCGGAAAGAAAGAACCGAGCTTTGATGGATGCGGCTAGGACAATGACTGTGGAGTTCTCTTCTCCTTATAACTTTTGGTCTGAAGCCGTCTCCACCGCTTGTCATGCTACCAACCGGTTATATCTCCGCAAGATCTTGAACAAGACTCCTTATGAGATTCTCACGGGCAAGAAACCATAGGTATCTTACTTCAAGGTCTTCGGTTGCAAGTGCTTCATTCGCAAGAAAGGTAAACGTTTGTCAAAGTTTGAGACCAAATCTTATGAGGGTATCTTTGTTGGCTATGCCACAAATGCTCACGCCTATAGAGTCTAAAACAAGTCCACCGGACAAGTTGAAGAAGCTATAGACGTGGTGTTTGATGAGGATAACGGCTCCCAAGGGGGGCGTATAGATCATGATGTTGTAGGAGATGCAATTCCTCCCATCGTCATAAGAAGAATGGGGATTGGTGAAATAATTCCCATTGAGGGTTACTGGATGACGGAGGGAGAAGGACTATGCCCCACTCAAGTGGAGCCTTTGACTACACCCATTGATACAAAAGCCACCCAACAAGATGCACCAAGCCCTCAAGCTAATGATCAAGGCCAAGCAAGTAATCAAGGCCAAGCTAATGATCAAGGCAAAACTTTTCATCAAAGTCACGATCAAAGTCCCATCATTCTTGAGAGAGCTCAACCTAGTGGTGATCCTTCACCCATTAATGATCAAGGCCAAGATGAAGATGGACATGTCTCCGATGAAGAAGGTGATTCTCAAGCAATATCCAAAGAATCTTTGGAGGAGATACTAGCTCGTAGAGCAAAGAGAAGGCTAGAGAATCTTGAACGAGCGGGTCACACGGAGGACAAGATACTTGGGCAAGTTCGTGGAAGGGTTGTCACTAGGAAGCAATTGTCGGATTTTAGCAAGGCTCATGATTTTGTCTCTTTCATTGAACCCAAGAAGGTCTATGAAGCTCTTGAATATCAACATTGGCTTGAAGCCATGCATGATGAACTCAATAACTTCGAGCGCAACAAAGTGTGGAAGTTAGTGCCAAGACCCAAGGATTGCAAGAATGTTATTGGCACCAAATGGGTGTTGGATTGCAAGAATGTTATTGGCACCAAATGGGTGTTCAAGAACAAGCAAGACAAAGATGGTATCGTCATTCGCAATAAGGAAAGATTGGTGGCTCAAGGGTTTTCTCAGGTCGAAGGTGTTGATTTCGGTGAAACCTTTGCCCCCGTAGCTTGTCTTGAATCCATTCGCATCTTACTTGCTTATGCATCTCATCATAACTTCAAGTTACAACAAATGAATGTTAAGATTGCTTTCCTAAATGGTCCCATTAGTGAGTTAGTATATGTCAAGCAACCTCCGGGTTTCGAAGATCCCAACCACCCTGATTATGTCTATAAACTCGATAAGACACTCTATGGGCTTAAACAAGCTCCACGTGCATCGTACGAGCATCTTAAAGAATTTCTAGTGGATCGTGGGTTTAATGTTGGTTTAATCGATCCCACCCTCTTTACCAAGACGGTTGGAGGTGACTTGTTCATATGCCAACTCTATGTGGATGACAAAATTTTGGGTCTACTAACACTTTGTTAAATGAAGAGTTTTGCAAGCTTATGACCGATAGGTTTGAGATGTCTATGATGGGAGAATTGAAGTATTTCCTTGGCTTTGAAGTGAATCAATATCATGAAGGAACTTTCATCAAACAAGACAAATACACTCAAGACATGCTCAAGAGATTCAATATCCATGATGCCAAGCCTATGAAGACTCCCATGTCCATAACCCTTGACTTGAAACCCGACCCCAACGGTAAAGAGGTAGATCAAAATGTATACCGCTCCATGATTGGCTCTTTGCTTTATCTTTGTGCATCTAGACCGGATATCATGTATAGTGTAGGTAAATGTGCAAGGTTTCAAGCCTCTCCGAGGCAAAGTCATTTGGAAGCGGTTAAACGAATCTTTCGATATTTAGTTCATACCCCAAATTTTGGTATTTGGTACCCCAAGGGTTCAAGTTTTCAGCTCATCGGGTATCCGGATGCGGATTATGCGGGAGAGAAGACGGATAGGAAGTCCACATCCGGGGTTTCCAATTTCTTGGCCGCTCCTTAGTGTGTTGGTCTTCAAAGAAGCAAAACTGCATTGCTCTCTCCACCACCGAGGCCGAGTACATCTCCGCGGCAAGTTGTTGTGCTCAATTGCTTTGAATGAGGCAAACCTTGAAGGATTATGTTATTCATTTTGACAAGGTGCCTCTTCTTTGTGACAATGAGAGTGCTATCAAGATCTCCTACAACCCCGTTCTTCACTCCAACACGAAGCACATTGAGATCTGTCATCATTTTATTCGGGATCATGTTGAGAAGGATGATATTGATCTCTCATATGTGTCAACCAAGGATCAACTTGCCGATATCTTCACGAAGGCCCTTGATGAACCAAGATTTCGAGCTTTGAGGAATGAACTGAATGTCATCGATTCATCCAACTTCACTTGAAACCTTGCATACGTACCTTCATTATATGTGTTACTAGATTTGGATGTAGGCATGGACATAGGGAGAGCATCACTCAACTCATGAGTGTACACTCCTCTTATTATGCGAAAATCAATTCGTCATTGCATATCTAGTTATTTTGAGACTCGTTGTGCTTAATTGTGAGTAGTACTCTTGGACCCAAGATACATCTTCGCTGTGTCAAAGTACACACTCAAACATGGTGGCCACGGCCACCGACCTCCTACTCACGGAGTTGATTTTATTTTGGCTCTTTCACGCACATACTATTCCCCCTTGACAACTTGTGCGAGTTTAGATTTTACTCCTTTGCATCTTGCGAACCCACATCAAGTAATGTCTCTCGTATGACGGTTACAACTATCCAACCCAAGCTCCCTTTGCCCAATAGACCGTTTCCATCTAAATGCTCTCGTTTTTCTGATCTTGGTGTACTGAGACTGGGTCTGGCGGAACCTCCGGTGAAACCACCGGAGGCTCCGCTGCGCCTGTCCACCGGAGCCCACCGGTACCTCCGCTGGTGCGAATCTCGCCCAGCGGACCCGTACCAAACCGCACCGCGTGGACATGGGGCGGAACCTCCCGTGAAAGCACCGGAGCCTCCGCCCGCTGCGGTTCCGCGGGGATAAGGGTAGGGCGAGTGGGTCAAAAAGATCCTAGATCTCATTTTCCCCACTCGCCCCCACTCCTCCTCCTCCAAACCGTCGCCGCCTCCTTCGTCTCCGCTACCGGGAAGAGAACTCCACCGCCGGGAGGGCCTTCTCCTTGCCTTGGATTGCTCCGGGATCTTCTTCCTCCTTCACTTCTCACCATGGATGCGGGTATGTCGCTCTCTCTCTCCCATCTCGTTGACGGATGGGGAAGCACTAGGAGCCACATGTTCTTCACATCTAGATGAATGGAGTTAGGTTTTGGAGTAGGAAATCACGAGTACCAACCCTGGAAACCTAGATTTTGAGTATTATGCATGAATTACCTCAGTTCATAGGGTGGATTTGGTTCATATGCCCTACCTCGCTGTTATTCATCCCTAATATTCCTCATATATTTGTTTCTTAGATTTGTGCGTCATATAAACTTGAGAATTATCTCTTCATTATGCTTTTCTCTCTATATTTCTTTCATAGATGCATCCGGTTCCAAGGGCAAGGGCCCTCGCACCAAGAAGATGGCCGTTCGCAAGGCACCAAGAGTTGATGAGATTGAGGAGACGTTGGATCCCTCTCAGACCAAGCGCAAGCCAAGATTCCCGGCCCCAGAGAAGACATTGCCTCACAAGGATAAGTACGCCTCTCAAGTATCCAAGGGTGTGTTCTTGGAGACTCGTCGCGAGAACCCGTACATTGTTGACCGAGATTGTCTGATGCCACAGTTTCGGGGTCGAGACACAAGATTCCACACCGTGTTTCAAGCTCAAATATATCATGAGATCCTTATGTGGAAGCCCAAGGAAAATGTTGCCCCTCAACATGCTATCAACTTTGGTCATATGGAAAGGAAGCCCGACTACTTTGGAGAAGCCCTAGGAATTGTTGATGCCTTCGGTCTTGCTCCCATTATGCAAGTGCAACAAGACTATGATGAGGGATTGGTCTGCGAGTTCTTGGCCACAGTGCATCTTGCCAATTAAACCGAGCGTCATCTCATTTGGATGACAAAGGGACATAAGCTCACTATCAAGTGGTCCGAGGTTGGAGTTCTTCTTGGTGGCTACCCGGATCATGGACCTTTTGCTGGTGGCCCTCAGTTTGACAGTGAGTGGTTCCGTGTGCACGCGCCCAATGCCTCCTCCATCTCCAAGGATCAACTTACACCTCTCTATCACTAGAAGAAGTTTGCCGTTGGTTTTTTCAAGGTCCTCTACCCCACCTATGACATTATGCTTCGCATCTATTGAGAGATTATCAACCCCAAGGCGGGAAACATTGATGAGATACAAGGCTTCCTCAAGAACCTCATGCTTCTTACTCATGAGAAGCGGCTCTCCGGTATGACTCAAAAACTTGACGTGCTCGATTATCTCTGGAATGAACTATGGCATGTCATTGTGCAAAGGAAGAATGTTTGCTTTGGGCCTTTCATTACAAAGATCATCTTGCATGTGTGGGAGAACAAGTTCCCGGAAGATCCTCTTGATGACACCCATTGGATCCCACACAAGGAGAAACGACTTCTTATCAAGGAACATACTGAGCCTGTTGTGCATCCCACTCCGGCTGCTCGCAAGGGCAAGGCGAAGCCACGGGTCATTGTTGATGAGGAAGACGAAGAAGAAGAAGTTGGTCCCTCTCGTCCTCCTTCTTCTGACAATGCCTTCAAGTGGATGGCTAGGGCTCTCAAGAAGGTGTTCCGAGTGAACAAGAAGATCGAGCAGCATCACTGGGAACTTCATTATGACAAGGAACTTAAGCACCGCAAGGCAGCACAGGCAGAGAGAGACAACTTCTTCGTGATGGTGGGGAAACCGTGGATTCTCCGGTTCAGGATAACATCACTAATTGGGACAAGTGGCAAGACAAGGACTCCAAAGGAAAACTCATTGAGTGGTCTGATGAGAAACCTAAAGGAGAAGTCACCAGCTCTCGCCGTTGCGCCCGTCCTCCTAGCATGGACAACTCCTCCCAGTGATCCTTGGGGCGTTAGCATAGGTATTTTCTCTCTTTTGGTATCTTGATGCCAAAGGGGGAGAGATATCTACTTAGGAGCGTTGGGGCATTTGCATGGGTTCTCTCTCAAGCCACCGTGTTTTCGATTTGCGTATTTTGTCTTGCTTGAGAGAGTTGGTTATTTGAAAACTTCGTTTGTTTAATTATTGTTCGATGTGAACTTCGTTATGCATTATGTGAGCTTGTGAACCTAGTACTTTAATTATATCACATGTTATGTGCTCCCTATTATGTGTGTTTAGCTATCTTCCTTGTTTAAATTCTCTCAACATGAAGGGAGCATATCTCTAGGGGGAGCTCCGTGCATGTTGTTCGTGTTCTAGCTATGCAAATGTTTATGTTGTCATCAATTACGAAAAAGGGGGAGAATGAAAGACCATCTTCCGTTTTGATAATTGATGACAACATAACTATCAGACTAATATCTATTTAAGAGCATTTGCAAGTTTTATTTGATATCCATGAAAATGCTCAGGTTCTTCAAATATACATTTTCAAAGGGTTACATAAATCATTCTAAAGGAAAGGGCTCGAAGAGACAAAGCTGGGATGATATTTTTACAAGTAGCGGAGGCTCCGGTGAAACCACCGGAACCTCCGCCCCGTTCATTTTCCCAGCTGCTCCCAGGCGCCCGCCTCCGGTGGAGCCTCCGGTGCTACCTCCGCCAAAAACACCTTCGGGTGCATAAGAGCGGAGTCTGCAGCGGAGCCTCAGGTGGGCGGAACCTCCGTCCAAACCACTGGAGCCTCCGCCGGTTCCACTGCACTATTGTGGGGCTGGCCTCCGGTGCTACCTCCGCTCAAAGTGCCTTCGTGTGGATATGAGCGGAGGCTGGGGCGGAACCTCTGGTGGGCGGAACCTCCGCTGGGACCGCCGGAGCCTCCGCCACTGAAGATTCCAGATAAGGAAGAAGGTGCCACGCGAGCGCGCGTGAGTGAAGACCACCGGAGCCTCCAGTGGAAACACCGGAGCCTCCGGTGCTGCGTGGGCTGCCCAACGGTCAGATTGGGGAAGGGGTATTTAAAGCCCTTCTCCTACCTCATAAATGCTAAGATTTGCCCACTCTCTCTCCTAGCCATTAGTTAAAGCTTCTACCTCCTAGATCTCCCTCTCCAACCACCCAATCACTCCGTAACTTTGTGGAGAGCTAGAGGAGACCTAGATCCGTGATTCCACCAAAGGAATTTCAAATCCATCCACCACATCCTAGTAGATCTAGAATCCTACTTGAGGCCTAGAAACCTTAGTGGATCTTGTGCTTGTAGCTTCCACCTTGTTGCAGAGAAGTTTTGGATTGTTTGAGAGCCTCTATCCATCTTGTGGAGTGTCCTCAATCTCGTGTAAAGGTTTGGTCAACGCCTTCAAGTCGACCTCATAGTGGAAACGAGAATCTCCCTCACCGGACAAGCTCAAGGAGAATAAGGTGTGCACAACCGTGATATTGAGGAGCGCCTAGGTGGCTCCCCACCTCTCCAACGTAGATGTACTTCTCTTGAGAAAGAACTACGGTAAACATATCCTTGTCTCCTTATTTACACTTGTGGTTTATCTTGTTACCTTTCGTTTTACTTCCGTTGCGTATCTTATCTTGTATCACATAGGTTGCACATCTAGAGAACCTTGTCTTATCTTGTTTAGCCCTAATTAAAAGAAAAGGAAGAAAAATTGGTAGTCAACCTATTCGCCCCCTTCTAATTGACCATAGTGCACTTTCAGCGGGGCTCGTCGGGGCTGATCTGGGCCTGACAGGCCATCTTGGGCTAGTCAGGCTGATTCAGGCCTGACAGGCCAGCTGCGTTCGGTCGGTGGCCGCCTATGGCGGCGAAGGACGTTCTCCTTCTATCGGTTGCGGGTACCGCCCTCGTGGGCCTGATGTTGTCATCGAACTACCTCACCTGATGGAGGGATGATAACCCGGTAGGCTAACACCAAGGTGTAACTCGGCCCAAAGGGCGCTGCGCAAGATACCGGCTTAGGGAAAAGGAGTTTCTAGAAGGCCCAAGCGTGTAGGCCCCATAACCCGGTTTGTGGGTTCCGATAGGGAAACTTAGAGTTTGTAAGCAGTGTCCGGGTAGGACTCCGAGTATGCCTTGGATGGTAAGCCAGGGGGTCCGGATATTATATAAGCCGGCCCCTAGGGTTAGATTAGACACAATCACACGAACACAAGATATTCGAATATCCTTTGTAACACAAGTATCGAGATAATATATTCAGATCGGAGACTCGGCGACTTGATTGCCGGCTACCAGATCGCATATCACCACAGTTTCCCTTGAGCTAAACCCTCTCCCAAACACCAGAGTCGAATTGCCCCAAGATAAGTTACCCCCGGTAACGTCTGCCGTGATTATCCCACGACATCACCCGACAAGTTGTTCTCGCAGTGCACGGTTGTCGGTACCTTGGCGCGAGGTTGTGGACGCCGGGGCGGCGGCCCTGGAAGGTGGACTGCACGAGCGTTTCTAGGGCAAGCGATGTGGCGGTAGTGATGGTCTCGCTCTTCGGTCATGTGGACGGCGAGAAGCGGGCAGTGAGGGGTTGGTGACGGCTACTCCCATATCGTGGTCGGGGGAATTTTCTCGAGATCAGTGGGCGGTCCGTCCGTGCGAATTGTGTGTGAAGGTTTTTCCGAGCGAAAGCTCTGCGCTCTAGCGCCAATGCCTGCGAGTACTGTTACCCTCTTGGGGGACGCGCATTTGTGGTTACCTTTGCCGCGTTAGTGCTCCGGGTGAAAACCCTTGACCATCCCAGTTTCGACGGCGGTGATGTGCTAGTCGTCGTGGAGCCTCGTTCTTTGAGTTCATTCCGGGGTTCTCGATGGCAAGTTTGGCTCTCCTTTGTGTTTTTCCTCTTCTATCTTTGACTGCTTGTAAGAGGTTTCCCTCATCACGTTGTATCGGTTCGGCCGTCGGACTTTATTTATAAAGCGGAGCGAAATCTTGTTTCAAGGATCCGACAAGACAATATTGATTGCTTGCAACGAGCAATGGTATTGTGACGCCATAACTCATGGTATTGTGACGCCATAACTCGCTGAAAGCTGGGCACTTTGACGTGCTGTCTCTCGCCCATGATGAAATTTTTGACTCGGTGGTGTTTGCCTCGGACAGGCAGACATCAAGCTCGGCTAGCTTTTCGTCACTTTCGTTTCACCATGTCAGACGATCGTGAAATGATTGCTTTCACCTTCACCCTCAAAATCTCATCATCGAGCAATAATAGTACAATTTACTAGATGTAGGTCACCGTCTCAAATACCTTGTGAAAATAAACAGGAGCTTCATCAACCAGAATTTATATATCCCAATGTGCTTATGATATAGCACCCAGCTGTTCTTTAGCTAGTGTGTATAATCTTACGAGGGAACTACTCCATGTATGGAGGTCGCAATGAGGAGTCTTCTTCCTCAGCCAGCCAGACAGGGACAACTAGAATAACTGTTTCTAACATTGCATCGGGCAAAATATGTGCCATTGAACATTAATCAGAATTCAGTTTCTAAAACACAAGCAGCTATTGTATCACACTGAAACTGAAATCACAATTCTGACTGCAACTCCACGAAAGTGACTAGACATATCTATAAAGTAAGTCATGTCTGGTAAGTTTCTCTGATGCACATAAATACTTCCAGTGCTCCAATTAATGATTTCTGATCCTAGCAAAAAGAACATTCATAGTTTCTCTGAAGCTTTGAAGTACATGAGCATCATAATTTCGACAATGCCAATAGCGACATCTTCCAATGCTCAAATGCAACTTATTTAATTAACTGTGCTATTTTAAACTGCCAAATACACAACTTTGCCAAGGGGCGCACATAATCTGAAAAGAAACTTGCCTTGGGATTTGTCCATTTCAATTCAAGCACCAGCCACATCCAACACCGAATAGCAATATGGCATTGCTGACATAGTTAATCAAATTGCATGACCATCTGACAATCCAAAATTCATATTTTAAGCATGAAATATGTCATTTAAAAAATATGAAAACTTTAAGCAAGGAATCAATTTGGAAACATCCTAAACTTTGGAATCAAACTAGTCTTCAGTCAACTTTATTTTTCGCCATTACGCGTGTGATTTAAACTTGCGCTGATGCTCATGCAACTTCTCAGCATTTCTTGTACGGCAAAGCAAAGAACTGCTACCAAAAATATATTACACATTCGAGAAAGTCAAAGCATGAAATATACAAAAGAAAAAATATTACACATTTGAGAAAATCAGATGCATGAAATATACAACAGAAAGAGATGCAAGGCAATCTAAAGAATAAGGTATGTCAGCTCAAAGGAGTAGACAAAACCCTACACACTGGGATTCTCAAGGGTTGTCCACTTAGTAGCACATGGAATGCATTTTCAAACGCAGCACAAATCTGGCACATCTACCACTGTTTTGTAAAAACTCTGCAATCCAGATATGCAATTCTGAAACTACATAGAGTGGAGAAGAGAAGCGAAACATACAAGATATGCAGTATTAAGCTCATTCAGAAACTTCATCATAAATGGAAAATAAAAAATACAGGCAATTTCTCTCGGTGGTCATGATGGGTTAGTGCGCATACGACAGGTCACGTGCCATGTACGGCATGCAAACGATGTACAGTTTCGATTTGGCTCTTGGTCATCAGACACATGTACCTAGAATGTGGGCCCAGCTAGGCAGAATCGGGAAAAATCTTAAGTGGGGTAAAATGTGACAAACAGGCCGTACAATGTGGCAACAAATTTTAAATTGGGTAAAACCTGTTAGAAGTATTACAAATAGAGGGTAAAAGGTTGGATTCACTCTCTACAAAAATGAAGACAATATTAACAAAATGTACTTTGACTTCAGTTTATCTTAGCTACTGATCTATGGCATAAAATGCAAACTTGAAGGCAGGTTACTGGATTTAGAGAGTGAATGCAAGGTATCTGCGCTTCTTGAGAGTTATACCTGTAATGGACTGGAGCAACTTGAGTTTTCAAGCATCTGATTCAGTGAATAAAAGTCTGATTCTTCATTACGTCAAATAATTGTGATGAGCTCGAACACGTTTACTCATATGGTTTATTTTCTCCCAAAGGAGCGAGTCATCATGAACAATTGGCAGTCCAGGAAGAGCAATATTTGCAACAAACAAACTGTAGTCAAGGACTGGCAGTGCTGTGAAAAACAACACTACTTTGCCCTGCTGTCTTCTTGATCCCAGCCTCATGCATCACCTCGCCCATTCTCGTAGCAGCATACCAGTTCCCATCTTCTAGATAAATATTCCTAATAGTCACATACTGATCGGATTGCTGAGGGCCAAGAGCCACTAGTTTCCGCCCAATCTCAGCAACAAGCTCTACATTCCCATGGAGCTTGCTAGCACCAAGAAGTGCACCCCACACAGAAGCATCGGGCATAAAGGGCATCCTCTCTATAGTCTTAATGGCCTCCATAAAACGGCCAGCGTGGCCTAAGAGATCCACAACACATCCATAATGGGCCATCAATGGAGTCACCTTGTAGTCAGTCACCATTGCCTCGAACCAGTATAACCCAATCTCCACCAACCCTGCTCGAGCACAGCCTGTCAGTAGAGCAAGGAATGTAATCTGATTCGGCAAGAACCCTGCGACTATCATCATGTTAAACCTAACTAGTGCTTCAGTCTCTTTCCCATGATTAGCCAATGCAGACAGCAGCGCATTCCACGTGCAGACCTCCTTCTCGCCTACAATCTGAAAAGCTCTGCTACAACAGCAAAGCTTCCCGTACTTCCCATACATGTCAATCAACGCGGTGCCCAAGAACGCCGTGAGGTCAACCCCGTGCCGAACCACATAGGCGTGAACAGACATCCCGGCCGCAAGCCCCTCCACGCCATCCAAGTTAGCACAAGCCGAGAGCACGCTGACCAACGTGGCCTCCCCGAGACGTCCCGTGTTGTCCGCTAGCAGTCCTCTGAAGGCCTCGACAGCATCCCAGTGGCACCCGTTCCTCGATAGCCCAGAGATGAGCGTCGTCCATGACACCACGTCCCTCGCCACCATCCGCTCGAAGAATTCTGTAGCAGCCGACAGGTCCCCAGCGGTACACAGCACATCAAGCATGGCATTAGAGGAGGCCAGATCCGGGCTACCCATTTCGTCGAACACTTTACAAGCGTCACGCGCCAGGCGGCCAGCTCGGCCGTAGGAGCTGACGAGTGAGCAGGCAATGAAGCGATCGGCCGTAAGCCCGCGGCGGAGGCACTGCGCGTGGAGAGCCGTGGTGGCTGGGCCTGAGGCGGAGGCGGACCTGATGAGGGAAGGGAACGTGTGGCCGTTGGGGCGCGCGCCGGCGGCGAGCATGGCCGAGAAGAGGTGGAGCGGAGCGCATAGCGAGGTAGAGGAGGTGACGGGGAGGCGGAGGTGCGCGTGGATGAGACAGTTGTAGGGGAAGGCGCTGGCGGCAGCGGCGTGGGAGGCAGAGAGCGCGCCGGAGGTGAGGAGGAGGGCGTGGACCTGGAAGAGGCGGCGAGGGGCGGAGAAGTGATTCTGGAGGAGGCGCTCGAGGTGGGCGTAGGAGTAAGCGGAACCTGCCCACATTGGCTACAATGCTAGCGGGTAGCCCGCCGGTGGGCTTAGGACGGCGAAGACAACCCGGTCCTCCACCGTGACACGACTTGAACCCGGAGGCCTTCACGCACAAAACGGCGCAACTATGTGGCATGGGGGAGTTGGGGACGACGGCTACCGGACGCCGGTTGCCTGTTGGCAGTTGATGTGCTACCAAGTCAGGAACGGAGGGCCGGCGTCTCGTTTGTAAATCCTAGTACTTGAATCCAAACGAATGTCCTACACAAATGCCCTAACGAAACTGTTGTGCGTCCGACGAAACCTATACGACAACAATCCGACGCTGCATCCGATGGTATACGTTTCTCAGGCCTCACATGCCGACGGTTTGATGTGAAGAGTCGGATGCAAATCATACAGATTTCGTCGTACGTATAGCAGAGTTGATGCCCTAATCGTTGGTAAGAGTATGTCTAATAGACCCCCTAAATGGCCCAAACCCGTATAATAACCGCTGATATACGGGTTTGGCCTCTACCCGGCCATCTAGCAGACCCCCTAAATCGACCACCCCGGACGAATTTTTACAAGTTTCGGTAGGGGGCGGCCCGTCGACCCCTACATGTGCGGGTCGGGAGGAGATGTAGAGGGCCAACCCCTCACCATTTCCCCAACTGCGCGCGAACCCGTTTCAGCCCTCCCAACCGCCGCCGCCGCCGCCGGATCTCCGCCGCCTCGCCCTCCCCGGCCATCGCGTGGCCAGATCTCGCCGGCATGGACCTCTCACAAGCCCCTCCGACCACCGGCGATGCACCACCCATGTCTGAGGTGGTGAATAATGTCCCCGTCGACATCGTGAGTGGTCAGCCGACCTCCGCCGAAGTCGCGGCCGTCATCTCCGCCACCATGCCGATGAAGAGGAAGAGGACCCCGAAGATCTTCTTCGACACACCGGCGGCGGTAGCGGCGGCGACCACTACTGCTCCCGCCAAAGGGGGCCGGGTGAAGAAGTCTGCGATGAGGGGGCCGCCGCCAAAGGCGAAGAAGGTCGCGACGCCTGCAGCGGCCGTTCCGCCCACGCAGGTGCTCGACGAAGTTCCCGCGCCGCCCGTTCCGCCTGCGCCCACGCCTTCCTCTGCTGACGCCCGCGAGGTGCTCTTGGCCGAGAATATTCTGTTTTACGGGGTGGGGGTACGGGGTCTGCTAGCTCGCACGAGTTTTCGGCCGGCGAAAAGTGCATACAGGGCCCTCTACACGCGTTTTAGGGGGCGAAAACATAAGGGGTCTGTTAGACATGCTCTAAGAAAATGCTTTGCTCTTGTACTCGTACTTAATAAAGCTCTGGTTTGCTCATTTATGCTTGATTTTGGGTAGGGGGACTATTTGTCAAGCATTGGGATCCACGTTCTAAAGGGTTGATTGGGTATAAAAATTGAGGAAGGGGTCTAGGCACCATAGGACATCCTATTAGACTAGTCACAATAGAGAGTATCATATATTAGTATCATGTATATGATACTACTCCTGTCGAGACATCGTAGTAGAATTCATAGACGGAGGCGTCATGAGACTACTGACAGAGACATGGGGGACGTGGTAGTATGACGAACAATGACACCAGGGTTTTACCCAGGTCCGGTACGTCACAACTAGGCGGCGTTCCTACTCCTGCAATCTCACTAAATCAGGATTGAAGTCTGAAGTATACAAACTACAATGTGAGTTAGGTTTAGCTACTCGACAAGGATCAACCTCTCGGCGAGTTAGCTTCTAGCTTATTGTCCTCGTCTTTCTTATCTCCCTTCCGGCTTTATATAATAGCCAGGTTAGAGCTTACAGAAAAGGAAACCTAGAAGACTACGGTAAGTTCTAACTTGGAAGGCAAGAATCTGCCTTCTACTCCAAGCCGTACCACGTGGCCGTGGTCCGGGTTCTTCTAGAATCCAGCTTCTGCGCGTCAGTTTACTGGGCCGCCTAATGGACCGTAATCCATTACCATTTAGGCCACCCTGGTAACCTGGCACTTTAGGACACCACCTGATATACCCCTAATTGGTATATATCCGACAGTAGCCCCCAAGAAGAATTAAGACTTCGATTCGCCGTCTTCCGTCAAGTTCGCATTCTTTCCGAGAAATGTCGGCTTTTCGTCTTGATTTTTCTTTTCCTTCAAATCATGCTTCAACGCGAAACTCAGATTTCGGGAAATCCGGCTTTTTCTTCCACGAGTCTTCGTGGAGAAGGAACTTTCTACGTCAGCGATGAAATCGTGCTGACGTCAGGGACGTTTGGGTTTCGAGTGTGAAACCCTGAAACGTATCTCTGACAGATTCTCGCGGGAAACGAGTAGATAGCAATAACCACCTGTCGATTCTTTTCCCGGATTTGCCAGCGAGTGACACGCGTTGATAATCCAACGG
The DNA here is from genome assembly GCA_028641055.1 of Alopecurus myosuroides. NCBI lineage: Eukaryota > Viridiplantae > Streptophyta > Magnoliopsida > Poales > Poaceae > Alopecurus > Alopecurus myosuroides. Next base: position 299,224,986 of record CM054057.1, on the reverse strand, counting down.
TCTAAAGAGCCGTTAGCGCGCATCGTAAAGGATTTCCGACTATAAATAGCCCTCTTCGTGCCCTCCGGAAATCCTTCCGCTCTCTTCTCACCTTCTAGCTCAAGCGCCATTTCCCCCGAGCCACCAGCAAGAACAGAGCAGAGCACGTACCAATCGAAGCAACGTTCCCGGACTTCTCGTCGGGAGCTCGTGGTCCTCACTGTGCCGCCAAACTATGGACTCACGGCGCGTCTCCTAGGAGCACTCCATCGCCGCGGACATCGATAACATCATCAATACGATGGATCCGCTGCTCGACTCGCCGAGCTGCGCCACCGTCGACGTGCCGGAGAACATTTCCGGCGGCCAGGCCCGCAAGGATTCACATCTCGCGGCCGATAACCTGGCCGCATCTTCTTCTGCACCGCCTCCGCCTCTCGCCCCCGAAACAGCAGAGGAAAAAAACACCCTCGTTGGAGAGGAGCTCGCCGCCGCGGCCGCCGCCGCCGGAGCCGAGGACGAAGGCGAAACTTCCGGCAATTGGAGCCGGAGTAGCATTCCCTCCTCCCTTCTTCCAACAATGGAGAATGAGGGGTTGATTGCTAAGGGAAAGTGGTGGTACGAGGAAGAAGAGTCCGAGCCTTCACCTAAGGCCGGAGAGCGGGTTCTCCTCACTTCTCATATCTCACGAGGTATGGGATTTCCGCCATTTGCCTTCTTTCTCCAGGTACTCAATCACTACAACATCCAGCCTCACAACTTACCACCTAACTCCATTCTATACATAGCCGGGTTCCAGGCCCTCTTCGAAGGGTATCTAGGTTTAGCCCCTAGGTTAGATTTCTGGATGTACTGTTTCGGGGTTAAGCGAAACCCCTCTGAGGGCGCACTCCCGACTTGTGGGACCATATCTTTTACCCTGTGTAGATTCAGGGAAGATTGGTTCCCCAAGATAAAAACCTCGGAATCCGTCAAATTCTGGACGGGTTCACCCAAACGTCCCGTTTCCTGGAATGGAAACGGGGATTCCACCTTTCACCAACACTGCCGCCACTCCCCAGGAAAACTGGGCAATCGAAGCAGTGCAGACCATGCCGCCGGATCTTCTTAGAATTAAACGACGCATCGCCAAACTCGTCACTTCCGATCCACCTCTGACCGGCATGGATGCAGTTCTATGCTGGTTAGAGAGGCGAATCCAGCCTTTGGCTGACCATGGTCCCCGGCTCTTGTGTGACTATACGGGAACCGCGGACGCCATGCGGACGACGAACAAATCGTTGACGGCAAAGGATTTGCGAAAGCATGTGAACTAGTTGGTCGCAGCACGCGATCAATATGAGGAAAGTCGGCCAATGTACACGGCGACTAACCTGGCCCCAAACGTATATCTTTTACATTTTGGGTTTTGCGTTTTTTCTTACTCGGATAATTCTATTAACCCGGACTTTGCCTTGTTTGACAGATTTTCGATCTTCCCGAGACGGACCTCGCAACTGATGCCGAGTTGGACGCACTGCGTGCCAACTTTGCAGATGGGCGAAAACGCAAGAAGACTTCCGTCTCCCAGGAAATAATCGATCTTGACGGGGTTCCCATCACTACCTCCAGGTTTGACTTCCAGGTTTTCTATTTTTGTCGGAAATTTCTTCCTTTGTCTCAGTTCTTTAATTCCCCGGTAATTCTCTTTTCTTAGCCTGGCTCCCACAACCTTGAAGCCCAAAAAGCTAAAAAGGCTTAATTCTGTGGCCAAAAGAGGGCCACATCCTTCTCCTGCAACTGCCCCAGATAATCTAGTTGCTGCTGCAGAAGAGCATATTACTGCTACGAACGAAGAAACCAGCAGACCAGCCATCACATTGTGCCGGAAACGGACACGGGGGAAAGGGAGGCCCCAGAAATGGGAGGTCCTTCTCAGCCAGCTGAGGAAGATCTCATTCCCACTTTTGATAAGGATTTCAAGGTCATACATGAGAGCCTTAGCAATGTCGGGACTCTTTTTGCAGAGTTTGCAAAAGAGTTCAACGAAACCTGGTCAGGTCTGCAGCAGATGAGCCAGGTAATACCTCTAGCCCCCAAGCAATAAGTCAAATGCATGCTTTTGCCTTAATGCTTTTGTCGCTTTTATGCTTGTTTTTAACTTAAGCATTTTTTGTCTCTTTTTCGTGTTTCAGCAAACTACTGAAAGCATCAACATGGAAGTTTTCAACAAACTTACCATCAAGAACAAGGCAGTGAAATCCATTCTTTCGATTCTTGAGGGTAAGGAGATAGAACTGGTATCCACTCAGCAGCAGCTGAAGGAATCAGCAGGTAAGATATTTCTCTGCTTCCAGTTGTGTAATTTTTTCTAAGTAATTTTTCCGAGTTTTCTAACTCATCTCTTTTACTTGCTTTTCAGCTTCTTTGGCGAAAGCCAAACAAATTGTTGAGGATGCCGGCAACGCCGAAAACCTCTGCCGAGAGAACCTGGAACTTCACAATCTCACTGTGAAGTTGCAGCAGGACCTGGAGGCCAGCCAATTGGTCGTTGGTATTGCCGAGTCCAATGCCTCCAGCCAAGCAGCCAAGGACAAGGACACCATCCGAGATTTGGAGAATGCCTTGAACCAGCGCTTGGAGGAAGGCGCCGAGATGGACAAAATTCTCGGTAAGTACTTTACCTTTTACCAGCTTTCCCATGTTTACATCTTTCTCTGTTTTTGCTAACACTTTTTGTGTTTTACTGAAACAGGAGATAGCCCCCAGCTTACTCGGATTGAGAAAATACGAGATTATGGGAAGGTATTCACCGCAATCAAGGCTGCGGGGATGTTGTTGGTCAACAAATGCCTTCCTTCCAGGTATGGGGAGTTCTCGGAAGTTGCAAAACTTTCGGAAGCCATCGTGGAAGTGGCGGAATCCCGGGAGTCCACCCTTCTCTCCGCGGCACGTGGTGGTGCACGCATGGCTCTAGGGCTCATGCGCATGCACTACCCAACTGCCAAATCTTGGCGCGTAGCATCCGGCATCCCTCAAGGATATACGGAGGCGCAGAGGGCCAGCATCTTTGATGAAATCAAAGGTCACGCCACCAAGATTGCCAACATGGTGAACGTCTTCATCTTCTATCCGGAGGAAGCTATTCGGGAAATTCCCGAGGAATCCAGCAGCGAAGACGACTCGGATGCCTGAAAGAAACTGCCTGGTCCTGGGAAGGAGATAGGAAATAGAAGCATTACTGATCTTACAATATAAACTTATTGTAATGCTTTCTATTCTTTTGTATAAACAAGTACTCCGCCTATTGCAGTAATATTATTTGTGCAAGTTTTCGGGGATTTATTCCTTTATCTTCTAAGTTCTCTGGTTTATATGCTTTAACTGTCCTTAGTGTTTGAAATGATTCGATAGTATTTTAATCTTCATGCCAAGTGATTGGGTATAACCAATCAGTCGGAACTCGGAAACATGGATTATACTAAAGGCATTTTTACTTACTAACTTCAGTGACCCAACATAAAAACAGTCAGATAATACTTAGAGAACAATAAGGAATTTTTTTTGAATGAAACTCGGGCACGCAGGCACAATCTGGGTTTCCTTAAGCCTTTTTAGGCTGAAAATCATTCAGTTTTTTAACACCGAGCACACAGGCACAATTCGGGTTAACATTGAGTATTTTGAAAGATCATTGGGAAATAGATAAGACAGAATTATGCTTTATACTATAATAAACATGTAAAAAACATAGATGTATGAATTCCGACAACTTTATTTCATGATCTCAAAGATGTTTACATAGAAATTGAACTAAATATAGAAGGGACGTAACTGCTGGATACTACAGGGTCTTTTGGTCTCCCTAGTTCATCATCTATCTTTCTCTTTCTTTTGCGATTCGGCTTTTCGGGATCATCTTCCATGTCCCGAATATCTACAAGATAGTATGATCCATTTTTCATAGCCTTGCTGATGACAAACGGTCCTTCCCAAACTGGGGCCAATTTGTGCTTTCTTTGCTGAACCAGTCTTAGCACTAAGTCACCTTCTTTAAAAGAATGATGTCTGATTTTCCGACTATGGTAACGTCGTAAACCTTGCTGATAAATGACAGATCTTTGAAGTACAAGTTCTCGTTCTTCCTCTAGGAGATCGACGGCATCCTGTCGTGCACTTTCGGCATCCGAGTCATCGAAAGCCTGCACTCTTGGGCTATCATGGATCATGTCCGTTGGAAGGACTGCTTCCGCGCCGTAAACTGGGAAAACGGGGTTTGCCCTGTTGACCTATTTGGCGTCGTTCGAATACTCCAAAGCATAGAGGGTAACTCTTCCACCCATGCTCTAGTTGCTCTATGAAGAGGAGATTCGAGTCTTGGGCGTATTCCTTGCAGGATGGAACTATTCATTCTTTTAACTTGCCCATTGGATTGCGGTTGTGCCACAGATGCAAGATCTAGGCGTATTCCCGTTTGTCGGCAATATTTTGCCAACTCTCCAATAGAGAAATTTGTCACGTTGTCGGTTATTATTGTAACATCCCAAGTATGAAAAATAGCCATTAGAATGTTTGCTCTCTGTTATTTTATGTTTTGCATCATGACATCATGTTCATTGCATTTGTTTTGTTTGTTTTCCATTTGTTTTCCTCTGTTTTCCTTGTTTTCACTTGTTTTCTATTTGAATTTCAAACCAAATTTCAAACCTTTTGTTTCATACTTGTGATGATATTTCAAATCAAAACAATCAATTGTTTCCATTAAAGTTGTGATTTCAAAACTGTTGATTTGTTTCTAACAAAAATTCATTTAATATCAAACTCTTTTCAAATTCAATTAATTTTCCAAACAACACCCCTTTTGAACTTTATGAAAATTGCAAAACCAATCAAACTTTTGTTTCAAATCAATTTGAAGGTTCAACTATTTAAATTATTGCTTCCAATAATTCAACTAATAGCAAATTCACCTAAAATCAATAAATTTACCAAACATCAAATAATTTGAAATGATTTTGAAAACAAAGCTTGCACTTGGTTGTTGTTGCAATAAGCCATCTATAAAAATTTATCACTAATTTTTCCTAACCCAAAAACCCTAGCCTTTTCTCCTTTCTCAAATCAGCAAAAAAAAAAGAACAAAGAAAAAATAAAACAGAAAACAGAGAGAGAGAGAGAGAGAGGGGCAGCAGGCCCAGCCCAACTCCCCTCAGGCCTGCTTACCCCTTCGAACCCCACCTTTCTTCTTCCCTGTACGGCTGCAATCTGGAGGTCTCCACGTAGCAGAGAAGAACAGCGAACGGCAGGGAGATCGCGCCCCTCCCTATAAACCCTACCCGATGCCCTAGCCCCTGCCCTACCTTTCTTTCTCTCCCTCCTCCTCTATCTCCCCCGCCTCCATCTTCCCTCTGCTCTCTTCTCTCTGTAACCGCAACCTCTGAACCCCACCAAAAATCCTCCGTTTCCTCCAGCGATCGCCGCCGAGAGCACCTCCCCCCGGCCAGGTTGGGCGCGGGAATGGAGCCCCTAGGGTTCCCTCTCCCTCGCCGTGTCCTCGGTTGCCCCCGAGGAGCCCCGGAGCGCCGCCGCCAACCTCGCCTCGCTGCCGGCCAACTCCCCTGCACCGACCCCTCCTCCTCCGCCCGCTACCTTCCTCGAGGTGAGCGCATCACCTCCCCCTCTCCCCCTCGTCTCTCCTCCCTCTCCTCCATCCCCTCCACACCCACGAGCGCGCGTCCATGCCCCCTCTCCGGCGAACACACCCCGCAGCAGCCGATCGGCACCGTTCGGTTTTCAGTCGAGGTTCAGTTAACTGAACCTAAAAGTTCAGTTAACGCCCTCTGCGCCACCTTATCCTCACCCCGCCCCTCTCATATCAACACACATAGCAGCAGCCGCACTGGTCACTGCCCCTTGCGCACCAGCAGTAGATCGTGGGTTCGAGTCCCCCTCCCGCACAATTAAACCAAACTTTTTGTTTCTATTTGTTTTGATACAGAACTTCATAGAAATCACAACCCAGTCCCTGCTAATTAATTCTAGATCCCTGTAAAATATTTCTAAGTCCCTAGATGTAATAAAAATGGCAGATTGCACCTCAAACTTGTAAATTGCATAAATAAATCATTTCAACTCCAAATTCAACTTTTTAAACATGTTTTCTGTACCAAATTGAATGCTCTACCCAAATATAAAATTTGTTTACTGTTTTGAATATTTTAAATTGGTGAAATATTTGAAAACTTGCTTAATTCATTTAATTTTGCAAAATTCATAACTTGGGCATAAAAATTCCAAATTCAACAAACTAAATATGTTTTCCATTCAATTTTTCACGTACTTTCCAAATATCAACTTTGTTTGCTGTTTTGAATAATTTAAATTGCTGAAAACAACTGTTTCTTAATTAATGCATTTAAAATTGCCAAAATAATAACTTGCTCATTTTAAATCCATTTTCCACAAATAAAATATTTTTTCCAAGCAAAATTAAACCACCTTTCCAATTATAAAATTTGTTCCATGTTTTGAATAATTAAAATTGGTTAAATAATTTAAACCTTGATTAAATCAATTAAAATTGTTAAATTCATAACTTGCTCAAATTAAATTCCTTTTGAACTTATAAAATATGTTTTCAAACCATAAAAGTATAGACTTTTCAAATATGAACTTCATCTAATGTTTTGAACAAATAAAAATTCAAATAAGTTCATGTTTGAATTAAATTCATTTAAATCTTGTTTAACTTGTTTAATTCATAAGTAAATTATTCCAATTCCTTTTTCAACAAGTGAAACATGTAATCCACCTAAAATTGTGTGTTCTTTTCAAATATGAACTTGGTTATCTGTTTTGAACAAGTTAAACTTGATGAAAACAACAAATGCTTGTGTGACCCCTTTAAGAAACCAAAATCTCTTAACTTAATAAATAAATTCCAAACTTGTTAAACTTCTTTTCAAATTGTTCTATTGTTGTTTTCTTGTTGTTTTCTCCCTCCATGCATCATACTAATCCACTTTCACATGATGTTTAGTTGTAAAACAATTAATTCAACCATAATTCATGGGCTTTCCATATGTAATCCAAATTGCATGTGGGTCCATTTAATCATGTTATGTTACCATGTCAACTGGTTTAATTTTGATGCATCAATTAAATGGTCATGCATCATCCCATGTTTGTGCACTATGCCATGATATTGATTGTTTATCTCTCTGCGTTGTTTGTTTGCTTCTTCTCGGATGTACGACGACGTTGAGACCGACGATACTTACGACACCCCTTCTGTGGATCTAGCTCAGTACCAGGCTGCCGAGTTTGCAGGCAAGTATTCACTCACATGAACCACTGTGTTCCTTTCAACATTGGTTACCGATACTTTCCGTTGTCTATTCTGCTAGCCCTATGAATCGTTGCTTCTGTTCGATCCTATCACATGTTATCCGTTAACCATGATATAGCCTCACCTCCACTCCTATAACCCCGTTGTTTGAGCCCGTGTCTTACTAGCATGCTTAGGGTTGTTTTGCTTGAGTCTGTTGTCATTTACTTTCTATTATCTTATTCTAGTATGTTCTGGGGCTTGAGGTTTAATCAATCTACCTGTTAATATTGTGGATAATAATAATTTGATGATAAGGCACCGGCAGGAGGCCCTGCGTGGTTTTGAGGCCTGCTAGTGTCGACCCTAATTAGGAAAAGGGTCTTGTCTACTGATCCATGATGAGCGCACTAACCGCATGTGGGAAGCGTGTATGGGCGCCCCCTCAATTTGATTTGATTCGCATCTCGTCCAAATCGCCTCATTTAGTTCGGGTGTTCCATTTGCCACATGCATGTTTTTGCGAGCCCAGGCCAGGGTGGAACTTTTGTAGTCGGCATTTAGGGAGACACGTTCTTAGAGTGCTATGAGGGTCCCCTTTTCTTCGTGGGGCTTGATTAGCCGTGCGCTCACTGCACGGGGTTCTTTGGGCTTGATGCGAAGAAGAGTTGAGTTGTGTTGAGTGCCCCGCTTGGTGGGAAAGGCCTTCCCATCTGGCGGGTTATTCTTACGTGTACGGCCAAATTGGTGCACCCCTGCAGGGTAAATCTTCTCGAGAAGCCGTGTTTTCCGCGGTTATGGATGACTTGGTGAAAGTACTGGCTAACAAGTACTCAGGACAACTTAAACCTAATGATTAACAATCTGACTAGTAATAGGCTTAATGACACACAATCTGAACCCTCATTAATCCAACTGTGTGAGTTATCCTCGGATTGCTTCTTTGGATAAGGGGCGAGATCCAGGATGGGTTTGTTTGGAGTTATCTATAGTTGGTTACAATACGCTATCTTATCTCCTTTCTGTTAGCCGGAAGTTGTAGTATGTTTCTGTAGTTGGTTAGAGCAGCCAGCTGCCGCATCTTTTGTATCACCCTTTTATTCCGTTGAACCCAAAGCATCTGTGCTTGGTGTTGACGGGTTACACTTTGGTGAATTGTGAGTCTTGCTTGCCAGTACGTTTATGTACTGACCCCTTTGGGGCTGTGGTTTCCGCAGACTACGTTTCCGAGGATCCCCATGGTGGCTACTACGTGGAGTATGACGAGGCTGCTGACGAGTAGATAGCGGACCCGGGCAGGATCCGAGACTTCGTGGATGGGCTCCGTCTTTTCGTTTCCGGCTTCTTAAGCCTATTTGGATCTTGTCTGTACTCAGACATTTTGGATGCTTCCGCTGTGATGTAATGATGAATTGTTGGGACATGTGTCCTCTGGATGATTGTATTTGCTATCTCTGCTCTAGTGAGAGCCATTTGCAACTTATTTCCATCTTTTGAGTCGTAGAGATCTGTTGTGATATCACTTGTTCCAATGCCGTTGACGTACCATGCGTGTATGTTTTGAAGTACGTGAATGGAAGTATCTGGATTTCTATGGGATGGTTTGCGCAGACGATGAATAGTAAGAGAATGGTTGTCACACGTTTACGTGTTGGCCTGCTCATATTGAGATGCGGGTGCCGGTATGCCCCGTAAGCCATTTATCTGCTGTTTAACGGACTGTGAGTATCCCCTAGAAGTCCGGGTGCGACAAATGGTATCAGAGCCGGTCTGCCTGTAGGATCCCTTTTTACTGGTCGCAGTTGAGTCTAGAAACTATTTTGTAGCTATATAGGAAAATTGAAACGTGAGAGTAGGAATTTTGTTCTTTTATTTCTTTCCCCACCCACCCTCCCTTTTCTGGTAAGGAAGTGCAACATTGTTTTCCCTTCTCATCTAAACTTTCAAGTTAGGATTTCACGTATCCTGGTTTCTCTAGGATGATTATATCTACTTGACCATAGGAATGGAGGTGGTTGTGACATGATTTATCATGTTGCCTACTCACGATTGAGAACGGAGGCGTGTAAGCCCCGGAAGCAGATCCTCTATTCCTTAGGCAGTAGATATTGATCCTTTAGAAGCCCGGATGGGTTTTCCGTAGTACCTCAGGAGTGTTTTGGTCTCGTGTTTTCCCGATGTTGCTTTGATATCCTGTCCTAATAAAACATCCTTTTCGTCCGTTGAAACCTTGTTGTTGCTTCCACTACAGTTATTCTACCGGCGTCTAATCAATAACTCTGTTCCATCCTTCTGGCCAGATAGTCTATTCTCCAAATGAATCAAGTTCTATTCAGCTATACACCCTCGATGCAAAACCTCTACCTCTACTCGAAAATGTTCCGATGGTTTGCGAATTCCCCGACGTCTTTCCAGAAGAGTTGCCAGGGATGCCTATCGTCTTGAACTTCCAGAAAAACTACCCAAAGTGCACGATGTGTTTCACGTGTCACAGCTCAAGAGGATCTTCGCAAGAAGTATCCGTACCTTTTCTTTTCTCAGTAGGAATCTCGGGGCGCGATTCCTTCAAGGGGGGGCGTTTTGTAACATCCCAAGTATGAAAAATAGCCATTAGAATGTTTGCTCTCTGTTATTTTATGTTTTGCATCATGACATCATGTTCATTGCATTTGTTTTGTTTGTTTTCCATTTGTTTTCCTCTGTTTTCCTTGTTTTCACTTGTTTTCTATTTGAATTTCAAACCAAATTTCAAACCTTTTGTTTCATACTTGTGATGTTACAATTTTCCAAAATGATATTTCAAATCAAAACAATCAATTGTTTCCATTAAAGTTGTGATTTCAAAACTGTTGATTTGTTTCTAACAAAAATTCATTTAATATCAAACTCTTTTCAAATTCAATTAATTTTCCAAACAACACCCCTTTTGAACTTTATGAAAATTGCAAAACCAATAAAACTTTTGTTTCAAATCAATTTGAAGGTTCAACTATTTAAATTATTGCTTCCAATAATTCAACTAATAGCAAATTCACCTAAAATCAATCAATTTACCAAACATCAAATAATTTGAAATGATTTTGAAAACAAATCTTGCACTTGGTTGCTGTTGCAATAAGCCATCTATAAAAATTTATCACTAATTTTTCCTAACCCAAAAACCCTAGCCTTTTCTCCTTTTTCAAATTATCAAAAAAAAAAGAACAAAGAAAAAATAAAACAGAAAACAGAGAGAGAGAGAGGGGCAGCAGGCCCAGCCCAACTCCCCTCAGGCCTGCTTACCCCTTCGAACCCCACCTTTCTTCTTCCCTGTACGGCTGCAATCTGGAGGTCTCCACGTAGCAGAGAAGAACAGCGAACGGCAGGGAGCTCGCGCCCCTCCCTATAAACCCTACCCGATGCCCTAGCCCCTGCCCTACCTTTCTTTCTCTCCCTCCTCCTCTATCTCCCCCGCCTCCATCTTCCCTCTGCTCTCTTCTCTCTGTAACCGCAACCTCTGAACCCCACCGAAAATCCTCCGTTTCCTCCGGCGATTGCCGCCGGGAGCACCTCCCCCCGGCCAGGTTGGGCGCGGGAATGGAGCCCCCAGGGTTCCCTCTCCCTCGCCGTGTCCTCGGTTGCCCCCGAGGAGCCCCGGAGCGTCGCCGCCAACCTCGCCTCGCCGCCGGCCAACTCCCCTGCACCGACCCCTCCTCCTCCGCCCGCTACCTTCCTCGAGGTGAGCGCATCACCTCCCCCTCTCCCCCTCGTCTCTCCTCCCTCTCCTCCATCCCCTCCACACCCACGAGCGCGCGTCCATGCCCCCTCTCCGGCGAACACACCCCGCAGCAGCCGATCGCCACCGTTCGGTTTTCAGTCGAGGTTCGGTTAACTGAACCTAAAAGTTCAGTTAACGCCCTCTGCGCCACCTTATCCTCACCCCGCCCCTCTCCTATCAACACACATAGCAGCAGCCGCACTGGTCACTGCCCCTTGCGCACCAGCAGTAGATCGTGGGTTCGAGTCCCCCTCCCGCACAATTAAACCAAACTTTTTGTTTCTATTTGTTTTGATACAGAACTTCATAGAAATCACAACCCAGTCCCTGCTAATTAATTCTAGATCCCTGTAAAATATTTCTAAGTCCCTAGATGTAATAAAAATGGCAGATTGCACCTCAAACTTGTAAATTGCATAAATAAATCATTTCAACTCCAAATTCAACTTTTTAAACATGTTTTCTGTACCAAATTGAATGCTCTACCCAAATATAAAATTTGTTTACTGTTTTGAATATTTTAAATTGGTGAAATATTTGAAAACTTGCTTAATTCATTTAATTTTGCAAAATTCATAACTTGGGCATAAAAATTCCAAATTCAACAAACTAAATATGTTTTCCATTCAATTTTTCACGTACTTTCCAAATATCAACTTTGTTTGCTGTTTTGAATAATTTAAATTGCTGAAAACAACTGTTTCTTAATTAATGCATTTAAAATTGCCAAAATAATAACTTGCTCATTTTAAATCCATTTTCCACAAATAAAATATGTTTTCCAAGCAAAATTAAACCACCTTTCCAATTATAAAATTTGTTCCATGTTTTGAATAATTAAAATTGGTTAAATAATTTAAACCTTGATTAAATCAATTAAAATTGTTAAATTCATAACTTGCTCAAATTAAATTCCTTTTGAACTTATAAAATATGTTTTCAAACCATAAAAGTATAAACTTTTCAAATATGAACTTCATCTAATGTTTTGAACAAATAAAAATTCAAATAAGTTCATGTTTGAATTAAATTCATTTAAATCTTGTTTAACTTGTTTAATTCATAAGTAAATTATTCCAATTCCTTTTTCAACAAGTGAAACATGTAATCCACCTAAAATTGTGTGTTCTTTTCAAATATGAACTTGGCTATCTGTTTTGAACAAGTTAAACTTGATGAAAACAACAAATGCTTGTGTGACCCCTTTAAGAAACCAAAATCTCTTAACTTAATAAATAAATTCCAAACTTGTTAAACTTCTTTTCAAATTGTTCTATTGTTGTTTTCTTGTTGTTTTCTCCCTCCATGCATCATACTAATCCACTTTCACATGATGTTTAGTTGCAAAACAATTAATTCAACCATAATTCATGGGCTTTCCATATGCAATCCAAATTGCATGTGGGTCCATTTAATCATGTTATGTTACCATGTCAACTGGTTTAATTTTGATGCATCAATTAAATGGTCATGCATCATCCCATGTTTGTGCACTATGCCATGATATTGATTGTTTATCTCTCTGCATTGTTTGTTTGCTTCTTCTCGGATGTACGACGACGTTGAGACCGACGATACTTACGACACCCCTTCTGTGGATCTAGCTCAGTACCAGGCTGCTGAGTTTGCAGGGAAGTATTCACTCACATGAACCACTGTGTTCCTTTCAACATTGGTTACCGATACTTTCCGTTGTCTATTCTGCTAGCCCTATGAATCGTTGCTTCTGTTCGATCCTATCACATGTTATCCGTTAACCCTGATATAGCCTCACCTCCACTCCTATAACCCCGTTGTTTGAGCCCGTGTCTTACTAGCATGCTTAGGGTTGTTTTGCTCGAGTCTGTTGTCATTTACTTTCTATTATCTTATTCTAGTATGTTCTAGGGCTCGAGGTTTAATCAATCTACCTTTTAATATTGTGGATAATAATAATTTGATGATAAGGCACCGGCAGGAGGCCCTGCGTGGTTTTGAGGCCTGCTAGTGTCGACCCTAATTAGGAAAAGGGTCTTGTCTACTGATCCATGATGAGCGCACTAACCGCATGTGGGAAGCGTGTATGGGAGCCCCCCTCAATTTGATTCGATTCGCATCTCGCCCAAATCGCCTCATTTAGTTCGGGTGTTCCATTTGCCACATGCATGTTTTTGCGAGCCTAGGCCAGGGTGGAACTTTTGTAGTCGGCATTTAGGGAGACACGTTCTTAGAGTGCTATGAGGGTACCCTTTTCTTCGTGGGGCTTGATTAGCCGTGCGCTCACTGCACGGGGTTCTTTGGGCTTGATGCGAAGAAGAGTTGAGTTGTGTTGAGTGCCCCGCTTGGTGGGAAAGGCCTTCCCATCTGGCGGGTTATTCTTACGTGTACGGCCAAATTGGTGCACCCCTGCAGGGTAAATCTTCTCGAGAAGCCGTGTTTTCCGCGGTTATGGATGACTTGGTGAAAGTACTGGCTAACAAGTACTCAGGACAACTTAAACCTAATGATTAACAATCTGACTAGTAATAGGCTTAATGACACACAATCTGAACCCTCATTAATCCAACTGTGTGAGTTATCCTCGGATTGCTTCTTTGGATAAGGGGCGAGATCCAGGATGGGTTTGTTTGGAGTTAGCTATAGTTGGTTACAATACGCTATCTTATCTCCTTTCTGTTAGCCGGAAGTTGTAGTATGTTTCTGTAGTTGGTTAGAGCAGCCAGCTGCCGCATCTTTTGTATCACCCTTTTATTCCGTTGAACCCAAAGCATCTGTGCTTGGTGTTGACGGGTTACACTTTGGTGAATTGTGAGTCTTGCTTGCCAGTACGTTTATGTACTGACCCCTTTGGGGCTGTGGTTTCCGCAGACTACGTTTCCGAGGATCCCCATGGTGGCTACTACGTGGAGTATGACGAGGCTGCTGACGAGTAGATAGCGGACCCGGGCAGGATCCGAGACTTCGTGGATGGGCTCCGTCTTTTCGTTTCCGGCTTCTTAAGCCTATTTGGATCTTGTCTGTACTCAGACATTTTGGATGCTTCCGCTGTGATGTAATGATGAATTGTTGGGACATGTGTCCTCTGGATGATTGTATTTGCTATCTCTGCTCTAGTGAGAGCCATTTGCAACTTATTTCCATCTTTTGAGTCGTAGAGATCTGTTGTGATATCACTTGTTCCAATTACGTTGACGTACCATGCGTGTATGTTTTGAAGTACGTGAATGGAAGTATCTGGATTTCTATGGGATGGTTTGCGCAGACGATGAATAGTAAGAGAATGGTTGTCACACGTTTACGTGTTGGCCTGCTCATATTGAGATGCGGGTGCTGGTATGCCCCGTAAGCCATTTATCTGCTGTTTAACGGACTGTGAGTATCCCCTAGAAGTCTGGGTGCGACAAATGGTATCAGAGCCGGTCTGCCTGTAGGATCCCTTTTTACTGGTCGCAGTTGAGTCTAGAAACTATTTTGTAGCTATATAGGAAAATTGAAACGTGAGAGTAGGAATTCTGTTCTTTTATTTCTTTCCCCACCCACCCTCCCTTTTCTGGTAAGGAAGTGCAACGTTGTTTTCCCTTCTCATCTAAACTTTCAAGTTAGGATTTCACGTATCCTGGTTTCTCTAGGATTATTATATCTACTAGACCATAGGAATGGAGGTGGTTGTGACATGATTTATCATGTTGCGTACTCACGATTGAGAACGGAGGCGTGTAAGCCCCGGAAGCAGATCCTCTATTCCTTAGGCAGTAGATATTGATCCTTTAGAAGCCCGGATGGGTTTTCCGTAGTACCTCAGGAGTGTTTTGGTCTCGTGTTTTCCCGATGTTGCTTTGATATCCTGTCCTAATAAAACATCCTTTTCGTCCGTTGAAACCTTGTTGTTGCTTCCACTACAGTTATTCTACCGGCGTCTAATCAATAACTCTGTTCCACCCTTCTGGCCAGATAGTCTATTCTCCAAATGAATCAAGTTCTATTCAGCTATACACCCTCGATGCAAAACCTCTACCTATACTCGAAAATGTTCCGGTGGTTTGCAAATTCCCTGACGTCTTCCCAGAAGAGTTGCCAGGGATGCCTATCGTCTTGAACTTCCAGAAAAACTACCCAAAGTGCACGATGTGTTTCACGTGTCACAGCTCAAGAGGATCTTCGCAAGAAGTATCCGGACCTTTTGTTTTCTCAGTAGGAATCTCGGGGCGCGATTCCTTCAAGGGGGGGCGTTTTGTAACATCCCAAGTATGAAAAATAGCCAATAGAATGTTTGCTCTCTGTTATTTTATGTTTTGCATCATGACATCATGTTCATTGCATTTGTTTTGTTTGTTTTCCATTTGTTTTCCTCTGTTTTCCTTGTTTTCACTTGTTTTCTATTTGAATTTCAAACCAAATTTCAAACCTTTTGTTTCATACTTGTGATGTTACAATTTTCCAAAATGATATTTCAAATCAAAACAATCAATTGTTTCCATTAAAGTTGTGATTTCAAAACTTTTGATTTGTTTCTAACAAAAATTCATTTAATATCAAACTCTTTTCAAATTCAATTAATTTTCCAAACAACACCCCTTTTGAACTTTATGAAAATTGCAAAACCAATCAAACTTTTGTTTCAAATCAATTTGAAGGTTCAACTATTTAAATTATTGCTTCCAATAATTCAACTAATAGCAAATTCACCTAAAATCAATCAATTTACCAAACATCAAATAATTTGAAATGATTTTGAAAACAAAGCTTGCACTTGGTTGCTGTTGCAATAAGCCATCTATAAAAATTTATCACTATTTTTTCCTAACCCAAAAACCCTAGCCTTTTCTCCTTTTTCAAATCAGCAAAAAAAAAAGAACAAAGAAAAAATAAAACAGAAAACAGAGAGAGAGAGAGGGGCAGCAGGCCCAGCCCAACTCCCCTCAGGCCTGCTTACCCCTTCGAACCCCACCTTTCTTCTTCCCTGTACGGCTGCAATCTGGAGGTCTCCACGTAGCAGAGAAGAACAGCGAACGGCAGGGAGCTCGCGCCCCTCCCTATAAACCCTACCCGATGCCCTAGCCCCTGCCCTACCTTTCTTTCTCTCCCTCCTCCTCTATCTCCCCCGCCTCCATCTTCCCTCTGCTCTCTTCTCTCTGTAACCGCAACCTCTGAACCCCACCGAAAATCCTCCGTTTCCTCCGGCGATCGCCGCCGGGAGCACCTCCCCCCGGCCAGGTTGGGCGCGGGAATGGAGCCCCTAGGGTTCCCTCTCCCTCGCCGTGTCCTCGGTTGCCCCCGAGGAGCCCCGGAGCGCCGCCGCCAACCTCGCCTCGCTGCCGGCCAACTCCCCTGCACCGACCCCTCCTCCTCCGCCCGCTACCTTCCTCGAGGTGAGCGCATCACCTCCCCCTCTCCCCCTCGTCTCTCCTCCCTCTCCTCCATCCCCTCCACACCGACGAGCGCGCGTCCATGCCCCCTCTCCGGCGAACACACCCCGCAGCAGCCGATCGCCACCGTTCGGTTTTCAGTCGAGGTTCAGTTAACTGAACCTAAAAGTTCAGTTAACGCCCTCTGCGCCACCTTATCCTCACCCCGCCCCTCTCCTATCAACACACATAGCAGCAGCCGCACTGGTCACTGCCCCTTGCGCACCAGCAGTAGATCGTGGGTTCGAGTCCCCCTCCCGCACAATTAAACCAAACTTTTTGTTTCTATTTGTTTTGATACAGAACTTCATAGAAATCACAACCCAGTCCCTGCTAATTAATTCTAGATCCCTGTAAAATATTTCTAAGTCCCCAGATGTAATAAAAATGGCAGATTGCACCTCAAACTTGTAAATTGCATAAATAAATCATTTCAACTCCAAATTCAACTTTTTAAACATGTTTTCTGTACCAAATTGAATGCTCTACCCAAATATAAAATTTGTTTACTGTTCTGAATATTTTAAATTGGTGAAATATTTGAAAACTTGCTTAATTCATTTAATTTTGCAAAATTCATAACTTGGGCATAAAAATTCCAAATTCAACAAACTAAATATGTTTTCCATTCAATTTTTCACGTACTTTCCAAATATCAACTTTGTTTGCTGTTTTGAATAATTTAAATTGCTGAAAACAACTGTTTCTTAATTAATGCATTTAAAATTGCCAAAATAATAACTTGCTCATTTTAAATCCATTTTCCACAAATAAAATATGTTTTCCATGCAAAATTAAACCACCTTTCCAATTATAAAATTTGTTCCATGTTTTGAATAATTAAAATTGGTTAAATAATTTAAACCTTGATTAAATCAATTAAAATTGTTAAATTCATAACTTGCTCAAATTAAATTCCTTTTGAACTTATAAAATATGTTTTCAAACCATAAAAGTATAAACTTTTCAAATATGAACTTCATCTAATGTTTTGAACAAATAAAAATTCAAATAAGTTCATGTTTGAATTAAATTCATTTAAATCTTGTTTAACTTGTTTAATTCATAAGTAAATTATTCCAATTCCTTTTTCAACAAGTGAAACATGTAATCCACCTAAAATTGTGTGTTCTTTTCAAATATGAACTTGGTTATCTGTTTTGAACAAGTTAAACTTGATGAAAACAACAAATGCTTGTGTGACCCCTTTAAGAAACCAAAATCTCTTAACTTAATAAATAAATTCCAAACTTGTTAAACTTCTTTTCAAATTGTTCTATTGTTGTTTTCTTGTTGTTTTCTCCCTCCATGCATCATACTAATCCACTTTCACATGATGTTTAGTTGTAAAACAATTAATTCAACCATAATTCATGGGCTTTCCATATGCAATCCAAATTGCATGTGGGTCCATTTAATCATGTTATGTTACCATGTCAACTGGTTTAATTTTGATGCATCAATTAAATGGTCATGCATCATCCCATGTCTGTGCACTATGCCATGATATTGATTGTTTATCTCTCTGCGTTGTTTGTTTGCTTCTTCTCGGATGTACGACGACGTTGAGACCGACGATACTTACGACACCCCTTCTGTGGATCTAGCTCAGTACCAGGCTGCCGAGTTTGCAGGCAAGTATTCACTCACATGAACCACTGTGTTCCTTTCAACATTGGTTACCGATACTTTCCGTTGTCTATTCTGCTAGCCCTATGAATCGTTGCTTCTGTTCGATCCTATCACATGTTATCCGTTAACCATGATATAGCCTCACCTCCACTCCTATAACCCCGTTGTTTGAGCCCGTGTCTTACTAGCATGCTTAGGGTTGTTTTGCTTGAGTCTGTTGTCATTTACTTTCTATTATCTTATTCTAGTATGTTCTGGGGCTCGAGGTTTAATCAATCTACCTGTTAATATTGTGGATAATAATAATTTGATGATAAGGCACCGGCAGGAGGCCCTGCGTGGTTTTGAGGCCTGCTAGTGTCGACCCTAATTAGGAAAAGGGTCTTGTCTACTGATCCATGATGAGCGCACTAACCGCATGTGGGAAGCGTGTATGGGCGCCCCCCTCAATTTGATTCGATTCGCATCTCGTCCAAATCGCCTCATTTAGTTCGGGTGTTCCATTTGCCACATGCATGTTTTTGCGAGCCCAGGCCAGGGTGGAACTTTTGTAGTCGGCATTTAGGGAGACATGTTCTTAGAGTGCTATGAGGGTCCCCTTTTCTTCGTGGGGCTTGATTAGCCGTGCGCTCACTGCACGGGGTTCTTTGGGCTTGATGCGAAGAAGAGTTGAGTTGTGTTGAGTGCCCCGCTTGGTGGGAAAGGCCTTCCCATCTGGCGGGTTATTCTTACGTGTACGGCCAAATTGGTGCACCCCTGCAGGGTAAATCTTCTCGAGAAGCCGTGTTTTCCGCGGTTATGGATGACTTGGTGAAAGTACTGGCTAACAAGTACTCAGGACAACTTAAACCTAATGATTAACAATCTGACTAGTAATAGGCTTAATGACACACAATCTGAACCCTCATTAATCCAACTGTGTGAGTTATCCTCGGATTGCTTCTTTGGATAAGGGGCGAGATCCAGGATGGGTTTGTTTGGAGTTAGCTATAGTTGGTTACAATACGCTATCTTATCTCCTTTCTGTTAGCCGGAAGTTGTAGTATGTTTCTGTAGTTGGTTAGAGCAGCCAGCTGCCGCATCTTTTGTATCACCCTTTTATTCCGTTGAACCCAAAGCATCTGTGCTTGGTGTTGACGGGTTACACTTTGGTGAATTGTGAGTCTTGCTTGCCAGTACGTTTATGTACTGACCCCTTTGGGGTTGTGGTTTCCGCAGACTACGTTTCCGAGGATCCCCATGGTGGCTACTACGTGGAGTATGACGGGGCTGCTGACGAGTAGATAGCGGACCCGGGCAGGATCCGAGACTTCGTGGATGGGCTCCGTCTTTTCGTTTCCGGCTTCTTAAGCCTATTTGGATCTTGTCTGTACTCAGACATTTTGGATGCTTCCGCTGTGATGTAATGATGAATTGTTGGGACATGTGTCCTCTGGATGATTGTATTTGCTATCTCTGCTCTAGTGAGAGCCATTTGCAACTTATTTCCATCTTTTGAGTCGTAGATATCTGTTGTGATATCACTTGTTCCAATGCCGTTGACGTACCATGCGTGTATGTTTTGAAGTACGTGAATGGAAGTATCTGGATTTCTATGGGATGGTTTGCGCAGACGATGAATAGTAAGAGAATGGTTGTCACACGTTTACGTGTTGGCCTGCTCATATTGAGATGCGGGTGCCGGTATGCCCCGTAAGCCATTTATCTGCTGTTTAACGGACTTTGAGTATCCCCTAGAAGTCCGGGTGCGACAAATATGCTGTGTGGAACGCCGTATCTCATGACTATGTCAACGATGAAATTTCTGGCAGTTACACCGTCAAGCTTTTTGATGGGTTTTGCCTCCACCCACTTGGTATACTTATCAACTGCAACCAGTAGATGTGTAAGTCCGCCTCTTGCAGTTTTGAATGGTCCCATCATATCTAGCCCCCCAGACCGCAAATGGCCATGTAATAGGGATAGTATTGAGTGATTGGGCTGGCATATTCGTTTGCTTGGCGTAATACTGACATCCGGCACATGCGTTGACTATGTGTTCGGCGTCTGTCTTGACTGTTAGCCAGAAAAACCCTACACGAAATCTCTAGCATGGATTTCTGGCAGAATTTCTCGGCCTTCTTCTGGCGAAATACATCGCAGAAAAAATCCGGTAGTGTTGCGTTTATACAGAGAACCATTGATTACCGTGTATTCTTTGCATCGACGTTTTATTTGTCTTTGTAAGACCTCGTCTGCTCCATCCGGGTACTTCTGATCTACTAAGAAGTTTAGATATGGAATTGTCCAATCCGGGTTAACGAGCAGAACTTCGATTGACTCGGAAACTAGAGGATAGTCGACATCTCCATATTTTATGGATGGTTCATGCAGATGCTGGACAAACACACCTGGTGGTAGGGTTTTCACTCTTTCCGAGCCCATGCGGGATAATGCGTCCGCGTTCCAATTTTCTTCCCTTTTTTACATGAAGTACTTCAAATCCTAGGAAGCAAATTGCAAACTCGTCCATCGTTCGCCGATATTCGGCCATGATGGGGCTTTTAGCGTCCCATGTTTGGTTGAGGTGATGCTGTACCAGATCTGAGTCACCATAGCATAAGATGCGTTTGACACCTATTTCTTTTGCAATATGCAAGCCATGAAGCAAAGCTTCATATTCTGCCACATTATTGCTGGCGTTGAAGTGTATTTGTAATACATACTCCGTTGTATCTCCCTTGGGGGATTTTAGGACTACACCAGCTCCAGCGTCTTCCTTCATCTTGGATCCATCAAAATGCATAACCCAGTATTCTGACTCTGGCATTGGTGTATTTTCCATCGCTTCTGTCCAGTTAGCGACGAAATCTGCCAACACCTGTGATTTTATTGCCGTCCGGGGTTGGTACTTAATGTCGAACGCAGCCAACTCGATGCCCCATTTGGCTACTCGGCCTGTTGCGCCCGCATTGTTGATTATATCCCCTAGTGGTGCTTTGCATACCACTGTTATGGAATGTCCTTGGAAGTAATGACGGAGTTTTCGAGATGCGAAAAATACGCCATATGCCTGTTTTTGATAGTGCGGGTATTTTTGCTTGGACTCGGAAAAAACCTCACTTACATATACACCGGATGTTGATCTGGTATGGTTTGCTCGTCTTTCCACAACTATCACCGCACTGATAACCCTGTTTATTGCTGTGATGTACAGTAACATGGGTTCTTCGTTTTTTGGCGATGCCAAAATCGGAGGTTTCATCAAGGTTTCTTTTAACTGGGTTAATGCTTTGTCTGCTTCTTCTATCCATTCAAATTTGTCGGATTTTTTCAACAATTTGTACAATGGCAGAGTTTTGGCTCCTAGCCGGCTTATAAACCTGCTGACGGCAGCTGCAGAACCTGTTAATCTTTGTACATCTTTTAAGCACGCAGGTCTTGAGATGTTTAGGATTGCCTTGATCTTTTCCGGGTTTACTTCTATTCCTCTGTGAGAAACGATGAAACCCAGAAGTTTTCCCGAGGGAACCCCGAATACGCACTTCAATGGATTCAACTTCATTTTATAAGTGCGCAAATTTTCAAAGGTTTCTCGCAAATCTTCAAGGAGCGTGTCCTTTTCCTTGGAAACGACGGCAATGTCGTCCACATAAACGTGAACGTTTTTGCCAATCTGATTATGCAAACATCGTTGCATGCAACGCTGGTAAGTTGCACCTGCGTTCTTCAGGCCAAAAGGCATGGTTATGTAGTAGTATGTTCCATATGGGGTTATGAAGGAGGTTTTGATTTGGTCCTCTTCCCTCATACGTATCTAATGATACCCGGAATAAGCGTCCAAAAAGCATAAAAGCTCAGAGCCAGTAGTGGCATCTGTTATTTGATCGATTCGCGGTAATGCAAATCTATCTTTTGGACATAATTTGTTCAGGCCGGTGTAATCTATACACATCCTAAGAACAGTACTATCTTTCTTCGGGACTAATACTGGGTTTGCAGACCATTCAGTATGTATAACTTCCCGGATAAAGTCAGCTGCTAATAGCCGGATAATTTCATTGCCAATAGCCTTCCATCTTTTTCCGTTGAATCGACAGAGACCTTGTTTGACAGGTTTAGATCCTGGAATTACCTTGAGTTAGTGCTCAGCAAGTTCCCTGGGTACGCCTGGCATGTCCGCTGGACACCATGCAAAAATATCCCAGTTCTCACAGAGGAACTTGATGAGCTCGCTTTCCTATTTGTCGGTCATGCTAGTTCCCACTACGACAAATTTTTCGGATCTTTGGTATCTAGGATAACCTGTCTTGTGTTCTCGGAAGATTTGAAGCTGTCTGTCGGCTTCCGGCTTTCTTTTCCTGTCGGCATTTCTGTTGGCGATACTTCTTTCGCCAGCTCCTTCAGATCTTCCTTTGCTATCACCTTTTCTGCGCAAATGGCGTTTTCTTTCTCCAGCTCGTTTGCCAATTTGAAGTCTCCATTTATGGTGATTACTCCTCCTTTTGGCCCTTGCATCTTCATCTTGTTATAGATATAACATGATCTTGCCATGAACTTGGCGAAAGTTGGACGTCCGAGTATTGCGTGATACACGCTTTCGAATGGCACAACCTCGAAGGATACTTTTTCCTGCCGGAAATGTTCTTTCTCTCCAAAGGTTACGTCTAGCAAAATTTCTCCTAGGGATTGTGCTTACCTGCCAGGAACGATGCCGTGAAAACGTATGTTGCTATGATTGAGCTGGGTCTCGGAGATTCGCAGATGCTTCAATGTATCCAGGTACATTATGTTGATGCTCGATCTTCCATCCATCAGCACTCTTTTTAGCCTAGTGTTTTGAACAATAGGACTTACAACTAGAGCTTGCGTGCCGGGTTCTGGGATGTTTTCTGGATGATCAGACTGATCCTAGGTAATCGGTGTGTTTGAGTACTTCAAGAATTTTGGGGTTGGTGGGACAACCGCGTTTATTTCTCGAAGTGTTCTCTTTGCCACCTTTGCTGATGGAGTTACTAGGAAAGTTAGGTTGCATTCTCCGTCAACTCTCGGAAACTTGGGCTCGCCTTTTCGCTGTTGTTCTTGGATTTTTTCATTAGTGTCTGATTCACTGTCTTCTTTTTCAACTTCTGGCTTTTGCTTGGAGAACTTCCTTTTGGAATTTTTTCCTTTGCTTCCGGATCCTGCATTGCCCTTCATATGCTTATTGAGCCGGCATTGTGCATTGGTGTGGGTGGGTTTCCCGAATTGTGAATGGTGGACACAGTTTTTCGAGTTAATCCTTTCCCACTATTCTTTTGTGTAGGCGATCGGTTCTGTGCTTCGTCCTTTCCATTTGCTCCTATTTTCTCTTCCAAAGTCTATATTAACTTCTTTGGGCTTTTGATGTGCTTCTGGAGTTGCTTTTTTCTCAAGACGAGGGGTCTTTTTGGCTTGAATCAAAGTGTCGATATTTCCCCCTCTTGCTCTGATGTCGTCTTCGGCCGCTGCGTGCTCATTTGCGGTTGTAAGCATAGATCCAAGATCTTTATGCTTTTTTGAACCTATCATGAACAGTACGAGTCCGGGTTTTAAGCCATTGACGAAAGCATGCATTGGTTGTACGTCAGTTACTCCAGAGCAGTTGTTTTTCATTACAGTGCACCTTGAGATAAAGTGCACGTATGGCTCATCTTCAAACTGGATGCAGCGGTTTAGCTAGTTGATGTTGTTGGGGCGTTTGTACGTTCCCCGAAAGTGCTGAGTAAAAACTCTAGCCATATCATCCCAGCTATCGACAGTTCTTGACGGGAGCCCGTTGATCCAATCTCTGGCTCCATTCAGTAACATAAGGGGGAGGAATTTTACTGCCTCTAAGTCTGTCCCGTTGTTAATCTGGACGGCTGTGTAATAGTCTGAGAGCCAGTATCCGGGTTTGTGCTACCGGTATATTTTTAATATGTTGGACCAACCTTGGCGAAGCCAGAATGTAGAGTTATTCTTCGGAACCTGTCAGTGAAACACTTAGGCCCGAAGTATAGATCATCTCTTTCCGCTCTATCAATGTGTGTGGAGTATCTACCGGCTGAGTGGATAGAAAGGGATCTACTCCTTTCTTTTCCATTGTTGCGCAAGCGCGCTTTTCCGGGATTGTCTCTATTTCCTCCGTTATCATGCCCATTGGGATAAGGTGGAGTTCTACTCCTGTGTCTTTCCTTATTCCTAGGGGATATACGGGATCTCTCACGCCTGTGAGGAATGTCATGTCTTCTGGCTTTCTCAGCAGGGCGTCTCGGAGGCGAAATTGCTTTTCCGTCCTTCCGATTTTGTTCTTCCCGATCTCGGGGGTTAATTCCATCTTTCGGCAGATGGAATCTGGTTCTGGACGTTGCATCCTTATTATCGGGTTTTTTCTTGTCCTTTCTCGGATCTCCTTTCTTCTCTTTTGAATTACTTGAATCTCCAGGTTCTTCAGGTCCAGGTGCTCCAGCGGCGCAAGTAACTGTTTTGCATAGGGCTGAGTCGTCATGCAACTTCCCTGATCTTGCTTGTCCTCGCTGTTGCTGTTGCAATGCCTTTCCTAAGAAAGCATACACCCCTTGAATTTTTTCGCCATTGGAGTACATGTCATTGTTGAGGACGGCTGAAAGATCATCGTCCGTTTTGGTAATTATATGACAACATACCTATTTGATCTAATGTTTGTTCGATTAATGAAAATGCCCAGGTTTAATCAGGTTCACTAACTATATGGGGCGAACGATTGTTTTATACGAAAAGAGCAAGGAGAAAGAAATCCAGGGAGGGATTTTTGCACACGAGCGGAGGCTCCGGTGAATCCACCGGAGGCTCCGCCCAGGGTCCGGTGGGGGTCCGGTGCGGGCTCCGCCCAAATCGCCTTCTGGAGCGCAACTGCGGAGGCACGGACGGAAGCTCCGGTGGGGCTCCGGTGGGGCGGAACCTCCGCCATTCCCACCGGAGGCTCCGCCTCCTACAAAACCTGGCATGCGCACACAAGAGGGTCCGGTGCGCCTCCGGTGGAGGCTCCGCCCAAACGGCGTTCTATTGGACCAGAACGGAGGCTCCACCGGAGCCTCCGGTGGGCCTCCGGTGGCCTAGCTTGGCCACTGTGTAAATGGGGTCCGGTGGGGGCTCCGCCAAAACCACCTTCTGTTGCGCGAGTGCGGAGGTTCCACCGGAACCTCCGGTGCACCTCCGGTGGGGCGGAACCTCCGCCATACCCACCGGTACCTCCGCCACGTTGTCCAGCAAGCGTGTGCAAATGTGCTGCGCCACTGCGCCAGCAAATGAAGCCCACCGGAGCCTCCGGTGAAACCACCGGAGCCTCCGGTGCTCCTGGACTGCAACGGCCCTTAAATGCAAGGGGTATAAATACCCCTTCCCCTACCTCTTAAATGCTAAGCTTTCCCCCATTCTCTCTCCTAGCCATTAATGAAAGCTTCATCCGCCTAGATCTCCCACTCCGTCCACCCAATCACTCCCATACTTGGTGGAGAGCTAGAGGAGGCCTAGATCCACACTTCCACCAAAGGAATCTCAAATCCATCCACCACAACCTAGTAGATCTAGAATCCTACTTGAGGCCTAGAAACCTTAGTAGATCTTGTGCTTGTAGCTTCCACCTTGTTGCAAGAAGCTACGGATTGCTTGAGAGCCTCCATCCATCTTGTGGAGTGACCTCGAGCCTTTGTAAAGGTTTGGTCAACGCCTTCAAGTCGACCTCATAGTGGAAACAAGAATCTCCCTCACCGGAGAAGCTCAAGGAGAACAAGGTGTGCACAACCGTGCTATTGAGGAGCGCCTAGGTGGCTCCCCACCTCTCCAACGTAGACGTACTTCTCTTTGAGAAGGAACTACGGGAATCATATCCTTGTCTCCTTGTTTACACTTGTTGTTTGGTTTACTACCTTACGCTTTACTTCCGTTGCACATATTATCTTGTTCACATAGGTTGCTCACCTAGATGCACATCTAGAGAACATTATCTTATCTCGCTTAGCCTCACTAAAAGGAAAAGAAAAGAAAATTGGTAGTCAACCTATTCACCCCCCCCCCCTCTAGTTGACCATAGTGCACTTTCAATTGGTATCAGAGCCTCGGCTCTTACTAAGGGCTTAACCGCCCAAGAGTATGATGGTCGATGAAAATGCCCCCGGAAGTTCTAGTGCGGAAATCTCCAAAATGGCCGACACTATATCTAACCTACAAGATACGGTTGGAGTTCTCCAGACCGAACTATCTAAGGTTAGCTATAGTGTTAGTTCGGAGGTTTCTAACATAAAGATAATGATGGAGGCACTGATGGGGAAAACCAAGGAGTCCACGGAACCACCCCTCACCACCAACGATGTTAGCTCGGACGAAGAATCCATTCCGGATATCGATGAGATGGAAGCTAACATCGCTTTAGCTAAGGCGAAAGCCAAAGCGAAAGCCGATAAAAAGGCTAAGAGTGGTGGGAGCTCCGAGGGCTCCAAGTCTCAATCGGCTAACGGTTCGGGGTCTCACTCTAAAGTTCCACCACCTCCCAATTATGATTCTATCCACCCTATTGCCACTATGCCACACATGGTTAATGTTGGAATTCCTCCCATGCTTAACACTAACGAGTTCTCTTCTTGGAAGTTCGATATGGAGTCTCACATTTCAGGATCTTGCACCGCTTTGTGGAGAAGCATTCTCCATGGATTCCATCCTCACGATCCGAACAACTTGACTCCAAGAGAGGATGTGGAATTTCAACTCAACAAGACCGCTCTTGTGACTATCCAAAAGGCTCTCCCAAGAGAACATCTTGAACACATTCGCGGTATCAAGACCGCCAAGGAAGCTTGGGATAAGCTTGACTCCTTGTTCGAAGGAAATGCAAGCATCCAATCATCCAAATATGATATTGCTCTTGACAAGTCCGAGAACTTTGTCATGCTTGAAGATGAAAGTCGCGAGGAGCTATATAGAAGAGTGGTCACCCTTGGCAATCAATTAAGGGACTTTGGAAAAGAGGAAATCTCCGATGAGTGGATCAAGAGGAAATTTGTCAAGGCCATAACTCCTTTTGAGAAGAATCTCTCCACTAGCATTCGAACAAGATCCGACTACAACTCCCTCAACTCCATTGGTGTCCTTAGTGAGTTCATAGCCATATCCTTATCTCACAAGAGCGCGGATGATGCTCTTGCTCGCTCAAGGGGCCATGGGAAGTCTCCTAACCTTGCCTTGAAGTCTAAGGCCATGGCCAAGATAGAAGAAGTGGATGATGATGATGATGAGGAGGACTATGAAGATACATACAAGGGTGCCCACAAATGTATTGCTCTTGCCATGCAAGGGTATTGGAAGAGATGGGAGGCTCACAAGGCCGGTGCCCCTAGACCTTCAAGGAACAAGATCTTTAGGAAGAAAGGGGAGCGGCCAAGGACATGTTACAATTATGGAAGTGCAAACCACTTCGTCAAAGAGTGTCCCTTTGAGCCACGAGAAGAGAATGAAGGGAAGCTTGTTCGCAAGGACAAGAACAAAGCTCCACAAAACAAGAACCTCGCTAGAAGAGTCCCAAGGGCTCTATATGTTCAAGAGGGCCCCACATTGGAAACATACTACTCCGGAGATGAAGGAGAAGATGAAGTCGTAGGTGTTGCCCACGTCGCCATAGCTACGACTTCCTCTTCATCGGTCTCTCTGTTTGAATCTCCCAATGAGAAGGCATCGATCCGACCTACATGTCTCATGGCAAAAGCCACCGCGGTAATATCCTCCACCTCCAAGTCTATTATCACTAGCTCTCCCTCATTATTGGATTGTGTTGAAAACATTGTTGATGATGAGGAGGCCAAGAACCTAGGATCTTGGTTGTGTAGTCTTGAAGGTGAAACTAAAGAAAAGGTAAAAGCTCTCCTAAGGCAACTTGATGAGGCTAACTCCCTCATCGATGAGAAGGAGGAGATCATCATGACCTTGGAGAACCATGGCGGTAGCAATGATAATCATGATGACGAGCTCGTCAAGGCTCTTGAAAAAGAGAGATCCATGAGAGCCTCTCTTGAAGAGAAACTATCTAGTCTACAAGAGACTTATGCTATTAGTGTTTCAAATCTTAGAAAAGATAACAAAAAAATCTCTTGCCAAGCTTAAGAAAGAACATGCCAAATATCTTGTTTTACTTAAAGAATTTGAAGAGGAAGAGTTGAAGCTAGGAATAGCTCACGAAAAACTTGACGAGGAGCATGACAAACTAAAAAAGGAGTTTGCATCTCTCAAAGATATTCATGACAAACTTGCCAAGTCTCGAATCAAGCTTCTAGCTCAACAATCTAATAAGCATGTTGCATATTCATCAAATAGCATTGTTATTGTGCCTACCTCTTCTACTACAACTAACATTGTAGGGAAGGAAAGAATTCTCAATGATGCAATAAGCTCTCAAGGTGCCAAGAAAGGAAAAGAGGGACTTGGCTTTGTTTCCAAGTCAAAGAAGAAATCCAAGAATGTCACCTCTCCCTCTCGAAATGTTGTCTTTGTGAAAGAGGGTGAGGTGACCAAAGAGAAGGAGATCAACGCCATTATGGGTGGTGATACCTCTAGGGGGAGCATCACTCATAATGATTTTTCCGGAAAATATAACCCATCTTATGTTCTTATGAAATCTAGAGATGGACATGTTTATGCTAAATACGTTGGTACTTCTTATGGTGATGATTATCATTGGAATATTTGGATTCCTAAGACCCTTGTGACTAACAAAAGAGGACCCATTGAAGGATGGGTACCTAAATCAAGAAATTGATCTCTTGTAGGGAAACGCTTCCGGATCAAATAGATGGACAGTGGATAGTGGTGCATCCCAACATATGACCGGAAGCCATGACGCAATAAGTAATATTGAACCTCCTTTACCACATCTCAATTGTGTTACAATTGGTGACAAGTCCGAGCTTAAGGTATTGGGACGAGGCAAGGTAGCTATCTCAAATGATTTATCAATTGAGAATGTTCTCCTTGTTGAGTCCCTTGGCTATAACTTGATGTCCGTTCTTCAACTTGCAAATTGTGGTTTTACCTCGTTCTTTAATAAAGAGAGTGTGATTGTCACTTGGGAGACTTCTCTTAAAGTAGCATTTGTTGGGTTTGTCGAGAACGGCATGTATGTAGTGGACTTCTCTAAAGAAGACACGTGTGCCGCGACATGCCTAATGGCTAAAGTTGATGTGGGGTGGCTTTGGCATCGCTGACTAGCCCACACCAATATGAGAATGTTACATGACCTCCAAAGTGGCAATCACGTTCTAGGACTAACCAAAGCTAAGTTTGCTCAAGATCGTGTGTGTAGCTCTTGTACCTTTGGGAAGCAACATGGAGAACAACACCCAACCAAGACAACTATCTCCACCACAAGAAATCTCGAGCTCATTCACTTAGATCTCTTTGGCCCACTATCCTATGATAGCCTCGGAGGAAAGAAGTATTGCTTGGTGATTGTGGATGATTATTCAAGATATTGTTGGGTGTATTTCTTCAAGAGGAAAAGTGAAACTCAAAATAGAGTCATCGAGTTCATCACTCTAGTGGAGCGCCAACACAATGCTACCATATTGGCCATTCAGAGTGATAATGGCTCGGAGTTCAAGAACTACACCGTTGAGGGTTTTCTTAGTGAAGAAGGCATTGCTCATCAATATTCCACTCCCTATACCCCTCAACAAAATTGTGTTGCGGAGAGAAAGAACCGTACTTTGATGGATGCGGCTAGAACTATGATTGCGGAGTTCTCTTCTCCCTATAACTTTTGGGCCGAAGCCGTCTCCACCGCTTGTCATGCTACCAACCGGCTCTATCTTCGCAAGATCTTGAACAAGACTCCCTATGAGATTCTCACGGGCAAGAAACCGGATGTATCTTATTTCAAGGTCTTCGTTTGCAAGTGCTTCATTCGCAAGAAAGGAAAACGGTTGTCAAAATTTGAGACTAGATCTTATGAGGGTATCTTTGTTGGCTATGCCACAAATTCTCACGCCTATAGAGTCTACAACAAGTCCACCGGGCAAGTTGAAGAAGCTATAGACGTAGTGTTTGATGAGGACAACGGCTCCCAAGGGGGGCGCATAGATCATGGTGTTGTAGGAGATGCAATTCCTCCCATCGTCATAAGAAGAATGGGGATTGGTGAAATAATTCCCATTGAGGGTTACCGGATGACGGAGGGAGAAGGACTATGCCCCACTCAAGTGGAGCCATTGACTACACCCATGGATGATCAAGCTATCCAACAAGATGCACCGTTCCCTCAAGCTAACAATCAAGGCCAAGCTAATGAACAAGGCCAAGCAATTCATCTAAATCATGATCAAGATTCTATCATTGTTGAGAATGCTCAACCTAGTGGTGATTCATCACCCATCATTGATCAAGGACAAAATGAAGATGGACATGTCTCCGATGAAGAAGGTGATTCTCAATGCATATCCAAGGAATCTTTGGAGGAAATACTAGCACGAAGAGCAAAGAGAAGGCTAGAGAATCTTGAACGAGCGGGTCATACGGAGGACAAGATTCTTGGACAAGTTCGTGGAAGAGTGGTCACTAGAAGGCAATTGGCGGATTTTAGCAAGGCTCATGCTTTTGTCTCTTTCATTGAACCCAAGAAGGTATATGAAGCTCTCGAAGAACAAGATTGGCTTGAAGCCATGCATGATGAACTCAATAACTTCGAGCGCAACAAAGTGTGGAAATTAGTGCCAAGACCCAAGGATTGCAAAAATGTCATTGGCACCAAATGGGTGTTCAAGAACAAGCAAGACAAAGATGGCATTTTCATTCGCAACAAGGCAAGATTGGTGGCCCAAGGTTTTTCTCAAGTCTATCGATTTCGGTGAAACCTTTGCTCCTGTAGCTCGCCTTGAATCCATTCACATCTTACTTGCCTATGCATCTCATCATAACTTCAAGTTACAACAAATGGATGTCAAAAGTGCTTTTATTAATGGTCCCATTAATGAGTTAGTATATGTCAAGCAACCTCCGGGTTTCGAGGATCCCAACCACCCCGATCATGTTTATAAACTTGATAAGGCGCTCTATGGACTTAAACAAGCTCCACGTGCGTGGTATGAGCACCTTAAAGAGTTTCTAGTAGATCGCGGGTTTAATGTTGGTTTAATCGATCCCACCCTCTTTACCAAGACGGTTGGAGGTGACTTGTTCATATGCCAACTCTATGTGGATGACATCATTTTTGGGTCTACTAACACTTTGTTCAATGAGGAGTTTTGCAAGCTTATGACCGATAGGTTTGAGATGTCTATGATGGGAGAGTTGGAGTTCTTCCTTGGCTTTGAAGTAAATCAATATTATGAAGGGACTTTCGTCAAACAAGCCAAATACAGTCAAGACATGCTCAAGAGGTTTAATATGAATGATGCCAAACCTATGAAGACTCCTATGTCCACGACCACCGACTTGAAACCCGACCCCAACTGTAAAGAGGTAGATCAAAAGGTATACCGCTCCATGATTGGCTCTTTGCTCTACCTTTGTGCATCTAGACCCGATATCATGTATAGAGTAGGTAAATGTGCAAGGTTTCAAGCCTCCCCAAGGCAAAGTCATTTGGAAGCCGTGAAACGAATCTTTTGATATCTAGTTCATACCCCAAACTTCGGTCTTTGGTACCCCAAGGGTTCAAGCTTTCAGCTCATTGGATACTCGGATGCGGATTATGCGGGAGAGAAGACGGATAGGAAGTCCACATTCGGGGGTTGTCAATTCCTTGGTCGCTCCTTGGTATGTTGGTCTTGTAAGAAGCAAAATTGCATTGCTCTCTCCACCACCGAGGCCGAGTATATCTCCGCGGCAAGTTGTTGTGCCCAATTGCTATGGATGAGTCAAACCTTGAAGGATTATGGTATTCATTTTGACAAGGTGCCTCTTCTTTGTGACAATGAGAGTGCTATCAAGATCGCCTACAACCCGGTTCTTCACTCCAAGACGAAGCACATTGAGATCCGTCATCATTTCATTCGGGATCATGTTGAGAAAGGTGATATTGATCTCTCATATATCTCCACGACGGATCAACTTGCCTATATCTTCACGAAGGCCCTTGATGAGCCAAGATTTCGAGCTTTGAGGAATGAACTAAATGTCATAGATTCCTCCAACTTCACTTGAAACCTTGCATATCTACCCTCATTATGCATGCTATTAGGCTTAGATGTAGGCATGGACATAGGGGAGCGCTACTCAACTCATGAATATGCACTCCTCCTATTATGCGAAAAACAATTCATCATTGCATATCTAGTCAATTGTGACTTATTGTGCTTCATTGTGAGTAGTAATTTTGGACCCAAGATATTTCGCGGTGCCAAGTTACACACTCAAACATGGTGGCTTCGGCCACCGACCTTTGGTATGTTTTGGATCTTTCACGCCTATCATATCTCCGTCTTGACAACTCGTACGGGTTCGGTCTTCTACCTTCTTATTGCTTCTTGCGAACCCCTCCGAGTAATGTCTCTCGTATATCAGTGACGATTTTCCAACCCAAGCCTCCTTTGCCCAAACCAATGTTTCTATCGAAATGCTCGTGTTTTTACAATCTTGGCGCGCGAAAATTTGGCTGGGCGGAGGCTCCGGTGAATCCACCGGAGGCTCCGCTGCCCCTGTCCACCGGAACACCACCGGAGGCTCCGCTGGCTCATATTTGTTCAGCGGGCCTGAAATTACCTATTTTGGTGGACAAGGGGCGGAGGCTCCGGTGGGAACCACCGGAGGTTCCGCTGGGGGAAGCGGAGGCTCCGGTGAAACCACCGGAGGCTCCGCCGGGGGCAGTTTTTCGTGGATAAGGGCTGGGGCGTGCGGGGGTAAGTGAGATCCAATCTCATTTTCCCCCACCCGCCCCTTTTCTTCTTCGTCACGAACTGCCGCCGCCCCCAAGCTTTTCGCCGCCGGATTGGGGAGCTCCACCACGGGGAGACCTTCTCCTTGCCTTGGGACGCCCCGGGAACCTTCCCTCCTTCCTTTTTCACGATGGACGACGCGGGTATGTGATCTCTCTCTCTCTCTCATCTAGTTGATGGATGGGATGCATAGGAGTTCATGTTCTTGCTCTCTAGATTCGTGGATTTGGAGTTTTAGGAGTGGAAGTTCTCAAGTACAAACCCTAGCAACCTAGATAATGCGTGTTAGGCTTGAATCGTTGCGGTTGTAGGGAAGATTGGTTTGCCCTAACCCTAGTTATTCAACCCTAACACCATGTGTATCTTGGTTTCTTGGATGTGTGCGTGCTTTATCAACTCGAGCATTACTCTTCCTTCATGATCTCTTTGCTTTTCTCTTAGATGCTTCCGGTTCCAAGGGGGTCCGTTACAAGACCACCGGTCGTCGCAAGACTCCTCAAGTGGATGAGATTGAGGAAGAACTTGACAACACTCAAACCAAGCGCAAGCGGTTCCCGGCCACCGAGAAAAAGCTGTCCAAGAAGAACACCGCCAAAACAGCCTCCAAGATGTCCGAGGCGGTTTTTGTGAAGGAAAGGCGTGAGAACCCCTATGTGGTTGCCCGTGATCGCTTGATGCCACAATTCCGGGGCAAGGATCCACGTTTTCACACTGTTTTCCAAGGGCAAATCTATAATGAGATCTTGATGAGGAAGCCGAAGGATAATGTCGTCCCTCAACACTCCATCAACCTTGGGCACATGGAAAGGAACCACAACTACTTTGGGGAGGCTCTTGAGCTCATTGAGAGGTTTGGACTTGGTCCCATAATCAGTCTTTAACAAGATTTCGATGAAGATCTTGTCTCTCAGTTTCTAGCCACCGTTCATCTCTCCAATGAGACCGAACGCCACCTCATTTGGATGACTAAGGGAAGACAACTTGACATCAAGTGGAAAGATGTTGGCACTCTTCTTGGTTACCCGGATTTTGGTCCGTTTGCTGAGGGTGAAGAGTTTGCTAATGGATGGTTCCGAGTGTAGTCATCAACACTGTGTCACTTTCCAAGGATCAACTCACTCCTCTCTATCACTGGAAGAAGTACGCCGTTGGGTTCGTCAAGGGTCTCTACCCCACATATGATATCATGTTGCGCATCTATAGAGAGACCATCAACCCAAAGGCGGGGAACGTGGATGAGATCCAGGGTTTCTTGAAGAACCTCATGCTCCTAACTCATCAACAGCGGATGGCTGACACTCCTCGCAAGCTTGACGTGCTTGACTATATTTGGAATGAGCTGAGGCACACCGTGATCAACCGCAAGAATGCTTGCTTTGGACCGTTCATCATGAAGATCATCTTGGACGTGTGGGACGACAAGTTTCCGGATGAACCACTTGACGATGAGGGTTGGATCCCTCACACGGAAAAGAGACTCCTCTTCAAGGACCACACAGAACCAATTGAGCATCCCACTCCCGCCGTTCGCAAGCACAAGGCCAAGCCCCGCATCATTGTTGACGAGGATGAAGAAGAGGCCGGTCCGTCTCAACCTCCTCCCTCTAGCAATGCTTTCAAATGGATGGCAAGGGCCCTCAAGAAGGTGTTTCGTTTGAACAAGAAGATTGAGCAACACCAATGGGAAACTCATTATGATGCAGAACTCAAGAACCGCAACAAAGCTCAAGCCTCTCGTCAACGTCTCCATGAGGAAGGTCTATCCATTGAATCCCCGGTTCTTCCTAGCATCACGGATTGGGACAAATGGCAAGCAAAGGACTCCAAGGGCAAGCTAATTGAGTGGTCCGAGGAAGAAGGAGACGAAGCTACTAGATCTCACCGTCATGCCCCCTCTCCGGACCAGGAAGCCTCCTCCGAGTGATCTTCGGGACGTTAGCGTCTTGATCTCCCTCTTTTGGTATCTTGATGCCAAAGGGGGAGAGAGATATATATTAGGAACGGGCATTTGCATGGGTCTCCCTCAAGCTTGCTTCTTCGATTTGCATCTTTTATTTGCTTGAGGGAGTTTGGCTTCTTATTTGGTCATTTGGAACTTCGGTGTGTTTACATTATTCCTATCTATCGTGAACCTCGTTATATTATGCATGTATGAACCTCGTATCAGATTATCTATGTGTTATGTGTGTTATGTGATATCGTTGTCATATTATTCTTTTATATCATGCCTAGATACTCTCAATATGAAAGGAGCATACCTTTAGGGGGAGCTCCGTTCATATTGTGTTTTTAATCATGCAAATAGGGATGTTGTCATCAATTACCAAAAAGGGGGAGAATGAAAGATCCTCGTCCGTTTTGGTAATTATATGACAACATACCTATTTGATCTAATGTTTGTTCGATTAATGAAAATGCCCAGGTTTAATCAGGTTCACTAACTATATGGGGCGAACGATTGTTTTATACGAAAAGAGCAAGGAGAAAGAAATCCAGGGAGGGATTTTTGCACAGGAGCGGAGGCTCCGGTGAATCCACCGGAGGCTCCGCCCAGGGTCCGGTGGGGGTCCGGTGCGGGCTCCGCCCAAATCGCCTTCTGGAGCGCAACTGCGGAGGCACGAACGGAAGCTCCGGTTGGGCGGAACCTCCGCCATTCCCACCGGAGGCTCCGCCTCCTACAAAACATGGCGTGCGCACACAAGAGGGTCTGGTGCGCCTCCGGTGGAGGCTCCGCCCAAACGGCGTTCTGTTGGACCAGAACGGAGGCTCCACCGGAGCCTCCGGTGGGCCTCCGGTGGCTTAGCTTGGCCACTGTGTAAATGGGGTCCGGTGGACCTCCGGTGGGGGCTCCGCCAAAACCACCTTCTGTTGCGCGAGTGCGGAGGTTCCACCGGAACCTCCGGTGCACCTCCGGTAGGGCGGAACCTCCGCCATACCCACCGGTACCTCTGCCACGTTGTCCAGCAAGCGTGTGCAAATGTGCTGCTCCACTGCGCCAGCAAATGAAGCCCACCGGAGCCTTCGGTGAAACCACCGGAGCCTTCGGTGAAACCACCGGAGCCTCCGGTGCTCCTGGACTGCAACGGCCCTTAAATGCAAGGGGTATAAATACCCCTTCCCCTAGCTCTTAAATGCTAAGCTTTCCCCCATTCTCTCTCCTAGCCATTAATGAAACCTTTATCCGCCTAGATCTCCCACTCCGTCCACCCAATCACTCCCATACTTGGTGGAAAGCTAGAGGAGGCCTAGATCCACACTTCCACCAAAGGAATCTCAAATCCATCCACCACAACCTAGTAGATCTAGAATCCTACTTGAGGCCTAGAAACCTTAGTAGATCTTGTGCTTGTAGCTTCCACCTTGTTGCAAGAAGCTACAGATTGCTTGAGAGCCTCCATCCATCTTGTGGAGTGACCTCGAGCCCTTGTAAAGGTTTGGTCAACGCCTTCAAGTCGACCTCATAGTGGAAACGAGAATCTCCCTCACCGGAGAAGCTCAAGGAGAACAAGGTGTGCACAACCGTGCTATTGAGGAGCGCCTAGGTGGCTCCCCACCTCTCCAACGTAGACGTACTTCTCTTTGAGAAAGAACTACAGGAATCATATCCTTGTCTCCTTGTTTACACTTGTTGTTTGCTTTACTACCTTACGCTTTACTTCCGTTGCACATATTATCTTGTTCACATAGGTTGCTCACCTAGATGCACATCTAGAGAACATTATCTTATCTCGCTTAGCCTCACTAAAAGGAAAAGAAAAGAAAAATTGGTAGTCAACCTATTCACCCCCCCTCTAGTTGACCATAGTGCACTTTCAACGGCGAACGCGGCTTCCGCGTTTTCTGCTACCATTTTGTATATAAGTTCGCCCCTGGCATCTGTGCCGTTTACTTGCTTTTGCCAGGCCGGGTTTTAAAACCGCCTTTGGCGGCAGTACTTCCGGTCTTGCGATTCCGGGTAGCCGTGTAGGTTTAATGCCAGATCTATTCCTTCTCTCGTACTCCTCGATTTCTTCCTGCTTTAACTTAATGTCAGCTTGGGTTTTCTGGAGGTGTTCTCGAGTTATGAATAGATGTTGTTGTTGCCGTTGGAGAGCTTGTCTCCTAGCTTCCAACACTTCAGAGGGTTCGTGAGTTCCCACTGGTGTTTGAAGTAAATCATGTTCGTCCTGTTCTGACATTGGCGGAACAGAGATTTCGTTCGCTTTCTTCTCCGCAGGCTTAACTCCATTTCCTCCTCCTGCTTCCAGGTTTTCGTTGGCTGGATCAGCCAATTTTTTTCTTCCGGAGCTTGTACTGGAGTTTCTTGGAAGCTTTGTGTTTTTTCTTGGAAGAGGGAGGTTTTTTACCAGGTTCGTCCTCTGTCAATTCCTTGACATACGGGTATGTTGGAGTGGTTTCCCCCTCCTCTCTTTCCTCGTCTGGCGGAGGTGTTCTAGGGCTTTTCTGACTTTCGGCATCCGTGTTTTCAGCCGGTTTTGCCATCAGTACTTCGTGGAATACCTCTTGAAAGGATTTGACCTTTTTTCGAAAGCGTCTACATCTTCGTCTTCGGAGTCGAACTGATCCGATCCGGGTTCCGACTCTAATCTCGCCTCAATGGCGGCTAACACAGAATCAGCTTCCGAGTTCGTTGTCAGATTGACGGATGTCAGATCTTCCACCTCTATTGTGGGACTGTTGTCTTCTGTCTTTTCCACGGGATTGCTTTCGTCCGTGTTTTTGGCGAGCTCGGATTGCACCATACCGATAAAGTGCGATTCAGCATAATATCGGCGATCTGAGCAAAATCCAGCGCCATAGTCTTCTTCGACTGGGTATAGGGCGGTGGGATAAATTTGCTTCCACCACAGAATCCCATTGCCTCTGGAGTTAATCCGATAAAGATGTTTGTAGATCCGATCGGTAAAAGCAGGCACTTACCAGATGATCCCGTGCTGGCATGTACGATCAGTTGTCGAGGAAGCGCCCGGCGCCGTTGTCGAATTCCAGGCTTCCTACAGTTATGGTACTGCCAATTCCGCCGAGTAACCCCGATCGAAACATAACGTCCGACGTCGCTGGCCCCACGGTGGGCGCCAACTATCGAGACATCGCAGTAGAATTCATAGACGGGGGTGCCATGAGACTACTGATAGAGACGTGGGGGGACGTGGTAGTATGACGAACAATGACACCAGGGTTTTACCCAGGTTCGGTACGTCGCAACTAGGCGGCGTTCCTACTCCTGCAATCTCACTAAATCAGGATTGAAGCCTGAAGTATACAAACTACAATGTGAGTTAGGTTTAGCTACTCGACAAGGATCAACCTCTCGGCGAGTTAGCTTCTAGCTTATTGTCCTCTTCTTTCTTATCTCCCTTCCGGCTTTATATAATAGCCGGGTTAGGGCTTAAAGAAAAAGAAACCTAGAAGACTACGTTAAGTTCTAACTTGGAAGGAAAGAATTCGCCTTCTACTACAAGCCGTACCACGTGGCCCGTGGGCCGGGTTCTTCTAGAATCCGGCTTCTGCGCGTCAGGTTACTAGGCCGCCTAATGGACCGTAATCCATTACCATTTATGCCACCCTGGTAACCTGGCACTTTAGGACACCACCTGATATACCCCTAATTGGTACATATCCGACAACTCCCACAATGGGTAGTAACATATTTGTAGTATCATATACTAGTATATTTATTAGGTTATAGATACAACTTGTCTTGGAATCTGTTATGTTACGGTATCTACCTATGATACCACTAGCACCTCTCTCCTCATCAAATGAGTGTCACATCATCTTTTTTGCCTACGTGGCACTTATGTTACCACATATGTTACTCTCATTGTGAGCAGTCTTAGAGCAAGAGCAATAAGAGCAAGTACAATAGGATGACGTAGGCGGGCTATAAGTATTTAAATACTATACTTTTGCTGAGTTGGAAGATAGAGAAGATGAGAGAGAAGTGAGGTGGGTTGTAGGATAATAGTCAGCTATAGCACGTGCTCCTAGGTACTTTGTGAAAGTGAATGGTGGGCCATACATGAATAAAGTAACACACATTTATATCTACCTATTGTACATGTTGGCTATAGAGATGGCTATAAATGACATGACAATATCTTATAGTCAACCATTGGCTCTACTATTAAACTTGCTCTAAGGCTGGTCACAATGGGGAGGAACATACACTAGTCCTACACGTTTTTCTAGACTATGTTACTACCTCCACAATGGGTAACATATATGTAGTGTCATGCAAAAATGCATTTATTAGGCTATAGACTCATTGTTTCTTGAAGTGTGTGATGTTCCGGTAACTTAGCTAGTTACCACAAGCACCTCTCTCTTCATTAAATACGTGCCACATAAGCAAAGTTGTATTAAAGTGTGTGATTTTACTGCTAAGTTTCTTCCCATTGTGACCAGCCTATAGTCTATATAGAGCCCATACCATACAATAGGTTGGCTTTAGTAAAAACTTAATTATTACTCTTGCATGCACATGGTGGCAATTGATTGCTTGGGCAAGTGAAAAGTCAGCATGCAGCTAGCAGCGCTGGCTGCAAGCTAGCTCTTCGCATCGTGGTGTGTGTTAGACTAGTCATAGTGGGAAGTATCATATACTAGTATCATGCACATGATACTAG
This sequence comes from Alopecurus myosuroides, assembly GCA_028641055.1. Taxonomy (NCBI): domain Eukaryota; kingdom Viridiplantae; phylum Streptophyta; class Magnoliopsida; order Poales; family Poaceae; genus Alopecurus; species Alopecurus myosuroides. The sequence continues at coordinate 299,185,426 of CM054057.1, read as the reverse complement.
TGTATGATACTACCCCCATAGTGGGTAGTAACATATTTGTGGTATCATGACATATTGCATTTAATAGGTTGTAGACTCATTTTATCTCGAAATGTGTTATGTTATGGTATCTACCTATGATACCACTATATTATCTCTCTTCATTAACTGATATGTCACATCAGCTTTTTGCCAACATGGCACGCATGATACTAGCTATGATACTCCCACTATGACTAGTCTTACAGGTTGTTGCTGAAGGGCCCACTTTAGTCTCTCTCCTTAATTCTCTCTCTTCCGTGGTGTAGAATTTTAGTGACATGACATACCTTATAGCCTGCTGATTACGGTGGAATTAGGGTACATATGTACATTTCCAAAATTATTAAGACTATCTTGGCACCCTTGAAATTATGGAGTGCACCATAACGAGGCCCTGGCTAAGGGATAATCAAAGCGATACTGTTTGATTATCAGCGCTCAGTGGTGGCTGCTTCTGGAAAACCCATCGCGAAAAATCGCTAGTAGAGGCCTTGCATCCGGCCATGGATGACCACCAGAGAACGAGTCACGCGCTGAACTTATCGCGAGATTGGTGGAACGGCCGCCACGGTGGAGCTACGCCGATGCGAAGGAGGCAACTGCCAACGTTGTCGAGCACGCCTGCGTGGAGCCGTCGAGTGTTCAGACACTTTGGCTGTTCAGCTTTGTGCTGTCTGTATGAGGGCTTTGGCCATCCATGCAGACTATAGGTTTATATTTTTCATCTTAAAAAACTTTCGCTAAATCACATGTACCTCATGCGCCACGCCGCAGATTAATCTGACAATCTTCCAGATGATTGCCACAAGCATGTTGCCTAGTGTACTAGAGCTGAAGAACAGACGCCGTCAGCCAAAAGCGTACGAATAACAAAGGCATAGTAATCAAATCTCTACAAATCATGTCACTAGATCCACGTTGCAAAACTGCAGGTTTGGTGCCTCGAAATAAGTCGTATCATATAAGTCCACCTTCGATGAGGTCGCTCATCTTGCTGACGGTGTTTGTTATTCATACGCTTTTGGTTGACGAATATCATATTCCTTCTAACAATAATGCTACACTTAAGGGCAACTTCCTACAGAAACCTGTTACGGACACAACTGGAGTTAAGTAATTGGATGAGAATCATGCGGCAGTCCCTGAAAAACTCCCGCGACCACTACATGATTAACACCTCAGCCCGTAAAAAATTCCCATAAGAAGTTTGCCCGTAAGTGTAGCATTACTCTCATTTCTCAAAGGGTAATTGCTTTTGGCACTGCCGGACTGTGTTGTTTCCGCAGTTAGAAATCCTGGGGTTTCATCGGAATGTGCTCCTGCCGATTGCCATAAAAAAGACACCTTCGTTCTTTACCAGCTGAACAACGATGCAGAAAACAGGAACATAACGTTCATAAACTCGCTGTGTTGCTCCATGAATATCTCGGTAACCAAGAAGATAGATAATCCATCACTGATCCTGATCTTCTCTCCACTACTTTGAGCTGAAACCCGTGCAAACGAAATTAAAACCTGTGGGGAGAAAAGGAAAAACAGAATGGATTCAGGGTGGTCTTTCCCTCGAGGAAATAAGAGAAAATTTCAACACTTCAAAGCTGATCTCTGAATACGGGTAATTGTCTTCAACGACTACGAGCTTCACTTGGGACAGCAACGTAGGTTGATTAAAATAGTGGAGTGAATTTCTCAAAACCACTGAATAAACATTTAAACAATCCCTTAAAATACTAATAATTAACACGAATCAAAAGAAGCTCATACTCATATGACCCACTGCTCCTCAGTGTAATATCTGATTAGTTTATTGTGCAACACGATATAATTTAACCAAAAAAATTTCTGTAAAGCTGATGATAATATCCTACCAACTGGAGTATGCGCCATGTAGCATATTCTGTTGCTCTTTCTCTTAGCAAAATGTAAGAACGTTACATGTTTCCTCATTAACCTGATTTTTTAATGAAACACTTCTAAAAATCAGTCTGAGATTTTTTTGTCTGCTTGATCATATAATTGAATTACATACATATGCAAAAAAGACCATTATACTCAGTCAGGAATAAAGCTTGGATTTCAACAAAATTTAACAAAATGGTCCGAGAAAATTATTGGAATAGCTGGATTTAGCTTGATCTGTAATTATGTATCCTATGAGAGGAACAATCATTCACAGGGGCTTCTAAGGGGCATACATTATGTACATTTATTTAGTATAATATTGACCACATACACACCTAAAAACCACATTAGGCCATAACATAACTTGATTGAGCCACTAAACTAATGGATATTTCAACAATTTCAAAACTTCAGTTTTTTTAAGAGTTTCCTGCTCAAGCCTTCAAACATAAATAAACAAGTTGTACAAACAAAAGAAGCAGACAACATGAAAATAATTAACTTACACTCGGAAGATTTATTTGTTTGACAGATCTTAATTTTCTCAAGAGGTATGCCATAAGTGCTCAGGGACTTCACGATATTGGTAACTCTTTGGTCAACCTTTTGACAGGCAATTTCAACTATCTTAAGGTTTTCTGATGCAAATGATAGATCCAGCAAATTGTAGGTTGCTCTCCATGTAGCCATATGTGTGTGTTTCTGAAAAAATTTCAATAAGAGCAAAATTCATGGATGATAACTAAACATTAAGCTATCTATATAGAGAATAAATACCTGAGAAAGCTGGATAGTGAGATTCTCCAGAACCGGTGAGTGTTGGAGAATACAAATTAATGCATGATGGTCCCCAGCCACACACCCCTCATTAAGTATCAAAGTCTTTAACTTGGTAAATGTAGGACACCACCTCAAATCCCTTCTAAGAATAAACTAGAAAAATTATGAAGCAGCGTCAAATAATGATTTAATCTTTAAATGTAAGATAATATCATATTGAGGTCAATAGTAGTTCACCAAAAGTTTAAGCCATATACACAAAGGGTAACTGAACAGGTGTATAAAACATGTCAACTTATGAATCTCCAATTTAAAGAGGAACAACTCATACATCATTCATACTGAAAAAGTTGCGAAAAGACTGAAAACTACTAACTTTTTCTTCTTGATATTAATTTTTAATCTAACATTATACCATATACAAAAACTAAAAAAAAAGAACTAGTTGGACTATCCTAGCTTCTCATTCCAAGATGAAACTTACTAAATTAATGAATGCAAATTAATGCATGGTGGTCAATAGGAACACGTCCCTCATTGAGATGTAAAGTCTTTAACTTGCTAAATGTAGGGCACCACCTTTAATCCCTTATGAGAATAAACTACACAATTTATGAATTAACATCAAATCATGCTTTAATTTTTAAATGTAAGCTAAATCATATTGAAGAAAAGTTTGCTAGAAGTTTAAGCCATATACGTAAAGGGTAATGGAACAGGTATATAACCCATGTCAATTTTATAAATGCTAACTTGTTATTTTCAAGATTACTTTCTTTAGTCTGACATTTTACTATATACAAAAACTTAACATTTGTGTAGCTGTACTATCCTAACTCCAAATTTCACGCTGAAACTTGATATTTAAGGAACATTGTTTTTGCATATATGTAAACTCACAAATATTTAGCAATGGATATTATACTATAATATATAGGGGTAGAGAGACAGCCGATGGAAAAAGGAAAGGAGGTAAGAGTAAAGATAGAGTAATTGACAAGAGTACCACTTCAGGGTCGACTATCATCTTCAAATTCGTAGCAGCTGAAAAACCTTTAAGAATCACACAGCCTTCGCTTCGATCTTCATCACCGTAGCAACATTCACAAGAAAAATCATCGCAAATCCCCCAATCAGTGCCATTACAGCACTCACAAGACAGATCACCACAAGCCGCAGGGCTCAAGTAGTAATGAGAATCCCTACAATTATCGTCAAATCTAACTGCTGCTGTTATTAACACTGGCATGTCTTCCATCAAAGGTGTTCTACCATCAACAGCGATTAGTTGCAGTGAAGCAAGACACGGGATAGAAATACGAGTCCGTGTGTCACGAGTAAAACAGCATTCCAAAATGCTCAGACGTTTGATGGAACGGGAAGAGATCTTTTCGGCAGGAATGCTGCATTTGGTCATATTCAGGTCCACCAATGCAGGGCAGCTGGAGAAGTCGAGAAACTTTTGGTTTAAACGTAGGTAGTGAAGCTTCAAATGGGTCAAGGTTTGAGAGACCAGAGGCAGCTCAGGCAGGGGAAAGCTACGGCCACTCCTGAAAGAAACATCAAGCACCCGCACTTGGCATGACAAGGCATACTGAATCCATAGGTTCACATATGGCCAATCACCTCCTGAGAATGAACTGAAGTGGAACAAGCACGCGTTGAGATGGTAGTGTCCGCGGAGGGCTATGACATGATCCAAGAACTTGCGTGACCTGTGGACAGGCCTACCGCCGGTGACGCGAAGCACGCACATGGACCTCCAGAGGTGGCGCCAGCGCTGAGCCAGCACGCACAACCGCACGGCTTCCTGCGCCTGTAAGAAGGACATCACGTGGTGCAGGAGAGTGTCCGGTAGGGAGCTGATGCGGTCGGCGCTGCTCGTCATTGACGACTCTTGGCACAGAGACATTCCGTCGAACAGGCTGCGACCGCCGAAGTCCTACGGGACAGTAAACAGAAAATAAGGTCACAGGCACGCACAAGCACACGATCAGAGACGGGGTGGTACATGGAAGGGAGGGGGAGGGTGAGGGGATCCGGATCACCCACCTGTCCGAGGACCGCGCCGCCGTTGCAGCGGTCAGAAGAGCACGCGGGAAGAGTTAAGAGAACCGGGTAATGGAGCGCGGGCGAGGTGCCGCGGATGGCAGTGCGATCGATTGGAAAACCTAGAGAGACATGGCTTATGGCTGGATGAGTGGATGGTGAAGGTGGATAGCCCTTTGAATTTTTGAAATGGGCGGTGCGAAGAAGAGGGTTAGACGGCGGCGTCCGGCGTGGGAGCACGGCAGAGAGCGAGGGAGATGACACGTTTACAGCGAAATAGTTTTGCTACCAATGTGAAGAAGGTAAATGTAGAGATATTTGATAATGAATGTAGGGCAGCGCCTCTCGCGAGCCGTTCGATCTTCATCCGATGGTTTAAAACAGCACAACACAGTTTTACATTCTATCCCCCCGCTTTTCGCATATAGAACTCGGACTCCACAGCAGCCCCACTTAAAACGAAAAGGTATATTGTGTTGCCCCGGTCATCTCGATAATTAGCAAGACTACCATTGCAACAAATTCACTTGTGTCGCAACAAAAATTATCGCTCCGTGTACCCAAAAAAAAGTATTGCAACAAATTTTCCCAGATCTTTTTTCGAAAAATAAGTAATGTTACAAATAATAGTTAAACAATATGTTATTACGTTGCAACAGAAAAGTTTAAACAATTCAACAAAAATCACAAGCAATTAAAAAGTTGGTAAGTAACAAAATAATTTGTCACTGTTTCAGTTGCAACAAAAATCATCACCTATTTCAACAAAAAGGTAAATCGATAGCAACAAAAAAATTACATGTTTGCAACATGTAAAACAGCTCATAAACATGTCATTCCAAATGAATTCTAATAAACATATAAGTATTTTCTAGAAATCATCCAAAAAAAAACATTGCAACATCTCATTTGTGGTTTCTCAACAAAATACATACAAAATTGTAACAAATTTTAAAGACGTACGTAACATTGTCTAAAATAGCGAAGAACACTTAGTGTATTATATAACTGCATGTGGTTGGAATGTTGGGCTGGTAAAATGCTGGCAGACACGGAAATTGGGCCAAAAAAGCTAACCTACTGTTAAATGGGCCTATATACGGCCCGAGCTCGCTCGCTAGACCAACCTACAGTTTCACCGCGTAGGTCGGCCTAAACCAAGCATTTTCCATGAATATACAGTACATGTCCGTAGAGTAGTCCTATGTTGAAATTCTGCAAATTCAATGGACATCAGCGTGTTAGGTTGATCTCTTCTGTGTATGCCCAAAGGTCTACCAGAACCCTTGGTCACGCGTACTGATCGAGGGCACCCAACCGCAACATGGTTGGTGGGCCCCTTTCACGCAGCGCTAAAGAGGTGGGGCCCGGCGACACAGGTACGAGGTTCGTCGTTCCCGCTCTCCCCACCGATACACAACCTACCGATCTAGGTTTTGTGTTGTACTGATGGGAAGCACCATCGCCGCCACTGCCCCCCTCACCCTCACCATCGTCGCTGCTTGTTGCTGCCAGAGTTGAATCCTTTCTCTGCGTTGTTGGGAACCCCAAGAGGAAGGTGTCATGAGCACAGTGGTAGGAGTTTTTCCCTTAGTTAAGAACTAGGGTTATCAATCCAGTAGGAGAAAGAAAATCTTCGGAAGGTTGATGCCACTGACGGTGGTGCTGGCGCTTCACCGGTGTCAGCAACAACGTGGAAGCTACACACAACACAACCAAAATACTTTTCCCCAACGGTACAGTGAGGTTGTCAATCTCACCGGTCTTGCTGAAAACAAAGATAAGACGTATACTGTGGAAAACAGTGGATGCTTGCAGAAAGTAAAGAAATCAGGAAATTGTTGTGGTTTGTTTAACAGTGTGGAAAATGAACCGGTGTTTGTAGTTTCACTAGTGGTGTCTCTCTATAAAAGATAGCATGCAGGATGAACAAATTACGGCTGGGCAATTGACAAATAAAGGTTGCACCGTAGTGCACAATATGACATGAAGATTACTATGCTATTTAGTGCGGGCATTACAGCAAGATACATAGACCGACATCCATCTGCATCTATGACTAATAATCCACCCTCAGGTTATCATCCGAACCCCCTCGGGTATTAAGTTGCAAGCAACTGATAATTGCATTAAACAAAGTGTGTAATGTACGCAATGATTATGCACGCGGGCACAATCACCGCTGTTTTCTCCCTAATGGCAACAGCACATCCTCCCCCTTCATGTTTCTGTCACTCGAGCAAGGCAACAAGGAGGCATGAACCCACTATCGAGCATAAATACTCCCTCTTGGAGTCACTAGCAACTACTTGGCCAGAACAACCACTAGCAACGGAGAGCATGCAGGATCACAAATAACATATGCAAATAAAGACTATAATCAACTTGGTATAAGGTCAATATTCATCGGATTCCAGCAAACAGATCACAGAGAATTACATAAGATCAATCTCGATCATGATAGGCAGCTCACGAGATCTAAACATGGAGGCATATGAGGAGAAGAGAATCATCTAGCTACATCTACGAACCCGTAGTCCAAGGATGAACTACTCACGCATCACTCCGGAGGCAGGCATGGTGATGAAGAGGCCTCCGGTGATGATCTCCTCTCCGGCAAGGTGCCGAAAACAGCTTCAGATTCCCCTGATCTGGGGTTGACGGTGACGGCGGCTGTGGAACTTTTTCGGGGATTTTGATCAGGCACCTAGGGTTTTCCATCCGGGGGGCTTAAATAGGCGAAAGGGCGAAGGCGGTGGAGGCCGAGGGGGGCCACACCCATAGTTGACGCGGCCAGGGGGGCGCCACCCTATGGTGTGGCCCCCTGCTGCCCCTCTTCGGCTCCTCTTCGGTCTTCTGGATGCTTCCGGGGAAAATAGGACTTCCGGGCTTCCAATTTTCCAATTCCGAGAATATTTCCAGAATAACTTTTCTGAAACTAAAAAACAGCAGAAAACAGGGAACTGGCTCTGTGACATCTTGTTAATAGCTTAGTCAAGAAAATCGATAAAAATGACATAAAGAAGGGAGAAAACATGTATCAATTGGCATAATATGATCATGGAGCATCAGAAATTAGGGATACGTTTATGACGTATCAAGAATCCCCAAGCTTAGTTCCTACTCGTCCTCGAGTAGGTAAACGATAAAACAATAATTTCTGAGGTGACATGCTACTAACACAGACTTGATCAATCTAATGTAAAAGCATATGCACGCTGAGATCATAAGACTTTAAACACATGCATGATAAATAAAACTTTAATAATAAAGCATAGAGATTAATTTGCATCACGAAGAGTAACTCAAATAAAGGATCATGTATAATAATGCAAAGAAAGCTAAACGTTTGTTTCAGGTATAGAGAAAGCATGGCAAAGTGATATTTCGATAGTCCTTAAGAGTGGGGCAAAACATAAATGTCAGGACACCTCCAAAGTTCAAGAGAAAGACTAGAACAAATAATTTAAGAACAAATAATATCACATCATGAAGTAATTATTTATGCTGATGGGACAAATGCACATAGAACTCAGAATGGCAAAAATGCTCTCTCAACTGTGCATAAAGTTAGAAGATGGAGACTCAACATAAAAGTAAAAGAAAGGCCCTTCGCGGAGGGAAGCAGGGATCAATCATGTGCTAGAGCTTTTCTTTTATTAAACAGAGGTATTAAAAGTTTGACACTCCTCCCATCCATCTTTCACAAGCCATGGCTAACCGAATCCTCAGGTGCCTGCCAACAATCACATACCGTGGAGGAGTGTCTATATTTTTGGGAGATGTATTTTAAAGTCAACGAATGGTAAATAGAAAATGCAGTACGTCACAAGTCAACTAGATTCACAAGAGCGGCTCCTATGGTGAAGGACGCAACTGGTGTAGAAGGTCATCCATCTTTCTCTTTTGTTTACACAATTATGCTTTGACTGATAAATCAGGGGCAAAAATAGTGAAGAGAATTTGTATGCATTAATTTGGGGCTAGGCACCCCGCTGCCAGCTCTTCTATCATTTGGATAAGCGGATAAAGCCACTAGTCCAGGGTGTGAAATCCAATCAACAAGTGAGATAAAGATTCTCTATTTGCTTCCTCATGAGCAAAAACAGGAACATAAAGCAGGAGTAATTTTGAAAGTTTTAAAGGTAACACATGAGCAATTTACTTTGGAATGGCAATTAAATACCACATGTAGGTAGGTATGGTGGACACAATGGGAAAAACTTTGGTTTAAGTGAGTTTGGATGCACGAGTAGAGCTCATACTCGGTACAGGTGGAGCCTAGCAGAAGACTGGGAGCGACAAATCAAGAGAGCATAAGAGGCATAATCATGCATAGCGACATTATCATCATTAATTAAAACATAGGAAGTATCACAAGTTCAAAAACTAAGTGGTCATGGAGGCTATTCATGATTGGTCTGTAGTCATAAACATGGTGTGAGCATGCGCCAAGTCAACCAAATAAAACATTCGAAAGAGAATACCATATATTGATGCTTTACTATGACAAGAAAAACTCATGAATCTTTCAATACATATTAAACACTCTCAGCTATTTGAGGATAATCGTGCTACTCAATAAACTCAAGACTTTAAAACTAAAATAACATTTAGCATGGCATGAAAAAGTCCTAGCCACAGTCTATACAAGCTTCTACTAGTACTGTTATAAATTCTACTTCAAGCAGCATTTTCCTTTTGTTTCTCCCAACAAGCACCATACAAAACATGCTTTAACAAAAATACACTTTATGATACAGCAAGCAAACATGAGAGTACTCAAATAATACTACTAAAACTAACATCTCTAATAAGAGATGCATGCAAAACAGGAGCAGAATAAATACAGCAGCTAGACAGAGATTAAGAATACAACGTATTCTCAAGCAAAAGCGGAGCGTGTCACTCTACAATAAAAGAATGTTGGGTCCAACCAAGCTTATTATGAAAGTAAAAACAAACTGAAAGCAAAAGCAAAAGAAAACTACAAACAAAAATAAAAGACGCTCCAAGTAAAGCACATAAGATGCGACCGAATAAAAATATAGTTTCACTAGAAGTGACCTGATAATTTGTTGATGAAGAAGAGGATGCCTTGGGCATCCCCAAGATTAGACGTTTGAGTCTTCTTGGAATTTTCTTGGATGTACCACCGGGACATCCCCAAGCTTAGGATTTTCATTCTTCTTGATCAAATCATATCATCCTCTTCTCTTGACCCTTGAAAACTCCCTTCACATCATAATTCTCACAATCTTCATTAGCAACGTTAGTGCAATCGAAATAATAAATCCATATTGTTCAGTTTCAACACAAGTCTAACACTCAAAAACACATTAGCTACTGTCGCAACTTAGTTCAAAACTCGTTTTCTAAAAAGAACACCAAAAGAAAGAGATTAAGATGCAAATGCGATAAATGGCAGAAATCTGTCAAAAACAGAACGGCAGGTAAAGATCGATTTTTTAAAACATCTTCTGTTGCTCAAATCAAAAAAGTGGTCTTCTAAGAAAAGTTGCGTATATAACTCAGGATTAAGCAAAAAAATCTCAGGTCATTTTGAATTTTCTGTGATTTTTAACGAAATTAACAGTGGACAGGAGAAATGTGTTTTCTGCGCAAAAATCCGAAATATAGGCTCAACTTTCCACTAGTGGCTTTACTTGGCTCAACAAAAACACAAAAGAAAATATACAGCAGGGTTGCTAAGGAAATAGAAACCACCCAGGTGCAAGCACACCAAAGAAAACAAAGGAAAAGAGAGAAATAAAACGAGTTGTCTCCCGGTAGCGCTTTTCTTTAACGCCTTTGAGCTAGGCATAAAAGGAAGATGCTCACATAAGAAATATGAATTAAGTAAAAGAGAGCATCAAGAAGCAAGTATAAAACAAACTTAAGTCTAATCCACTTCCAATGTATCATAATCTTGTAAAGAAACAAATTAAAGAAGCTCAAACTAGAGATCATGGGAAGGTAGAACAACAACAACTTCAAAACTTTCAACAAAAAGAGAGGTGTTTTAGTAACATGAAAATTCCTTCAACCATTTTTGCCTCTCTCATAATAATTTTCAGTAGCATCATGAACAAACTCAAAAACATAGTTATCACATAAAGCATGTTTTTCATGGCCTAAAAGCACACAATTCATATCAAGCTCAAAAACAATGGGATCAATATTTAAAACCAGGTCCTCTTTTTTCCCACTTTTAGCAATAGCAAAGCAAGACGATTGATCACTCATAAAAGGTATAGGACACATTATAGCAATCCTATTTTCAGTAGCATTATAATTCATAACATCAAGTAACATAGGACCATCATCAAGAGCATTATCATAAGATTTATCCAAGTAGCAAGGATTATCATAAATAACAGTAGCAATATCATTCTCACAAGTTTCATTCATAGTAGTATCAAGGTCACAAGTATAGCAAGTATCAATTTCATCAAATAATGTATGAGTTAAAGAGTTACTATCATTGGAGGTAGACATGGGTTCCATTCTTCCTCCTCTTGATAATCACTCTCCTCCTCTTTTTCATCATAAGATTCAGCAGTTTCCTCTTCCATAGGCTCCTGCAAGGAATTAGTCTCTTCCTTAGGTTGAGAGCATTTATTAAGATATTCCATTATGTAGTAATTACCATCCTTGTAATTATCAAAGCAATATTCAAGTATAGCATAAATCTCATATTTATAAGGTGCATCATCAATACTTTCAAGTAAATAGGCAATTTTGAATGCACCCTTCCAAGCAATAAATTCTTCAATTTGTTCCACATCATATAATTCATAATTTCCCTAAACATAAGAAGATATGGTAACATCATCACTATACTCACATTGAAAAGCGAGGTGTTTATACCTCCTACAACAGCAAGATTTATCAAAGCAATAAGTAACATTATAGGTGGAGCACAAGTTTTTAGCATAGTCATGCAATTTATTAATTTGCTCCCATAAGTGCATCCCTTTTTTTGACAAGCGGTGTTCCTTATAATGTTTTTGTTGTTCATCCGTGAACCCACCTTGCCTAAAAGATCTAGTTTCAAAGACATCAAACATTGATAGCATGATAAAGCAAAAATAACAACTAGAATAAGAACTAATTTTTTTTGTGTTTTTGATATAGAGAAATAAACTATTTTTTTGTGTTCTTGATATAGAGAAATAAAAACAAGACAAAAATAAAAAACAAGACAATAAACAAAATAGAGAGATTGAAAGTGAGAGACTCCCCTTGCCAGAAGAATTCCTTCTCCCCGGCAATGGCGCCAGAAAAATCCTTGTTGGTGGCAGAGTTGAATCCTTTCTCTGCGTTGTGGGAACCCCAAGAGGAAGGTGTAATGAGCACATCGGTAGGAGTTTTCCCCTTAGTTAAGAACCAGGGTTATCAATCCAGTAGGAGAAAGAGAATCTTCGGAAGGTTGATGCCACTAACGGTGGTGCTGGTGCTTCATCGGTGTCAGCAACAACGTGGAACCTGCACACAACACAACCAAAATACTTTGCCCCAACAATACAGTGAGGTTGTCAATCTCACCGGTCTTGCTGAAAACAAAGATTAGACGTATAGTGTGGAAAACAGTGGATGCTTGCAGAAAGTAAAGGAAGCAGGAAATTGTTGTAGTTTGTTTAACAGTGTGGAAAATAGACCGGGGTTCGTAGTTTCACTAGTGGTGTCTCTCCATAAAAGATAGTATGTTGGGTGAACAAATTACAGCTAGGCAATTGACAAATACAGGTTGCACCGTAGTGCACAATATGACATGAAGATTACTATGCCATTTATTGCGGGCATTACAACAAGATACATAGACCGACATCCATCTGCATCTATGACTAATAATCCACCCTCAGGTATTAAGCTGCAAGCAACATATAATTGCATTAAACAAAGTGTGTAATGTAAGCAATGATTATGCACGCGGGCACTCTCACCGCTGTTTTATCCCTAATGGCAACAACACATCCTCCCCCTTCACGTTTCTGTCACTCGAGCAACGTGTTGAGGAGGCATGAACCCACTATCGATCATAATTACTCCCTCTTGGAGTCACTAGCAACTACTTGGCCAGAATAACCACTAGCAACAGAGAGCATGCAGGATCACAAATAACATATGCAAATAAAGACTATAATCAACTTGGCATAAGGTCAATATTCATCGGATCCCAGCAAACACAGCACAAAGAATTACATAAGATCAATCTCGACCATGATAGGCAGCTCACGAGATCTAAACATGGAGGCATATGAGGAGAAGACAACCATCTAGCTACAGCTATGAACCCGTATTCCAAGGATGAAATACTCACGCATCACTCCGGAGGCAGGCATGGTGACGAAGAGGCCTCCGGTGATGATCTCCTCTCCGGTAGGGTGCCGGAAACAGCTTCAGAACCCCCTGATCTGGGGTTGACGGTGACGGCGGCTGTGGAACTTTTTCGGGGATTTTGATGAGGCGCCTAGGGTTTTCCATCCAGGGGGCTTAAATAGGTGAAAGGGCAAAGGCGGTGGAGGCCGGGGGGCCCCACACCCATAGCTGGCGCGGCTAGGGGGCCACGCCACCCTATGGTGTGGCCCCCCTGCTGCCCCTCTTCGGCTCCTCTTCGGTCTTCTGGATGCTTCCGGGAAAATAGGACTTCCGGGCTTCGAATTTTCCAATTCCGAGAATATTTCCAGAACAACTTTTCTGAAACTAAAAAATAGCAGAAAACAGGGAACTGGCTCTGTGGCATCTTGTTAATAGGTTAGTCCGGAAAATCGATAAAAATGACATAAAGAAGGGACAAAACATGTAGCAATTGGCATAATATGATCATGGAGCATCAGAAATTAGGGATACGTTTATGACGTATCACTGCTCCACCATGGTCTCATCCACGGGTTCATCATCGCAAGGAGAAGGTAGTCCTCTCTCCCTCTCTATGATCTCTCTCCCTCTCGGATTCCTACACCAAAACACACACCGATAGACAGGATCTACCGATGCATACCTACCCTAGACGACAGGTTTGAACATTGGTATCAGAGCGGCTAGGAGCTAGATTGTTTTCGGTAGAAAAAGGAAATTAGAGAAAGAACCCTCCCACAAAATCCAAACAGAAAGCCCCCCCTCCCAAGAGAAACCATAGATCTAGATAGAGTTATGGGTCGCCGCCACGGCCGTGCAGTTCCTCTCGATCCCAGTGCGCATCGCATAGCGAGGCACCGGGAAGAAGAAGACGACCCTACAAAGGGGACATGGCACCCCGCTGAGCCGCTTGATAGCGGCGAGTTCACCAATCGGATGCTCGTGTGCGCCGACAAGAGGGCCAGAAAGGGCGCCTCCTTCCACTGTCGTCGTGGCGCAGAGGAGCATAGGAGGGTGCAGACGCATCCCTATCTCTCTGTTACAGAGGTGGAGAGGAGCAAAGGAAGAGAAAAGAGGGACTGGAGCGCGCGCGCTGGAGCGGTGTGATGGCTAGGCTGAGACTCCAAGTGCAGAGTGTGTAGCTAGTGGCAAGCCTTCTTCCCCACGAGGGTGACTCGAGGGTTTATATCGAACTCTTGGGGAGCCAGTATTTCAGCAGTTGTCTTCCAAGCTTCCTCCAGGATCCTGCAAACAAGTAGAGAATTTTGTGCCCTCAACCTCACCAAGTGGTTGTCAAGCACAAGGTGTGAGACTTCTAAATTTCAATGCAAAACTGAAAGTAAATGTGCAATAATTAAATCTACTACTAAATGCAAATGAGAAAATAAATATGCAATGGATTGTTTTTGTATTTTTGTGATGCAAGTGGTGATGGAGATAATGTAAATTCGAATTGGAGATGCAAGTAAAGTAAAGTGCAAGTAAAGTAAATTGCAGCAAAGTAACTAGAGTGTTTTCTTATAATTAAAATAGGACCGGGGTTCATGGTTTCACACTTGCATTCTCTCAAATAAAGTAGACGGTGGACATAAAGAATTACATGTGAGATTACAATAACATGTTTAACATTGAGTACTTTCATATGGGCATCACGTCCTAGCATAGAGGTCTCTACGGTCATATTGATCCCTCTCATACTCCACCAAGATGCGAAATAAATCATAACACCTCGATAATTAAGGAAAAACCAGAGTATAGCTTTAAGCAATGTGACATGAAGTTGAAGTAAGAACTTGCTAGATCTAGTCATGGAGATTGATTAGTGTCACTTCAAATCCCCGGTAACAAGGTACTCCTTTTTATCCCTAGTGAGGTAACTAAGAAAGGTTTAACAAAACCTAAGTGGATCGCTGAACTTCTGTCACTTTCACAGCACTAGCCACCCCCCGTTACTCCAACTAATGCACCCATCACCCCACACACGCTCTCAAGAACTAGATTGATCAAAGCTAGAAAATAAGAACGGGGTACATAAGATACATCTGCTCAAATAACTCAAGAGAAACAATTGCAATCTCAGATTCAATAACTCATAGAAAAGATCCACCACATAGGAATTACAACGGTGCCCGTAATCATGTGAGGCAGCTCATACGGATCTAATTAGTGAAGCACATAGAGAGAGAGAGATACTAGTGCTACTTCCACAAACCCATAGCCCTGGGGTGGACTACTCCCTCTTCATGGAGATGTCGATGGAGATGACGTTGGAGGGGTAGGAGATCACACCGGCGGCGCCCCGCTGGAGTTTTCCCCCTCCAATCTGGAAATTCTGGTCTCTGTTTCGGTGTTTCGGCGGCGCTCCTCTCCGTAAGGGTACGGGGGACCCTTTTTTATAGTCGGTTTTAGGTCAAGACGGAGTCGGTAAGTCGAAGATGGAAGGAATTGGGGCCACAGGGGCCAAAAGGGGGCCTCTCACGCGGCCAAGGAATCTGGCCACGTGGAGGGTCCTCTTTTGGGCCTCCTTGCCCAATTCTCGTGGATCCTTCGCCCGCAAGTCTTCTCCTTCCAAGAAAATGACCCCCGCAGATTTTCAGGTGATTTCGCGGAAGTTTGCCCCCTGAAACGTCAAAAATATAGAAAATGGGGTTTCTGACAGGCAGGGTTAATTCCATAAAAGTTGGGGGACTTTGTAATTTAAACCCAAAATACTATAAAACATTGAATTATACCCTTATATGATGCAATATGTAATAGAAAACCATGTGAAAATATGCAAAATTCATCTATGCATTTTACATGCATCAACATCCCCAAGCTTAACCCATGCTCGTCCTCGAGTATGAAGGTGATAAAACTAAGATGGGTTTTGCATATTGAAACAATTATGGGATATCAATGAGGATTATTCATGATACATATAATCAAATGATTAATACTAGAAATGAGTAGCAATATACAATTCATGTTGTAAGAAATATCAAATATGCAAGCAAAGATGCTTCATGAAAGTTCACAAAGTGTATAATGAAATAAAAGCACTATGGACCAAATGCATACACAAAATAAAAAATAAAATCCTATATTGGTCAAAGAATAGCATAATGGAGAATAGAAAATATGGTGGACACTTTGGAGAAAATTGAGTAGAGGTAAAACATGATCAAGTCTTATTTAGCCTCTAAATTATTCAACTAAAATTACTAATTGAAATGTGGTATCCATTGATCTAGGACTCTCATTGCCCCTTTATCACTAGCATCTTAAAATTGTGAGTATTGAAGTAATGAGAATGACAAGGTGGTTGAAAGCCTCATGCCCCGTGAGTGTGAAAACCTACTCCATGATTACTCAACTAAAGATTCCTAGTAAGATTTGTACAATCATAATAAGTATTAATGACATCATAGAGAACCGGAAATAGGTACCTCTTTCCCCATGACATGGAAACAAGCCCATGTTACAATGACAAGATGAACAAACGGAGTAGACTCATCATCCTTTCTATTTTCATTCACTATTATGCATAGCTTCTTATTTTATTATAGGATGTGTTGTAGAGTCACTCAAGCTGTAAGTAAATTTCAACCATGATAAAGCATGGCTTGGGTTAGCGGACCAATGCGTTTCTCTAGTCATATAGATACTTACTCATCGAAACTTACTATTCCTCTATTTCATTTTGGCATGGCAGGAGTCCAAAAACAAAAGTACATGATATAAACCAAATGTAAATTTTTTGTGCAATGTTGAAAGCTTTCCGGTGATACACGTTTATAGCTATATCCCAACCACACACTTGTCAAACACAAAACTTGTGGCTCCCATTATTGGGTCATGTTTATTAGATGCATAAAAAGTAAAGTGTGCCTTCAAAAGTTCGTGAGAGTCCTATCCCAAGTTCAACCCATGACAATTAATAAAGTGAATATCTTAATTTAGAACATAAATAACACAATAACATGGTGAACATACTCGGAATAGCAATGAAGCTAATGGGAAGATATGGTGGACTCACTAGAAATACTTGGCTAAGGAGTGTTGGAAACAAGTTTTTACTTGTTGGAATTTTTAAATTTTTGGGCTAGCAAGAGGGAGATAGTTGACTAGCTACTATGCATGAATATGTCCATAGAACTACTCATTTCATGACAAACTAAATAAACCAGCAATTAACATCAAGGACATGAATAAGAGATAGCTCAAGACAACATTACTGCAAATTTCTACACATAAAAAGCCTATAAATCATGCAAACATATGTAGCTCTTCAAATCAACCATGGCATCCCTATTCCAAGTAATAATACTAGCATCCAATATATTCCAACCCCAAACTCCAGTAGCTCAATATCATATAAAATGATGGTGGTGGTCTTATCAAAACAAAAATAAAAACAAAAACTAGACGCTTCAAGTCTCTACGATAAATGCTTTGCTTAGAAAAACAGAAAGTAGACGTGTGCTAACCAAAAGAGTGTAGCTCCAGTGGGGTGTTCATCACATCCCCAAGCTCATGGCTTTCACCATTCTTGGATGTCTTGAGGTGCAGATCCTCTATTCTCTGTGAAAAAACTTCACAAAACATGTTTCTCCCATTCTTTTTCTGTGGGGTGAGATTAGCAAGGACAAACAAATCACATGCTTGCTGTGCAAAATTCCAAATCAAATGCTCCAGTAGATAGAAAATAAGGTTCATTATGTTGTATGTTCACTCTCTTGCTTGAAAGAATCATGCAAATTCGATTCCCAAGCCCAAAGAGTGCATAAAACAAAAGAAGGCAGAATCTGTCCAGAAAAGCAGCAGCAGAAAAACGAACGTTTTTCCCTAAGCTAGACTCGTCAAAAAATTAAGCCAATTTTTGTGCTTACAGAGGACAAAAAGTTGCAGAACATACTAAAAAAATTAGCTCAATACGACATACCAATAAAAAACTTAAAATCATACGGTGAGCAGACTCGTGCTAAAACAGAAATTTCATGCACTAGGATAGCAACTTATAAGTCCAAATGGGTTTGACTTGACTCTTTATTGAAAACTCCAGAATTAAAAAAAAAACTAATCTCTTGAGACAGCAAGAGGACACTAGGAAAATCCAAACAAAAACAACCGGGTTGCCTCCCGTAAAGCGCTTTCTTTATAGCCATATAGCTAGGCTTTACTTACTTGATAATCAAGAGGGATAAAGCTCATGAGGGAGCTTGTTCTTCAGCGTGCCCCTCTTTATTGGGAAGTGCTCCATGCTTTTCTTGTGAGGGAACTGAAACTTGACATTCCCTTCCTTGGAGTCTATGATTGCACCTGTAGTACGAAGAAAATGTCTACCCAAAATAATAGGACTAGGGGATTTATCCCCCATATCCATAATAATGAAATCAACGGGTATGAAAGTCATGTGCAATTCAATCATAACATCTTTTACTTGTCCTACAGCATGTTTAGTAGAGTTATCAGCAAGGACAAATTCACTTGAGCACTTTTCTAAATTTTCTAGTTCTAGCAATTCATATAATTCTTTAGAGAGTACCGATACACTAGAACCTAGATCTAACATAGCATGGTGAATTTCTTTTCCAATTGAAACTAGCACCTTGGGGATCCATGCATCCCCAAGCTTAGGAGGTATCATGGCCTCATTCTTGTACCTAGCAATTTTTTCTTGCAAGACATGATTAGCAATATAAGATCCAAAGCCAGGTTGATTAACATTTATAGTGGGATCACTAGCAAATTTTTGTAGAGTAGCAATAAGTTCTTGCAAGCTATTTTTTTTCTAAATCAAGCAATGGATCCTTAATTTCAGTAAGCATCATAATTTCCTCTACTTTACTCTCTAATTTAGCTAGCATGCTTGATTCATGAGGACTAATTTCATCTTTGCTAGCAAGACAAGACATATATGCAAGTAAATATTCAGGGTACTTCACTATTTCATTCAAAGTTTCTTCTAAGCTAGTAGGGACATGCTCACTTGTATTCTCAGCAATATAATCAATATTTTCAATAATAGGAGCAGCAATAGTAATAGAATTCATTCCTACAGTAGGTTGTGCTTGTGGCTTTCCTGCTGACATGCTTAATAGAGTTGCTTGATTATCAGCTAATTTTGACAATGCTTTATCTAAATTCGAAGATTGAAGTTGCAATCCTTTAATATCACTACTAATGGATGCAATAGACTTATTTAACTCATGTATCATAGCATTGTGACTAGCAACTTGTTCCATAAGCAATTTATTAGATTCAGAAATTTCACTAGAAGGCTTCCACTTATTTTCATTAGCATTAAGATATGGAACAAAAGGTTTATTTGGCACATAAGGAGGTTTACTATATGAATTGTAAGCATTACCAAAACCATTTCTACCATAATTCCTAACAAAATTAACATCCACACTTTCAGAATTACTACCAAGTAGCTTCTGCAAAGGCACATTCTCCATATTTTGTTTATTAATAAAAGCAAGAATAGTGTCCATTTTAGAAGACAAATCATTGGTTTCTTCAATTGAGTTTATTTTCTTAGTGGGATTGGATGCTCTTTCAGTATTCCATTGACTATAATTTTGCAATATGCTTTCTCATATGCTCTTAGCCTCACCTACAGTTTTACTCATAAAGGCACCTCCAGCAGCAGAATCAAGTATATTTCTAGACATGTAGTTTAGACCATTATAAAAAGAGTGTAGTATGGTCCATTCATTTACTCCATGTGATGGGCATGTTCTAATCATTAATTTAATTCTATCCCATTCCATGGCTACATGTTCATTATCATTTTGCCTAAATGATATGATATTATTCCTATTTTGCAAAATTTTAACGGGAGGATAATATTTCTTAATGAAAGCTTCTTTTAAATCATCCCAAGACTTTATACTAGCTGTAGGTAGTGAAAGTAACCATTCTTTAGCCTTTCCTCTAAGTGAAAAAGGAAATAATTTTAGTTTTAAAACACTACTTTCCACATTTTTAAATTTTTGCATATCACATATTTCCATGAAATCATGAAGATGCATAGAGGCATCCTCCATAGCACTACCACCAAATTGCTCTCTAGTAATTAAATTCAATAAACTAGGACTTACTTCATAGCTTTCAGCTTGTATTTCAGGTGTAGTAATTGGCCTAGCAATGAATTCGTCATTGGGTGTATTTGTGTAGTCACTTAATTTAGTTCTATCACCCATTTTAACAGTTTTTATGTAGTTTTTAATTTTTTATGCAAAACTGAAAAGTAAAGTAACTAGGAAAATTCGAAATACTAAAATAAACTAGATAACTAAATGCAAAACTAAAATGCAAACTAAAATAAAATATGCAAGACAAAACAAAAACAAGAACAAAAACAAAATAAAAACAAAAACAAGACAAGAAACAAAACAATCTACTTGAAAGAAGGTGGAGATAGAAATGACGGTACTCACGTAGGTGCAACCTCCCCAAGCTTAGGTGTTTGCACACCTTGTTGGTGATGAAGACTTCTTCTGAGCTCCCTTGGACAACTCCTTCACCTATGGCTCCCCGGCAACGGCGCCAAAAAAACGCTTGATGGCTAGGTTGAGACTCCAAGTGCAGAGTGTGTAGCTAGTGGCAAGCCTTATTCCCCACGAGGGTGACTCGAGGGTTTATATCGAACTCTTGGGGAGCCAGTATTTCAGCAGTTGTCTTCCAAGCTTCCTCCAGGATCCTGCAAACAAGTAGAGAATTTTGTGCCCTCAACCTCACCAAGTGGTTGTCAAGCACAAGGTGTGAGACTTCTAAATTGCAATGCAAAAGTGAAAGTAAATGTGCAATAATTAAATCTACTACTAAATGCAAATGAGAAAATAAATATGCAATGGATTGTTTTTGTATTTTTGTGATGCAAGTGGTGATGGAGATAATGTAAGTTCGAATTGGAGATGCAAGTAAAGTAAAGTGCAAGTAAAGTAAATTGAAACAAAGTAACTAGAATGTTTTCTTATAATTAAAATAGGACCGGGGTTCATGGTTTCACACTTGCATTCTCTCAAATAAAGTAGACGGTGGACATAAAGAATTACATGTGAGATTACAATAACATGTTTAACATTGAGTACTTTCATATGGGCATCACGTCCTAGCATAGAGATCTCTACGGTCATATTGATCCCTCTCATACTCCACCAAGATGCGAAATAAATCATAACACCTCGATAAAGGAAAAAACCAGAGTATAGCTTTAAGCAATGTGACATGAAGTTGAAGTAAGAACTTGCTAGATCTAGTCATGGAGATTGATTAGTGTCACTTCAAATCCCCGGTAACAAGGTACTCCTTTTTATCCCTAGTGAGGTAACTAAGAAAGGTTTAACAAAACATAAGTGGATCGCTGAACTTCTGTCACTTTCACAGCACTAGCCACCCCCCCCCCCCGTTACTCCAACTAATGCACCCATCACCCCACACACGCTCTCAAGAACTAGATTGATCAAAGCTAGCAAATAAGAACGTGGTACATAAGATACATCTACTCAAATAACTCAAGAGAAACAATTGCAATCTCAGATTCAATAACTCATAGAAAATATCCACCACATAGGAATTACAACGATGCCCGTAATCATGTGAGGCAGCTCATACGGATCTAGTTAGTGAAGCACATAGAGAGAGAGATACAAGTGCTACTTCCACAAACCCATAGCCCTGGGGTGGACTACTCCCTCTTCATGGAGATGTCGATGGAGATGACGTTGGAGGGGTAGGAGATCACACCGGCGGCGCCCCGCCGGAGTTTTCCCCCTCCAATCTGGAACTTCTGGTCTCTGTTTCGGTGTTTCGGTGTTTCGGCGGCGCTCCTCTCCGTAAGGGTATGGGGGACCCTTTTTATAGTCGGTTTTAGGTCAAGACGGAGTCGGTAAGTCGACGATGGAAGGAATTGGGGCCACAGGGGCCAAAAGGGGCCTCTCACGCGGCCAAGGAATCTGGCCGCGTGGAGGGTCCTCTTTTGGGCCTCCTTGCCCAATTCTCGTGGATCCTTCGCCCGCAAGTCTTCTCCTTCCAAGAAAATGACCCCCGCAGATTTTCAGCTGATTTCGCGGAAGTTTGCCCCCTGAAACGTCAAAAATATAGAAAACGGGGTTTCTGACAGGCAGGGTTAATTCCATAAAAGTTGGGGGATTTTGTAATTTAACCCCAAAATACTATAAAACATTGAATTGTATCCTTATATGATGCAATATGTAATAGAAAACCATGTGAAAATATGCAAAATTCATCTATGCATTTTACATGCATCACGGTGGCGCACCGTCGCTGCCCTGCCGGCGGCGGAGCCCTAATCCTAGGCGAAATCAGAGCAGCCAAAAGAGAGGTGCGCTGGGGGAAATGACTAGGGTTCTCTCTCCCCCCCCCCCCGACCGTAGCAGTTGGGGGTTTTGTTCCCACGAGGAGCGCGGAGGGCCGTCGGATGCAAATCGAGGGCCAGGATCACTGCGGGGCAACCGGTGGCCTGGGCTGTAGAGAAGCGAGCGCTAACGCGCGCAGAGTGGGCTGGTGGGTTTTTGGCCCATGCGGCGAGAGAAAAGGCGTGGAACGCGAGCGAGCGACACACATCGTCGTCTTGCCTAAGCAGGTCGTGGGCCGCTGGGTCTTTTACCGGTGGGTTGAGCGCTGGGCGCTGCAGCAGAAAAAACCACGCGCGCGCTACGCGAAAGGCAGGCCGTGGGCCAGGCCAGCAAGGCTGATTTTTTCATTTTCAGTTTTCTGTTTTTTTATTCGAGAAGCATGTTTTATCTGTTTTTGTCCAATTTTGGGAAAATTTCATCCAGTTTTTTCTATTCAAAGTTATCCAATGAAAATTTTGTTTAGCAAATAGAAAAGTAAAAAATATGCTTCTAAAAGGTATAAAGTTTCGCTGCAAATAAATCAAGGTGCCCCCTTTTAAAAGTTAAATAGGACTAAAGTGAGAATAAAAAATTTAAGAGCATGTTAAAGTGATAATTATGGTTTTTTTATTTTATGGCCAACGTTGTGAATAAAATAATCATGATTTATCATTATTGTTATACATGTGCTTTTATTGCTATTTTCTGTCCAACGGTGATATAGTTTTAATTGCATAGACAATTGTATGTTTAATTTTGACCAACATTGGATTATTACATACAATTGTTATTATGTTCTCATTTTATTGTGGAATTCAGGAGGGTATTACTTGGTGATCTGCATTAAGGATGTTCCAACCCTCAGATGTGATAACTACACTGAATGGAGAAAGAAGATGGATTTTTCCTTCGTATGTGCTGAGGTGGACTGAGTTGTGGACACTCCACAACCAATCAAGACAACAAAGCCAGTCAAAGATGCAACTGATGATGATAGTACTTGGGAGAAAACGAAGATGGATTATGCTCCTTTGGAGATGTCATATACCCTCGACAACCAAAAGTGGCTCACAGCCAACAAAAGTGCATGACTTTCATAAAGAACACAATTGAGAACGCTATTGCCAGCTCAATTGCAGAGTGTATTTCTGTAGGGGAGTTTCTTGAAAAGGTAAAGAGAACAGTTCACTGATTCTTCAAAGGTATATGCTACCCAGCTGTTTAAGCAGCTGGTGGCAGAAAAGTACACTGGAGGTGCAGATGGCATAAGGGAGCATATCCTTAGGATGAGCAACATGGCAGCTAAGATTAAGCCCGTGGATGCTAATTTGGAGCTTAAGCCGACACTTCTTGTTCACCTGATCATGGCTTCAATGCCAAATCAGTTTGACACTTTTGTTGTCAACTGCAACATGTCACCTGAAAATGGGACATTAAAAAGAAAATAGCCATGTGTGTGCAAGACGAGGACAGACTTAAAGTCTCACATGGTGGTTCTCTAAACTATGTGAAGGACAATAAGTAAAGGAACTATAATCAAAATAACAATGGTTCCACTTCAAAGGCACATGGAAAGGCTCCCTCGCAGTATCAGCATCATCAGAAGACAAAGACACATGTCTCCACTGCAAAAAGACCGGGCATTACAAGAAAAATTGCCAAAGTTTGGCTAAAGTCTATAATGGCAAAGAAAGGTAACAACATTGTTTCCTTCGTAAATAAATCCTTGTATAAACAGTTTTCAAAATCTACTTGGTGGATTGACTCAGGGGCAACTCTTCATGTTGCAAATTCTTTACATGGATTTCATTCGACACGGACTACGCAAAAAAGCGAATGAAGTTAAAAATGGAGTCCAAACAGACGTTGAAGCTGTCGGTGATATCTCCCTTGAGTTAGCTGATGGATTCACGATTCTGCTTAGAGATATTTTATATGTTCCTTCATTACACAGAAACTCGATTAGTGGTTCACGTTTGGACAAAGATAATTATGAATGTTATTTTGGACATGGAAAGTGTGCCATATGGTGTAATAATACTCATGTGGGTATTGTTTTACTCCATAATGAGCTTTATTTGGTATCCCTGCGTGAAAAAGTTTATTATGTATGCAATGTGAATGAGCATGTTTCTGCGTCGGATAAAGAACAAAAGAAAAAAAGAACTCATGACTTTTCGAAATTATGACACTATCGTCTGGGCCATATTTCGAGGGGGAGAATAGAAAGACTAGTTAAAAAATGAAATTCTTTCTCCACTAGAGTTCTTAGACATAGAGCGATGTATAAATTGCATTAAAGGAAAGTATATAAAACAAATTAAAAATGGGTGCAAACCGAAGCACGACAACGCTAGAAATCATTCACACTGATATTTGTGGACCATTTCCTGTAAAAAGTGTGGATGATTATGACTCGTTCATATCATTCACAGATTCACGGATGATTACACCCGATATGGTTATATTTATCCAATCAAAGAAAGATGAAGCGTTGGATAAATTTCAAATAATACGAATAGTGAGCGCGATCTTATGAAGATTTCAAGCACCGATTAACTGCAAGATAGTTTCCCTACCCACAACTGACTTCTTACACTCATAAAACGGAATGAAGTTCAAGCCTGGATCAACATTACAGAGATAGGACCTGCGGAAGCTACAGGGATGGTATAGCCGTATACAAGAACTAAAACCATGAGGGATACAATGCACCTAAAGCTTCAACCATACATAGTAGTGAAGGCTGAGTATGAAGATAAAGGGACACCATTCTTAAACTGTAACTTCTAACCTTTAGGACATGCTTACATAGTTATCACCTGTCTAAATGAACAGCTGGTGACCTTGAATCAAGTCCTAAATGAATCGACGTTGTCAATTCAACACCAGATACAAGGGTCCCTAACTATGTGGTATGATCAAATTTGTATATAATATGCTTTACCTTCTAGTGCCAGAATGCTAGGACCACCGCTACACTGAAAAGTATCAAGAGAGCAGCATTTCCACCAGGCAAAATATCCTCACATGAATCAGGTGACCTGGAGGAAGAAGTAGCATAACCAAAATTAGGAATAATATAGTGAATGATGATATGTTACAACCTTTATCTCCATAAATGTATCTTCATCAATCACTGTATACTGGATCTGAACACAGACAATATAGCCAGAAAGTTTCTCGGTTACACTAAGCTTGACCTATTTGCTTCTATGTTAAGTTGAACATATAATGCTAGATCATTAAAAGAAGTATATGTGCCCCTTTTGGAACTCAACAGGTCAAGAGAATTCATGCTTTCTTCACATGTTATACAAACCAGATATTCTCCAACTTTATACACAAATTTTACTTGAACACTTGCGGGATTAATCTAACTAGTGCAGAATGAACAGGGATATGTCTGTGGAAACAAGGCGGAACAAAGCAGAAAATCTTGAAACTTGAGCTTCAAAGGATACAAGTACCAATTAACATTTCATCCTTCCTGAAAAGCCACTGAAGCATTTGAGCCAGTTAATAACATACTTAAACTGTTGTATATCAGACAATTGTTGAGCGAGTTTAGGGTTACTTAAACAGCAAGCAACAATTAATCTGGTTAGTTAGTTATCATCTACCAATGTCCATGAATAATAGGATTATTAGCCAAGGCACTGAGCATAAGTTAGTACTCCTGAATCCTCATTGCGTATTTAACAACTCTACACCTTGTTTTCCATTATTTTAGCAAGTACATATGACCATTAGTGGTTGATTCGGACTTCATATTTTTACCTGTGGTGATAAGAATATACAGTATTCTTTAGAAGAGACATGGCCTAATGGAGATTACCTCTTTCTCTTCTGTGACCGATAAATCCAGGCCATCACAGGAGGCAGGATACCAAACAGGAAGCAGTTTGCATAAACCCCAGCGAAATCTAGCGCCTTGGCAAACGCCGTTGAGAAGAATGATACGATAAATATGGGAATGATGAGCACCGTCCATGTCAGAACCGCCCCATTTCTGCCAGGACCACCACCAGCATCAGCGAACTCCACACTGCCTGGCTCGGGAGAAAAAATCTTAGCAATCAAGTCCAAAGTGTCTGCCAACTGCTTTGGGAAGCTGACCGCATATCCTATCAAGCTCGTCGCCAATGCAGCAAAAGCGAAGCCTTGGACAGCAGCCAACGCAGCTGGATTCACCGAGAGAAGAAGCTTAATAGGGTCATCAAACCTTGCACTGCCGGTGGCACCTGCCAATCCTAGAATGACGGCATTCCATGCCAAGACCATGACCAATGGTACAGCACCCCCGATGAGTATTGCTCTGCGTGCATCATACACCGAGTCCCCTACAATCTTGCAGATGAAGGGCGTGATCACGTGGAAACCGAGTGTGAGCACAGTGACAGGAATGGCCGGCAAGATGGCACCAGGGCTCCAGCACGCGTGGCCAAGAGAATTCAGCATGCTGCTCCGGCCGACAGAGATGCCTGTCACGACAAGCGCCGTGATGGAGACGAGCATGAGGCCACAGAGGACACGGTTGACGCCATCGACAGCCTTGAATGGGAAGAACGCAATGAGCACGCCCGCGAAGCACGGGAAGAGCGCATTCGCCAAGGCCGGATTCACCGTCGGGAAGAGCTGGGAGGCTAGAGAGCCGATGCCGGCGACGCACGCGACGATGAGGGAGAAGCTCAGCGCGGCGTAGACGACGGCGACGACGCCGCCGAATGTCGCCCCCAAGGTGCTCGACGCAAGTCCCGTGAAGCTGACCTCGTGGACGCGCCCGCCCTCCATGGCGGCGAAGCTGAGCTCGGCGACGAGGACGATGGAGGAGACGACGTAGGCCCAGGATAGCAGGATGGCAACGGTGGAGGGGAGCGGGCCGGAGCGGATGGTGGCCGACGGCAGCGCCAGCATGCCCGGCCCGACCGCCGTGCCGATGATGAGACTGACCGCCGCCCAGAAGCTCTTCTTCTCGCCGGCGCCGGATACGCTGGCCTCGACGAGGGGTGGTGCTTGGACGACGTCGTCGCTGCTGCGCCGCCACCGCCATTGCCTCCTTGGCTCCGGCCATGGGCGCGGTGGGGATTTGTTGGATGCTTGGATTGAGGCTCTGGGCGTTGTTGGCTTGAGAAGGCGGAATCCGCTGGGAGCTGGGGAGGTGATGGGCGGTGAGAAGGTGAGGTGGCGGCGGCCGCAGAGCAACATGGCTGCTGTAATCTGGGAGGTCAATGGTAAGTTTTGCAGCAGCGAGGTGAAGGGTGATTTGGACTAGTGATGAGTTGATGACACTCCGAGAGGCCCAGGGCCAGAAGGCCAGTGCTCAGTGACGGCAACTTTAATCCTCGTTTTAATCTACTGTACTATAGGAGTACTTGTTTTGCGAAATATATTCGTGTTAGAATGGAACTTTTTTTTCATTTTATCAATCAAGTTCAATTATCCTTCCGAAGGGATCTATCGGATCAAAAGAGTATGGCCAAGGGATATTTTTTTGGAGAAATGATCAAGCACCAGTTTTTTTTTAACATTACTACTTGCTTCGCGGCGTCAGCTGTCTTGCGTTGTCACACGGCTTAACATGTGTGGTGCATGTGTGGTGCATCAATGTGCAGTTTGATGGGACGCAACCACGGGTGTTTTAGTGCGACAAGTAGGGTCTACCAAAATCACGCACTCTAGTGCGCACGGTCATTAGAGCAGCCGAGAAATCAAAAGGACCAAAGTGTAATTATGCTCCAATTGGTATGATTGAATTGAAATTTATAGTTTGGAACATCCTCTAAAAATAATATTGCAACATCCCAGGAATACAAACACTCATCAATGGAGATGTCTTGATAAATGAATCGGCACCACCGGATATACACACACCCATTTGTTTCTCTTAGAAACAATGGACCTAGCGTGGGGGAGAGGGGCAAGTTATAGAGCATGTTAGTGCATGGAGCTCACGCAAGAGGAGAAGATGATGCTGGCACGAAGGGAGAGTACCGCAACCTGAAAACTCTGTAATGCTGAATTACGCCATCAACGAATTATACAAGATACCACGTCCTTATTTTCATCCAAAACCTTTATAGGTGGTGCGTCACCTCGTTTTAGGCCAGATCCATGTATTATCGTCGTATCCTTTTATGAGCGTTTTTTAGAGTTTGTATTGATAGAAAAAAGTGAGTTAGATTAGAATTCTTGGCCCTACCCATGGGAGTACGGATTTCTTCGTTTTCCCTATAAATACAACCACTAGAGATTCGTTTAGATTCGGATTTTGTTTAATAAAAAGAAACTTAGCTATTTGCTAGTATTCGTTATAGGCACGATTGTCGAATAGACCCCCTAAACTACGCACTTGCAGAATCATGTTTAATAAAACGCATCTTTCATCTGCAATTTTGATTGTATTATAAGTTCTTACTTGTTTCTCGATTGCATGTAGAACTAGACCTAACGGTCAGACTGATCGTGCTTCTGTAGGATCGATAACTCTTGGAGATTGGTTTCGCGGTCGCATTGGTGCTGCGTACATGTGTGTAGTAGTCGGATCACCAAGATCGGACTCCACCATAATCGATATATCACATCTCATCGAAAGATCTGACTACCTTTGACATATCAGTCAGTGTTGAGGTAGGCGGCATTGTCGCTGCACGAGTAAGCGACACTTTCCTCATAGTCGGTGGTGATGACCTCGACGAAGGCGCTGTGAATGCTATCCAGAACGGGATCAGGGCCGAGTGGGAGATCGGCCTCAAACCGGGCTCCTGATGGTGTAGGCGTCGTAGATGCGTCCGACGCCGTCGTGAGTGGTGTGGGTGCCAAAGACGAGATCTTCAGCGTCCCTGATGGAATCGCCTCTGAATTAAACTCCTACATTCGCTGGCCCCACGGTGGGCACCAAGTGTCGTAGTAATGTTGAGGCAAATTCCATGGGTGTCTTACTCGGGAGGTGGAGCCTGGGACGGTGGATTCAAAGAGGGCCGACACACAT
This sequence comes from Alopecurus myosuroides, assembly GCA_028641055.1. NCBI lineage: Eukaryota > Viridiplantae > Streptophyta > Magnoliopsida > Poales > Poaceae > Alopecurus > Alopecurus myosuroides. Next base: position 299,155,975 of record CM054057.1, on the reverse strand, counting down.
TTTATCCAGGTCTCACCCCTCACTTGGGAGGTAAAGACCTACTCCTACGTGGATTTGGATTGATTGTATATGGGTACAAGGTGTACCAATAACGATGAGCGCGAGGAGCGTAGATCGACTCACCACTAAGTGTTTGTATGTGGAATTTGATATATCCTAATTGTCTTGCCTCTGGGGCCAACTTTGCCGGCCTTATATATGCGACCAGTTAGGGGTTTGTAGTGTGCGCCGAGTGGTTAGTTGGTGATAATCAATCGCTACTCTTGCGCCTCGGTGAATAGATGAGGCTTATCTACTTATCCAAGTCCCGAACTGTTTTAAGTCTCCCGCTGAGCCGGCCCACCACACGTAGTTGATACGTCATAAACGTATCCCTAGTTTCTGATGTTCCATGTTGTTTTCATGTTATTTCCCACATGTTTGCTATACACTTTATGCCATTTTATCGATTTTCCGGACTAACCTATTGACAAGATGCCACAGAGCCAGTTCCATGTTTTCTGCTGTTTTTAGTTTCAGAAAAGTTGTTTTGGAAATATTCTCAGAATTGGAAAATTCGAAGCCCGGAGGTTCCACGGAGTCCCAAAGAGACGCGGAGGGGGCCTCGGGGGGCCCACACCATAGGGTGGCGCGGTCCCCCCTTGGCTGCGCCAGGGGTGGTGTGGGGCCCCCAGGCCTCCACCGCCTCTGCCCTTTCGCCTATTTATTCCCCCCGAGGCGTAAAGCCTAAAGAGATCTCATTTTTCCCTGAAAACACCCGAGGCCGCAGTCATCGTCATCCCGAGATCGGGAGGGTTCTGGAGCTCTCCCTGGCACCCTGCCTGGAGAGAAATTCATCACCGAAGGGGTCTACACCACCATGCCCTCCTCCGAAGTGATGCGTGAGTAGTTCATCCCTAGACTACGGGTCCATAGCAGTAGCTAGATGGTTGTTCTCTTCACATTGTACCTCATGTTTAGATCTTGTGAGCTGCCTAACATGATCAAGATCATCTTTATGTAATGCTACGTGTTGTGTTTGCCGGGATCTGATGAATGTTGAATGCTATGTCTTTTGATTATTAATGTATCATGCTATCTTCGTGCTTATGTTATTTATGATCTTGCATGCTCTCCGTTGTTAGTAGATGCTCGGGCCAAGTAGATGCTAGTAACGCCAAGAGGGACTATTTATGCTCGATAGTGGGTTCATGCCTCCTTTGCATATGTGCTCTAGTGATAGAAACGTGACGGATGGAGGATGTGGTGTTGCCATTAGAGAGAAAACACCAATGCTTTTTCTAAGGATGATTTTATTGTTTACATTACACACTTTGCTTACTGCAATTATCTGTTGCTTGCAACTTAATATCCAACGTTTGTTAGGATGATATTCGGAGAGTGGATTATTAGTCATAGATGCAGTTGGATAACGGTCTATGTATCTTGTTGTAATGCCCGCATGAATCACATAGTAATCTTTATGTCTTGCATATGTAATACGGTGCAGCCTTCATTTCTGTCAATTGCCTAACTGTAATTTGTTCACCACACATGTTATTTATCTTTCACGGAGAGACACCACTAGTGAACTGTGGACCCCGATCCTTTTTCCTCATACTGACAAATCACCTACTGTTCCTACTGTTTTCCACACCATACGTTTAACCTCTTTGTGTTCAGCAAAACCGGTGAGATTGACAACCTCACTGCTTCGTTGGGGCAAAGTGATTTGATTGTGTTGTTTAGGTTCCACGTTGCTTCTGAACTGTAGTGCGCCATGCCATCTCAGCTGCTTCACCTTCTGAAGTTACTCCTTCCTCCTACTGGTCGATTCAACCCTTGTTTCTTTCTGAGGGAAACTTGCTACTGTGCTCTTCATACCTTCCTTTCGGGGTCTCCCAAAGAACGTGTGTATCACGCGCATCAAGCATATTTTATGGCGCCGTTGCTGGGAAGGAAGAGAATTTCTGCAAGAAGAGTCTCTCACTTCCAATCTCTTTACTTTGTTTTAGTTTTGCTTATTTTATTTTATCTTGTCTTGTTTGTTTCTCTTTATCAAAAATAAAAAAATATTAGTTCTTATTCTTGTCGGGGGGCTACCCCCGAGTAGGGGTAAGGCAGGTGAGAAACAGGGTTAAAGGTTATGTTTATCAAGTCCAGCCGTACCGAGTTGGTACTGGCCGGGTAGGCATCTGCCCGGTATCCGGTATCCGGTAGGCGCTATTCGACAAGAAGTATAGAAGACCAAGAGGAGAATCGAGTATTATTCTGGATCAGCCGGGTAGAGCTTGGGTGATCCGGATAGACGAGAAGATACTCTACTCGGGCACAAAGTCAATGGATCCGTTGTAGAAGATCTCGCGTATCCAGGGACCGTACAGGCGTGCGGTTCAACTTACTAGGCGCATGGTTATCCGCACTGAGGCGTGGGAGCAGTACGGGTTGGTGGCTGTCATGTCCTATCACCGACGAGGGGGCAGGACCTGTCAGTGACCTACCCTAAGGGGCTGACAGGGTGGACAAGACCTGTCAGCCGCACGGCGCGGAGACTTTCGGCGACGGCGTCAGCGGGAACACGGAGGCGTGCGCCGTTGTCACAGTGGTGTTGTCTAATCTGTACCTTTTATTCATAGTATAGTGGCTGGCTACCATTATATAAGGTGGCCAGCCCCCTCCTGAGCGAGGGACGTTGGACCTGAGCTCATTTATTGCGAGGCTTAGTCATTCAGAGAGAGAGAACAGTAGAGAGAGCTGAGCACTGGCTACTCGGTAGGGAGTGATACACCGAGAGATTGTAACTTCTGTACTCGGTACGACCCAATAAAGAGAGATGGGCAGGAGTAGGGGTGTTGCCTCCACACGAGGGCCCCGAACCTGGGTAGATTGTGGCGTTTGCAGTGTTCCTGAGCGCGCCTACTCGGCGTGCGATCCCTCCCCGAATACCTATAGCGTCCATCGGCCCCAACTTTAGCCATCCTATGGCATCTGTCTCCTCCACACCACGAAAGTTTGCGCCCAACGTGGGGCCAGCAGCGGCGCTGGCTGGGGTGCATATTCGGATGGGACTTTTTCTCCGTCGGGGGGGGGGGGGGGGGCGTGTGGTTTGTGGCCTTGTCCATAGATTCGGCTCCTTCGATTTCGTCGGCGACAACGCCGGTGATTTCGGCGGCAGGCCCTTGCCTGCAGGCGGCTCCGTCCTCTCCTTCGGCGCGCATTTGGTGTACGTCACCACCACCGTCATCCGGGAGTACCCCGAGGTGGTGCTCGTCGCTCAGGACCCTCCCGCTGTTCTCGCTGTCCGCGGGAAGCCGTCTGGCTGCTCTGTGGGCAGCATGGAGGTGATGATGACTGGCCCGGTTATCGATGCCGGGAAAGGCGCGCCCGCTGCGCCTGAAGTCGTCGACGAGCCGGCTGCTCGCCAGGGCCACAAGCCCTACGACCGGCCTCAGAACATGCCAGGCTACAGAGAAGCCACTACATCGATTGTGATACCGGCTACTCGCGCCGGTGTTGAGCACCTCGGTATGCCTCTCGCCACGGACGTGGATCCGGCTATGGTGAGGGCGAAGCTCGAGCAACAGCGACTGGCCTTGCTGCAGGATGAGCTGGAGAAGGTTAGGCTTGAGCTCAACCTGGACCAAAACGAGTACAATAGAGCACATGGTTTCACTCCTGTATCTAGAAATCCTAGCAAGATAGGAGCTATTCGACGTAACCTAGGTGCTGAGCTAGCTAGAGATGGTAGAGCTGCTAGCAAGTCTGCTAGTTTAACCACCGCTGGTAGGCCAAAATATAGCTCTCCTGCCAAGACACTTAGAGTTGCAAAGGCAGTTGCTGCCGAGTTGCCAAATCTGACTGGCGAAGCTCGCGCTAGGCAGCAAGAAAGGCTCAATGAGCTCATTCTAGAAGCTGGTAGGCAGAATGAGGCTTTTTGGAAGGCCAATCCGGGAGGCGGTGCGTCCCTTGTTATTCATTCGCATGGGGCAAGATCCGTAGGACAGGCCTCATCGCCACTTCCCGGCGGTGAGAGGGCCTAGAGTGTGAACTCTGGGAAGAACAGACATATCCAGGTGTACGACCCGGCTGTCGCCGGAAAACAACACGTTGTAGAGCGGCAGCCCGGCCAAAAACACAATGCTGCAGGTACTGGTCTCCAGGCCGCCCGAGTTCACCAAGAGGGGCAGGGAGGAAACCGAGATGGTCCATCTCGGCAGCATGTTGCTAACCCGGTTCAACATGTTGTTCAGCCACAGGTGCTTGCTGCAGTGGTCAACCCGGTTGTTCAACCCGGTCCAGTGTACCAAGACCGCCAGAACGACGGGTACTCAGCAATGGAGCAAGCCGGGACGCCAACCCAAGATATCTCGCTACTCGGTTGGGAGGAAGAATGTTGGAACCAAGTGATGCAAGGTACAAGCTGGACTGAATCTATCGGTTCGAGGAGATAGAAGCAAGGGGCCCGCCCGGGCCAAGCTGTTTTGGTCTCAGGATCATAGGGGAGCCAGCCGTGCCCAAGTTCCAGCTAGCTAGAGGGACCAAGACCTATGACGGAAGCGCCAAGCCCGAGGACTGGTTGAATGACTATGTGACTGCCGTGTACGTTGCAGGTGGCAACCGGAGATGGGCTGTTTGGTATGTGCCCTAGATGTTGGAGGTCCTGCCCGGATCTGGCTCAACAACCTGCCGAAAGACAGTGTCAACTGCTGGCTTGACTTCTGGGAGTCTTTCATCGGCAACTTCACCAGCACTTACAAGAGGCCAAACCGGCCACAACAGCTCTCGGCGTACAAGCAGAGAGAAGAGGAGACTGACCGCGAGTACCTTACTCGGTGGAGCACTCTGAGGAACACATGCGAGGGTGTGAACGAGTCACGGGTCATTGCCTGGTTCGCTCAAGGCTGCCGACATGGCAGCATGCTGTGGCAGAAACTGCAGAGGGAGATGCCGAGTACCCTCGCCGAGACAATCAAGATTGCAGATATGTATGCTCTCGGCGACCCTACTTAGCCTCTGCTTGATTCCTTCGAGACAAATAGGAAGCACCATGATGGATCTCGGCGCCATGACCTCCAAGACTTCCGCAACAAGAGAAGGGAGGACCGTCCGGATATCCGCTATGGGTTTGACCATGTAGATGCTGTTACTCAGGATCAAGGTGCTACCGGGAGCATCCAAAGGCAGAAAGCTGCTGGAGCCCAATACGGGCAGAACCACACTCATGGCCAGAACTTCAAGAAGCAGTACAATGCTCCCCAGCAGAACAACGCTCCCCAGGAGTCCGGCGATCCTCCGAGATTCGTCTTTGAGAACATGAAGGATGGACCATGGAGCCTCCATACTCGGCATCCGAGTAGGTCAGCCAACCACACTACCCGGAAGTGCAACTGGTGGGACCGGATCAAGAGTGAGGCTTTTGGTCAGTTGCCTCCTCCTCCTCCTCTTCCGCTCTCGGGTGCCAATGTGCAGCCTATCCGGGCAGCCGCTCCCAGGCCGGCCGAGAACCAGAGGAGGGAGAACGTGAACCAAGTGGCGTAGGGAGCCAAAAACAACTACAACTGCAACTACAACAACAACAATCGCAACAACAACTACTACACCCGCAACAACAACCGCAACAATTACAATGCCAACCAGAACAACAACAACAATGGTGGTGTTGGGGACCAGAACCAGTACCAGGAGCATCATGAGAGCAACATGGTGTTCACCACTGAGCCGGATGACAAGCAATTCCAAAGCCAAGAAGAACTACCCACACTGCCAGAAGATGACTTATGGCGTATACCTGGGTGCCAAGAAGCTCAAACACTATTTCCAAGAGCATCCAATCACAGTGGTGAGCACGGCTCCCATCTCGGAGATTATGGGCAATAAGGATGCAAGTGGCCGAGTTGCCAAATGGGCGATTGAGCTAGCCTCGTACACTGCGCTGTACGCGAGAAGAGAAGAAATCAAGTCACAAACTTTGGCGGATTTCTTGGTTGATTGGGCCGAGATGCAGTATGAACCTCCCTTGCTGGAAACAAACTTCTGGAGGATGCATTTTGATGGCTCCAAAGTGAAAGAGGGTCTTGGTGCCAGTGTTGTGATCACCTCACCCAAGAGGGGTCAACTCAAGTATGTGTTGCAGATCCACTTCTCGGCATCCAATAATGTTGTCGAGTACGAAGCCTTGGTCCATGGGCTGAAAATTTCCAAGGAGATTGGAATCCGACGGATTGTCTGCTATGGCGACTCAAACCTGGTGGTTCAACAAGTATCGGATACTTGGGACGCGTTGGATGCCAACATGGCATCTTATCGGTTCCTCGTCCAAAATATGACCATATTCTTCGATGGGTGTGAGTTCCATCACATCCACCGAGCTGAAAATGATGCAGCGGATGCTTTGTCCAAGTTGGGATCTTCTCGGAAATTCATCCCACCCGGAATTGCTCTGGAGCATTTGAGGAAGCCATCAATCAAGCCATCCCCCAACTCGGAGTCAATATTCATCCCGGCTCTGACGGACGCATGAGTTTTTCCCATGGATATTAACGGGGAAAGTTCAAAAGAAAACCCGGGGACTGCTCCATCCAACCCGGGGACTGCCTCTGCAAACCCGGGGACCGTCGCATTCATCGAGGGGATCATTTCTCAGTACTCGGGGACTCGGGGACTCGTCCCCAACTCGGAGAAAGTCATGGAAGCTGATCCAATGGAAGTGGACGAACCAGAGTTTCCTATCCGGGAGACACGGAGTTGGGCTTTGCCCATATTATCATTCCTAATGGATGGCACTTTGCGAAGTGACGAGGTCACAGCCAGGCAAATACAGAGAAGATCTAAGGGATACATCATCATCAACAAGGAGATGCACAAGAGAAGCCCTACTAGAGTGCTCCAACGCTGTGTTGAGCCAGAAAAAGGAGAAGAGATCCTCAGGGAAATACATCAAGGAGAATGCGGGCACCATGCCTCATCTCGGGCCTTGGTCAAGAAATCATTCCGACATGGATTCTTTTGGCTCACTACCCTACAACAAGCCAAAGATCTGGTGAGGAAATGCAATGGGTGCGAGAGATATGCAAGCAAGATTCATATGCCATCTTCCGAGCTGAAGACAATTCCCATTACTTGGCCGTTTGCTGTCTGGTGCTTGGATATGGTTGGCCCCTTCAAGCTAGCTAGAGGCAACATGACTCACATCTTAGTCATGGTGGATAAGTTCACGAAGTGGATTGAAGTAAAGCCAATCCGGAAGTGTGGGAACACGGCTGTCAGCTTCCTGAAAGACATTATTATGAGATACGGCTACCCACATGGGATCATCACGGACAATGGAACAAATTTCGCTGAGGGAGCCTTTGCCAGATTTTGCAAGGAGAAGCAGATCCGGCTAGATGTTGCGTCAGTCACACATTCGGCTTTGAATGGGCAAGTTGAAAGAGCTAACGGCATGGTCCTATCCGGAATAAAGCCAAGGCTAGTTGAGCCATTACAGCGAACCCCTGGTTGTTGGCTCGACGAGTTGCAGGCGGTGTTGTGGAGACTAAGGACTACCCCTAACCAATCAACCGGATACACACCATTCTTCCTAGTATATGGAGTTGAGGCCGTGTTGCCCACTGACCTTGAGCATGACTCACCCAGAGTAACCCTCTATACTGAGGTAGAGGCAAGAGAAGCCCGAGAAGATGATGTTGATCTGCTCAAAGAAGCAAGAGAGTTAACTCTGTCGCGCTCTGCTGTATATCAACAGAATCTGAGACACTATCATAGCCGGAAAGTAAGCCCGAGGGTTTTCCGAGAAGGAGACATGGTCCTTAGGCTTGTGCAACGCACAGCCGGGATGCAAAAACTATCCCCTCCGTGGGAAGGGCCCTTCATTATGAGCAAGACTCTGCACAATGATGCCTATTATCTCATTGACGCACTGGCACCACAGAAGAATAGGGCGGATAAATCCGGGGAGGAATCCAAGCGTCCCTGGAATGTAGCTCTACTCCTCCATTTTCATTCCGGAGCAAACTTTGTATGTATTTCTTCAACCGAGTTAAATTCCAAGTCGGCACTCCGAATTGAACTCGGGGACTGCCTATGCTGAAACTGCTCTGTGTTATTTATTGTCTTTACTTTGTCTACTCGGTTGCTTTACTCAAATTTTCACGTGTATATCTAGTAGTGTGTTTAAACCTAAGGGCCAACTCTTCGATTTCGGGCTGTCCGCAACCCGGCTTCATGGCAAGCAAGAGAACAAGCCAAAGGTCAATGAACACACGAAAAATTGATAAGGGAAAGAGAAGTGCGTCAACCGAGTAGAGTGTTTTTTCTTCTGTGTTTTCGGCTAAGTGTTGGGCAGCGTTAGTATTCAAGTCTCAAAGTGGTTAAGTATCAGAAACTTGGTTTTGGAAATCTTGTGACTCGACTACCAAAAAGCCACAAGTTGCAGGTAAGAGCAAAGACAAAAGAACCAAGTAGATGAGAAAAGCAACTCGAGGACTTGCATCTTAACGCAATCCGGCATTGAGCCAATCTTGCTAAAATAACTTAATAAAACTGAGTAGCACAAGGAGCGATAAAATATTCATTACATTTGCACCCGGCATACCGGGGATCTGATAAGAGTTTAAGGATAAAAAGTGCAGGAGCCTAAGCCACTGTTGATGTGGTGGAGTTGGTCTCGGTATTGGATGGCTCTGCAGACTTGGAGGATGGAGTCATGGAAGCGGGCTCAGGAGCAGTAGAGGTCGTAGTAGCGGACGCGGGCTCGGATGCGACATTGGTGGCCTGAGTCATGGAGTCCCAGAGCGGAGGAGCATGCCCGGATGCGGCGTTCTCGGTCGCAGCCTCCGTTGCGCCCAACTCGGGAGCTGGGGTGTCGATCACCATCTCGGTGGTGATAGCTCCAGCCGGGGCAGTGGGTTGCGACTCGCTCTGAACGTCCTCAGAGCCAGCTCCTGGCGTGATTGCTTCCTAATCGACGTCTATCACGGCCTCCTCCTCAGCATTGCGCTGCTCGGTCTCCTCTTCTCCAGCATCGTTCTGCTCCTCCTCCTCGTCTCCCATGCTGCCATCTTCGCTAGCATCGCCACCATCGTCATCAGCATCTTCTTCTTCATCTTCAACATCGGTATCCGGCTCCGTGGGGCCGTCGATGTACTGCTGTGTATCGGTGTAGGAAGCAAGCTCATAGGCAGTCTCCTTGCGGCGCAATATGCACTCATCCCGGTTGGTCCACTTGGAGTCATTCCGGAGGGTGCTGATCCTCTCGAGATCGAGATTCTCGTACCATGACAGCGCGAAGTGAAGGGCCTCATCAACACCAGCTCGAGCTGCGGAGGCGCGCCATTTCTTCAGCTCTTCCTTGATGTGGTCCAAGTCAGCGGCCATCTCGTTGATAGTGTCCGGGATCTGCTTCTCCGGCCAGAACAACTTATGCAGACGCATAGCGGTTGAAACCATGGAGGCGCCCATGCCCTTGAGGGAGAGTACCCGGGTCTTGATACTCTCGATGTGATCATCCATAGTGGCCGATTCATCCACAGCAGTCTCAGCAGCAGGGTTGAAGTCCGGAAAGGTATCTAGCGTGGGACATGCTGGGTTGAATCAGAAGGGGGAACCGAGAAGAAGAAAAACAGAAGGGAAGAAATGGGAAGATAAAACCGGATAAAGAGTAGCGGTGACTCACAGCTCAACTCCAGGACAACGGCCCCTAGTCGGCGCGTCCAGTCTTCAGCAAGCCGGTGGTGCTTATCTTGGAGGCGGCGAGAATCGTCCACCATGGCCTCGAGAGATTGATTTCTCTCTTTCAGAGACCTAATCTCCCTATCGAGCTCCAGCTTCTCCGCGGCGGCTTGATTTAATGCCTCGGTCTTCTCATTCCCGACCTGTAGTGCAGTCTTGAGGGCATCGGCAAGCTCAAGTTTGAGCTTATCGACTTCATCCTTCTCGGCGTCCAAGTTCTTCTCCAGCTGGGCCACTCGGGCCTGCACCTGCTGTTGCGCCTCGGCCGGGGTGAGGCACCCTTGATGCTGTTCGTGGAAGGCCTTGTATTCTCCTGCGAGAAGAGCAACCCGATTAGCAGCATGAGGAAGAATCAGAACCTAAATGAATGGAAAAGAAGGGTTAACTCACCTTCCAGAGAGGTAATTTTACTCTGTGCAGATGCAGCCATGACCTCGCAGTCTTGGTGTGCATCAGTAAGCGCCTTGAGCTCACCTGCGGAGATGACAGGAAATGAGAAAAGATAGAAACTGGGCGTAAAAAAAACGCACAAACCAAAATGCTATCACTTACTTTCTACGGAGGACAACTTGGTAATAGTGACTGTGACACTCTTCTCCAAGATCGCCCTGTCGCCCTTCTCGGCTTCCAGTGCTCGGTTTTTGTCCCTGATAGCCCGATGTGACCACAGAAGCTGGCGGAAGATTTTGGTCCGGGTCTCAGTGCACTCCTGCAGAGAAGAAGAAAGCATTCTGAGTTGGAAGATTCATACCAAATAGATTGCAACTTGGTTGAGCCTTATCTACTCGGCCCGAATCTCGGGGACTTGATGGTGGATAAAACAAAAGTCAAGATGAGAAAAGATGGCAACTCGAAAATCCGGATAGAAAGGGAAACACACTTACCCGGTTGGTGTTTTCAGCGTCTTCAGCAGCTTTGCGCAAGCAGAACAGCTTATGCGCCTGAGTGCTGCTGGAGGAGGACATCGCCATTGTAACAGGGCCGGCATCAGCTTTGTTCCAGGATTGCCGGTAATTGTCGATATTATTTAGATGCGCGCCATCCCATTTGGGGTGACCGTACCTCTTGCTATTCCAATACTGCTCGATGTATCCTATTCGGTCGAGGACCGTTTCTGTATCTTCTTGAAGCTCGTACTCAGAGGGGGCGGCCTATCCTCGATGCGCAAGGATGGTGCTTTTCCCGTTGTCCCAGAGCGGGCCACCTGTCTCCTTTCCTTCAGCTCCGCCAGTCGTGCGGCCTCTAGCTCCTGCTTTTGCTTGTGGAACTCCTGCAACTCACGCCAGTGATCCGGGAAGACCGCATTCTTGGCGGTGCCGCTGGCACCGGCTCCGGGAGCCTGTTGCTCCGTACGGACGAACTTGATGTTGGTCTGGACCAACTTGGAGCTCCGGGTAACCGGACCAGCCTTGGCAGGCAACAGCGCGCCACTCGGTGCTGGAGCAGTAGGAGTAGTCCCGGCAGTGGCGGCCGGTATCCGATAGGTCTGGCCTGGACTTTTCTGACCACTGGTCTTGATGATCTTCGTGGTCTTGGTGGAGTTCTTCTCGGCTGCGGTTGCTGTATCGGAAGGCTTGGGGGGTCTTGGAGCAGGTGGTGGCTTGGCTGCACCAGGTGCAGCAGAGGATGTTTTCGGTGTTGGGGGTGGTGCCTGTGGTGCCGGCGATGGCCTTTTGGGCGGTTGCTAGCCAGATTGCCTTGCATCCAGCTGCGGCGTCTTCTTGGGCGGCGCCTGTGGCTCTCGAACCTGCCTAGCCTCAGGCAAAACTTGATCCTGGGGCGGTTGCTACTCTAGGGCTTGGCCCTGTGCGGGTGGGGTCTTCTGCCGCTTCTCAGCGGGGGTCTCTTCCCGCTGCTCCGTAGGGGTTCCTTGCGGCTCTGCAGCGTTGGTCTCTTCCCGCTGCTCGGCAGGGGTCTCTTGGGACTCCTCGACGGAAGCCGCTGCTGGCGAAGGCTGCCTTTCGGCAGCAGACTCTGGTGCGGATTGTTGAAGGTTGGATTCCGGCTGCGGTGGCTCTGGATCTCTATCAGTCTCCATCTTGGTGTCGATGTTCTCGGCACCTAGGTCTGGCTCATCCTTAAGAGGAGAAGACATCTGCGTCCTACCCTCTGGCTGGTTATCCCCGTCGTCGTCAGTAAAGTCCACGACTTCCCGGGGTGCGCTTGGCTGGGGGGTGCATTGGTGGCATCGGCATCAAGTGCCTCACTGAAAGAAAACGAGAAGAAAGGAAGGGAAATTAGATGGGTGTAGAGAAAAAGAGCAAAGAGAAGAAACAGAGAAGAGACGGAGAATACTGTGAGGTGCAAGTGCTAAGAGCAACTCGGAAGGACTTACCCATCTACAGTAGGGCGTTTATTGCGCCCAGTGGTCTTCTTCTTGGCGTCGACCTTCTTGGGTCTCTTGGTAGGGCGCTCCAATGCTCCGCTGCCCGGCCTTTTATTGGTTTCAGTGGGGGCGGCTATTGACACAGGTTGCACGTCAAGTGGCTCCTCCTCCTCCACCTCATCTGTGGCCGAAAAGAGCAAATACAAGAGTAAGAGAGGGAAAAGGTCAAGGTATGCTAGAAGAGTGCACACAGGTGAACTCGGTCACCTTCGTCATCCTCAGACCAGTCCCGAATGGAGGTGTAAGCTTGGGACTTACCATCCTGGCCAGCGAGAGGGATACAGAGTGTATCCTGGACGTCAAACGCCTTCGTGTCGTCCTCAGTCCTATCCGGTTTCTAGTTCTTCTCGAAGACGGCATTATCCTCCCTTTTCTGGCGAGGGATAACCTGAAAATGCAAGCACGAGGCATAAGGGAAACGAGTTGAGGCCCTGCTCTGAGTAACGTGCAAACACAAAGCACAGTAAGCTAAGTCCCATCGGAGGAGTTATACTCGGTCTAGCGTGCAAACATAAAGCACAAGAGGCTAAGTCCTAACGAACGGATTCTACTCGCTACAGGGTGCAAACACAAAGCAAATTGGGCGAAGGAAAAGAGTAAGGCATTCCCTACTCGGTATGAAGTGTGCAGACAGGAATACTTACTTGGGGAATCGGTTTGTTGCGGCTATACGGCACGAAGCCATAAAACCAGGTATCTGAGAGCGTGGCCCGGAGGATGGAGTTGGCCCAGATAGCTACCTGTGCTTTGGTGAGCTCGAAGGTAGTGGTCCGAGTGCAGCCTCGGGCTCCGCCCATGTAGCACATCTTGTGCACTCGTTCTTGGAGGGGGAGAACCCGGCGCTCCACCCAGCAGGCGATCAGGTCGTCCTTGTGGAGTCCCTGTTCCACCAATTCCTTCAGGCGATCGTCAACATGGTTGACGTCGTTCACCGTCTTCCTGGGATGGTAGCCCCAGTTTCTCATCTCGGTGGGGGGCACGTTCCGAAACTCGGATAGCTTGATGAGGTCAACCGCCTGCTCGCCCTCTGCGAGAGTAGGGTTCTTGACGTAAAAGAACCCCCTCTGCCATTTGCGGCAGGTATCTAATCCGAGTACCCACGGGTGGATACCCGTGGGACGTTGAAGCATCATGGCGGCCCCTGTCTGGGTCATCTCCTTGGGGGCAATAGGATTGGAGGTGTTGGGATGAACCTGCTGGCAAAGAAAGAAATATTTCGCCCAGGTGTCTACCGCGGGGTAGACACCGAGAAAGGCCTCGCAACAGGTTACGTAGGTAGAGAGCATGGCGATGGCGTTGGCGGGTAGATGGTGTGGCTGGAGGCCGAAATGGCGCAGAAAGTCTTGCATAAATTTGGAAATTGGGAGGCCAAATCCACGCTTAAAGTGGCTAAGGAACACTACGTACTCACCAAGGCCGGGAGTAGGCACGAGCTCCTTGCCGGGAGGACGGCAGATAACGCCGGGAGGCACCCGGCGGGTGTTCACGAGCCATTGGAAATCCGACGCCTTGACGTCGGAGCCCTCCCAGGCGGCGCGCATCGATGGAGGATCCTCCTATTGCAGATCTGCAGCGGCGGGCTCGAGCGCCATCTGGATTTCTCCAGCAAGGAGGTGTTGAGGTCGGAGATGGAAACGGTGGCGAAGAAGAGGAGGTGTGGCGAGGCGCGACGGAGATGCGGGGTCGAGAAAGGCGATACCGCGCGGTGAAGGACCGGTCACGGTCGAGCTATCTCCAGTGGACGGCGGCGCGCGGGATGAGATCTCTCTCTCTCTATCTCTGCGCGCAGGGCGGCGGCGTGCTGTGAGTTCGCGGCGGCGCTACGTGCTCGCTGTGGCTGGGGAGGCGAGAAGATAGCGGCGCAAGGGGAAAGTAATGAGGAAGTTTGGACGAGGGGCGGTGAGGAAGTATTTAAACCTCCTCAGGTGCAGTTATCACTCGTGATTGATCGTGGAGGAGATCGTGCGGAGCGGGAGTTACCACGCCCGTTGGAAACGCATATAGTGAATAACTCGCGCGTAACGGGCGCAGTAAATACCACGTCGTAGATCGTGGGCTATCGAGTACCTGTGTGAAGCGACGCGGCGGCTTGTGGGACCTATGTGCAGTGGCAGGCGCGTGCGGTGCAGCTGCACCAAGACCCAAGGCGTCGTGGGCTGTGGATGCGTGACACGTGCCCCTGCTTTACACGCAAAGATAGAACTTCTTTGGGTCAGGCGGCAAAATCTTGGAAATTTGGCTAAGTATTGGGCTCTCGGTTGAATCCCGCACAACTTGGTCTACTCGGCACATAATGAAAACTCCAAAAGGTCACAACACTAAAGGCCCGAGGTCAAACTCTGAGCATCCGAGTTGAGGTGCAACTCGGCTGCAGTTCATCACGGAAGAAGTTTGGTTAAAGCTGGCAGGGCCCAACGCCCAAGTTCGCCGGACTCTACCAACTTCGGGGACTAATGTCGGGGGGTTACCCTCGAGTAGGGGTAAGGCAGGTGAGAAACAGGGTTCAAGGTGATGTTTATCAAGTCCAGCCGTACCGAGTTGGTACTGGCCGGGTAGGCATCTACCCAGTATCCGGTAGGCGCTATTCGGCAAGAAGTATAGAAGAACAAGAGGAGATTCGAGTATTGTTCTGGATCAGCCGGGTAGAGCTCGGGTGATCCAGATAGACGAGAAGATACTCTACTCGGGCACAAAGTCAATAGAGCCGTTGTAGAAGATCCCGCATATCCAGGGACCGTACAGGCGTGCGGTTCAACTTACTAGGCGCATGGTTATCCACACTAAGGCATGGGAGCAGTACGTGTTGGTGGCTGTCATGTCCTGTCACTGACGAGGGGGCAGGACCTGTCAGTCACCTACCCTAAGGGGCTGACAGGGTGGACAAGACCTGTCATCCGCACGACGCGGAGACTTTCGGCGACGGCGTCAGCGGTAACACGGAGGCATGCGCTGTTGTCACAGTGGTGTTGTCTAATCTGTACCTTTTATTCATAGTATAGTGGCTGGCTACCAGTATATAAGTTGGCCAGCCCCCTCCTGTGCGAGGGACGTTGGACCTGAGCTCATTTATTGCGAGACTTAGTCATTCCGAGAGAGAGAACAGTAGAGAGAGCTGAGCACTGGCTACTCGGCAGGGAGTGAGACACCGAGAGATTGTAACTTCTGTACTCGGTACGACCCAATAAAGAGAGATAGGAAGGAGTAGGGTGTTACCTCCACACGAGGGCCCCGAACCTGGGTAGATTGTGGTGTTTGCAGTGTTCCTGAGCGCGCCTACTCGGGTGCGATCTTTCCCCGAATACCTACGACTTCCATCGGCCCCAACTTTAGCCATCCTATGGCATCTGTCTCCTCCACACCAGGACAATTCTAGTTGTTATTTTTGCTTTATCATGGTTGCCATAAATGGTTGATGTCTTTAAAACTAGATCTTATAGGCAAGGTGGGTTCACGGATCAACAACAAAAATATTATAATGAACACCGTTTATCAGAAAAAGGGATACACTTATGAGAACAAATTAATAAATTGCATGACTATGCTAGAAACTTGTGTTCTACTTATAATGTTACTTATTGCTTTGATAAATCTCGTTGCTATAGGAGGTATAAACACCTCCCTTTTTAATGTGAGTATAATGATAATGTTACCATATCTTATTATGTTAAGGGAAATGATGAATTTTATGATGTGGAACAAATTGAAGAATTTATTGCTTGGAAGGGTGCATTCAAAATTGCCTATTTGCTTGAAAGTATTGATGATGCACCTTATAAATACGAGATTTATGCTATACTTGAATATTGCTTTGATAATTACAAGGATTGTAATTACTACATACTTGATTATCTTAATAGATTCTCTCCCCCAAAGGGGGAGACTAATGCCTTGCAGGAACCTATGGAAGAAGAAACTGCTGAATCTAGAAGCTCATTGGATGAAAAAGAGGAGAGTGATGATCAAGAGGAGGAATAATGGAGCTACCCATGTCTACCTCCTAACGAGAGTAACTCTTTAACTCATAATTGTGATGATCCTATTGATTCTTTTGAAATATCCCTTTTAAATGAAGTTGATACTTGCTATACTTGTGATCTTTTATACTACTATGAATGAAACTTGTGAGAATGATATTGCTAATGTTATTTATGATAATCCATGCTACTTTAATAAATCCTATGAGAATCCTCTATTTATTCCAACTAAGTTTGCTTAGAAAATTTACATGATAATGCTCTAGATGATGGTGCAATGTTACTTGATGTTATAAATTATAATGCTACTGAAAATAGGATTGCTGTAATGTGTCCTATACCTTTTATGAGTGATCAATCATCTCGTTTTGATATTGCTAAAAGTGGGAAAGAAGAGGTCTTTATTTTTAATTTTGATCCCACTATTTTTGAGCTTGATATGAATTGTGTGCTTTTAGACCATGAAAAACATGCTTTATGTGATAATTATGTTGTTGAGTTTGTTCATGATGCTACTGGAAATTATTATGAGAGAGGAAAATATGGTTGTAGTAATTTTCATGTTACTAAAAAACCTCTCTTTTTGTTGAAAGTTTTGAAGTTTCTCTTGTTCTATCATCCCATGGTTTCTAGTTTGAGCTTCTTTAATTTATTTCTTTACAAGATCTCTATGCATAGGAAGTGGGTTAGACTTAAAAAAAAAATTATGTTTGCTTCTTGATGCTCTCTTTTGCTTTAATTCATATTTCTTATGTGAGCATTTTCTTCACTTGAAAATACTTGATTCCATTTTTCTGGGCCTAGCTAAAAAGTGTTAAAGAAAAGCACTACTTGGGAGATAAACCATGGTTTTTTTGTTTTGTTTTTTTTCTCTGTTTTCTTTGAGTCAAGGGGTTTTATACTTCCGTAGCAAGTCCTTTGTATCTTTATTTTTATGTTTTAGTAGTGCCAAGTTAAGTTTTTGACGAGAGTTGGAGTTGGTTTTCGGATTTCTGCGCACAAAACAGAATTTCGCTGCCCACCGTAGAAAATAGTGAAAAATCTTGGAAGATCAGAATTACCTAAAAAAATTGTGATTATTCCTCGGCTAATTCCGCAACTTTTTTGTTCTCTAGGTTTTTAGATTTTAGCAACTTAAGTGCCTCTAAAAAAATCGTCTTTATAGACTGTTCTGGTTTTGACAGATTCTACCATTTTTCTTGCATTTGCTCTTTTGCGATGTCAAGTGGATTTTTTTATTCACGAAACATCAGTGGATGTATCTAATGTTTAAAAGTATCAATAGCACTTGTGCCATACAAAACCCATGGATATTTTATTTTTTGCACTAACCCTCTAATGTGAATTACTGTTTGAGTATGGTCTGAAGGAAGTTTTCAAGTGTCAAGAGAAGAGGTGATATATGTGATCAAGAAGAGTGCAAGGTCAAAGCTTGGGGATGCCCCCGTGATTAATCCCATCATATTTTAGTAAGACTCAAGCATCTAAGCTTAGGGATGCCCAAGGCATCCCCTTCTTCATCAACTATATATCAAGTCACTTCTTGTGAGGCTATATTTTTATTCGGTCACATCATATGAAGTTTTCTTGGAGCGTATGTTTGTTTTTCTTTTGTTTTCCTTTGTTTTATTTTGTTTTCCTTGCTGCAATAATATCATTGGACCTAGAATTCTTGTTTGGGAGAGAGACACGCTCCGCTTTTTCATTTGAATACTTGATATGCTAGTATTCTTAGTTTTTCTTCTAGTTACTTCAAAAATTCATGTTTAGCTCTTGTTCTCATTGCATATCTTATTCATAGCTGTTAGTTTTAGTAGTTTTATGTGAGTACTCTCATTTTTTCTTGATGTAGCATGTATAGAATTTTTTTTAAAACATATTTTGTATGGTGCTTGTTGGGAAAAGAAACTGCTGCTTGAAGTCGAATTTTTAACGGTGCAAGTAGAAGCTTGTATGGACTTTGGCTAGAACTTTTTCATATCATGCTAGATGTTATTTTAGTTTTAAAGCCCTTGTGTTTATTGAGTAGCATGATTAACCTCAAATAGCTGAGAGTCTTTAATGTGCCATTGAAAGAATCATGAGTTGTTCTTGTCATATTGAAGCATAAATTTGTGGTATTCTCCTTTGAATGTTTTATTTGGTTCACTTGGCGCATGCTCACACCATGTTTATGACTATGAACCAGTCACTAATAGCTTCTATGATAATTTAGTTTTAGAATTTGTGGTACCACTTATGCTTTTATTAATGATGTTTGTGTCGCTATGCATGATTATGGCTCTGATGCTCTCTTGATTTGTCGCTCATAGTGTTTTGCTACCCTCCACCTGTACTGACTATGGAATTCTACTCGTGCATCCAACTCCCTAAAACCAAAGTTTTCCCATTGTGTCCACCATACCTACCTACATGTGGTATTTAACTTCCACTCCAAGTAAATTTCTCATGTGTTACCTTTAAAACCTTCAAAATTGTTCCTGCTTTGTGTTCCTTTTTTTGCTCATGAGGACGTAAATAGAGAATCTTTATCTCACTTGTTGATTGGATTTCACACCCTGGACTAGTTGCTGCACCCTGGACTAGTTGCTGCATCCGCCCAGCCCCAAATTAATACACACAAAATCTCTTCGCTATTTTTGCCCCTGATTTATCAGTCAAAGCATAATTGTGTAAACAAAAGAGAAACAGGGATGACCTTCTACACCAGTTGCGTCCTTCACATGGGAGCCGCTCTTGTGAAATCTAGTTGGCCCGTGACGTACTTTATTTTATGGTTACCATTCGTTGACATTAGCATACATCTCCCAAAATATAGACACTCCTCCATGGTATGTGATTGCTGGCAGGCACCCGAGGATTCTGTTAGCCATGGTTTGTGTAAGATGGATGGGAGAAGTGTCAAAATTTTTAATACCTCTGTTTAATAAAATAAAAGCTCTAGCACATGAGTGATCCATGCTTTCCTCTGCGAAGGGCCTTTCTTTTACTTTTATGTTGAGTCTCCATCTTCCAACTTTATGCATAGTTGAGAGAGCATTTTTGCCATTCTGAGTTTTATGTGCATTTATCCTAGAAACATTATTAATTGATTCATGATGTGTTATTGCTTGTTCTCTAATTATTTTTTCTAGTCTTCCTCATGAACTTTAAAGGTGTCCTAGCATTTATGTTTTGTCCCACTCTTAAGGACTAGCAAAATACCACTTTTCCATGCTTTCTCCATACTTGAAACAAACGTATATCTTTCTTTGCATTGTTATCCATGATCTTTTATTTGAGTTACTTCTCATGATGCAAACTGATTGCTATGCTTTATTATTAATGTTTTATTTATCATGCTTGTGTTTAAGTTCTATGATATCAGTTACATATGCTTTTGCATTACTTTGATGATCAAGTTTATGTTGGTAGCATGTCACCTCAGAAATTATTTGTTTTTATCGTTTACCTACTCGAGGACGAGTAGGAACTAAGCTTGGGGATGTTGATACATCATAAACGTATCCCTAATTTCTTATGTTCCATGTTGTTTTCATGTTATTTCCCACATGTTTGCTATACACTTTATGTCATTTTTATCGATTTTCCGGACTAACCTATTGACAAGATGCCACAGAGCCAGTTCCCTGTTTTCTGTTGTTTTTAATTTGAGAAAAGTTGTTCTGGAAATATTCTCGGATTTGGAAAATTTGAAGCCCGGAAGTCTTAAAAATCCTGAAGGTTCCACAGAGTCCCGAAGATACCCGTAGGGGGGCCTCAGGGGCCCCACACCATAGGGTGGCACGATCCCCCTTGGCCGCGCCAGGGGGTGGTGTGGGGACCCCAGGCCTCTACCGCATCTGCCCTTTCGCCTATTTATTCCCCCGAGGCGTAAACCCTAAAGGGATGCCACTTTTCCCCGAAAAACACCCGAGGCCGCCGTCATCGTCATCCCGAGATCAGGAGGGTTCTGGAGCTCTCCCCGGCACCCTGTCGGGAGGGAAATTCATCACCGGAGGGGTTTACACCACCATGCCCTCCTCCGAAGTGATGTGTGAGTAGTTCATCCCTGGACTACGGGTCCATAGCAGTAGCTAGATGGTTGTTCTCTCCACTTTGTACCTCATGTTTAGATCTTGTGAGCTTCCTAACATGATTAAGATCATCTTTATGTAATGCTACATCTTGTGTTTGCTGGGATCTGATGAATGTTGAATGCTATGTATTTTGATTATCAATCTATCATGTTATCTTCATGATTATGTTATTTATGATCTTGCATGCTCTCCGTTGTTAGTAAATGCTAGTAACTCCAAGAGGGAGTATTTATGCTCGATAGTGGGTTCATGCCTCCTTTGCATCTATGCTCGAGTGACAGAAACATGACGGATGGAGGATGTTGTGTTGCCATTAGGGAGAAAACAACAATGCTTTTTCTAAGGATGATGTTATTGTTTACATTACACACTTTTCTTACTGCAACTATCTGTTGCTTGCAACTTAATACCCAACCTTTATTCGGATGATATTCGGAGGGTGGATTATTAGTCATAGATGCAGTTGGATAACGGTCTATGTATCTTGTTGTAATGGCCGCATGAATCACATAGTGATATTTATGTCTTGCATATGCACTTGCAACCTTCACTATCAATTTCCCAGCTGTAATTTGTTCACCACACATGTTATTTATCTTTCACGGAGAGACACCACTAGTGAACTGTGGAACCCGGTCCTTTTTCCTCATACTGATAAATCACCTACTGCTTTCATACCGTTCCTACTGTTTTCCACACCATACGTTTAACCTATTTGTGTTCAGCAAAACCGGTGAGATTGACAACCTCACTGCTTAGTTGGGGCAAAGTGATTTGATTGTGTTGTTTAGGTTCCACGTTGCTTCTGAACCGGTAGTGCGCCCTACCATCTCAGCTGCTTCACCTTATGAAGTTACTCCTTCCTCCTACTAGTCGATTCAACTTTGGTTTCTTTTTGAGGGAAACTTGCTACTGTGCTCTTGATACCTTCCTCTTGGGGTCTCCCAACGAACGTGTGTATCACGTGCATCCGTAGTGTCCAGTCCAGCACCTAGGTCGCTCCTTTAGGATGGGTCATATCCATTCGACCTTTGTGGTCGAATTGGCGGGTGTGGGCCTACCCTGTTTAGTATTCCCCGCCAGGCTATACCTATTTCTAATCTGCAATATAATGTTAGATTCCATAGGCAAAAATTTACTTACATTTTCTAATTTACTAGCATCAATAAAGTATTTTATGCAGTCATATTCTATTTTGGTCCCCCCTTTATTATGGTGACCAAGTTTCTTTGTGTCGGGGGGATGATCCCGTTGTACCTCAAGAAGTCGGAAAGATGCAACCGGTATGCTACGCTCCGGTTGGACACAAGCAACATCGCACAAACTGACATATTCTAGCCGTCGATCCGCTTGCCGGCTGGTGCTACCATCCGGCAGGAGAGTGGCCGGCCGAATGAAGACCCAAGCCGGATGGTCGCTAAGTCAACAACCAGGGGGGTGTAAAGCTGCACGCCAACCCCGTAGGCCTACGCTGGCCACAGTGCCTCTCTATGTTGCCTGGTACGCCTACTCTTCGGCGGCTTGGGGTACTCCGGCATGGGCTCACCGGTACCGGCGTACGACCCCTTGTACTATTATAAAAGGTAGCCGGTACCGGCGTACGGCCTATGTAACTTACCGCATGGGCTCGAGAGTACCAGGGTATGGCTCGGGTACTGCCGCATGGGCACTCAAGTACCAGGGAGTGGACGTCGGGTACGCAGGGATGGACTCGACTCTGGCACAATACGGCACCCGGATTCGGGGGGGGGGGGGTTGTGCAAGGACATAAGGCGTTTGACCCGAGAATCTCCCCGGCTAGTCGTGTATCAGCCGGTCCCACCTGTAAACCGGCCAGTCCACCAGTATATAAGGACTGGCTCGACGTCCCTAGAGTGACAAATGATTCATCCTTGACATACAGTTTCCCACCCAAACAAAGCTCAAGGAGCAACATTGTAATCTATGCATCGATAGTAGAGAGACAGGAGCAGGAGTAGGGGTTTTTCCCCATTGTGAGGGCCCTGAACCTGGGTACATCGTGTGTCTACGTGCTTGCTACCCAATCCCGTGCCAAAGCCACTGTTTTCCAGTTTGCCCCTCCTTTAAACACCATCAGAACTCCTTTGGTGTTGCCGTTTTACATACCACGACAGTTGGCGTCCACCGTGGGAAAAATGGCGACGGTTGGGTCTGCGTTTTTCACGGGACCCCCCCCCCGTCCGAGTCCGGCGAGAGCATCGTCACCCGGAAAACGGCTCCGTCGTCCACTTTTGTGAGCATCGCGTGTTCTTCACCGCCGTCCCCGAGTTCCCCGCCAAGGTGCAGGCTTGCTCCGACCGCCTCTGCCGAGAGACGGCCGATAGCGAGAGCTGCAACAAACTTCAGGACTACGCAGAATGCATGGTCACCATCAACCCTGATGAACTCCTGGAGGCTAGCTGTACCGCCTCCGCACGCGGTTTGGTCGAGGTCGTCCTCGAAAACCTCGCTGCGCCCCTCGACCCGGACGCGAACCCTGAGGAGGTGGACGCCGCACTCGAACAGGCGCGCCAATGGCTCATCGACAACGCCAGAAGTGTGTCCTCTACCCAATGTCAGGTAGAGTCCCAGGTACACGAGTTTAACGTTATCCACAACTTCGCACCTGTGCCGGTTGAGCCCAGCCGCGCGGGCGCGGTACGTCGGCTTCGGAGCAACCTAGTGCACGAGTTGGGAATTTTCGCGGACCCGACTGTCCCCTCGGCTTCCGCGAGCTGGTCTACATCACCCCCGCCAAGAACATGTGAGCCGCAGAAGCTGATGCAGCCGAACTACCCGCCCTGCAAGACGAAGATCTGCAGCGACATAATACGTCTCAAACGTATCTATAATTTTTGATGTTCCATGTTGTTTTCATGCCAATTGCTACATGTTTTCTATGCACTTTATAGCATTTTTATGGATTTCCTGGGACTAACCTATTAACAAGATGCCACAACGCCAGTTCCTGTTTTCTGTTGTTTTTGTTTTTAGAAAAGTTGTTCTGAAATATTCTCGGAATTGGACGAAACGAAATCCCAGGGTCCTGTTTTTTCTATCACGTACACAGAGTCCAGAGGAGACCCTGAGGGGGCCCACCAGGTGGCCACACCATAGGGCGGCACCCCCCTTGGCCGTGCCACCAAGTGGCGTGGGCCCCTTGGGAGCCCATCGACATTGCTCTTTCGCCTATTTATACTTCTTCTCGGGAAAACCGAAAACACCCGAGCCTCCATCCACGAAAAGTTCCATAGCCACCGTCATAGTCAACCCTAGTTCGAGAGGGCTCTGAAGCTCTCCCCGGCACCCTGCCGGGAGGGGAAATCATCACCCGAGGGCTCTACATCACCATGCCTGCCTCCAGAGTGATGCGTGAGTAGTTCATCCTTGGACTACGGGTCCATAGTAGTAGCTAGATGGTTGTCTTCTCCTCTTTATGCCACCATGTTTAGATCTTGTGATCTGCCTAACATGATCAAGATCATCTATCTTTAATGCTACATGTTGTGTTTGCTGGGATCCGATAAATATTGAATGCTATGTCAGGTTGATTATCAATCTATAATGTTTATGTTATTTATGATCTTGCATGCTCTCCATTACTAGTAGTTGCTCTGGCCAAATTGATGCTTGTAACTCCAAGAGGGAGTATTTATGCTTGATAGGGGGTTCATGCCTCCCTTTCATCTGTGCTCGAGTGACAGAAACGTGAGGGATGGGGGATGTGCTGTTGCCATTAGGGAGAAAACAACAATGTTTTGTCTAAGTATAATTTTACTGTTTACATTACACACTTTACTTAATGCAATAATCTGTTGCTTGCAACTTAATACCCAAATATGCTTGGATTACGTTCTAAGGGTGGATTATTAGTCATAGATGCAGTTGGATTACGGTCTATGTATTATGTTGTAATGCCCGCATGAATCTCATAGTAATCATCATGTCTTTCATATGCACTACGGTGCAACCTTTATTTCTGTCAATTGCCCAGCTGTAATTTTTTTACCCAACATGTTATCTATCTTTTGTGGAGAGACAACACTAGTGCACTGTGGACCCTGGTCCATTTTTTTACACTGATAATACAACCTATTGCAAGTACTGTTCTTTATACTACAATCATTGTTCTCTTTTCATTCACTGCAAACAAGCATCGTTTCCCACACTATAAGTCTAATCCTTTGTTTTCAGCAAAACCGGTGATATTGACAACCTTACTGTTTCGTTGGGTCAAAGTATCTTGGTTGTATTGTGTGTAGATTCCACGTTGCTACTGAGCCTGGTAGTGCGCCCTGCCAACATCAGTTGTCAACAACCTTAAGAAGTTATTTCTTTCTCCTACTGGTCAATTCAACCTTGGTTTCTTTCTGAGGGAAAACTTGCTGATGCACTCTTCATACCTTCCTCTTGGGGTCTCTCAACGAACGTGTGTCCATACGCATCAAGCACTTTTTCTGGCGCCGTTGCCGGGGAGGAAGAGGATTTCTGCAAGGGGAGTCTCTCATCTCCAATCTTCTTACTTTGTTTTTGTTTTGCTTAATTTATTTTATTTTGTCCTGTTTGCTTCTTTATATAAAAAACACAAAAAAATAGTTGACATTTTTGCGACCCTACTTTTTATTTATTGTTCATCATGTTACTCCCTAAGTTCACCCTGAAAGGCTCATCAATAGGTAGTTTTTCTACAATTGGAAATGATAACATTGAAGAATTCTTTAATCATATTAGTAAGCATGAAGATTTTGAGGATAGATACATAGTAGAACTTGCTCCAAATTATGAAACTGCTGCAGCTTCTTTGGTTCAAATGTTAGAGACTAGGTTTGTTAACCTTAACCCCATAATGCAGCAAATGTTCCTTAACCTAATTGATGTTGAGGATATTGAAAAGAGAGATTTTGTTCTGGAATCTTAGCTTAAAGAATTTGGTAATGTTGCTATAGAAACTAGGAAAGTCTTTGATTGTTTTAAAATTCTAGGGTCATGTGTAGATGTTATTGGTGCTCTTGAAAAACTAGACAAGACCAAACCTAAAAACGGGGAGGAAATCAAAATACCAATACCTTTTAAACTCGTAGGAATGCATGAAGCCTTGGAAAAGAATTTCGATTGAATTGTTCCTGAAAACCCATTTGATGAAAGTAGGAGATAAAATACAATGCATTGTTGAGGAGGTTTCTGGTCTCAAATTGGACGCTTCTTCACTTGAAAATACTTGATTCTTGTTTTCTGGGCCTAGCTGAAAGGCGTTAAAGAAAAGCACTTCTTGGAAGATAACCCATGTTTTTATTTATTTTGCAATGTTTTCTTCTATTTTATTTGAGTCAAGGTGTTGTTTACTTCTATAGAAACTCCTTTGTATCTTTACTTTTTCAAATTGTTGTGCCAAGTAAAGTCTAGTGAAAAGTTGGTGTTAGATTTGGTTTTTTGCGCAGAACAGATTTTTGTTGTCCACTGTTTAATTCGTATAAAATTCCAGAAACATCGAAACGACCTGAAATTTTTTGTGCATGATCCTCAGCTATTAACAAAACTTTTTCTAGTTTTGAGTTTTCTGATTTGAGCAATGTAAGTGCCTCGAAAAAATTCGTCTTTACAGATTGTTCTGGTTTTAACAGATTCTGCATTTTTACTTTGCATTCTATCTTCTACTATGTTGAGTGGATTTATTTTCTCCATAAAACATCAGTGGATGTAGCTAATGTTTAGACAGTATTGATAATGCTTGTGTCCATACAGAACATGTGAGTTTTTGATTGTGCAGTAAGCCTCTAATAAGAATTACTTCGAGTTTGATGTGAAGGAAGTTTTCAAGGGTCAAGAGAAGAGGATG
Organism: Alopecurus myosuroides; assembly: GCA_028641055.1. NCBI lineage: Eukaryota > Viridiplantae > Streptophyta > Magnoliopsida > Poales > Poaceae > Alopecurus > Alopecurus myosuroides. The sequence continues at coordinate 299,129,992 of CM054057.1, read as the reverse complement.
ATATAATGTGATCAAGAAGAGTGAAAAGCCAAAGCTTGGAGATGCCCTCGTGGTTTATCCCAAAAAAATTCAAAGAAGACTCAAACGTCTAACCTTGGGGATGCCCAAGTCATCGCCTTCTTCATCAGCAACTTATCAGGTCACTTCTGGTGAAACTATATTTTTATTCGGTCACATCATATGTACTTTACTTGGAGAGTTTGTTTGCTTTGCTTTTATTTTATTTTAATTTTCTTTCTGCAATAAACTTGGTTGGATCCTAGAATTCTTGTGTGGGAGAGAGACACGCTCCGCTTTTTCATGTGAATACTCGTATTCTTAATTTTGTCTAGGTACTGCAACTCCTTTTAGCTCATGTTTTTCATGCATCTTTTATTCAGAGCGGTTAGTTCTTGTAGAGTAAAAGTACTCTCTTGTTTAATTTATATATTATATGGAGATTTTTTTGTTAAAATAAAGTGATGGTGTTGGAAAGCAATAAAATATTTCATGCTTATAACAGTGCAAAAAGAAGCTTGTTTAGACCGTGGCTTAGACTTTATCATGTCATGCTAGATGTTATTTTAATGCTTAGTAGTTATTGATGTAGCATGATTTGTATCAAACATCTGAGAGTGCTTAATGGACCATTGAAAGAAATCATGAGTGGTTTTTATCATATCAAAGCATAATATTTTCGTATTCTCCTTCGAATGCTTTATTTGGTTGACTTGGCGTGCTTACACCATGTTATGACTACAAACCAGTCACCTTTAGGCTCTATGATCCTTTAGTTTTTTATTTGTAATACCATTTATGCTTTGATCAATAAGGTATTGTCTCTATGCATGATTATGGCCATTATTTCTCTCTTAATTTGTCGCTCCCAGTCTTTTTCTAGCCTTCACCTGTAGTGAGTATGAGATCTACTTGTTCATCCAACTCCCAAAAACCAAAAGTTTGCCAAATGTGTCCACCATAACTACCTAACGCCACTCCGAATTAAATTTCTAATGTGCTACCTTTGAAACCTTCAAAATTATACCTGTTTTGTGCCCTGTTTTAGCTCATGAGGATGGAGGTAGACGATCTTTATCTCACTTGTTGATTGGACTTTACACACCTGGACTAGTGGCACATCCGCTTATCCAAATTGATAGAAGAGCTGGCAACGGGGTGCCTAGCCCCAAACTTGGTTACTATAAATTCTCTTCACTCTTTTTCCCCCTGATTTATCAGTTGTCATTCTGAGTATAATGTGCATCAGTCCCAAGATTTATTATTGATTGATTTATGATATGTTATTACTTGTTCTCAAATTACTTGTTTATAGTCGCCACTTAAACTTTGAAGGTGTCCTAGCATTTATGTTTTGCTCCCTTTTTAAGGACAAGCGGAATACCACTTTGCTGTGTTTTTTTTATGCTGGAAACAAACATATATCTTTCAGTAAATCATTATTCATGATCTTTTGTTTGTGTTACCTTTCATGTTGCAACATGGTTGCCAAGTTTACATTGTTGAAATTATATCTATCATGCCTACATTTAGAGTACTTTGATCAAAGCTCACAATTGCTTTTACAAATATGATGATCAAGATTATGTTGGTAGCATGTCACCTTAGAAATTATTTTGTTTTTTTCGTTTTCCCTACTCGAGGAAGAGTAGAAGTAAGCTTGGGGATGCTTGATACGTCTCAAACGTATCTATAATTCCTGATGTTCCATGTTGTATTCATGCCAATTGCTACATGTTTTCTAAACACTTTATAGCATTTTATGGATTTCCTGGGACTAACCTATTAACAAGACGCCACTGCGTCAGTTCCTGTTTTTTGTTGTTTTTGGTTTCTGAAAAGTTTTTCTGGAAATATTCTCGGAATTGGATGAAACGAAATCCCAGGGTCCTATTTTCTGTGACGTACACGGATTCCGGAGGATACCAGGAGGGAGACCACCAGGTGGCCACACCATAGGGCGGCGCGCCCCCCTTGGCCGCACCACCACGTGGTGTGGGCCCCTCGGGCGCCCACCGACATCGCCCTTTCGCCTATTTATACTTCTTCTTGGGAAACCCCTAAACACCTGAGCCTCCATCCACGAAAAGTTCCGTAGCCACCGTCATCGTCAAGCCTAGTTCAGGAGGGTTCTGAAGCTCTCTCCGGCACCCTGCCGGGAGGGGAAATCATCACCGGAGGGCTCTACATCGCCATGCCTTCCTCCGGAGTGATGCGTGAGTAGTTCATCCTGTGGACCCTCGTCCATTCTTTTACACTGATAATACAACCTACTGCAGGCACTATTCTTTTTACTGCAATGATTGTTCTCTTTTCATTCACTGCAAACAAGCACCGTTTTCCACACTATACGTCTAATCCTTTGTTTTCAGCAAAACCGGTGAGATTGACAACCTCACTTTTTGGTTGGGGCAAAGTATCTTGGTTGTGTTGTGTGCAGATTCCACATTGCTGCTGAGCCTGGTAGTGCACTAATAACCCACAAGTATAGGGGATCACAACAGTTTTCGAGAGAAGTAAAACCCAAATTTATTAATTCGACACAAGGGGAGCTGATGGTGCAGATCTTGCACTCGTTGGGATACCCCAAGAGGAGGGTGTGATGAGCACAGCGGTAGGAGTTTTCCCCTTAGTTAAGAACCAAGGTTATGAATCCAGTAGGAGAAGGAGGACCTTCGGAAGATTGATGCCACTGACGGTGGTGCTGGCGCTTCACCGGTGCCAGCAACAACGTGGAACCTGCACACAACACAACCAAAATACTTTTCCCCAACGGTACAGTGAGGTTGTCAATCTCACAGGTCTTGCTGAAAACAAAGATTAGACGTATAGTGTGGAAAAACAGTGTATGCTTGAAGTAAGTAAAGAAAGCAGGAAATTGTTCTGGTTTGTTTAACAGTGTGGAAAATGGACCAGGGTTCATAGTTTCACTAGTGGTGTCTCTCCATAAAAGATAGCATGCTGGGTGAATAAATTACAGCTGGGCAATTGACAAATAGAGGTTGCTCCGTAGTGCACAATATGACATGAAGATTACTATGATATTTAGTGCGGGCATTACAACAAGATACTATTGGGAATATGCCCTAGAGGCAATCATGTATGATGTAATTCCCAATGTATTCATAAAGTTATTAAGTCTTTCTTGTTTTGAACATCTGATATATGTCATTGAATATGTGATTCGATTATGGAACTATGTATTCATGTAATTCATGCTAAATTGTCCTTGGTCATTAAGGTTGTGCTGGACACACACCCTAGACTAATGTGAGTGTTGGCTGATGACTCGGTTCCACTTGTCATGGGCATGGTGATGCCATTCCAACGTTCACGGACTTGGCTAAAGAGTTTAGCAAGTCGGACTGACCCATATTGAGATGCAACGAGTAAGTCGTCATTTGCATGTCTCAATCAATGTAATCCTTAGACCTGAGGTTGTCGCACAATCCGAGTTGTGGATCACCGACTTAGGTTCTGTCAAACGTTGTTCCGTGCCAAGGCAGTTATAAAGGCAGAGTTCGGGTCGAATGAGAAGCAAGCTGTGTGATGTGGATAATCAAGATGGGATTTTGCCCCTCTGAACGGAGAGATATTCTCTGGGCCCTCTCAGGTGATATGATTCCGGAATCATGGCCATGCGCAACTCGGTTAAGTGTTAACTGAGTCTGTTGACTAAGAGTTAGTCAGATGAATCATATATCACGGACCGAGAAGAGAGTTGAGCTATTAAGGGATGACGATAAATCGCCTATAGTTCGACAAGGTATATCGTGAGGCAAAAGGGACTAAGATGAAAGTCACATTGAAAGGTATGTCGTCATGACTCTATGGCACTTGGGAGTCGGCACGTTCTGCTAGGAGCCGCTACCGATTGATCGATGGAGAGTCAGACTCCAATCGTGTCCAAGTCGCCATGAGCCTGCAGGGTCGCACACTTAAGAGCGGGAGCAAATGTATTGGTCGGGTTAGGCCCGAACCGGAAATGGACCGGGTTTGTGAGTCAGACTCACAGAGGGAATGGGCCACAAGTGTTGTGAATCCCACTACCATTCTCTATATAAAGAGGGGCGCAGGTTGCCCAGCGGGCATGTTACTCCACTCCCATGCGTTGGGAACCCTAGCCCCATTCAGTCCAGCCGTCGCACCGGACCTAGCAGTGCGCCGTCGGAGCTCCTCCTCGTACGTGTGGATACCGGCAGAGGTGATGTACGTTCAGCACTTCGGTTCGCGGGATTGGGTCGGCCGGATCGGATCGTGGGACTCCACTGCACCGACGTGCTTCATCGATAATCTGCAACCGCGCGTCTAGTGGTAATCATCGTGGCCTTCTACCTCGGCTAGATCTTGGAAGTACCGCGTAGGAAAAAGTTTTGTTTATCTCTACGCGTTCCAACAGTGGTATCAGAGCGGTAGCTTCTGGTTTTAGGCCCGAGATCCGCACATATGTGATATGTAGTTAGCATTAGATGTGATCTAATTGCTGTTTTGGTGGTCGTTCTATGAGATAGATCGGTTTTGTACAAGGTTGATTGGATCAATCGTACTCGGGGTTAATGGATGATCCGGTTTCCGCGATCATACTGCTAAGGTCGTGGAACAACTTACCCCTACCGGTCGGTTTCCTCCATCGGGGTATACCGTGACACATAAATCCAGTTGCGGTGATCGAAGATCAAAGAGTTTGATCGAATCGGAATACGGATCAGATTTGGGTAAAATCGTTTTATCCGATGAAGAAATCCATGTTCGGACTGCCGGCTTCGCCCTGTCGTAGCGCCTTAGATGTCGTTACGAGTTTCACAATGCCGGTAGATATCGCGTCTATGCATAACTTGTTTTTGCAGGAAGTTGTGAATGACATGACTTATGTGCATGTGATGTGTGTAATCCATACATGATCTGCGTATCATGTTTGTTGTCAGCCGGCTGGAGCCTAGGTGCTGTCATTTTATTGTATACCGGCCTGCGTGTCGGATTCTCTATGTAATCTTTGATTTACTAGCTAGTGTAGCTTGTTGGAGAACTCGGTGACATGCAAGTCGATGTACAAGTCGGCTACATGGAGTAAGATGGCACGTGACAAGAGTTGGCACGAGTCGACTTACAAGCTTTGTGGAGATGGAGATCACCATGAAGAGAGCCATACCATTTCACATTATAATTGCTTTATTTGTGTTATTGTTATGTCTCTATTTACCTCTATTTAGATAGTTGGTAGATTTTAATCCCTCAAAGAAGGTCTAGTCGGTCGCCCCGCCAGTGCTGCACCATCACAAGTCGGACATTCTTGGTAGTGGGCTCATGAAATTGAGGTGCTACCAATTATTTCTGATTAGGTGGGTTTGAGTCGGACTCTTACAGCGGAAGCACTTGGTAATCTAGACGAGTCCATCACAACGGTTGTGGGGCTCGGGGCGAGATAGGTTGGGAGCCAGGGCATGTGATGCCACCCAACTAACAGGAGTCGTATTGGATACGATTAGTAAGGTGTTGCCTACCTAGATCACTTGACGACTAGCGGTGATGCTAAAGCTCACTAGTCGGCTTGCTTATTTAGGATCTTGAATCACTTAGCAACCATCGAAGGGGTGTTGGTTCTAGTGGGAGCATAAGTATTAAAGCGTTTAATATGTCTGCTCTTTTATGAATACATGTCTTAAGTGTTTTGCATATTTTCTGTTGTAGATCAATGGCACCTAGCAACCTTCCTCAGTTGTCCACTTTTGCGTTGAGGTCAATCCTAGAGAAAGATAAGCTTAATGGAACTAATTTCACCAACTGGTATCATAATCTGAGGATAGTCCTCAAGCATGACAAGAAAGAACATGTTCTAGAAACTCCACTTCTAGAAGAGCCTGATGATGATGCGACTGTCGCTGTCATGAATGCCTACCGTAAGACTAGAGATGAGTCTACGGAAATTAGCTGTCTTATGCTTGCACACATGGAATCGGACTTGCAGCAGCAGTTCGAGAATGTTGAGGCCTACGATATGATCGAAAGCCTCAAAAGTATGTTCCAGGCTTAGGCAAAGACCGAGAGGTATCAAGTCTCTCAAGCTTTGCTGGGCTGTAAGCTCAAAGAACGTGATCCACTGAGTCCGCATGTAATCAAGATGACTGGTTACGTGCAGTCTCTGGATCGGCTGGGCTTCCCAATTAACGAATAGTTCGCTACTGATATAATTGTGAACTCTCTTCCTAGTGCGTATGGTCCGTTCATTTCGAACTACCACATGCATGGTATGGATAAGAAGATCACTGAATTACATGGGATGCTCAAAACGGCAGAGGCTGATATTAAGAAAGGCGCCAGTCAAGTGTTGATGGTGCAAAATAAGGCTAAGTTCAAGAAGAGTTCTTGGACTAAGAAGAAGAAGGATAAGTCAGGAGGCAACGCCCATGGCCCTGTCCAGAGAGCTTCCTCAAAGACTAAGCCTTCTCCTACAGCCGGAGCCAATTGCTTCTATTGCAAGCAGGATGGCCACTGGAAGAGGAACTGCACCAAGTATTTGGCTGACAGAGCCAAGAGTGGAGGTGTGACTTCCAACTCAGGTACGCTTGTGTGCAATGTTATAGACATTTATCTTGCTGATGCGCCTAATAGTTCTTGGGTATATGATACCGGATCAGTTATTCACATATGCAACTCGTTGCATGGACTGGTAAGAACTAGGAGTGTGGCAAGAGGAGAGGTTGATATTCGGGTCGGCAACAAGGCGAGAGTCGCTGCGTTGGAAGTCGGCACGATGGAACTTCATTTACCTTCAGGATTTTTAATGGAGCTGAATAATTGTTATTATGTTCTAGTGCTTAGTCGAAACATTATTTCCGCCTCATGTTTGATGAGACAAGGTTATGAGTCAAATATTAAGAATAATGGTTGTTCTTTATATTTGAAAGATATGTTTCATGGCTTTGCACCCGTTCAGGACGGGTTATTTATTTTGAATCTTGATAGTGAATCGGTCTATAACATAAATGTTAAAAGGTTGAAACCAAATGATTTGAATATGAATTACTTTTGGCACTGTCAGCTTGGTCATATAAGTTGGAAGCGCATGAAGAAGCTCCATGATAATGGACTTCTAACTTCGTTCGACTTAGAGTCATTCGAGACTTGCGAATCATGCCTACTAGGAAAAATGACCAAGACACCTTTTGCAAGGAGTTGTGAAAGGGCGTCCGACTTGTTGGAATTAATATATAGTGATGTATGTGGTCCAATGAGCACGATAGCCAGAGGTGGTTATGAGTACTTCATTACCTTCACTGATGATTTGAGTAGGTATGGATATATCTATTTAATGAAACACAAGTCGGAAGCCTTTGAGAAATTCAAGGAATTCCAGAGTGAGGTACAAAATCAACTCGGCAAGAAAATAAAGTTTCTACGGTCGGACCATGGAGGCGAGTACATGAGCCATGAGTTTGATGACCATCTAAAGAGCTGTGGAATAGTTCCTCAACTCACTCCGCCGGGTACACCGCAAAGTAACGGTGTATCGTAACGGAGAAATCGGACCTTGTTGGACATGGTACGATCAATGATGAGTCGGACAGATCTACCTTTATCATTTTGGGGTTATTGTCTAGAAACTGCAGCATTCACACTAAACAGAGTACCATCAAAGTCAGTAGAGAAGACACCGCATGAGATGTGGACTGGCAAAAGCCCAAGTGGGATAAGTGTATTTTCGTGGGGTATCCGAGGGAAACCTTGGGGTACTACTTCTACAACCGGGAAGAGGGAAAAGTGTTTGTCGCTCGGAATGGTGTCTTCCTTGAGAAAGAGTTTCTCAGTCGGGGAGTCAGTGGGAGCACAGTGCAACTCGAAGAAATTCGAGAGGAACCAGCTAGGGGCGAGTCGGCAAGGGCCTTGGAGGCTGAGCCAGTCGTGGTACCTATGCCGGTAACAGCACCTGAACCACGGAGATCTGCCAGATTACAAAATGCTCGTGATGTTTTACTGTTAGACAGTAATGAGCCAGCAACTTATTAGGAAGCGATGGTGGGATCTGATTCTGAGTCATGGCTTGGAGCCATGAGATCCGAGTTAAAGTCCATGGATTAAAACCAAGTTTGGAATTTTGTTGATCTGCCTGACGGTGCAAGACCCGTCGAGTGCAAATGGGTCTTTAAGAAGAAAACTGATATGGATGGAAATATTTCCGTCTATAAAGCACGACTTGTCGCGAAGGGGTTCCGGCAGGTTCAAGGAGTTGACTATGACGAGACCTTCTCACCAGTAGCGATGCTTAAATCAGTTCGGATCATTAGCCATAGCATCCTATTTCGACTATGAGATATGGCAGATGGATGTCAAGACGGCTTTCCTTAATGGAAATTTAACTGAGGACGTGTATATGATACAGCCCGAAGGTTTTGTCGATCCGGCTAATGCTGACAAGGTATGCAAACTTCAGAAATCCATTTATGGGTTGAAGCAAGCATCTCGGAGTTGGAACATTCACTTTGATGAGGTAGTCAAATCGTTTGGCTTCATCAAGAGCGATCATGATTCTTGTTTATACAAGAAGTTTAGTGGGAGCAAAGTAAATTTTCTAATCTTATATGTGGATGACATATTACTGATTGGAAATGATGTCATGATGTTGCAAGAAACCAAAGAGTCATTGGAAAGGAGTTTCTCAATGAAGGATTTGGGTGAGGCGACTTACATATTAGGAATCAGGATCTATAGAGATAGATCAAGGCGGCTCATTGGATTGAGTCAGAGTACATATCTGGACAAAGTTTTGAAGAAATTCAAAATGGAAGAGTCCAAGAAGGGATTCTTACCGATGTCCCATGGCATAAAACTTAGAAAGACTCAGTTTCCTTCGACGACTGATGAGCGAAGTCGGATGAGTGTGATCCCGTACGCTTCGGCAATCGGATCCATCATGTATGCCATGATTTGTACTAGGCCAGATGTTTCCTATGCTCTAAGTGTTACGAGCAGGTACCAGGCTGACCCTGGCAAAGCCCACTAGGCAGCGGTTAAAAACATCCTTAAGTACTTGAGAAGGACTAAGGAAATGTTCCTAGATTATGGAGGTGATGATGAATTCAGTGTAAAGGGTTACACGGATGCAAGTTATCACACCGACTCAGATGATCCTCGTTCGCAATCTGGATACGTGTTCGTAATGAACGGAGGGGTTGTGAGATGGAAGAGTTCCAAGTAAGATACGGTGTCTGCATCCACTACAGAGGCTGAGTATATTGCTGCCTCGGAGGCTGCAAAGGAAGCTGTTTGGATCAGGAACCTCCTGATAGATCTTGGTGTGGTTCAGGGCGCGTCCAATCCTTTGGACGTATATTGTGACAACAATGGTGCTATCGCACAAGCCAAGGAACCTAGACAACACCAGAAGAACAAACATATACTCATGCGTTACCACCTCATTCGCCAGTTTGTCGAACAAGGTGATATCAAGTTATGCAAAGTACACACGGATGCAAACATTGCAGATCCGTTGACAAAGGCGCTACCAGAGCCTAAGCATGAGGCGCACATGAGAGGTATGGGCATTCGATTCCTAGGCATATGATGTCAGGATGATTGACTCTAGTGCAAGTGGGAGACTGTTGGGAATATGCCCTAGAGGCAATCATGTATGATGTAATTCCCAATGTATTCATAAAGTTATTAAGTTGTCCTTGTTTTGAACATCTGATATATGTCATTGAATATGTGATTCGATTGTGGAACTATGTATTCATGTTGTTCATGCTAAATTGTCCTTGGTCATTAAGGTTGTGCTGGACACACACCCTAGACTAATGTGAGTGTTGGCTGATGACTCGGTTCCACTTGTCATGGGCATGGTGATGCCATTCCAACGTTCACGGACTTGGCTAAAGAGTTTAGCAAGTCGGACTGACCCATATTGAGATGCAACGAGTAAGTCGTCATTTGCATGTCTCAATCAATGTAATCCTTAGACCTGAGATTGTCGCACAATCCGAGTTGTGGATCACCGACTTAGGTTCTGTCAAACGTTGTTCGGTGACAAGGTAGTTATAAAGGAAGAGTTCAGGTCGAATGAGAAGCAAGCTGTATGATGTGGATAATCAAGATGGGATTTTGCCCCTCCGAATGGAGAGATATTCTCTGGGCCCTCTCGGGTGATATGATTCCGGAAGCATGGCCATGCGCAACTCGGTTAAGTGTTAACTGAGTCTGTTGACTAAGAGTTAGTCAGATGAATCATATATCACGGACCGAGAAGAGAGTTGAGCTATTAAGGGATGACGATAAATCGCCTATAGTTCGACAAGGTATATCGTGAGGCAAAAGGGACTAAGATGAAAGTCACATTGAAAGGTATGTCGTCATGACTCTATGGCACTTTGGAGTCGGCACGTTATGCTAGGATCCGCTATCGATTGATCGATTGAGAGTCGGGCTCCAATCGTGTCCAAGTCGCCATGAGCCTGCAGGGTCGCACACTTAAGAGCGGGAGCAAATGTATTGGTCGGGTTAGACCCGAACCGGAAATGGACTGGGTTTGTCAGTCGGACTCACAGAGGGAATGGGCCACAAGTGTTGTGAAGCCCACAACCATTCGCTATATAAAGAGGGGCGCATGTTGCTTAGCGGGCACTTTACTCCACTCCCATGCGTTGGGAACCATAGCCCCATTCAGTCCAGCCGTCGCACCGGACCTAGCAGTCCGCCGTCAGAGCTCCTCCTCGTACGTGTGGATACCGGCAGAACGTTCAGCACTTCGGTTCGCGCGATTGGGTCGGCCGGATCGGATCGTGGGACTCCACTGCACCGACGTGCTTCATCGATAATCCGCAACCGCGCGTCTAGTGGTAATCATCATGGCCTTCTACCTCGGCTAGATCTTGGAAGTACCGCGTAGGAAAAAGTTTTGTTTATCTCTACGCGTTCCAACAGATACATAGACCGACATCAATCTACATCTATGACTAATAATCCACCCTCAGGTTATCATCCGAACCCCCTTAGGTATTAAGTTGCAAGCAACAGATAATTGCATTAAACAAAGTGTGTAATGTAAGCAATGATTATGCACGGGGGCACTCTCACCGCTGTTTTCTCCCTAATGGCAACATCACATCCTCCCCCTTCACGTTTCTATCACTCGAGCAAGGCAACAAGGAGGCACGAACCCACTATCGAGCATAAATACTCCCTCTTGGAGTCACTAGCAACTACTTGGCCAGAATAACCACTAGCAACGGAGAGCATGCAAGATCACAAATAGCATATGCAAATAAATACTATAATCAACTTGGAATAAGGTCAATATTCATCGGATCCCAGCAAACACAGCATAGAGAATTACATAAGATCAATCTCGATCATGATAGGCAGCTCAAAAGATCTAAACATGGAGGCATATGAGGAGAAGACAACCATCTAGCTACAGCTACGAACCCGTAGTCCAAGGATGAACTACTCACGCATCACTCCGGAGGCAGGCATGGTGATGTAGAAGCCTCCGGTGATGATCTCCTCTCCGGCAGGGTGCCGGAAACAGCTTCAGAACCCCCTGATCTGGGGTTGACGCTGACGGCGGCTGCGGAACTTTTTCGGGGATTTTGATCAGGTACTTAGGGTTTTCCATCCGGGGGGCTTAAATAGGCGAAAGGGCAAAGGCGATGGAGGCGCGGGGGGGGGGGGGGGAACACCTATAGCTGGCGCGGCCAGGGGCGCCACCCTATGCTGTGGCCCCCCTGCTGCCCCTCTTCAACTCCTCTTCGGTCTTGTGGATGCTTCCGGGGAAAATAGGAATTCCAGGCTTCGAACTTTCCAATCCCGAGAATATTTCCAGAACAACTTTTCTGAAACTAAAAACAGCAGAAAACAGGAAACTGGCTCTGTGGCATCTTGTCAATAGGTTAGTCCGGAAAATCGGGAGAAAACATGTAGAAATTGGCATAATATCATCATGGAGCATCAGAAATTAGGGATACGTTTATGACGTATCAAGCATCCCCAAGCTTAGTTCCTACTCGTCCTCGAGTAGGTAAACGATAAAACAATAATTTATAAGGTGACATGCTACTAACATAAACTTGATCAATCTAATGTAAAAGCCTATGCACGCTGAGATCATAAAACTTTAAACAGAGGCATGATAAATAAAACTTTAATAATAAAGCATAGCAATTACTTTGCATCACGAAGAGTAACTCAAATAAAGGATCATGAATAATAATGCAAAGAAAGGTAGATGTTTGTTTCAGGTATATAGAAAGCATGGCAAAGTTATATTTTGATAGTCCCTAAGAGTGGGGCAAAACAAAAATGCCAGGACACCTTCAAAGTTCATGAGGAATACTAGAACAAATAATTTAAGAACAAATGATATCACATCATGAAGTAATTATTGATGCTTATGGGACCAATGCACATAGAACTCAGAATGGCAAAAATGCTCTCTCAACTATGCATAAAGTTAGAAGATGGAGACTCAACGTAAAAGTAAAAGAAAGGCCCTTCGCAGAGGGAAGCAGGGATCACTCATGTGCTAGAGCTTTTATTTTATTAAACAGAGGTATTAAACGTTTGACACTCCTCCTATCCATCTTTCACAAACTATGGCTAACTGAATCCTCGGGTGCCTGCCAACAATCACATACCGTGGAGGAGTGTCTATATTTTGGGAGATGTATGCTAATGTCAACGAATGGTAAACAGAAAATATAATACGTCACAAGTCAACTGGATTCACAAGAGCGGCTCCCATGGTGAAGGACGTAACTGGTGTAGAAGGTCATCCCTCTTTCTCTTTTCTTTATACAATTATGCTTTGACTGATAAATCAGGGGCAAAAATAGTGAAGAGAATTTGTTTGCATTAATTTGGGGCTGGGAACCCCGCTGCCAGCTCTTCTATCATTTGGATAAGCGGATGAAGCCCCTAGTCTAGGGTGTGAAATCCAATCAACAAGTGAGATAAATATTCTCTATTTACGTCCTCATGAGCAAAAATAGGAACATAAAGCAGGAGTAATTTTGAAGGTTTTAAATGTAACACATGAGAAATTTACTTTGGAATGGACGTTAAATACCACATGTAGGTAGGTATGGTGGACACAATGGGAAAATCTTTGGTTTAAGGGAGTTTGGATGCACGAGTAGACCTCATACTCAGTACAAGTGGAGGCTAGCAAAAGACTGAGAGCGACAAATCAAGAGAGCATAAAAGACATAATCATTCATAGCGACATAAGCATCATTAATTAGAACATAAGAAGTATCACAAGTTCAAAAACTAAGTGGTTATGAAAGCTATTCGTGACTGGTTTGTAGTCATAAACATGGTGTGAGCATGCGCCAAGTCAAACAAATAAATCATTCGAAAGAGAATACCATATATTGATGCTTTACTATGACAAGAACAACTCATGAATCTTTCAATACATATTAAACACTCTCAGCTATTTGAGGATAATCATGATACTCAATAACCACAAGAATTTAAAACTAAAATAACATTTAGCATGGCATGAAAAATTCCTAGCCACAATCTATACAAGCTTCTACTAGTACTGTTATGAATTCCACTTCAAGAAGCAGTTTTCTTTCTCCCAACAAGCACCATACAAAACATGCTTTAACAAAAATACTCTTTATTATAAAGCAATAAAACATGAGAGTACTCAAATAATACTACTAAAACTAACAGCTCTAATAAGATATGCATGCAAAACAGGAGCTGAATAAATGAAGCAGCCAAACAGAGACTAAGAATACAACGTATTCTAATGAAAAAGCGGAGCGTGTTACTCTCCAATAAAAGAATGCCGGGGTCCAACCAAGATTATTATGAAAGTAAAAACAAACTGAAAGCAAAAGCAAAATCAAAATGAAAACAAAAATAAAAGACGCTCCAAGTAAAGCACATAAGATGCGACGGAATAAAAATATAGTTTCACTAGAAGTGACCTGATAATTTGTTGATGAAGAAGGGGATGCCTTGGGCATCCCCAAGCTTAGACGTTTGAGTCTTCTTGGAATTTTCTTGGATGTACCACCGGGGCATCCCCAATCTTATGCCTTTCACTCTTCTTGATCACATCATATCATCCTCTTCTCTTGATCCTTGAAAACTTCTTTCACATCAAAATTCTCACAATCTTCATTAGCAACGTTAGTGCAATTGAAATAATAAATTCACATAGTTCAGTTTCAACGCAAGTCTAACACTACAAAAGACATTAGATACTGTCACAACTTCTTTCAAAACTCTCTTTCTCAAAAGAACACCAAAAGAAAGAGATTAAGATGCAAATGCGATAAATGGCAGAAATCTGTCAAAACAGAACAGCAAGTAAAGATCGATTTTTTAAAAAATCTTATGTTTCTCAATTCAAAAAGTGGTATTCTAAGAAAAGTTGCATATATAACTTAGGATTAAACACAAAAAAGATCAGGTCATTTTGAAGTTTCTGTGATTTTTAACGGAATTAACAGTGGACAGCAAAAATCTGTTTCCTGCGCAGAAATCCGAAATATATGCTCAACTTTCCAATAGAGGCTTTAGTTGGCTCAACAAAAACTCAAAAGAAAAGATACAAAGGGTTTGATAAGGAAATATAAAACACCCAGGTGCAAAGCACACCAAAGAAAACAAAGGAAAACGGAATGAAAACAGAGAAATAAAACGGGTTGTCTCCCGGTAGCGCTTTTCTTTAACGCCTTTCAGCTAGGCATAGAAAATCAACTCAAGTATTTTCAAGTGAAGAACCATCAACATCATATTTTTCTATAATACTAGATTCAAAGGGTATCTTCATATTATTTCTAGTAAAGTGTTCCAAACCTTTCTTGAGGGGAAGTTGATATTTAATACTCCCATCTTTCATATCAACAATAGCACCAACAGTTCTAAGAAAAGGTCTTCCCGATGCAATAGGAGAATAAGCATTGCATTCAATGTTCATAACAACAAAATCAGAAGGGGAAAGGTTATTATTAACCATAATAAGAACATCATCAATTCTACCAAGAGGGTTCTTCTTAGCATTATCAGCAAGATGAACATCCAAATAACAGTGTTCCAAGGGTGGTAAATCAAGCATATCATAAAGCTTTTGAGGCATAACAGAGATACTAGCACCAAGATCACACAAAACATTGCAATCAAAATCATTTACTTTTATATTAATGATAGTCTCCCAACCATCATCTAATTTTCTAGGGATAGATGTCTCAAGTTTCAACTTTTCTTCCCTAACTTTCATGAGAGCATTGGTAATATGTTTAGTAAAGATCATATTCATGGCACTAGCATTGGGACTTCTAGCAAGCTTTTGTAGAAACATAAGAACTTCACAGATATTGCAATCATCAACATCAATATTATTATCATCAAAAGTAATGGAACCATTATCTCCCATATCTCTAAAAATTTCAGCACTTTTATTAGAAGCAATTTCAGCAGTTTGAGGCAATTTAGCACGTTTCACCAAAGGAGTAGGGACTTTACTAACACCAACTACTTTACCATTGATAGTAGGAGGTTTACTAGCACTTGGAACTGCAGTTTTACTAGTGTTGTGATAGTGCAAACTTTAGCAATATTATTCTTTTTAGCTAGTTCGTCTTCTCTTTCCCACCTAGCACGTAATTCAGCCATCAACCTAACATTATTGTCTATTTGAAATTGGATGGCATTGGTTGTAGCAAAAGGATTATCTTCAGTGGTTTCAGTTTTAGCAGACATTTTATTTATCAAAGAAAATTGTGGCTCTGACAGGGCCGAAATACTAAACTCATCACTAGAAATTTTACCTTGCAAACTAGAGATTTCTCTATTCAAATTTCCAATTTGTTGGCTAATAGTTCTCAACATAGCAGATTGTTCTTCTATAGTTTTAGTAAACAAATTATTTTGTTCATATTGCATTTGCGTAAAGTTCTTAGTTACCTTTTCAACTTCTACAATCCTTTCCTCACTAGGCATTACAGATCTACCATAAGAATGACCACTACCACTATTAGGAGGATAGGGCTTATAATTGTTTCCACCAAAATTATTTCTATAAGCATTGTTGCTAAAATTATTATTTCTAATAAAGTTTACATCAACATGCTCTTCTTGAGCAACCAAAGAGGCTAAAGGAACATTATTTGGATCAACTTGAGCTTTACCATCAACAAGCATAGACATAATAGCATCAAGTCTTTCACTTAAAGAGGAGGTTTCCTCAACAAAATTTACCTTCTTACCTTGTGGAGCTCTCTCAGTGTGCCACTATGAATAATTTATCATCATATCATCAAGAAGCTTTGTTGCATTGCCCAAAGTGATGGACATAAAGGTACCTCCAGCAACTGAATCCAATAGGTTCCTTGAGGAGAAATTCAGTCCTGCATAAAAGGTTTGTATAATCATCAAAGTAGTCAGTCCATGAGTGGGACAATTCTTCACCATAGTTTTCATTCTTTCCCAAGCTTCAGCAACATGTTCATTATCAAATTGTTTAAAATTCATTATGTCACTTCTTAGGGATATAATCTTAGCAGGAGGATAATATTTTCCAATGAAAGCATCTTTACACTTAGTCCATGAATCAATACTATTTCTAGGAAAAGATAGGAACCATTCTTTAGCTCTTCCTCTCAAAGAGAAAGGAAATAATTTCAGTTTAATAATATCTCCATCCACATCTTTATATTTTTGCATCTCACATAGTTCAACAAAATTATTAAGGTGGGCAGCAGCATCATCAGTACTAATACCAGAAAATTGTTCTTTCATCACAAGATTTAATAAAGCAGGTTTAATCTCATAGAAAGCAGCAGTAGGAGCAGGTGGAGCAATATGTGTGCAAATAAAATCATTGTTGTTTGTGCTAGTGAAGTCACACAACTTAGTATTCTCAGAGGAACTCATTTTTAGCAGAATAAAAGCAAGCCAGTAAATAACAACTATGAAGTAAACTATTTTTTTTTTATCTTTTTGATATAGAGAAATAAAAACAAGACAAAAATAAAAACAAGACAATAAACAAAATAAAGAGATTGAGAGTGAGAGACTCCCCTTGCCAGAAGACTTCTTTCTCCCCGGCAACGGTGCCAGAAGAAGTCCTTGATGGTGCAAATCTTGCACTCGTTGAGATACCCCAAGAGGAGGGTGTGATGAGCACAACGGTAGGAGTTTTCCCCTTAGTTAAGAACCAAGGTTATCAATCAAGTAGGAGAAGGAGGACCTTCAGAAGGTTGATGCCACTAATGGTGGTGCTGGCGCTTGACCGGTGTCAGCAACAACGTGGAACCTGCACACAACACAACCAAAATACTTCGCCCCAACGGTACAGTGAGCTTGTCAATCTCACCGGTCTTGCTGAAAACAAAGATTAGACGTATAGTGTGGAAAAACAGTGTATGCTTGCAGTAAGTAAAGAAAGCAGGAAATTGTTGCGGTTTGTTTAATAGTGTGGAAAATGGACCGGGGTTCATAGTTTCACTAGTGGTGTCTCTCCATAAAAGATAGCATGCTGGGTGAACAAATTACAGCTGGACAATTGACAAATAGAGGTTGCACCGTAGTGCACAATATGACATGAAGATTACTAAGATATTTAGTGCGGGCATTACAACAAGATACATAGACCGACATCCATCTGCATCTATGACTAATAATCCACCCTCATGTTATCATCCGACCCCCCTTAGGTATTAAGTTGGAAGCAACAGATAATTGCATTAAACAAAGTGTGTAATGTAAGCAATGATTATGCACGTGGGCACTCTCACCGCTGTTTTCTCCCTAATGGCAACAACACATCCCCCCCTTCATGTTTCTGTCACTCGAGCAAGGCAACAAGGAGGGATGAACCCACTATCAAGCATAAATACTCCCTTTTGGAGTCACTAGCAACTACTTGGCCAGAATAACAACTAGCAACAAAGAGCATGCAAGATCACACATAGCATATGTAAATAAAGACTATAATCAACTTGGCATAAGGTCACTATTCATCGAATCCCAGCAAACACAACATAGAGAATTAAATAAGATCAATCTCGATCATGATAAGCAGCTCACGAGATCTAAACATGGAGGCATATGAGGAGAAGACAACCATCTAGCTACAACTACGAACCCGTAGTCCAAGGATGAACTATTCATGCATCACTCCGGAGGCAGGCATGGTGATGTACAAGCCTACGGGGATGATCTCCTCTCCGCCAGGGTGCCGGAAACAGCTTCAGAACCCCCCTAATCTGGGGTTGACGGTGACGGCGGCTGCGGAACTTTTTTGGGGATTTTGATCAGGTACTTAGGGTTTTCCATCCGGAGGGGCTTAAATAGGCGAAAAGGCAAAGGAGGTGGAGGTCGGGGAGCCCCACACCCATAGCTGGCGCAGCTAGGGGGCCGCACCACCCTATGGTGTGGCCCCCCTGCTGCCCCTCTTCGACTCCTCTTCGGTCTTCTAGATGCTTCCGGGGGAAATAGGACTTCCGGGCTTCGAACTTTCCAATTTCGAGAATATTTCCAGAACAACTTTTCTGACACTAAAAACAGCAAAAAAAAACAGGGAACTGGCTCTGTGGCATCTTGTCAATAGGTTAGTCCAAAAAACCGATAAAAATGACATAAAGAAGGGAGAAAACATGTAGCAATTGGCATAATATCATCATGGAGCATCAGAAATTAGGGATACGTTTATGACATATCAGGAGCCAAAGAATATTTATAAGTCTTAACAACTGAGTTGTCAATTCACCTGCACCTGAAAGTAGACTTGCTCGCAACATTTTATGAGTGGTAACAGTTTTATAGCAGCAGTAGTAGTAAAATAACAACATGAATAAAATAGTAACATCAGTAGCAATTACGGGAAACAGCAGGATGAAAGTACAGTAGGCAAAGGGAATGGATGAACTGGCGTTGCATGGATAAAATTGTTCATGTAATAATCTAAACATGGGCATTTCAGATAATAATAATAAAGCATCCAAGTTCTAGGCTAACCATAGGCATGTGTTCCAATATAGTCATACGTGCTCGCAGTGAGAAACTCGCACAACATCTTTTGTCTGTAACATCCCAAGTATGAAAAACCACCCCTAGCATGTTTGTTTCTTGTTTAATTAAAGTATTGCATCATGTCATCATATTTATTTCCTTGTTTGCATTTGTTTTGCATCTGTTCTTCCTTGTTTTCATAATTGAATTTCAAACAATTTCAAATGGTGTGTTTCATACTTGTCATGTTACAATATTTTCAAATCAAAAGTTCAAACCAAAATCTCATGTTGTTTCCAATTATTCCATAATGTTTAACTATTAAAATGAGGGCTTTTAATCAATCCATTAATTCCAAATGGTATTTCAAATTCAAGTCAAATCACCAAACAACACCCAATTTGAAATCATAAAAATTACCAAAACCAAGCTACTCATTTGTTCTATTTAAACAATAGGGTCACCCTATTAAAAGGTTTGTTTTCAATAATATTTACTTAATAATAAAATCCATTCAAATTTGATTAAATCACAAACAGTATTTAAAATTTGAACTTTTTGGAAAATAAAAGTTAGCATTCAGTTGCTATGGTGAAAACTAACCTAACCATAATTTTTTCAAAATTTTCCTAACCCTAAAAACTATCTATTTCTTCCATTTCCTTTTTCTGCAAAAAAAAAACAGGAGAAAAAAATTTAAACAAAAAAAAACTGGCGCCAGGGGGCAGTGGGCTGCGCCAGCCCACCCTTTCTTTTCTCTCCTGCGCAGCCCAGCCCATCTCCTTACCCGCGCCGGCCCGCGTACCGGTTCGATCTTTTATTTCCCCTTCGTCCTCGCGTACGGCCGCCCATCCGTGGCGCCACGGCGGCAGCAGCGCCCTCCGACGGTGATCCGCGCCCTGTACCCCCTATATAAGCACCCTAGGTCCCCGCGCCGTAGCCCTAAACCCTAGACCCCCTATCCCCTCGAGCGCCGCCGCCATTTTCCCTCTCCCTCGCCGCGATTCCCCCTCTCTGTCAGCTCACCGGAGTTCCCCTGCCTGAAACCATGGTCGCCGCCGCCGATCCTGTACCCTACCCCCCTCGCTGACTGCGGGAACGGACTCACCGTTTCTCTCTCTCGCGTTTGGACACCACCGTAGCAGCGGAGGAAGTCCACACCGTCGCCGCCGTCTTCCACGTCTCCGTCGCCGTTCTGCACCGCGCCGCTGCCACGCCTACACCGGAGGTGAGCAGGCGTTTCCCTCCACCTTCTCTCTCCCTCTGCTTGCGCAAGCACGCGCACACGAGCCCGACACCAACGCGCCACCGCAGCAGCGCAACCACGGCACGCCACTGTCCGCCGTCGTCGATTCTCTGACGAAGTTCAGTCCGGCTCGCGCGCGGAAGATTCAGTTAACGAATCTGAAGCTTACCTTACCGCGTACCCCTTACCTGACAAGATTCGTCCACTACCGCACTGGTGCAGTGCAGTGCGCGCGCACGGGGAGGTCCCGGGATCGAGTCCTGGCTCTCGCACGGGAGAAAATCCCCACTTTTTTCGACCGTGCGCTGACAGGGTGGCCCCCCTGTCAGCCACCCGTGATGCCACGCAAGCACGCGCGGGCCCAGGGCCCATTCGCCAGTGCCCTGGGTAGTTGTCTGTGCGGTGCAAAAAGTTTCCAGCACGTTTTCTTTTAAAAACAAGTCCCTCCAAATTACAGAATGGTCCCTTAAACTAAAAAGTGAATAACTTTTGTTTTATAATTCCAAATAACAAAAATAAAATATGTGCACTGCTCTAAATAAAATTATCTATCTATTGGTAGCATTTGTTTTCTGTTTTGAATTTTCCAAATGCATTTCAAATTTGAATTCCAATAATTCATTTGTAATTTGATAAAATCCATAACTAATTCATACTAAATCCAAATAATGCAAATAAAATATGTTTTCCATGCTATTTCAAACCACCTATTCAAATATAAATTTTGTTTCATGGTTTGAATAATTAAAATTGCTTAAATAATTTAAACCTTGTTTAAATCATTTAAACTTGCTAAATTCATAACTTGCTCAAATTAAATTATTTTTGAACATGTAAAATATGTTTTCAAACTAGAAAAGTATAAACTCTTCAAATATGAAATTGAATTTATGTTTGGAACAAATACAATTCAAATAATATTCAAACTTGTTTTAAATTCATTTAAAACTTGTTAATTTTGTTTAAGTCATAATAAATTCATCCTAACTCCTTTTTCAATATTTGAAACATGTAATCCAACTAAAATTTTGTGTTCTTTTCAAATATGAATTTTGTTATTTATTTTGCACAATTTAACTTGGTGAAAACAACAACTATTGGTGTAATCCCTTTAAGGAACCAAAAATCCCTTAACTTAATAAATAAATTTCTAAAATTGGCAAACCCTATTTTAACTTGGTTCTATTGTTGTTATTTTGTTGTTTTACTCATCCATGCATCATACTAATCCACTTTCACCTGTTGGTTAATTGGAAAACCAATGTTTCAACCAAAATTCATGGGCTTTTCATATGCAACTCAAAATTGCATATGTGTCCATTTAAATTGTGTTACCATGTCAACTAGTTTATTTTGATGCATCCATTAACTTGACATGCATCATCCCATGATTGTGCACTATGCCATGATATTGATTGTTTATCTTCCTGTATTGTTTGTTTGCTTCTTCTCGGATAGACGACGACATTGAGACCGACGATCTTTACGACACCCCTTCTGAGGATCTAGCCCAGTACCAGGCTGCTGAGTTTGCAGGCAAGTTATCACTCACATGAACCATTGTGTTCCTTTCAACATTGGTTACCGATACTTTCCGTTGTCTATTTCTGCTAGCCATATGTATCGTTGCTTCTGTTACGAACCTATCATCATGATACCCTGAACCCTGATATTGCCTCACCTCCAGTCCTATAACCCCGTTGCTTGGGCCCGTGTCTTACTAGCATGCTTAGGGTTGTTTGTGCTCGAGTCTGTTATCAGTTACTTTCTGTTATCATATTTGACTATCTTCTGGGGCTCGATGTTAAACAACAACCTGTTAATTTGAGGTAATAATCATTTGCTGATAAGGCACCGGCAGGAGGCCCGGCGTGGTTTTGAGGCCTGCTAGTGTCGACCCTAATTAGGAAAAGGGTCTTGTCTACTGATCCATGATGAGCGTACTATCCGCATGTGGGAAGCGTGTATGGGCGCCCCCCTCAATTTGATTCGATTCGCATCTCGTCCAAATCACCACACTTAGTTCGGGCTTTCCATTTGATGCACGCATATGCAGGTACGAACCCGAGGCCAGGGTGGAACTTTTGTAGTCGGCATTTAGGGCGGCGTGGTCTTCCAGTGCTATGAGGGTCCCCTTTTCTTCGTGGGGCTCGATTAGCCGCGCACGCACAGCACGTGGTGCTTTGGGCTTGATGCGAAGAAGAGTTGAGTGGTGTTGAGTGCCCCGCTTGGTGGGAAAGGCCTTCCCATCTGGCGGGTTATTCTTACGTGTACGGCCAAATTGGTGCACCCCTGCAGGGTTAAATCTTCTCGAGAAGCCGTGTTTTCCGCGGTTATGGTTGACTTGGTGAAAGTACTGGCTAACAAGTACTCAGAACAACTTACACCTAACTAATGATAACTTGACTAGTAATAGTCTTAGTGACACAACAATTTGATCCATCATTAATCCAACTGTGTGAGTTATCCTCGGATTGCTTCTTTGGATAAGGGTCGAGATCCAGGATGGGTTTGTGTGGTGGTTAGTTGTAGTTGGTTACGATACGCTATCTTATCCCCCTTTCTGATAGCCGGAAGTTGTAGTATGTTCTGTAGTTGGTTAGTGCAGCCAGTTGCAGCATCTTTTATATCCCTTTTCTTCCGTTGAACCCAAGGCATCTGTGCTTGGTGTTGACGGGCTACACTTTGGTGAACTGTGAGTCTTGCTTGCCAGTACGTTTATGTACTGACCCCTTTGGGGCTGTGGTTTCCGCAGACTACGCTTACGAGGATCCCCGTGACGGCTACTACGTGGAGTTTGACGAGGCTGCTGACGAGTAGGTAGCGGACCCGGGCAGGATCCAAGACATCGTGGATGGGCTCCGTCTTCTTTTCATTCCCGGCTTCTTAAGCCTATTTGGATTTGTCTGTACTCAGACCCTTTGAATGCTTCCGCTGAGATGTAATGATGTTATGTTGGGACATGTGTCCTCTGGATGATTGTATTTGCTATCTCTGCTCTAGTGAGAGCTATTTGCAACTTATTTCCATCTTTTGTGTCTTAGAGATCTGTTGTGTTATCATTTTGTTCAACACCGTTGACGTACCATGTGTGTATGGTATGAAGTACGTCAATGGTAGTATCCTGATTTCTATGGGATGGTTTACGTAGATGGTGAACAGATAGGGGTTGGTTGTCACACATACGTGTGTTGGCCTACTCGTAAGAGATGCGGGTGCCGGTAAGCCCCGTAATCCAGCCAACTACTGTTCAACGGAACTGCGAGTATCCTGTAGAAGTCCGGGTGCGACAAATGGTATCAGAGCATGTCTGCCTGTAGGATCCCTTTTACTGGTCGCAGTTGAGTCTAGAAACTATTTTGTAGCTATATAGGAAAAATGAAACGTGAGAGTAAGAATTCTGTCATTTTTCTTCTTTCCCCACCCACCCACCCTTTTCTGGTAAGGAAGTGCAACGTTGTTTTCTCTTCTCACCTAAACTTTCAAGTTAGGATTTCACGAATCCTGGTTTCTCTGGGATAGTTATATCTACTAGATCATAGGAATGGAGGTGGTTGTGACATGATTTATCATGTTGCCTACTCATGATTGAGAACGGAGGCGTGTAAGCCCCGGAAGCAAATCCTCTATCCCTTAAGCAGTAGATATTGATCCTTTAGAAGCCCGGATGGGTTTTTCCGTAGTACCTCAGGAGTTTTTGGTCTCGTGTTTCCCGATGTTGCTTCGATATCCTGTTCTTCTCAACATCCTTTTCGTCCGTTGAAACCTTGTTGTTGCTTTCCACTTCAGTTCTTCTACCGGCGTCTAATCAAAACTTCCACGATCATCTGCAGATGGATCTCAGGTTCTACCCGCAGGTGGTTCGTATGACTCGTTGCGAGAGCACTGCCGGTTATCCGGAGATGCTGAGGGACATGGTCACTTATCTGGGGTTCCGTTGGGCACCAGAGTACCAGGTCTACGAGCAGCAGCGAGAGTTTGACCAGACTTACTACCAGGCTATCGTCTACATTCTTTCAGATGATGGCATGAGCGTCGTCCACCGCTACGAGGCAGTAGGTTCCACAGTGGATATGGCTGTGCAGCAGGCAGCTTATGTGAGTCTCACCGTCCTTCGTGCTGACTACTGGGGATTTGACGATTCTATCTATCGCCACATCCCCCATGGTTACATCACTTCAGAGGGAGCTCACTTCACTCTCTACGACAACCTGGATGTCTACGAGCATGATAACACCAGGCTGCACACCACCGCTCAGTTTGTGAGACACAGTGACGCAGTTGCCACCACACTCTCTCAGGAGTTGGCTTCAGTCAGAGAGCAGCTCTACCTTGCTTTGACTCGTCTGGCGACGTACACCACAGACTTTGTTGGAGATGAGCGCTTTGCACGCTTCGATCAGCCAGTTGGTCGTCGTCTGCCAGATGCTGGAGGTTACGAGCCGATCAGAGGTCCACTACTCAACCTCGGTGCTGGTTACACTGGGATTCCACGCTTTGGAGCACAGGGAGTCGACGCTATGTACTTCACCACACCTAGAGTCGCTCTCAGACCACGTCAGATCTATGTGGATCGTCGTTCTACCTACTTTCATGGGCGTGCTCCTCACCGTACCCCTTGTCGTACTACTCACCGCCGTCCTGCGTGATGAGCATGAGAGTACCGATGTATCCATTCTTAGCTATGTTTAGTTATCCTTTGACTTTCGAACCATGTATTGGTGTGTTGGATATTCTGATGTATTTGAACATGTGATGATGTACCTGTTGGTTATCTATTGATGCGTCGGAATAATCTCTCTTTCGGTTACCAAGTCTATCTGTTTCTGTTGTTGTGCTAAGATGCATGTCTATTCAGGATGCCGCCAACAAGGAACAACCCGCCTGAGCCACCGCCAATCACGGAGCTGTTGACTCAAATGACTCAGGTCGTGACGCAGATGGCCCAGATCCAGGCTAACCAGCACAACAACCAGAATGCTCCACGAGTCAGCATCAAGGAGTTTCTGAGTCTGGGGCCGAGAGCTTTCGTGGCAACACGTGAGCCTCTGGATGCTGATGACTGGATCCGGGAGATGGCCAGGGCTCTGGACATTGCTCACGTTGCTGAGGAAGACAAAGTCAAGTATGCCACCTACCTACTGAAGGGTCAGGCAGCTACCTGGTGGGAGAACTACCAGACCATGAGAGCTGGATACCCAATCACCTGGGGTTGTTTCAAAAATGCCTTCCTGAAGCACCACATCCCAGATGGTCTCATGGAAAGGATGCGTGAGGAGTTTTGCTCTCTCAAGCAGGGCAAGCTGGAGGTCATTGGCTATCAGAACAAGTTCAATCGTCTCGCTCGGTACGCTGGTGATGAGGTGTCCACTGAGGCTAAGAAGATGGCAAGGTTCCGCCGAGGTTTTAACCCGGAACTCAAGTACGCCCTCACCAACATCAAGGCCAAAGACTTCGAGGAGCTCGTGAACACCGCGCTCAATGAAGAAAATGGGCGCAAGGCGTTCGAGGAGTCTCGAAAGCACTCGCGTGAGGGTGGTTCCTCCTCCAACATGACCACCCCTCCGCAGAAGCGCCGCATCTGGGTGCCAAATGGTGCTGTCACTCGGGCTCCATATGCCCAAGCTTCTCCAGGCTTCGCTTCCCGCCCACCCAACCCATCCCAGATGCAGGCTCAGAGGTTCTCAATGGGGCAGCCAAGGCCAGATGCACCTCGTGTCGTCACTTGCTACAAATGCAAGCAGACAGGGCACTATGCTGACAAGTGCACTCAGAGGCAGCTACCTCCACCACCACCTCGCCCCAACACCAACCAGGCAATGGTGCGTGCTCCCCCGGCTAAAGCCTTCAACTCCAACAATAGGCCTGTCGGGAGGACCGCGAGGGTGAATCATGTCAAGGTCGACAAAGCTGAGGAAGCTGCTGACGTCGTTCTCGGTACATTCCCCGTAAACTCTAACCCAGCTAAAGTGTTGTTTGATACCGGAGCATCGCATTCTTTCGTGTCAAAGATCTTTGCGACAGCAATTAAACTACCTTTTGTTGGTTTGGGTTCCCCGCTAGTAGTAAACTCCCCTGGAGAAACTATGCAAACTTCCAAGATCAGTCATGAGAATCAGATTCTAATTGGAGGTCACATATTCCTTGCTTCCCTCATTCTGCTTGGCAATTCTGACATTGATGTCATTCTTGGCATGGATTGGTTGAAGGCCAATAAATCTACGATTGATTGTGCTCAGAAGTCAATAACTCTGTTCCACCCTTCTGGCCAGATAGTCTATTCTCCAAATGAATCAAGTTTTGTTCAGCTATACACCCTCGATGCTAAACCTCTACCTCTACTCGAAAATGTTCCGGTGGTTTGTGAATTCCCTGACGTCTTCCTAGAAGAGTTGCCAGGGATGCCTCCGGACAGAGCAGTTGAGTTCGTGATCGAGTTTGAACCAGGTACTGCTCCAATCTCTAAGCATCCATACAAGATAGGTCCTCCTGAACTGAAATTGTTGAAGGAGCAAATCGATATGTACATGGAGAAAGGTTACATTCAACCTAGTTCTTCCGCTTGGGGTTGCCCAACTCTGTTCGTTGCAAAGAAGGATCAAACAAAAAGACTCGTGGTTGACTATCGTCCTCTCAACGAGAAAACCATCAAAAACAAGTATCCAATTCCTCGTATCGATGATCTTTTTGATCAACTTGCTGGAGCCTCAATATTCTCAAAGTTGGACTTGAGGATGGGTTACCATCAAATAAAGATCAGAAAGGAAGATATTCCAAAAACAGCTTTCACCACTCGTTACGGTCTATATGAATACACCGTCATGTCCTTTGGTCTCACCAATTCACCGGCGACGTTCTCTAGACTCATGAATTCTGTCTTCCATGAATACCTCGATAAGTTCGTTGTGGTATATCTTGATGACATTCTGGTCTACTCAAAATCTGAGGAAGAGCATGGAGAACACCTTCGTCTCACTCTCATGAAACTTCGCGAGCATCGCCTATATGCCAAGTTTTCCAAATGTGAGTTCTGGATTCCAGAAGTTGCTTACCTTGGTCATGTCATATCAGCCAAGGGCATAGCCATTGATCCAGAAAAGTTTAAAGCAATTGTTGATTGGAAACCTCCTAAGACGGTGAAGCAAGTCAGAAGTTTTCTTGGCTTGGCTAGCTATTGCCGTCGTTTCGTCCAAAACTTTTCCAAGATTGCCAAACCTCTCACTGATCTCACAAAGAAGGACAAGAAGTTCGTTTGGTCTCCACAATGTGATGAAAGTTTCAATCTCCTGAAGACTAAACTCACTTCTACCCCAGTTCTGGTTGGCCCAGATACTACCAAACCTTTCCAGATATTCTGCGATGCATCTCTCCAAGGTCTAGGTGCAGTTCTTATGCAAGAACGTCAAGTTGTGGCTTATGCTTCACGTCAGTTGAATGCACATGAGAAAAACTATCCCACACATGACCTAGAACTTGCAGCAGTTGTGTTTGCCCTCAAGAAATGGAGGCAATACTTGTTGGGTAACCGCACTGAAATCTTTTCCGATCATAAGAGTCTGAAATACATCTTCACTCAACCAGATCTAAACCTCAGACAAAGGAGATGGATTGAAAAGATTAAAGACTTTGATCTCACCATTTCTTACACTCCAGGCAAGGCTAATGTTATGGCCGATGCTCTCAGTCGCAAGTCATATTGCAATAATCTCTTGATCATGGAAAGCCAACCTCCACTTCATGAAGAATTCCAGAAGCTGAACCTTGGTCTTGTTCCTCAAGGCTATCTTGCTAGCTTGACAGCCGGTCCAACTCTCGAGGACAAGATTCGTTCTGAACAACTTCGTGATGCTGAAATCAAGAAAATGGTAGAACACATCAAAGAAGGCTAGGAGAAATTTAAGTCCTTCTCAATTGATGACAAGGGAACTGTGTTTTTCGAAGGACGCATTGCAGTTCCTCAAGTTCAAAGTCTCAAAGATATCATTCTCAAGGAGGCTCATGAAACTCCTCTTTCCATTCACCCTGGAAGTACAAAGATGTACCCGGATCTTAAGACACTGTATTGGTGGCCTGGCATGAAACGTGAAATTGCCCAATACGTTTCTGAATGCGACGTTTGTCAACGTGTTAAGGCAGTCCATCAGAAAACAGCAGGTCTACTCCAACCTCTGAAAATTCCTGAGTGGAAGTGGGACATGATTGAAATGGACTTCGTCACTGGTTTTCCAAAGTCCAAGAAGGGCAACGATGCAATCTTCGTTGTTATTGATCGTCTCACTAAAGTAGCTCACTTCTTTGATGTCAAAGAAAAAATCTCAGCTAGCCAGTTAGCAGAACTCTACACAGCAAAGATTGTTCCTCTTCATGGTGTTCCATTGGAAATAAGCTCAGACCGTGGAAGCATATTCACTTCTCATTTCTGGAAAAGCTTTCAAGAAGCATTGGGCACCAAACTTCTTTTCAGCACAGCTTATCACCCTCAGTCTCAGGGGCAAGTCGAAAGAGTCAATCAGATTCTCGAGGATATGCTCAGAGCATGTGGTATCTCCTTTGGCATGAAATGGGAGGATTGCCTTCCATATGCTGAATTCTCCTACAACAACAGCTACCAGGCAAGCCTAGGCATGGCACCACTTGAAGCACTCTATGGATGCAGATGCAGGAGTCCAATCAATTGGTCTGGAGCTGGTGAACGTTCACTCTTAGGCCCTGACATTGTTAGGGAAGCCGAGGAGAAAGTTCGTATCATTCGTGACAATCTCAAGATTGCCCAGTCTCGTCAGAAAAGATACTATGACAGCAAGCACAGGGATATGATCTATGCACCTGGTGACAAAGCATATCTCCGTGTAACTCCCCTCAGAGGCACTCATCGTTTCGGTGTGAAAGGAAAGCTTGCACCAAGATACATTGGTCCTTTCAACATTCTCTCAAGGCGTGCAGAAAATGCTTATCGTCTTGAACTTCCAGAAAAACTATCCAAGGTGCACGATGTGTTCCACGTGTCACAGCTCAAGAGGTGTTTCAAAGATCCAGATCGTGCAGTTGATCATGATTCCATTGAATTGCAAGATGATCTGTCTTATGAGGAGCACCCTGTTCGTATTCTCGATGAGACCGAGCGTAAGACTCGCAACAAGAGCACCAAGTTCTTGAAAGTGCAATGGTCGCATCATTCCGATAAAGAGGCAACCTGGGAGACCGAAGAGGATCTTCGCAAGAAGTATCCGGACCTTTTCTCTTCTCCGTAAGGAATCTCGAGGCGCGATTCCTTCAAGGGGGGGCGTTTTGTAACATCCCAATTATGAAAAACCACCCCTAGCATGTTTGTTTCTTGTTTAATTAAAGTATTGCATCATGTCATCATATTTATTTCCTTGTTTGCATTTGTTTTGCATCTGTTCTTCCTTGTTTTCATAATTGAATTTCAAACAATTTCAAATGGTGTGTTTCATACTTGTCATGTTACAATATTTTCAAATCAAAAGTTCAAACCAAAATCTCATGTTGTTTCCAATTATTCCATAATGTTTAACTATTAAAATGAGGGCTTTTAATCAATCCATTAATTCCAAATGGTATTTCAAATTCAAGTCAAATCACCAAACAGCACCCAATTTGAAATCATAAAAATTACCAAAACCAAGCTACTCATTTGTTCTATTTAAACAATAGGGTCACCCTATTAAAAGGTTTGTTTTCAATAATATTTACTTAATAATAAAATCCATTCAAATTTGATTAAATCACAAACAGTATTTAAAATTTGAACTTTTTGGAAAATAAAAGTTAGCATTCAGTTGCTATGGTGAAAACTAACATAACCATAATTTTTTCAAAATTTTCCTAACCCTAAAAACTATCTATTTCTTCCATTTCCTTTTTCTGCAAAAAAAAAAACAGGAGAAAAAAAATTTAAACAAAAAAAAACTGGCGCCAGGGGGCAGTGGGCTGCGCCAGCCCACCCTTTCTTTTCTCTCCCGTGCAGCCCAGCCCATCTCCTCACCCGCGCCGGCCCGCGTACCGGTTCGATCTTTTATTTCCCCTTCGTCCTCGCGTACGGCCGCCCATTCGTGGCACCACGGCGGCAGCAGCGCCCTCCGACGGCGATCCGCACCCTGTACCCCCCTATATAAGCACCCTAGGTCCCCGCGCCGTAGCCCTAAACCCTAGACCCCCTATCCCCTCGAGCGCCGCCGCCATTTTCCCTCTCCCTCGCCGCGATTCCCCCTCTCTGTCAGCTCACCGGAGTTCCCCCGCCTGAAACCATGGTCGCCGCCGCCGATCCTGTACCCTACCCCCTCGCTGATTGCGGGAACGGATTCACCGTTTCTCCCTCTCGCGTTTGGACACCACCGTAGCAGCGGAGGAAGTCCACACCGTCGCCGCCGTCTTCCACGTCTCCGTCGCCGTTCTGCACCGCGCCGCTGCCACGCATACACCGGAGGTGAGCAGGCGTTTCCCTCCACCTTCTCTCTCCCTCTGCTTGCGCAAGCACGCGCACACGAGCCCGACACCAACGCGCCACCGCAGCAGCGCAACCACGGAACGCCACTGTCCGCCGTCGTCGATTCTCTGACGAAGTTCAGTCCGGCGCGCGCGCGGAAGATTCAGTTAACGAATCTGAAGCTTACCTTACCGCGTACCCCTTACCTGACAAGATTCGTTCGCTACCGCACTGGTGCAGTGCAGTGCGCGCGCACGGGGAGGTCTCGGGATCGAGTCCTGGCTCTCGCACGGGAGAAAATCCCCACTTTTTTCGACCGTGCGCTGACAGGGTGGCCCCCCTGTCAGCCACCCGGGATGCCACGCAAGCACGCGCGGGCCCAGGGTCCATTCGCCAGTGCCCTGGGTAGTTGTCTGTGCGGTGCAAAAAGTTTCCAGCACGTTTTCTTTTAAAAACAAGTCCCTCCAAATTACAGAATGGTCCCTTAAACTAAAAAGTGAATAACTTTTGTTTTATAATTCCAAATAACAAAAATAAAATATGTGCACTGCTCTAAATAAAATTATCTATCTATTGGTAGCATTTGTTTTCTGTTTTGAATTTTCCAAATGCATTTCAAATTTGAATTCAAATAATTCATTTGTAATTTGATAAAATCCATAACTAATTCATACTAAATCCAAATAATGCAAATAAAATATGTTTTCCATGCTATTTCAAACCACCTATTCAAATATAAATTTTGTTTCATGGTTTGAATAATTAAAATTGCTTAAATAATTTAAACCTTGTTTAAATCATTGAAACTTGCTAAATTCATAACTTGCTCAAATTAAAATATTTTTGAACATGTAAAATATGTTTTCAAACTAGAAAAGTATAAACTCTTCAAATATGAAATTGAATTTATGTTTGGAACAAATACAATTCAAATAATATTCAAACTTGTTTTAAATTCATTTAAAACTTGTTAATTTTGTTTAAGTCATAATAAATTCATCCTAACTCCTTTTTCAATATTTGAAACATGTAATCCAACTAAAATTTTGTGTTCTTTTCAAATATGAATTTTGATATTTATTTTGCACAATTTAACTTGGTGAAAACAACAACTATTGGTGTAATCCCTTTAAGGAACCAAAAATCCCTTAACTTAATAAATAAATTTCTAAAATTGGCAAACCCTATTTTAACTTGGTTCTATTGTTGTTATTTTGTTTTTTTCCTCATCCATGCATCATACTAATCCACTTTCACCTGTTGGTTAATTGGAAAACCAATGTTTCAACCAAAATTCATGGGCTTTTCATATGCAACTCAAAATTGCATATGTGTCCATTTAAATTGTGTTACCATGTCAACTAGTTTATTTTGATGCATCCATTAACTTGACATGCATCATCCCATGATTGTGCACTATGCCATGATATTGATTGTTTATCTTCCTGTATTGTTTGTTTGCTTCTTCTCGGATAGACGACGACGTTGAGACCGACGATCTTTACGACACCCCTTCTGAGGATCTAGCCCAGTACCAGGCTTCTGAGTTTGCAGGCAAGTTATCACTCACATGAACCATTGTGTTCCTTTCAACATTGGTTACCGATACTTTTCGTTGTCTATTTCTGCTAGCCATATGTATCGGGTCTTCTGTTACGAACCTATCATCATGATACCCTGAACCCTGATATTGCCTCACCTCCAGTACTATAACCCCGTTGCTTGGGCCCGTGTCTTACTAGCATGCTTAGGGTTGTTTGTGCTCGAGTCTGTTATCAGTTACTTTCTATTATCATATTTGACTATCTTCTGGGGCTCGATGTTAAACAACAACCTGTTAATTTGAGGTAATAATAATTTGCTGATAAGTCACCGGCAGGAGGCCCGGCGTGGTTTTGAGGCCTGCTAGTGTCGACCCTAATTAGGAAAAGGGTCTTGTCTACTGATCCATGATGAGCGCACTATCCGCATGTGGGAAGCGTGTATGGGCGCCCCCCTCAATTTGATTCGATTCGCATCTCGTCCAAATCACCACACTTAGTTCGGGCTTTCCCTTTGATGCACGCATATGCAGGTACGAACCCGAGGCCAGGGTGGAACTTTTGTAGTCGGCATTTAGGGCGGCGTGGTCTTCCAGTGCTATGAGGGTCCCCTTTTCTTCGTGGGGTTCGATTAGCCGCGCACGCACAGCACGTGGTGCTTTGGGCTTGATGCGAAGAAGAGTTGAGTGGTGTTGAGTGCCCCGCTTGGTGGGAAAGGCCTTCCCATCTGGCGGGTTATTCTTACGTGTACGGCCAAATTGGTGCACCCCTGCAGGGTTAAATCTTCTCGAGAAGCCGTGCTTTCCGCGGTTATGGTTGACTTGGTGAAAGTACTGGCTAACAAGTACTCAGAACAACTTACACCTAACTAATGATAACTTGACTAGTAATAGTCTTAGTGACACAACAATTTGATCCATCATTAATCCAACTGTGTGAGTTATCCTCGGATTGCTTCTTTGGATAAGGGGCGAGATACAGGATGGGTTTGTGTGGTGGTTAGTTGTAGTTGGTTACGATACGCTATCTTATCCCCCTTTCTGATAGCCGGAAGTTGTAGTATGTTCTGTAGTTGGTTAGTGCAGCCAGTTGCAACATCTTTTATATCCCTTTTCTTCCGTTGAACCCAAGGCATCTGTGCTTGGTGTTGACGGGCTACACTTTGGTGAACTGTGAGTCTTGCTTGCCAGTACGTTTATGTACTGACCCCTTTGGGGCTGTGGTTTCCGCAGACTACGCTTACGAGGATCCCCGTGACGGCTACTACGTGGAGTTTGACGAGGCTGCTGACGAGTAGGTAGCGGACCCGGGCAGGATCTGAGACATCGTGGATGGGCTCCGTCTTCTTTTCATTCCCGGCTTCTTAAGCCTATTTGGATTTGTCTGTACTCAGACCCTTTGAATGCTTCCGCTGAGATGTAATGATGTTATGTTGGGACATGTGTCCTCTAGATGATTGTATTTGCTATCTCTTCTCTAGTGAGAGATATTTGCAACTTATTTCCATCTTTTGTGTCTTAGAGATCTGTTGTGTTATCATTTTGTTCAACGCCGTTGACGTACCATGTGTGTATGGTATGAAGTACGTCAATGGTAGTATCCTGATTTCTATGGGATGGTTTACGTAGACGGTGAACAGATAGGGGTTGGTTGTCACACATACGTGTGTTGGCCTACTCGTAAGAGATGCGGGTGGCGGTAAGCCCCGTAATCCAACCAACTACTGTTCAACGGAACTGCGAGTATCCTCTAGAAGTCCGGGTGCGACATTGTCCTACTAGCCCGTTGCAGAGGGGCCTCAAGGGAAACTACTGGTAATTAAGGTGCTCCTTTTAACAAAGCACCAAAGCAAAGCATTAACACTCCGTGAACACATGTGATCCTTACATCAAAACCACCCCCACTGGTTGTCCCAATTTCTGTCACTTTGGGGCATCGGGTTCCGGACAATGAAATGTGTAAAAAACTTGCAGATATGATCAAAAAACATAATTATACTCATGAAACAATAACATGTTCAGATCTGAGATCATGGCACTCGGGCCCTAGTGACAACCATTAAGCATAAAAAGTTGCAACTACGGTAGAAAACACTAACAGTAGATACTAGGCACTATGCCCTAACAATCTGGAATTATTACATAATCTATCTCATCCAAACCCTTCCATCCCTCTCAGCCTACATCGGTGTTTACTCACACATGGACGGGGGAAACATGGATGGTTGATGGAGAAGAGGTGGCGGTGTCGATGGCGATGATCTCCTTCGTATCCCCGTCCCGGCAGGGCGCCAGAACAGTAACTTCTGATCCCCGAATTTAGTTTTGAGGTGGCGGCGGTGCTCTGTTGTGTTTCTGTGGAATATGACAAACCCCGTCGCGTTTTAGGTTTATGGGGCATATGTAGTCAAAAGGGGAGCCCGAGGGGGTGGATGTGCCCCCCATACCACTAGGCGGCACGGCCTAGGGGGCGCCTGGGGGGTGGTTTGGGCACTCCCTTCCCCCTCCAGGTGTCCTTCTGGCTCTCGGGGTCTTCTAGTGATATAAGCTCAATGGGGTCTTTTTCGGGCAATTTCCCGAAAGTTGATTTTTCTGCAAAAAAACGAGACACCAAGGTAATTCTGCTGAAAACAGCGTGAGTCCATGTTAGTGGTTGATGACCCATAAGTATAGGGGGTGTATCGTAGTACTTTCGATAAATAAGTGTGTCGAAACCAACAAGGAGAAGAAGGTGTTGACAAGAAGGTTGGATAGAGGATTCACTGTAAACACTAGCAAACAGGTTTTTGGAGATTTTTGAAATAGTAGATAAATAAAGTGCGAGTAAATAAAAGACAGTAAATAATATTGTAGCGAGTGGCCCTATCCTTTTGAGAGAAAAGGAAAAGTCGGTTGTGTTACTTATGACTACCAAACGTTCTCGAGGACACACGGGAATTTCGTCAAGTGCTTTCGCTTCGTTACGGTTATATAATATCCATCGTTTCGTGAAGTGTTGTGTGGGTGAACCTATGCTAATGCACCACCCAACTAGGACTGATACATACTTGTGATTATACCCCTCGTAAGCATCCGCAAATACAAGAAAGTAATTAAGATAAACCTAACCACAACCTTAAAAATCCGGGGTTCTAGGCTCCCTCGTGCATTGGTTTCCTAACGGCGGTTTAGATTTCTGTCATTCCGGCGACCCCACAATTAGTAGACAAATACACAATGCATCTCCTAGGCCCATAAAGGTGAAGTATCATGTAGTCGATGTTCACATGACACCACTAGAAGAATAGCACCACAACTTAAATACCGAACCATGAGATATTACTTCAACATAACTTCACTACTAACATCATGACTTCTCCCATGTCCTCAAGAACTAAACGAACTACTCACAATCAGAGGTGATATAATGGATAATAACAATCTGGTCATAAAGTGCTAACACCGATAAATCCCACAAGCATCAACTACTAACAAGTAATCCACTCCGAGAGAGAGATCTAATGTAAAACAATGATAGAGGCCCCTAATTGTTACAGCGGGATGATAGTGGATGATGAGGGTGATGGTGCTGGTGGTGATGATGATGATGAATACGATCTTGATGATGCCCGGAGTGATGACGTTGACGATGGCGATGATTTCCCCTCTCCGGAGAGGAATTTCCCCGGCAAATTTCTCCCTGCCAGAGAGCTTTTCTCTCTCGGGTGTTTTCCGCCCCAAGGTGGCGGCGGAATAATTATTCGATGATGGTATGGGGTTTAGGGTTCCCTCGGGGTCAAGTACGCGAAAGATGTCAACCGGAGGTGGGACAGGGTGGCTACACAACCCGGCAGCGCGGCTAGGGGGCGCGCCACCTCATGGTGTGGGCCCCTGGTGGCCCCCCTCTGGCTCCCCTTCTCGCTGGACTCCTCCTCTGAACTTCTAAGATATCTCCGGTGTTCCCCCTCTTCTTCTGATCTTCAGAAATATGGTATCTCGATGGTGCTTTTTCCATCAGATTTCTGGTCCCTGTGTTTATTCTCCAAAAATCATGAAACATGCAAAATAAGATAAAATAAAATAATTAATGCATCATAACATGAAATATATCGATGAATAACAAAGAATAAAAATCGAAAACAGTGATGCAAAATGGTAAAAGGCGAAGATCAGGGTACTGTGGGCCGGGTTGGTGGCTACCCGGGTACCCTCTACCCGGTAGTCTCTATCCGGTCATAAGTATTGAAGGCCAAGAGAAGATATTGAGCAAGTTTGTATTTCGTCCGGATAGCGGTCAGGTGGTCCGAGTAGAGGGACTGCGTTCCTACTCGGGCAAGAAGTCAATGGAGCCGTTCTGACAAGGGATCCCGTGTATCCTGCGTCCGTACCGGCGTGCGGTTCAACTTACGGAGCACGTGATTATCCGTGCTACGGCGTGGCTACAGTGAGGTAGGTGCCTGTCAAGTCCTGTCACTGACAGAGGGGGCAGGACAGGTCTAGGGGCCTACTCTATCTCACTGACAGGGTGGACAGGTCCCATCTCCTGAACGGCGCGACGACTTCCCGCACCCACGTCAGCGAGAAGCCGGAGCCGTGCGCTGTCCTGCAGTGGGCATGTCCCATCAAGTGTACCTTATAGTCTTTCTTTATTCGACTGGGCACCAGTATATAAGGTGCCCTACCCCCTCCTGCGCGAGGGACGTTGCTGGAGATCGCATTTATTGCAAGAGCCAACACTAGAGCTAGAAAGAACAGCCGAGTGGCTACTCGTCCAAGAGGCAAACATTGTACTGTGGCTACTCGGAGAATATACATACAGAGAGGTAGGCAGGAGTAGAGGTGTTACCTCCACACGAGGGCCCTGAACCTGGGTAGATCTTGTTATTTGCATTGCTAGAGATACCTACGCGCGGCTACACGCCGTGCGATCCCTCCCCGGATACCTCCAGCGTCCATCGGCCCCAACACTTTAGCCATCCTATGGCATCTGCCGTGATACCACCACGACAGTTGGCGCCCACCGTGGGGCCAGCAGCGGCGCTGGCTGGAGTTCATGTTCGGACAGGACCCGTTTCTGCTACGGGGGAGCGCGTGGTCTGTGGCCTTGTCCACAGATTCGGCTCCTTCGACTTCGTCATCGACAACGCCAGAGATTTTGGCGGTAGGCCCATGCCGGCAGGCGGGTCGGTGCTCTCCTTCGACGCGCATCTGGTCTACATCGCCACCACCATCACCCATGAGTTTCCGGAGGAGGTGCTCGTCGCGGAAGATACTCCTGTTGTACTCGCTGCCCGCGGGAAGCCAACTGGCTGCTCTGCGGACAGCGTGGAGGTGATGATGACAGGCCCAGCTATCGATGCCGGGAAAGCGCGACCGCTACCGCGGGAGTCATCGAGGAACCTGCTGGCCCAAGTGCTGGACCAAGGGTTCACAAGCCCTATGACGCGCCCCACAACATTCCGGGTTACGTGGCCCCTTCCACGACTACGACGATACCAGCATCCGCTGTGCGGATGGGCATGCCGCCTCCCACCGAGCTTGAGCTCGTGACCATGAGGGCACAACTCGACCAGCTGTGTCAAGCGCTACTCGCGGAGTCCCAGGAGCTGGAGAAGGTTAGGCTTGAGCTTAACCTAGACCAAAATGAGTACAGCAGGGCCCACGGATTTACTCCTGTGTTTAGGAAGCCTAGCAGGCTAGGCGCTACTCGTCGCAACTTAGGGGCTGAGATGGCAGGAGTTGGTGGGGCTGCTAGCCAGTCTGCTAGTTTAGACACTGCTACAAGGCCCAAGTATAGTACCCCCGCCAAAACTCTTAGGGCTGCAGAGGCAGTGGCTGCTGAGTTGTCGCATCTCGCTGGCGACGAGCGCGCTAGGCAGTAGGATAGACTCAATGAGCTAGTGCTAGAGGTTGCTAGGAAGAACGAGGAGTTCCGGAAAGCCAATCCGGGTGCTGGCGCTTCTCAGGTTGTGCACTCGCATGCGGTCAGATCTACGGATCAGGCTTCATCGCCGCTTCCTGGCAGTGAGATGAACCAGAGTGTGAACTCGGGGAAGAGCAAACAGATGCAGGTGTATGACCCGGCTGTCGCCGCGAAACAGCGCGCTGTGCCGCAGCAGCCCGGTCAGAAACACAACATTGCAGGAGCAGGCTATCAAGCCAATAAAGCTCACAACAAGAGGCAAGGAGGGGACCATGCAGAACCATCGCGGCACCATGCTGCCAACCTGGATCAGCCAAGAGTGCGGCAACCAGCGGCAGCACAGCCGCATGCAGCTGCGCCAGCAGCCAACCCGGTCGTGCAACCCGCAGCTGTGCAGGAAAACCGCGATGATGATGGGTACTCGGCGATGGGGCTGGCCGGATATGCTGACCCAAGATATGTCACTGACCATCTGGGTGACCGCATGTTGGAGCCCAGTGACGCAAGATACAAGCTGGACCGGATCAATCGGTCTGCGCAGCTCGAGAACAAGGGGCCACCTGGCCCAGACTGCTCTGGTCGCTGCATCATGGAGGAGCCCTCCGTGAAACATTTTCAGCTGGCTAGGGGGACCAAGTGCTATGATGGCAGCACCAAGCCGGAAGAGTGGCTAAGTGACTATGTTACCGCTATGGACATTGCAGGCGGCAACTGGAGATGGGCTGTGCGGTATGTTCCGCAGATGCTGGAGGGCCCTGCTCGGACTTGGCTCAACAACTTGCCCAGATATAGCATTAACTGCTGGCTGGTCTTCTCGGAGGCCTTCATCGGCAACTTCAACAGCACGTACAAGAGGCTGAATAGGCCGCAGCAATTATCCGATTGCAAGCAGCGAGAAGAGGAAACTAACCGCGAGTACCTTACTCGGTGGAGCACTTTGAGGAACACCTGCGAAGGTGTGAATGAGGCCCAGGCCATTACCTTGTTTGCTCAAGGCTGCAGGCATGGCAGCATGTTGTGGCAGAAACTTCAGAGGGAGATGCCGAGTACGCTCGCTGAGACGATCAAGATTGCAGATATGACCGAGATATGCCGCGAGTACCTATGCTTGATTCTCCTGAGCCGAGAAGGAAGCACCATGACAGCAGCAAGCCCAATGATTTCCGCAACAAACGCAGAGGTGACCGCATTGATACTCGGTATGATCCCGAAGAGGTGAATGCTGTGACCACGACTGCTGGGAGTAGCCAAAGGAAAAAACAGCTGGAGCCCAATACGGGCAGAACCAGAATCAGAGCCAAGGCATCAAGAAGCCGTAAAATGCTCCCCAGCAGGGTAGCGGTAACCCGGATCCAGCCCCGAGCTTTATCTTTGAGAACATGAAGGTTGGGCCATGTAGCTTCCATACTCGGCATCCGAGTAGGCAAACCAACCACACTACCCGGCAGTGCAGGTGGTGGGACCGCATCAAGGATGAGGACGTTGGTCAGCTGCCTCCTCCTCCTCCTCTACCACCTGCGAATGCCAATGTGCAGCCTATTCGGGCAGCTGCTCCCAGGCCTGCAGTGTTTCCGAGAAGGGAGAACGTGAACCAAGTGGCTCAGGGAGCCAACCGCAACTACAACAACGGCAACCGCAACTTTAGCAACAACAACGTGGCAACAATGCTGGGGGAGACCGCAACCAGTACCAGGAGCACCATGAGAGCTACATGATCTTCACCACCGAGCCACCCAACAAGCAGTCACTGCACAGGCGTGCGATGGAGGTAAATGTTGTGATCCCGACTGTGCCTCACTACCCGCACTGGTGCGACCAAGAGATCACTTGGTCCAGAGCTGATCATCCCAAGGTGATGCCCAACCCGAGTAGCTATGCTCTGGTAGTGGATCCCACTTTCTTGGGAACTCATAAGAATGTCAGGTTCAGCAAGGTGCTGATAGATAACGGCAGCAGCATCAACATCATGTACCGGGATACACTGGAGAAGCTCGGCCTTGCCGAGAACATGCTGCTACCCAGCAGGACTACATTTCATGGCATTGTGCCAGGAGTATCTTGTGCTCCGACTAGCAGCATCTGGGTTGATGTCCTTTTCGGTACCAGAGAGAACTGCCGCACCGAGAGCCTGCAGTTTGAAATAGTTGATCTTCAGAGCCCCTACCATGCTCTACTCGGTAGGCCTGCTCTCAACAAGTTCATGGCCTCAACCCATGCGGCCTACCTGAATATGAAGTTACCTGGTCCCAATGGGGTCATCACCATCTCGAGTGATTACAAGCGTTCCTTGGAATGCGCGTCTGCTTGTTCTCAGCTGGAAGAGTCCATGGTCATTGCTACCGAGAAGAAGAAGATACACGAGGTGGTGGCTTTGGCACAAGCAACGCAAGTCGGTGCGCCTGGCATGCCGAGTTCCCAGTACGAAACTGTATTCCAGGTGTCCCAGGAGACAAAGAAGGTCCAGGTCGATCCTGAGTTCCCAGACCGTGTTGCCATCATTGGCGCCGGGTTGGGAGAGAAATAGGAAAGCGAGCTCATCCACTTCCTCCGTGAGAATCGGGATGTCTTTGCCTGGTCCAATGAGGATCTGCCGGGTGTCCCAAGGGAGTTGGTTGAGCACTCGCTGCATGTGCGGCATGACGCCAAACTGGTTAAGCAGGCTATGCGCCATTTTGGTGATGAGAGGAGGAAAGCTATCGGTGATCAGATCACCAAGTTGCTGATAAGCAACTTTATCATGGAGGTATTGCATCCGGATTGGCTAGCCAATCCGTTTATGGTCGAGAAGAAGAAGGAGGACCCCAAGGCCGATACCGCATGGCGCATGTGCGTGGACTACACCGACCTGAACAAGGCCTGCCCCAAGGATCCATTCCCGCTACCCCGCATAGATCAGGTGATAGATTCCACTGCCGGTTGCGAGCTTCTGTCTTTCATTGATGCCTACTCTGGTTTCCATCAGATAGCTCTCAACCCGGATGATCAAATAAAAACTGCCTTCCTTACCCCGTACGGGGCTTATTGCTATCGTGTCATGTGCTTTGGGTTGCGGAATGCTGGGGCTACCTATCAGAGATGCATGCAGAAATGTTTGCATGATGAAATTGGAAAAAATGTGCAGGTGTACGTAGATGACATTGTCATCAAAACGAATAAAACACATACTCTTCTTAGTGATATTGAGGAAACCTTTGCCAACTTGCGCAAGTACAAGATGAAGTTGAATCCGACTAAATGCACCTTTGGCGTCCCTACTGGCAAGCTACTCGGCTTCTTGGTATCCAGTCGGGGCATTGAAGCCAATCCTTCAAAGATAAAAGCTATAGAGAGCATGTCTTTGCCGAGATCACTTTAGGATGTGCAGAAATTCACCGGGTGCCTGGCTTCTCTGAGCCGCTTCCTAGGCAGAATGGGCGAGAAGGCCTTGCCTCTTTACCAACTCATGAAGAAGAGCGACAAGTTTGTCTGGACACCACAAGCTGATGTGGCATTCAAGGAGCTGAAGGCCATGCTGGGTAGCGCTCCCATCTTGCCTAGTCCGCTACCCAAAGAGCCAATGTTGCTCTACATTGCGGCAACCAACCGGGTAGTCAGTGTGGTGATTGTGGTGGAAAGAGAAGAGGAAGGCAAGATTGTGCAGCGGCCAATGTACTATCTCAGTGAAGTGCTATCCAACTCCAAGCAAAACTACCCGCATTACCAGAAGATGACTTACAGCGTATACCTGGGTCCCAAGAAGCTGAAGCACTATTCCCAAGAGCATCCCATCACAGTGGTGAGTTCTGCTCCCAACTCGGATATAATGGTTAACAAGGAGGCAAGCGGCCGAGTAGCCAAGTGGGCAATCGAGCTAGCCGCGTACGCTCCTCTGTACGCGAGAAGAGAAGCCATCAAGTCACAGATCCTGGCTGATTTTCTAGTGGATTGGGCTGAGGTGCAGTATGAGCCTCCCTTGCCGGAAACCAACTACTGGAAGATGCATTTTGATGGCTCCAAAGTGAAGGAAGGCCTTGGTGCTGGCGTAGTGCTTACGTCACCCAAGCGAGATCAACTCAAATACGTGCTGCAGATTCATTTCAAGGCATCTAACAATGTGGCCGAGTATGAGGCCGTGGTACACGGCTTGAAGGTAGCCAAGGAGGTTGGCGTGCAGCGCATCATCTGTTATGGCGACTCGGATTTGGTGGTGCAGCAAGTTTCCGGCACCTGGGATGCTCTGGATGCCAACATGGCATCATATCGGTTTCTAGTGCAAACCATGACTGGCTTCTTTGAAGAATGTGAGTTCCAACATATACATCGAGCAGAGAATGACGCAGCTGATGAGTTGTCCAAGTTGAGGTCTTCTCGGCAGTTCATCCCGGCTGGGATTGCTTTGGAGCATTTGAGAAAGCCATCTATCAAGCCATCCCCCAACTCGGAGTCTATCTTCGTTCCTCCTCTGCCAGGAGAAGAAGCTGTTCCAATGGAGATTGATTGGGAGGCTACAAAAGAGAACCCGGGGACTGTCGTCTCCAACCCGGGGACTGGCACCTGCAACCCGGGGACTGTCGCATTCATTGAAGGGGTCCTTTCCGAGTACTCGGGGACTTGTCTCCAACTCTGAAGAGGTCTTGGTGGCTGATCCAATGGAAGTGGACGAACCAGTGTTTCCCACACGGGAGACACCGAGTTGGGCTCTGCCCATATTATCCTTTCTAACGGATGGCACCTTGCCAAGTGACGAGGTTGCAGCCAGGCAGATACAGAGAAGATCCAAGGGCTACACTATCCTCAACAAGGTGCTGCACAGAAGAAGTCCTACTGGCGTGCTGCAACACTGCGTTGAGCCAGAGGAAGGAGAAGAAATTCTGGTGGAGATACATCAGGGGGAATTCGGACACCACACCTCTTCTCGGGCTCTGGTCAACAAGGCTTTCCGGCATGACTTCTTTTGGCTCACTGCCTTGAAGCAAGCTGAAGATATAGTGAGAAAGTGCAACGTCTGCCAAAGATTTTTGCAAGTAAGATTCATATGCCAGCTTCCGAGTTAAAGACCATTCCCATTACTTGGCCATTTGCAGTTTGGTGTTTGGATATGGTGGGGCCTTTCAAGCCAGCTAGAGGCAACATGACCCACATCCTGGTTATGGTTGACAAGTTCACCAAATGGATTGAGGTCAAGACTATTAGGAAGTGTGATGGAGCCACAACTGTGAGTTTCCTGAAGGATGTGATCCTGAGATACGGCTACCCGCACAGCATCATCACCGATAATGGCACAAACTTTGCTGAGGGTGCTTTTGTGAGATTCTGCAAGGAGAGGCGCATCCGGCTAGATGTTGCATCTGTTGCGCATCCGGCCTCCAATGGGCAAGTTGAGAGAGCAAATGGCATGGTGCTATCCGGCATAAAGCCAAGGATGATGGAGCCATTACAGCGAACCCTGGTTGTTGGCTGGACGAGTTGCCGGCGGTGTTGTGGAGTCTAAGGACTACCCCTAACCGATCAACCGGATACACACTATTCTTCCTGGTATATGGAGCTGAGCCGTGTTGCCCACTGACCTAGAGAATGACTCGCCCCGAGTAACCCTCTACATTGAGGCGGAGGCGAGAGGAGCTCGAGAAAATGACGTTGACCTGCTAGAAGAAGCAAGAGAGTTAACTCTGTCACGTTCAGCTGTCTGCCAGCAAAACTTGAGGCGTTATCACAGCCGGAAAGTGAACCCAAGGGTTTTCCGAGAAGGAGACATGGTCCTTAGGCTCGTGCAGCGCACAGCCGAGACGCACAAACTGTCCCCTCCGTGGGAAGGGCCTTTCATTGTGAGCAAGGCTCTGCACAATGATGCCTACTATCTAGTTGACGCACAGGCACCCCAAAAGAATAGGCCGGATAGAGCTGGAGAGGAATCTAAGCGCCCCTGGAATGTAGCTCTACTCCACCGTTTTCATTCATGAGCAGAAAGTTGTATGTATCTCCTCAAC
Organism: Alopecurus myosuroides; assembly: GCA_028641055.1. NCBI lineage: Eukaryota > Viridiplantae > Streptophyta > Magnoliopsida > Poales > Poaceae > Alopecurus > Alopecurus myosuroides. Next base: position 299,085,928 of record CM054057.1, on the reverse strand, counting down.
CGAGTTAAAATTCTAGTAGGCACTCCGAATTCAAACTCGGGGACTGCCCTTGTCCAAACTTGTTCTGCGTTGTTCTACTCTGTTTTACTTTGTCTACTCGGTTGCTCTACTTAGAATTTCATAAGCAAATCTAGTAATGTGTTTAAACCTAAAGGCCAACTCTTCGACTCTGCTGCTGTCCGCAACCCGTCTTCATGGCAAGCAAGAGAACAAGCCAAAGGTCAATGAGCACGCGAAAAATTGCTAAGGAGAAGAGAGGTGTAGCAACCGAGTAGAGTGTTCTTTACCGTTTCCGTTTTCTCTTTTCGGCTAAGTGGTGGGCAGCGTTAATATGCATCTTTCTAAGGGGCTGAGTATTTGAAGCTCTAACTTTGAAATCTTGTGACTCGACTACCAAAAAGGCCACAAGTGGCAGGTAAGAGCTGAGACAAAAAGAAAGAGTGGATAAAAAATTCAACTCGGGGACTTGCATAGAAATGGAACCCGACATTAAGCCAGAGTTGCTAAAAACATTAAACTGAAATAAAAGATGAGTAGCAACGAATAGAATTGCCTCGATTACATATGCGCCCAGCATCCCGGGGATCTGATAAAAATTTTGAGATAAAGATTTGGAGGGATTACACGGCAGGGGAGCCCGTGTTGTCAGCATCGGTGTTGACGGAGGCAATCTGATCGGAGGTTGCGGTGGCCACTGAGATGGGATCCGTTGCAGAGCTGGAGGCGGGAGTAGACTGGGTGCTGGGCATCGGGTAGACACCAGTGGTTGCAGCAGCAGTCGCGCCCAACTCGAGAGATGGCTGCTGGATCACCATCTCGGTGGTGATGGTGTCCTCCTGAGTGGCGGGCTGCGGCTGCTCGACACCTGCGTTGGCGGCCAACTCGGATTCCTCCGTGTTGCCCTGCTGCTCGGATTCCTCAGCCTCCTTGGTCTCCTCCTGCTCGGCTCCCTCCTCTCCGGCACCTTCCTCGTCATCATCATCTTCATCATCATCTTCTCCAGCATCCGTGTCCGGCTCGGGGAGGCCGTCAATGTAGACGCTGGTCTCGGTGTAGGAGGCGACCTCGTAGGCCACCTCTTTTCAGCGTGCAACGCAATCCGGATCGTCGGTCCACTTGGAGTCTTCACGGTGCTCGCGGATCTTTTGGAGGTCCATATTCTCATACCAGCTCAAGACGAAGTGCAACAGCTCGTCAGCTCCTGCCCGAGCTGCGGAAGCCCGCCAGTTCTTGAGCTCTACCTTGACCTCGTCCAGATGATCAGCAATCTCACGGAAGGTTTCTGGGACCTCCTTCTCGGGCCAGAAAAGCTTGTGTGTAACATCCCAAGTATGAAAAATAGCCATTAGAATGTTTGCTACCTGTTATTTTATGTTTTGCATCATGGCATCATGTTCATTGCATTTGTTTTGCTTGTTTTCCATTTGTTTTCCTCTGTTTTGCTTTGTTTTCCAACTGTTTTCCTTTGTTTTCCTTTGTTTTCTATTTGAATTTCAAACCAAAATTCAAACCTTTTGTTTCATCCTTGTGATGTTACAATTTCCAAATGAATATTTCAAATCAAAACAATCATTTGTCTCCCTTAAAGTTGTGATTCCCAAAAACTGTTGTTTTGTTTCTATCAAAAATTCATTTAATATCAAACCCTTTTCAAATTCATTTGCATTTCCAAAACAGCAAGCCTTTTGAAAATTATGAAAATGACAAAGCACTTTCATCTTTTGTCCCATTAAACTAAGGTTCAAACTAATTAAAATTGTTGCTTTCAATATTTCACTTAATACCCAAAATTCATTTAAATTGCATTCCAACTCATTTAATTTTCCAAACAACAACTATTTGAATCAATGAAACAAAACACTCCAATCAACTTGTTGCAAAATGACTTGAGGGCCCCAAAAACTAATTATGTGTTTCCTTTTAATAATAACTCACTTAATCTCAAAATAATTCAAATTTCAATCAATTACAAAACAACACTTTTATTTTGAATCTTTTTGAAAACAAAACTTGACAAGTTGTTAATATTACCTAATTAATCAATACCAAATTTATTCTAAAATTTTCCAACATCTACAACCTTTCTATTTCTCTTCCTATTCATGTTTCAGCAAAAAAAAAGTAATGGAACAAAAAGAAATAAGAGAAGAGAGGAGAGAGGAGCACACCTAAGCCCACCCAAACCAGCCCACCTATTTTCCCCCTCAGGCCCGATACCCCTTGGGGTCGTCTTCTTCCTCGTACGGACTCCATCTGGAGCTTCCACGTATACAGAGAATGGAGGAACGGCTGATCTCTCCCCCTCCCTCCTATAACCTAGCCCCTGCCCCTAACCCTAACCCTACACTTCTTCCTCCTCCTTCTTCCCTCTCACCGCCTCCACTCCTCCCTCTTCCTCCATCTCCTTCTCCCTGCATTTTTTCTTCTCTCTGTACTGAAACTGCAGCTCCACCCGAAATCCTCCACCTTTCCACTGGCGATCGCCGGCGTTGGCGTCGCCCTTCGGCCGTGCTGCGGGCGGGAATGGAACCCCCCGGCCGCAGGCTCCCTCCTCCACCCCACGGCAGCGGCCGGGAGGCACCACAGTGCCGCCGCCATGCCCATCTCGACGCCGGCCAACCTCTGCTGTCCGCCCCGACCCCCTGCGCCTCCATCCGCTCGAGGGCACTCGAGGTGAGCGCTCCCTCTTCCCCTAGTTCCCCTCCCTCTCCTCCTCTCGCACGCCACCAGCCCCCACGCCGCAGCCGCACGCAGCAGCCGCGACGGCCCCTCGCCGGCGACCGTTTCTTTCTGTCCGTCGATGGTACAGATGCGTACGTGCAGGAAAATTCAGTAACACCCGCGCACCTACACCTTATCCACCCCCCACCACCCTACCTGTCACCAAACAAGTCACAAACCAACTGGTCACTGTCCCTAGCGCGCGCCCTGGAGGTCTAGGGTTCGATCCCCCTCACCCCACACCTTTTATTCTCTGTTTTTTCTTTTTCTGCCCGCAGTTCAGAAAGTCAGATCTGATCAATTACTTCTAAATTCCATATAAAATTGAATATCACTCCAATTTGAATGATTCAAAATCCTGTGGATTCATAATTTTGTGCTCCTTCTAGTAATGTCAAGTTTGCAACATGTTTCTGTAACAATTTTTGCACTAAATAATTAATTACTGAAAATGCAATAAAAATTGGAAACTTTGGAATTTCATAACTTTAGTTCTGCTCATCCAATTTAAGCAAACTTGGACTCTAAAAATTTGTCTTAACAAACTCTACACATTGGTATTTTATTTGGGCACAATTGAATTAATTTTGAGCATGTTTCCCTCTGTTTACTAAAAATGGCAGAATAATAATGATTATGGAAAATTGCATAATAAATTCAATAATCACCCAAAAATTATGTTTAATAGCTCAAAATGTTCAGTGAAACATTTGCTACATGTTTTCAACCTTTTAAATGCAATTTGTTTATTGTTTTCACTAATTAAAAGTGGTGCAATAATCCAATGCTTTAATTAAACCCTTTTAAATTGCAAAAATCATAACTTGGGCATAAAAATTCCAAATTCCAACAAACTAAATATGTTTTCCAATCAATTTTTCAAGTAATTTTCAAATATCAATTTTGTTTGCTGTTTTGAATAATTTAAATTGCTGAAAACAACTGTTTCTTAATTATTGCATTTAAAATTGCCAAAATAATAACTTGCTCATTTTAAATCCAATTTCAACAAATGAAATATGTTTTCCATGCAAAATTAAACCCTCTTTCCAAATATAAAATTTGTTTCATGTTTCGAATAATTAAAATTGGTTAAATGATTTAAACCTTGTTTAAGTCATTTAATATTGTTAAAATCATAACTTGGTCAAATTAATTTATTTTTGAAACTATAAAATATGTTTTCCAACCCTAAAAGTATGAGCCTTTCAAATATGAACCTCACTTACTGTTTTGAACAAATAAAAATTCAAATAAGTTCATGTTTGAATTAAATTCATTTAATTCTTGCTTAAACTTGTTTAATTCATAAATAATTTATTTGAAATCCTTTTTCAACAAGTGAAACATGTAATCCACCCAAAATTGTGTGTTCTTATCAAATATAAACTTTGTTATCTGTTTTGAACAATTTAACTTGATGAAAACAACAAATGCTTGTGTGACACCTTTAAGGAACCAAAATTCCAAAACTTAACAAGTGAATTTCTAAACTTGGTAAACCTTATTTCTAATTGCTTCTATTGTTGTTATTTTGTTGTTTTCCTCATCCATGCATCATGCTAATTCACTTACACAATTTGATTAGTTGTAAAACAATTAATTCAACCATAATTCATGGGCTTTCCATATGCAATCCAAATTACCGGTGGGTCCATTTAATCATGTTGCTATCTTGTCAACTAGTTTATTTCTGATGCATCAATTAAATGGTCATGCATCATCCCATGTTTGTGCACTATGCCATGTTATTGATTGTTTACCTCTCTGCGTTGTTTGTTTGCTTCTTCTCGGATACATGACGACGTTGAGACCGACGATACTTACGACACCCCTTCTAAGGATCTAGCTCAGTACCAGGCTGCTGAGTTTGCAGGCAAGTATTCACCCACATGAACCATTGTGTTCCTTTCAACATTGTATACCGATACTTTCCGTTGTCTATTCTGCTAGCCCTATGAATTGTTGCTTCTGTTCGAACCTATCACATGTATCCTTTAACCCTGATATTGCCTCACCTCCACTCCCATAACCCCGTTGTTTGAGCCCGTGTCTTACTAGCATGCTTAGGGTTGTTTTGCTCGAGTCTGTTACCCGTTACTTTCTATTACTATATTCATTATGTTCTGGGGATTGATGTTAAACAACAACGTGTTAAATTTGAGGTAATAATAATTTGCTGATAAGGCACCGGTAGGAGGCCCGGCGTGGTTTTGAGGCCTGCTAGTGTCGACCCTAATAGGAAAAGGGTCTTGTCTACTGATCCATGATGAGCGCACTAACCGCATGTGGGAAGCGAGTATGGGCGCCCCCCTCAATTTGATTCGATTCGCATCTCGTCCAAATCGCCACACTTAGTTCGGGCTTTCCATTTGATGCACGCATATGCAGGTACGAACCCTTGGCGCCAGGGTGGAACTTTTGTAGTCGGCATTTAGGGCGGCGTGGTCTTCCAGTGCTATGAGGGTCCCCTTTTCTTCGTGGGGCTCGATTAGCCGCGCACGCATAGCACGTGGTGCTTTGGGCTTGATGCGAAGAAGAGTTGAGTTGTGTAGAGTGCCCCGCTTGGTGGGAGGCATCCCATCTGGCGGGTTATTCTTGCGTGTACGGCCAAATTGGTGCAACCCTGCAGGGATAAATCTTCTCGAGAAGCCGTGTTTTCCGCGGTTATGGATTACTTGGTGAAAGTACTGGCTAACAAGTACTCAGAACAACTTACACCTAACTAATGATAACTTGACTAGTAATAGGCTTATTGACACAACAACTTGATCCATCATTAATTCAACTGTGTGAGTTATCCTCGGATTGCTTCTTTGGATAAGGGGCGAGATCCAGGATGGGTTTGTTTGGTGGTTAGTTGTTAGTTGGTTACGATACGCTATCTTATCCCTTTTCTGATAGTCGGAAGTTGTAGCATGTTTCTGTAGTTGGTTAGAGCAGCCAGTTGCAGCATCTTTTACATCCCCTTCCTTCCGTTGAACCCAAAGCATCTGTGCTTGGTGTTGGCGGGTTACACTTTGGTGAACTGTGAGTCTTGCTTGCCAGTACGTCTATGTACTGACCCCTTTGGGGCTGTGGTTTCCGCAGACTACGCTTACGAGGATCCCCGTGACGGCTACTACGTGGAGTTTGACGAGGCTGCTGACGAGTAGATAGCGGACCCGGGCAGGATCCGAGACTTCGTGGATGGGCTCCGTCTTTTCGTTTCCCGCCTCTTAGGCCTATTTGGATCTTGTCTGTACTCAGACATGTTGAATGCTTCCGCTGTGATGTAATGATGAATTGTTGGGACATGTGTCCTCTGGATGATTGTATTTGCTATCTCTGCTCTAGTGAGAGCTATTTGCAACTTATTTTCATCTTTTGTGTCGTAGAGATCTGTTGTGATATCACTTGTTCCAATGCCGTTGACGTACCATGTGTGTATGTTTTGAAGTACGTCAATGGAAGTATCTGGATTTCTACGGGATGGTTTGCGCAGACGATGAATAGTAAGAGAATGGTTGTCACACGTTTACGTGTTGGCCTGCTCATATTGAGATGCGGGTGCCGGTATGCCCCGTAAGCCATTTATCTACTGTTTAACGGACTGTGAGTATCCCCTAGAAGTCCGGGTGCGACAAATGGTATCAGAGCCTGTCTGCCTGTAGGATCCCTTTTTACTGGTCGCAGTTGAGTCTAGAAACTATTTTGTAGCTATATAGGAAAAAAATGAAACGTGAGAGTAGGAATTCTGTTCTTTTTCTTCTTTCCCCACCCACCCTCCCTTTTCTGGTAAGGAAGTGCAACGTTGTTTTCCCTTCTCATCTAAACTTTCAAGTTAGGATTTCACGTATTCTGGTTTCTCTAGGATGGTTATATCTACTAGACCATAGGAATGGAGGTGGTTGTGACATGATTTATCATGTTGCCTACTCATGATTGAGAACGGAGGCGTGTAAGCCCCGGAAGCAAATCCTCTATTCCTTAAGTAGTAGATATTGATCCTTTAGAAGCCCGGATGGGTTTTCCGTAGTACCTCAGGAGTTTTTGGTCTCGTGTTTCCCGGTGTTGCTTCGATATCCTGTTCTTCTCAACATCCTTTTCGTCCGTTGAAATCTTGTTGTTGTTTTCCACTCCAATTCTTCTACCGGCGTCTAATCAAAACTTTCCAAATATCACCTGGGGTTGTTTTGAGGAAGCATTCCTGAAGCACCACATTCCAGATAGTCTGTTTTCCAAATGAATCAAGTTCTATTCAGCTATACACCCTCAATACAAAACTTGTCCCTTTACTTGAAAATGTTCGGTGGTTTCCAAATTCCCTGACGTCTTTCCAGAAGAGTTGCCAGAAAGGCCTATCGTCTTGAACTTTCAGAAAAACTATCCAAGGTGCACGTTGTGTTTCACGTGTCACAGCTCAAGAGGATCTTCGCAAGAAGTATCCGGACCTTTTCTTTTCTCAGTAGGAATCTCGGGGCGCGATTCCTTCAAGGGGGGCGTTTTGTAACATCCCAAGTATGAAAAATAGCCATTAGAATGTTTGCTACCTGTTATTTTATGTTTTGCATCATGGCATCATGTTCATTGCATTTGTTTTGCTTGTTTTCCATTTGTTTTCCTCTGTTTTGCTTTGTTTTCCAACTGTTTTCCTTTGTTTTCCTTTGTTTTCTATTTGAATTTCAAACCAAAATTCAAACCTTTTGTTTCATCCTTGTGATGTTACAATTTCCAAATGAATATTTCAAATCAAAACAATCATTTGTCTCCCTTAAAGTTGTGATTCCCAAAAACTGTTGTTTTGTTTCTATCAAAAATTCATTTAATATCAAACCCTTTTCAAATTCATTTGCATTTCCAAAACAGCAACCCTTTTGAAAATTATGAAAATGACAAAGCACTTTCATCTTTTGTCCCATTAAACTAAGGTTCAAACTAATTAAAATTGTTGCTTTCAATATTTCACTTAATACCCAAAATTCATTTAAATTGCATTCCAACTCATTTAATTTTCCAAACAACAACCATTTGAATCAATGAAACAAAACACTCCAATCAACTTGTTGCAAAATGACTTGAGGGCCCCAAAAACTAATTATGTGTTTCCTTTTAATAATAACTCACTTAATCTCAAAATAATTCAAATTTCAATCAATTACAAAACAACACTTTTATTTTGAATCTTTTTGAAAACAAAACTTGACAAGTTGTTAATATTACCTAATTAATCAATACCAAATTTATTCTAAAATTTTCCAACATCTACAACCTTTCTATTTCTCTTCCTATTCATGTTTCAGCAAAAAAAAAGTAATGGAACAAAAAGAAATAAGAGAAGAGAGGAGAGAGGAGCACACCTAAGCCCACCCAAACCAGCCCACCTATTTTCCCCCTCAGGCCCGATACCCCTTGGGGTCGTCTTCTTCCTCGTACGGACTCCATCTGGAGCTTCCACGTATACAGAGAATGGAGGAACGGCTGATCTCTCCCCCTCCCTCCTATAACCTAGCCCCTGCCCCTAACCCTAACCCTACACTTCTTCCTCCTCCTTCTTCCCTCTCACCGCCTCCACTCCTCCCTCTTCCTCCATCTCCTTCTCCCTACATTTTTTCTTCTCTCTGTACTGAAACTGCAGCTCCACCCGAAATCCTCCACCTTTCCACCGGCGATCGCCGGCGTTGGCGTCGCCCTTCGGCCGTGCTGTGGGCGGGAATGGAACCCCCCGGCCGCGGGCTCCCTCCTCCACCCCACGGCAGCGGCCGGGAGGCACCACAGCGCCGCCGCCATGCCCATCTCGACGCCGGCCAACCTCTGCTGTCCGCCCCGACCCCCTGCACCTCCATCCGCTCGAGGGCACTCGAGGTGAGCGCTCCCTCTTCCCCTAGTTCCCCTCCCTCTCCTCCTCTCGCACGCCACCAGCCCCCACGCCGCAGCAGCCACGACGGCCCCTCGCCGGCGACCGTTTCTTTCTGTCCGTCGATGGTACAGATGCGTACGTGCAGGAAAATTCAGTAACACCCGCGCACCTACACCTTATCCACCCCCCACCACCCTACCTGTAGAGGCCCCAGACCGGAGGGTCCAGAACCCCTCATATGCATTAATTCACGATCCTAGAAGAACCAGTCGTGAACAACATACGTAGTTGGCATACAGAGTACATCATCCATTACACGAATATAGAGTCTTACATAAATGGTCACATGACCAAGTTCTTAACAACTGTCACGCAGGACAGGCATTCAAAGCAAACACAGCGGAAGACGATAAGCATAGCGTAGTAGAACCCGAGTCACGCCTCATCCTACAGGCTGCTGACTGGGAGACGATCCTAATTCGCAGGTTCATCAGTGTAGCACTCCTCCTCATAGAACCCTTCTTGAGGTGCCTCCTCATAGTCTGGCAAGTAAATACCAGGGGCGAAACCAAATGAGTACGTTTGAATGTACTCAACAAGACATCCTTTATCAGCTTACAATTATGCATACATGCTTATTTGGTGGAGTGGGTAGGCCATACATATGGTTCAGCTACCCATGACAGATAAAAGATTTATCATGGTTGAGGTTTCATGTTTAGTTCTTTGTGAAAGATCATTGAAAATAATATAGTTTAATTCTCGTAGATATCACATATCTCGGAGGTTTTATAAGCTTTGTTTTAGAAAAGAAAGTTTTTCTTTTCAGAAACTTTTAGTACTAGTTTCTTTCTCATTCGTATCTCGCAGATACCACGTCATTCCTCCTTAGTACCTCTCAGGTACAAAAGCCTTCCTTCAAAACCTCTTTTGAAAAGTTGACACAATACTAGCTACATGGCCATTCAACCGTCCATATCCGAGGACGCGGCTATCTCGAAATAGTTTTACTCTGCAGAGGTGTACACATTTCCACTAGATCCAGAGTCCGCCATGAAACAACCATGGACTGTTCCCAACCTATGAGAACATCAGATAACTGGTCTTGACTATCCACTCTGTACAAGCTAGTACATGACTATCTCTTCAATTGGGGTTACCCTCCCTGGCAAGCCATGTCCCACATCGCCCAAACAGGAGACCCAACTGCTGCATCCGGAGGGAAAATTAATCCCACACTTTAGATGTCCCGTATACTCACTCCTAGCGACACTTCGGTTCGGAGGATCCAATCCCCTATAGCCTTTGAGATAGCACATATACTAACCATAACAAGTTTTTAATCAAGCCCCTACCCATATTGGGGTAAAGTGGCAGTACGATAATGGTTGTCCAGCGAAGACTAGGTTATGTGTCTTTTGTAAACATTTCTCAAAAAATTTCCCATCATAACAACTCTTCCGGTAGACAGGGTCTCACCCTTCCTCCGGGGTTTTCCTTCCATAAGGCATTTGTTTACAAAAACACATTTTATTTAGTTCATTTAAGAACTCAAGTTTTAAGTGGGTGTATGGCATTTATATACCATTTAGTGGCTAAGGGCTTGGCAATGCCAAGTTGACTACTATTATGATTCCTTATACTAGTAATATTAGTAGTAGTAGTAGGATTCACACAAAAATAGTTTTGAAGGTATAGTTTTGTAAAAACTTCAAAAGTGAAAAGCATGCATGATAGATAATGATAAGTATTTATACAGCAAGCATTAGGATGGCTTGCCTTGGTACAAGTGATGGTCCTGATCCTGAAAGTAACAGGAGTTGCAATACCCTTCTTCAGCAAATCCTTCCTCCTCGTTTTCTAACGTCGTAAAAAGAAATAAAGGCACACTTTCAGAACCAAACAAGACAAACAATGCTACAAGTAATACATACAGCAAGCAATCAAGAAGTACCACCCAAAGTTCTCAATTTTTCCCTTAAGAAAAATTGACATAAAAACTATAGTTGAAAAATCTGCTTTTTCCTAGTGTTTAAGTGTGGCCAAAACCATGATTCTTAGTTAAGAACACCATGGACCAGTGGGTTAAAGCACATGTTTCTAGACAGTAGGGTGTCACATAAAACACATTTTGATGTCTAAAAACTCCCCCAAAAATCTCTATGGCTAGCACATAAAATTTGCTAGAATACTCAAGTGGTGAAAAAGGCTCATGACAACAAGTCAAGCCTATTTTCCACCATGATGCAAAGGTACCAGTGGGTGTTCCACTAGCAAAAATGCTCACTAAGAGGTTAATAAGCCTCTGGTCACTTTTATAAAAGTGCTCAAAACAAACAAACAAGCACCCAAAACTCTTACTCATACTAGTAGAAAATTAGGAAAAACACTAGACTATTTTAGGCTACACTTAGTTAATTTTATGAACAAGTGTGCAAGCTAGCAGAGGCAAAATACCCCTCTAACCAGTACCATAAATGCTACTGGATCTCACAAAAATATCATAAAAACATAGCTAGGAAACAAGGAAAAACTATGCTTAAAATGCTACCCATGTGAGGAGATTAATTCCTAGTCATCCAAGTGTTACTCATGCTTTTATGCTACTTAAGAGGAAACCTATCAGAGGTGAAAACCCTAAGATAATAATGCCACAAGGACATTCCATCCTCTGGTTTCAACACCAAAGATTCATATTTTTCCCTAAAGAAAAACAAGACAAAAAGCATACATGGATATCCTAGTATTAAATCTAGTCCTTAAGCATTTCTATTTAAATCTATTCCACACACAAGCACCAAGTATTTAGAGGTGCTATAAACAAACTAACAGTACCTAAGTGGTACTGGTTCCATGGAAATTAACCTAGCAACAAGCCTAAAAGCATTTAAAGATTTACTCAAAACACATCTAAAAATTTAGCTATGAGCAAGATCTATGCATGGAAAAATAGTCCTAAAATTCTACCACTCAAACCATTTGTTCTAACATGTTCATATAACTTGTACACATCATAAACACACTGGAAAACAACATCACAAGCAAGAACACATCATTTGCATATCACAACATGAACCTATAAAGCAAGATCTAGAAATAAAAATTAGACAGAAAGTACCCAAAACTTGTTCTGTCTCTCTAATTTTTTTCTGTGGCTCCAAAAAGTAAATCCTTCTAGGATGTGATAGTACTTATCACTAAAAAGCCTCTCCAACTTGCCTTACTCAAAAATAATGTCCCAAACTCCCCCTAAAAATCATGGAATAGCTCACAGATGCTTTACCAAAATGGATGTCATTTCCAAATGGTAACTCACCTTGGTGTAAGCTAAAATTCTACTGGTAGGTATTGAAAAGGGCTTTCCAAAACAGTTGAGTTTGCTCAAAAATGTTTTGTATTTTTGAAGTTCTATTCATTTCAATTTTTAGGGTACTGTCTGGCATATTAGCTATAGAAAAATAACTAAAACTCAAAACATGGTTCTGCCAGTGGGATATGGTTGTGATTTTGTATGGCTACGAGTACAAAAATTAGCAATGTAAAATAAAAATATTTGCTACCTTTTCCAAGCCTAAAGCTAACACCTATTTAAACTGCCAGAAAAATTCTATTTATGAATCTAACAGAAAAATGCGCAGATGGGCCAGATCTGGCGCGCCTGGCCCAACTAACGCGCGGAACAGCCCGCCAGCGCACGCGCGCGCGCGAAACGGTAAGTTTCAAAGGAGACCGTCGATTCGCAGATCGACGGCTCCTCTCTCTTCTTCCTCCCCGCGCCTCTCTCTTCTCTCTCTCTCTTATGCCCGCGGACGAACACGTAGCAAGCACGGGGATTGGCTCACCTAGGGCTTGCGAGACGGAGCGGGGTGGTGCAGGTGTGGAAGAGGGTGGCCTGGGCGACTCCGTGGCGCGGGCACGGACGGCGAGAGGGCAGGGACACGGCGGCGGCTCGACGTCGTTCTGCGGCTGCTCCGAGGACGGCGGCGAGGATCCTGCAAGCGCGCGATGGCCAGAGGGTGTCAGGGAGGTAGGCAAGACCTAAGGGGTCGCAATAGAGGTGAAAGAAGGGCGGGAGGGGCAGTGAGCTCGACGCCATGTCCACCTCGATCTTGCATGGGTCTGCGGCTGGGCGCGGCTCGCCTCGCTCGCACAGAGCGAACGAGCAAGCGAGGGCTTGATGGGATGGGTGAGTGTGGTGAGGTGAGTGCTGTGGCGAGAGGGATTGGCCACTAGGGCTATGTAGGCACGAGGCCAAGGTGGGGGTGCTCGGGTTGGCATTGGCAGGGGCATGCCTTGCCCTTTGGGGGTTCTCCACGGGTGGCAACGTGTCCAATTGGTGCCTTGGGGTCAAGCTAGTACAAATGTGTGAGCAAAGCCACAGCAAGGGCCAAGGGATGGGTAAAAGCAAAAATTAACACTATTTCAACCACTAAATGTGACATCACTACATAGTCAAATGCCACCTCACATTTCTCCCTCCCTGGTCAGCCAAAGGAGGATCCAATGCCACCTTCTAGAAGATTATTAACATGGTTTTCGAATTGGCAAGGTGGCCTGGCTTGGATCAGTACACACAAGCTAAAACATCAAGTCCAAAAGTGTAATCACTGTTCTGTCAGAAAAATTCAGTTAGGCAGTGTTTCTGAATTTTTCTAAGTGCTGGAAAAGCAGACAGAGATAGCAAAAGTTGGACTTGTTTTCACCAAGCAAACAAGCTCTAAAATGAGTGATTTAAAATGCTCAACAAAGAACAACCATCCAAGTTTCAGAAACAATCATTTGATCTAAACAATGAGGGGTTTAAGGCTCTGAAAAAAAATGGCAAAGTAGGTACATTCTCTGTTTTTAAAATGCTAAATTTTCTGTCTTAACAAGATGGCTCAAAAACTATCATGGCATTGTGTGTTAAAAATCTTTGTAGGTTTTTCCAAGAGTGTAGTTTGTTTTACTCATAACAGAGAGTAGTTTTGATCAAAGAAAATCCATAATTGGATAATCCTTGTGATGTAGAAAAGGGTTGAAAACAGCTACTTGGCTGTTTTTCAGGACAAAATTTAGATTGGAAAATCTAATGAAATCTTTTCCAATTAATTTTATTTCAAGTTCAAGTTGATTCCAAACCATCAATAACACATTTTTAAGTTGAAACAAAGTGTTACCTCAAGTCTTAAAAAAATTCTCTTAAGAACCTTAGTGGAAAACAAATAGAAAACAATGTTTTTCTTAGGAGAAAAACTCCTCAAGTGAGTGAAAAGAACACACCACTTAAATTGCATAGATAAACATTACTACACAAACATGTTGTCCACTTAATTGTATTACAAAAGTCTTAAGAGGCTTGCTAAATTACTATTATACAAGTGCTTAAAAACAGGGGTGTGACACTACCTGTCACCAAACAAGTCACAAACCAACTGGTCACTGTCCCTAGAGCGCGCCCTGGAGGTCTAGGGTTCGATCCCCCTCACCCCACACCTTTTATTCTCTGTTTTTTCTTTTTCTGCCCGCAGTTCAGAAAGTCAGATCTGATCAATTACTTCTAAATTCCATATAAAATTGAATATCACTCCAATTTGAATGATTCAAAATCCTGTGGATTCATAATTTTGTGCTCCTTATAGTAATGTCAAGTTTGCAACATGTTTCTGTAACAATTTTTGCACTAAATAATTAATTACTGAAAATGCAATAAAAATTGGAAACTTTGGAATTTCATAACTTTAGTTCTGCTCATCCAATTTAAGCAAACTTGGACTCTAAAATTTTTTCTTAACAAACTATACACATTGGTATTTTATTTGGGCACAATTGAATTAATTTTGAGAATGTTTCCCTCTGTTTACTAAAAATGGCAGAATAATAATGATTATGGAAAATTGCATAATAAATTCAATAATCACCCAAAAATTATGTTTAATAGCTCAAAATGTTCAGTGAAACATTTGCTACATCTTTTCAACCTTTTCAATGCAATTTGTTTATTGTTTTCACTAATTAAAAGTGGTGCAATAATCCAATGCTTTAATTAAACCCTTTTAAATTGCAAAAATCATAACTTGGGCATAAAAATTCCAAATTCCAACAAACTAAATATGTTTTCCAATCAATTTTTCATGTACTTTTCAAATATCAATTTTGTTTGCTGTTTTGAATAATTTAAATTGCTGAAAACAACTGTTTCTTAATTATTGCATTTAAAATTGCCAAAATAATAACTTGCTCATTTTAAATCCAATTTCAACAAATGAAATATGTTTTCCATGCAAAATTAAACCCTCTTTCCAAATATAAAATTTGTTTCATGTTTCGAATAATTAAAATTGGTTAAATGATTTAAACCTTGTTTAAGTCATTTAATATTGTTAAAATCATAACTTGGTCAAATTAATTTATTTTTGAAACTATAAAATATGTTTTCCAACCCTAAAAGTATGAGCCTTTCAAATATGAACCTCACTTACTGTTTTGAACAAATAAAAATTCAAATAAGTTCATGTTTGAATTAAATTCATTTAATTCTTGCTTAAACTTGTTTAATTCATAAATAATTTATTTGAAATCCTTTTTCAACAAGTGAAACATGTAATCCACCCAAAATTGTGTGTTCTTATCAAATATAAACTTTGTTATCTGTTTTGAACAATTTAACTTGATGAAAACAACAAATGCTTGTGTGACACCTTTAAGGAACCAAAATTCCAAAACTTAACAAGTGAATTTCTAAACTTGGTAAACCTTATTTCTAATTGCTTCTATTGTTGTTATTTTGTTGTTTTCCTCATCCATGCATCATGCTAATTCACTTACACAATTTGATTAGTTGTAAAACAATTAATTCAACCATAATTCATGGGCTTTCCATATGCAATCCAAATTGCCGGTGGGTCCATTTAATCATGTTGCTATCTTGTCAACTAGTTTATTTCTGATGCATCAATTAAATGGTAATGCATCATCCCATGTTTGTGCACTATGCCATGTTATTGATTGTTTACCTCTCTGCGTTGTTTGTTTGCTTCTTCTCGGATACACGACGACGTTGAGACCGACGATACTTACGACACCCCTTCTAAGGATCTAGCTCAGTACCAGGCTGCTGAGTTTGCAGGCAAGTATTCACCCACATGAACCATTGTGTTCCTTTCAACATTGGAAACCGATACTTTCCGTTGTCTATTCTGCTAGCCCTATGAATCGTTGCTTCTGTTCGAACCTATCACATGTATCCTTTAACCCTGATATTGCCTCACCTCCACTCCCATAACCCCGTTGTTTGAGCCCGTGTCTTACTAGCATGCTTAGGGTTGTTTTGCTCGAGTCTGTTACCCGTTACTTTCTGTTACTATATTCATTATGTTCTGGGGCTCGATGTTAAACAACAACCTGTTAAATTTGAGGTAATAATAATTTGCTGATAAGGCACCGGCAGGAGGCCCGGTGTGGTTTTGAGGCCTGCTAGTGTCGACCCTAATAGGAAAAGGGTCTTGTCTACTGATCCATGATGAGCGCACTAACCGCATGTGGGAAGCGAGTATGGGCGCCCCCCTCAATTTGATTCGATTCGCATCTCGTCCAAATCGCCACACTTAGTTCGGGCTTTCCATTTGATGCACGCATATGCAGGTACGAACCCTTGGCGCCAGGGTGGAACTTTTGTAGTCGGCATTTAGGGCGGCGTGGTCTTCCAGTGCTATGAGGGTCCCCTTTTCTTCGTGGGGCTCGATTAGCCGCGCACGCACAACACGTGGTGCTTTGGGCTTGATGCGAAGAAGAGTTGAGTTGTGTAGAGTGCCCCGCTTGGTGGGAGGCATCCCATCTGGCGGGTTATTCTTGCGTGTACGGCCAAATTGGTGCAACCCTGCAGGGATAAATCTTCTCGAGAAGCCGTGTTTTCCGCGGTTATGGATTACTTGGTGAAAGTACTGGCTAACAAGTACTCAGAACAACTTACACCTTACTAATGATAACTTGACTAGTAATAGGCTTATTGACACAACAACTTGATCCATCATTAATTCAACTGTGTGAGTTATCCTCGGATTGCTTCTTTGGATAAGGGGCGAGATCCAGGATGGGTTTGTTTGGTGGTTAGTTGTTAGTTGGTTACGATACGCTATCTTATCCCTTTTCTGATAGTCGGAAGTTGTAGCATGTTTCTGTAGTTGGTTAGAGCAGCCAGTTGCAGCATCTTTTACATCCCCTTCCTTCCGTTGAACCCAAAGCATCTGTGCTTGGTGTTGGCGGGTTACACTTTGGTGAACTGTGAGTCTTGCTTGCCAGTACGTCTATGTACTGACCCCTTTGGGGCTGTGGTTTCCGCAGACTACGCTTACGAGGATCCCCGTGACGGCTACTACGTGGAGTTTGACGAGGCTGCTGACGAGTAGATAGCCGACCCGGGCAGGATCCGAGACTTCGTGGATGGGCTCCGTCTTTTCGTTTCCGGCCTCTTAGGCCTATTTGGATCTTGTCTGTACTCAGACATGTTGAATGCTTCCGCTGTGATGTAATGATGAATTGTTGGGACATGTGTCCTCTGGATGATTGTATTTGCTATCTCTGCTCTAATGAGAGCTATTTGCAACTTATTTTCATCTTTTGTGTCGTAGAGATCTGTTGTGATATCACTTGTTCCAATGCCGTTGACGTACCATGTGTGTATGTTTTGAAGTACGTCAATGGAAGTATCTGGATTTCTACGGGATGGTTTGCGCAGACGATGAATAGTAAGAGAATGGTTGTCACACGTTTACGTGTTGGCCTGCTCATATTGAGATGTGGGTGCCGGTATGCCCCGTAAGCCATTTATCTACTGTTTAACGGACTGTGAGTATCCCCTAGAAGTCCGGGTGCGACATTGTGCAACTTGATACCAGTGGACACCATGGAGGTGCCCAGGCCCTTGAGGGAGCGGATCTGTGTTTTGATGCTGAGAAGGTGGTCGTTGATGGTGGAAGTATTGTCAATAGGTAGACCAGCGGCAGCCCTAGCCTGGCGTGCCTTGTCCATAGCTGGCACACCAGCAGAGCGGAGTTCCGGGAAGATATCTTCATAAGGAACTAGGTTGAGTCAGAAACCGAGAAGAAGCAAGACCGAGAAGAAGTAAAACAAAAAAGAAGAAAGGGGTAGCGGCAACTTACATTCCATTTCAACCAGCAGGGCTCCCAGCTTGATCTTCCAGTCGGTCTTGTCTGTGATGTGCTTATCCCGGATCCGGCGCGATTCCCAGATATGAGTATTGAGTTCCGCGTTCCGGTCCTTTAGCACTTGGATCTCCAGTTCGAGTGCTTTCTTCTCGGCCTTGGTTGTCCTCTCAATCTTCTGCTTCTCGTCAACATGGTTGATGGCGGTTTGGAGTGCGGCTTGGAGATCGAGATGGAGCTTCTCGTTTTCCGTCCTCTCGACCGCACGCTCCTTCTCAATCTCTGCTTCTCGGGTTTCCAACTGCTGCTGCACCTCGGCAGGCATAAGGCAGTTCAAGTGTTGCTCCTGGAATTTCTTATATTCTTCTGCGAGAAGAACAACATTGTCAGCAGAATTGCCAAGTAGGAGAACACAGCTGCAGAGAAAAAGGAGAAAAACTCACCTTCTAGAGTAGAGATCTTGCTTTGAGCAGAGGCAGCAAAGACTTCGCAGTCTCGGTGCCTTTCCATCAAGTCCTTGAGCTTGCCTGCAGAGAAAACAGCAATGAAGCAAAAAACAAACACGGGCGTAAACACAAAACGCACAAACCGAAATGCTGAAAGCTTACCTTCAACTTCTGAGATCTGGAGAGTGCGGTCCAGGGTCATCTTTTCCATCGCCTCGATGTCTTTCTTGTCGGCTTCAAGAGCATCGATACGATCTTTGGCGATGCGGTGGTTCCAGAGTAACCAACGGAAAACCCTAGTCCTCTTCTGGACGCTATCCTGCAGAGAAGAAGAGAAAAAGTGTAAGTCTTTTGGGAGATTTATCCCGAGTAGATGTCAACTCGGCTGAGTCTTCAACTACTCGGCCCGAATCTCGAAGACTGGGGGAATGACTAAGAGGAAAAGATGAAAAGAGAAAACGAGAAGAGAAAAAAGAAACTAGCAACTCAGAAAATGCAAGAAGGAGAAGAAACACTTACCGCGTAGCTCTGCTCGATATCCTCGATGTTCTTGCGCATAACGAACAGCTTTCCGGCAAGGGTGCAGGTAGGGCTGGCAACCGTCATGGCGACAGAACCAACATCAGCTTTGTTCCAGTCGGTGCGGTAGTGGTCGATCTGGCCCAGCTCCATACCATTCCATTTCGGGTTGCCATGCGCATTGTTGTTCCAGGCCTGGTCAACGAAGCCTACTCGGTCTAAGATGGCAGTGAGGCCTTCTCCTTCAATTTCGTCATCTTCTTCGCCACGCGAAAAGAGCTCGGGAGTCGCTGCCTTCTTCCCCTTGGACTTGGAGGTTGTTCCCACAGCTTGGCCTTCTTTCAGAACGGCTAGTCGCTTCTCTCCCTTGGATAGCAGGATCTTGTGGTGCTGCGAAAGGGTCATCATGTACTCGGGGTAGGTAGCGCTCTGCTTCTCGTCAGGGCTAGTGGTAACCCCGTAGGCAGCCAGGTTGGTGTTTGAACCAGAGCGAACATGTGTAAGCTGGGTGCTCTTCACCTGCTTCCCAGACGGATCACCTCGTGGCTTGGGAGGCGGCATCTGCTGCCCGGCTTGTGAAGCGCTGCGCTTTGGCTGTTGCCGGGTGGGCTCGGTTCCAGACTTGATGATCTTCCTGGTGCTTGGAGTAGGGTCTGGCCGAGAATAAGTTGGTGTCACTTGAAGAGTAGATTGAGGAGGTGTTTGTGCTGGTTGAGTTGGTGGAGGAATTGGTGCGCTGGGTGGAGTCACCTGTTGAGTTGGCGGCACTGATGGCCGGCTACCCGGTGCAGCGTCTGGCTGCACTTGGTCTTGGCGGGTGAGCTCCACCACATCTTCTTATACCCGCTGCTCCGCAGCGCGGTGTGGCCTTGTATCAACAGTGTCGTCTACCCGCGGCCCGGCCGCGGGATCATCTTGAGCTGCAGCGTTGGTGTCTTACTGCTGCTCGGGGTTGGCGTCTGGCCTCTCCAGGGCGGCATCGTCTCCTTGTTGCTCGACAGAGTGTTCAGTGTTTTCCCCAGCTAATGCAGCTGGGGGAGACGGAGGCATCTCGTCGTTGGCAGCTTCCTGAGCAGTTGGCCGCGCATCAGGCGGCAACTGGTCGGTGGTGAGGTCTATCTCTACCTTGGCGCCATCGTTCTCGGCGCCAATGTCTTGTTCTTCATCAACTGGGAGGACGCACGCGCCCTTCCCAGTGGTCTTTGGTTCTCGTCATCATCCGAGAGATGAACGGTCTCTTCTTGGGGCATAGTCGTATGCGTCTGAGAAGCTGACGCAGTGGCAGCGTCCGCGTCAAGAGCCGCGCTGGAAGAAAGAATAGTGCAAGGTCGGAAAGCAGAGAAGGGAATCAAGGGAATGATGCAACAAGAAGCGGCAATAAGTTAAGGTTACTCGGAGGAACACTTACCCTTTGCGGGTAGGGGCTTTCCTCTTCTTGGAAACGCCGGTCTTGGGCACGGCTGTCTTCTTGGCCTTCTTGGGGGCAGGTGCCTGGGCACCACTACCAACTCTCTTCCGAGTGTTGGGAGCGGCCACCGAAATCGGATCGACGACCAGGACTTCATCCTCGTCGTCCAACTCAGGGTCCTCTGCAGAGTAGAAGAAGAAGGGAGTTACAACAAGCAAGGAAAGAGAGGCAAAGCAGATTGCTGGCAAGCAGAGAGGTGAACTCAATCACCTTCGTCATCTTCGGACCAATCCCGAATAGACGCATCAACTCGGGACTTACCAGGCTGATTGGCATGAGGGATGCACAAGGTGTCTTGGGTGTCGTAGGCGGTCGCGTCGTCCTCTTCTCGGTCCTTGGACCAGTTGGCCTCGAAGATCTCGTTGTCTTCTTCACGCTGGCGATCAATGTGCTGTTGAGGCAAACATGAAGCACAGTGAGTTGGGTTCTCGCTTAAGGATTTCTACTCGGGATAGCATGCAAACACAAAGCATATTCAGCTAAGGATTTCTACTCGGTACAACATGCAAACACAAAGCATATTAGGCTGAGTAATCCTACCCGGCACGGCATGCAAACACAAAGCATATAGAGCCAAAAGGATAAGTGTGATGATCTACTCGGTGCAGCATGCAAAGATTAAACATACAAAGCTGGGAGACTAGGTATTAAGGTGCAAACACAAAGCATAGAACGCTAACCTGTTCGATGGTCTTGAGGCGGCTATACGGCATGAAGCCGTAAGCCCAGTTATCAGAGAGCGAGGTCTGCATGATGGACCTGGCCCAGATAGCCACCTCAGCCTTGCTGAGCTCGAACGTCGTTGTCCTGGTGCAGTCATGGGGTCCTCCCATGTGGCACATCTTGTGTACCCGGTGCTGGAGCGGGAGTACCCGGCGTGATATCCAGCAGGCGATGGGATCGTCCTGAAGGAACCCTTCCGAGATCAACTCGGTCAGGCGTCTCTCAACCTGGAGGACGTCCGGGATGGTCTTCTTGGGGTCGTAGCCCCAGTGCTGCCCGGTGGGCAGTGCGTTCTTGAACTTTGGGAGCCCTATCCGATCTTCGATAGGCTTCCCCTCTTCGGCAGCAACATTCTTCACATAAAGGAAACCGCGCTACCACTTGCGCACGGTTTCCAATCCTTTGACTCTCGGGTGGTGCCCGGTCTTGCGCTGCAACATCATGGCGCTACCCGTCTGGGTCATCGCGCGAGCGTTCTCGGTGTTCCCAGGATCGGGAACACTTTGTTTGCGAAGGAAAAAGTATCTTGCCCATGTGTGGATTGTCGGGTAGACACCTAAGAATGCCTCACACACGACGGCGTGTATGGAAAGCATGAGGATGGCGTTTGGTGGAAGGTGATGCGGCTGGAGGCCGAAGTGGTTGAGGAACTCGGAAAGGAAGTTGGAGATGGGAAGGCCGAAGCCACGTATGAAATGGGAGAGAAAGACGACGTACTCATCCTTGTCGGGTTTCGGGATGAGCTCAGTACCTGGATGCCTGCAGACGACGCCGGGAGGGATGCGGCGCGTGTTGACTAGCCACTGGCAGTCCTTGGCGGTGACGTCCGAGCCCTCCTAGCCGGCTCGGGCGGCAGCCTCCTCGTCTCCACGCGGAGCCATGGAAGGGAAGCTGTTGATCGGATAAGAAGATCTCGTGAGGGCGAGGATGGCGGCGATGGCGCGCCGGAATGCTTGCTCTCAGGTTTCGCGAGGGCGGCGCAGGGAGTGCTCGCGGTAGCGGAGTGCTCGACGGCGGCGACAGCACAGAGGGGATGAGAGATTGGAAAGTGCGAAGGAAAGAGAACAAGTGGGCGGCACGGGGTATTTATCTCTCCCCGCGCGTTGCAGTTACTACTGGATCAATCGTGGGCATTGATCATGCGGCGTGGGTTAACTGCCCGCTAGAAACGCACACATCGCGAAACATGCGCGTAACGGGCGCAGTTAATCCCACGTCTAGATCGTGGGCTTGCGAGTACTGGTTTACGTGACCTAACGGGCCGTGGGCCCTAGTTGCAGAGACTGGCTCGTGGCCTGTCGCGTCCCTGGCACCGAGTCTTCGGGGGCGCGAGGGCTTGACACGTGTCCAGTAGCGACACGGAGAGGTGGATTTGGTCTGATCCAGCGGGATTGCGTTCGAAATTTCACTAAGTCATTTTATTCGGCAGCTCAGTAGAGAGATTGTTCTACTCAGCTACCAGGAAGGTGATCCCGTAACTACAGTTGAAGAGATTCAAGAAGGGGTTACTGGTTCAAGTTGGAGTGCAACTCGGCATTACTGATTCCAGAAGACAATTTGGTTTAAGCTGACAGGGCCCAACTAACAAGTTCGCAGGACTCTACCAGCTTCGGGGACTAATGTCGGGGGGTTACCCCCGAGTAGGGGTAAGGAAAGTGGTAAAAGGCGAAGATCAGGGTACTGTGGGCCGGGTTGGTGGCTACCCGGGTACCCTCTACCCGGTAGTCTCTATCCGGACATAAGTATTGAAGGCCAAGAGAAGATATTGAGCAAGTTTGTATTTCGTCCGGATAGCGTTCAGGTGGTCCGAGTAGAGGGACTGCGTTCCTACTCGGGCCAGAAGTCAATGGAGCCGTTCTGACAAGGGATCCCGCGTATCCTGCGTCCGTACCAGCGTGCGGTTCAACTTACGGAGCGCATGATTATCCGCGCTACGGCGTGGCTACAGTGAGGTAGGCGCCTGTCAAGTCCTGTCACTGACAGAGGGGACATGACAGGTCTAGGGTCCTACTCTATCTCACTGACAGGGTGGACAGGTCCCATCTCCCGAGCGGCGCGACGACTTCCCGCACCCGCGTCAACGAGAAGCCAGAGGCGTGCGCTGTCCTGCAGTGGGCATGTCCCATCAAGTGTACCTTATAGTCTTTCTTTATTCGGCTGGGCACCAGTATATAAGGTGCCCTACCCCCTCCTGCGCGAGGGACGTTGCTGGAGATCGCATTTATTGCAAGAGCCGACACTAGAGCTAGAAAGAACAGCCGAGTGGCTACTCGGCCAAGAGGCAAATATTGTACTGTGGCTACTCGAAGAACATACATACAGAGAGGTAGGCAGGAGTAGGGGTGTTACCTCCACACGAGGGCCCTGAACCTGGGTAGATCTTGTTGTTTGCATTGCTAGAGATACCTACGCGCGGCTACACGCCGTGCGATCCCTCCCCGGATACCTCCAGCGTCCATCGGCCCCAACACTTTAGCCATCCTATGGCATCTGCCGTGATACCACCACGACAGGTGTTCCCCCTCTTCTTCTAATCTTCAGAAATATGGTATCTCGACGGTGCTTTTTCCATCAGATTTCTGGTCCCGGTGTTTATTCTCCAAAAATCATGAAACATGCAAAATAAGATAAAATAACATAAGTAATGCATCATAACATGAAATATATCGATGAATAACAGAGAATAAAAATAGAAAACAGTGATGCAAAATGGACGTATGAGTGGTATCCAAAACTCACAAGCTTAGAGGCAAACAATAAGAAAAGTGTTCGGCAAAAGAGATACATTTTGGACGTATCAACTCCCCCAAGCTTAGGTTATTTCTTGTCCTCAAGCAATTCAGTGGCAACTGAGTTGGATAAAATACTTTTACGAACACATTTGTTTCAAATGATATAAATATACTCACTATATGATCAAGTGCTGAGGAAATTCATAATAAGATATATGCAAGATAAAAGTCACCTAGCAGTTATGCAAATCATGAAGAGATGCCAACAAACTAATAATAAAGAACATGAAGTATATAATTCTGCAGGATTGCAATGCTCATAATAGGGTATGATAAAGTGTACTAGCTTACCCTTAATAATGGAGCAAAACATAAATGCTAGGGCACCTTTGAAGTTCAAATGAAGACTAGAAATAAATATATCAAAGATACAAGCATCAAAATTATACCACAATCAAATGTGTTTTGGGACATGCACATTAAACTAGGAATGATAGCCATGCTCTCAAGAAGGTGCATAAAGTGAGAAGGTGAAGACTCAACATAAAAATAAAAGAAAGGCCCTTTGCAGAGGGAAGCAGGGATTAACTCATGTGCTAGAGATTTTTATTTTATTAAATAGAGGTATTGACAACATTTTTAAAGAGGTGTATGCTTATGTCAACGAATGGTAAACAGACAATACAGTACGTCACAAGCCAACTAGACTTCAAAAGAGCGGCTTCCATAGAAAGACGCATATGGGGTAGAAGGTCATCCCTCTTTCTCTTTTGTTTACACAATTATGCTTTGACTGATAAATCAGGGGCAAAAATAGTGAAGAGAATTTGTTGTATTAATTTGGGGCTGGGCACTCCGCTGCCGGCTCTTCTATCATTTGGAGAAGAGGATGAAGCCACTAGTCCAGGGTGTGAAATCCGATAAACAAGTGAGATAAAGATTCTCTATTTACGTCCTCATGAGCTAAAACAGGGGCACAAAACATGAATAATTTTTCGAAGGTTTTAAAGGTAGCACACGAGAAATTTACTTGGAGTGGAGGTTAAAGACCACATATATAGGTAGGTATGATGGACACATTTGGAAAATTTTGGTTTTTGGGAGTTAGATGCACGAGTAGAGCTCATACTCAGTACAAGTGAAGGCTAGCAATAGACGGGGAGCGACAATCAAGACAGCAACAACTGTCATAATCATGCTTGCGACAAAACAAAATTAACAGGGGCATAAAAATGGTACAAATACTCTGAGGCAAAATAAATCATCGAGGCTTAATTGAATTTTTGTTTTCAGTTATATGCATGCGTGAGCATGTGCCAAGTCGATTCAAGCGAAACAATCAGAGGGACATACCACAATGTCATACCCTTCTATGAATAAAACAATGCAAGCAAACATTCATACGACATGCTATCTTGTATTAATAAGTTTCGAACTAAACAAGTGAGAGCACAAACCACTACGCATCAATTAAATAACATACACCTTACACGAACAAACTAGGCATGTTCACATGGATGAGTATATGTACAAAAATAAAACAAATAGAGTTCATAGCAGCTTCTCAACACAACTTGAATCGTCGTAAATCGTCATTATTGCTCTTCACTTGTGGATTGAATAATATAGAATGATAACCAAGCTCCAATGGAGACACGGAAGTCCGGTGAACTCTGCAACAAACTTTACAAAACCAAAGAAGAACAACAAATATTTTTGGGTTTACAAATTAAAACAATAACAAAAAGAAACAAGCAAACAAAGAAAAATATTTTTGGATTTTTGAATATTAAACTGAAACGAGAAAAGAAAGGAAACCAAAAAAAGAAACTAAAGAAGCAAACAAAGAGAAGTAACAAAAATATTTTTGGTCTTTTTGTGTTTTGGAAAGCAAGAACAAAACAATAAAACAAAGTAAACGAAAGAAGCGAAAGAAAATGAAAACAAACAAAAGAAACGAAAACATGGATATACAAAGAACCGACTGAACATGATATAAAGATGAGTGTGATTTCGGTATACCTCCCCCCCAAGCTTAGGCTTTTGGACTAAGTGGATATCAATCACGGTGCGGGAAGTATCCCCACAGTGGTGGGTCGTTCCTCGCATGGTCGTACTCGGGCGCCAAAGAAGAAGATGAAGCAGCAAACACATAGTCATAACCGGAGTGCTTGTACGGGATCCCCGCAGTGTCGGAGGGCTGGACGAAATAACTATCGTCCCCCTCTCCGGCATCCTCCCCACGCTGGGGGTGGTGCTCAATGTATGCGTCCAACTCACTCTCAGAAAGCATCCATCCTTGACTGTCATTAATATTAAACAAAAGAGGTGCAAGCAAAAGTACTACTCTATCAGTTTTAGTCACTCTCCACCCGAATTGTTTGGAGAAAGTTATTCCATAAGATAAATTGTTCATGTGAGCATGGGTAGAGAGAAACTTATGTTGAATCATGGGAACAAGGTCCAACCTCTCTAGAGGAAACTGCAGGTCTAGAGGGTGTGGCTCCACACCATGCATAGCTAGAAAGTGTGAGGCAATAAGATATCCACAAATTGCGCCCTTCTCACGGTTATGTGAGAGACGTTAAGAAACTAAAGCTCCAAAGTTATAAGACCTATCACGTCTTAAGGAAGCTAAGATAAATGCCAGATCATAAACATATAGCTTGTTGGCAGTTTTTCTAGCTAACACACATTTATAAATAAAATAAGCAAAGTATCGAATGCTTGGGAGTTGAATTTCTCGTATTTTACCACTCTCCCTGTGAAGCTTCTGCCTTGGAAAATCTCCTCATATAAATCCAGCAGTGGTTTAGGCTTCCCTCTTATTTTATCACATGAACCCCACTCTGGTACCTTGATAGCTGCACAAAAATCACTGAAAGGCAAGTCTACAGCTTTATTATAAATTTTTTAATGGACCATAGGGTTAGTACAAGACAATCTAAAGCGAAAATCCTGCACCGCAGACATAGTTAGTTTAACATGTTGGGTAGGTTCATCCTCAATGAAGCGGTCCAATCCTGCATTATGCACAAGAGTATAGAAATCCTGCAGAATTCCCGTAAGATGCATGAATTCCTAGCATGGATAGATAGATGGAAACACTCTTTGTTCACGGTGCACATTCATGACCTCATGCAACTCCAACTCATGTTGGTTTAGTTGATGCACATTGTGCTCCATCTCTGATTTTTTTTTAACAATCATCACAAAAATTGATTTCAAGCAACTACAAGGTGGAGCACTCAAATCAAGCATGCAAACTCACATAAGATGTCACGTAAAGTACCAAAATACTCAAGAAATACTCCACCAAATAAAATTCTACTTGGATAATCGGAGGAGTCATATACCAGAGAGAAAATGCACCAAATTTCAGTAACAATAGTGGGCTGAGCAAAGAGATCAAAAAATCCCGAGGAAGAACATCAAGAACACGGGTTCCAGGAAATGTTTTGAGTTTGTGGGGTGAGAGAGGAATCTTTGGCAAGGGAGAGAGTTGGTGGAGGGCCACGGGCCCCACACCATGTGCTGGCACCACCAGGGGCAAGCCACACCCCTCTATGTTGTGCCTGACTGGTGGGTCCCCCTATGGTCTCCCAAGTGGCTCTCTGCCTCATTTTTGACGTAAAAATTTATTATAATTTTTCTGGATTTTTTCGAGAAACTTTATTTTTGAGGTATTTCCAGAATTTAAAAATTAATTAAAACCCAGAAAAACAAATGTGGAAAGGTGGAAAAAAACCAAAACCAGAACTACAAAGGTTCTAAGACACTCCAATGGAATAATAACCAAATAAAACAAAGGTGGAAGTGGTGAAAACAAAATTATGGGTGGTGAAAACATGCATAACCATAGTAATCAGGGTGAAAACATGACTATGGATGATGGAAACCATGATTATACTAAAGTAGCAAGGTGATAACAGAAGTAAACATGGTGAAAACATAAATGGGAATGTGGAAACATAGTGAAAACATTGTCCTCTTCATTCAAAATCATTTTGTTAACAAGGGTGATCAAGTCTTGTTACCAGAACAATTTTTATATGAAGAAAACTTTGCATATCACTAAATAATTATGTTACCTCAACCTTGATAGACATAGTCCCAATCATAATAATTTCATATTCTTTTGGTGGCATTGGAACGGGACAATAAAATTCTCCAATCTTGATGGTCTCAATATTTTCAATTGCATTTAGACCATATCTTCTATCAATCTTCTTGGGAAAATAAATAATATGCTCTTTATCATTAATATTAAAACTTACTTTTCCTTGATTGCAATCAATAATAGCCCCTGCAGTGTTAAGAAAAGGTCTCCCAATAATAATAGACATATTATCATCTTTAGGCATTTCCAACACAACAAAGTCAGTTAATATCAAACAACTTGTAGCAACTTGAACATGAACATTCTCACATATACCAACAGGAATAGCAATAGACTTATAAGACATTTGCAAAGATATATTAGTGTGTATCAAATTTTCAAGAGAGAGTCTCTTATAAAGAGATAAAGTCATAACACTAACTCTAGCTCCCAAGTCACATAAAGCAGTTCTAACATAATTATTTTTAATAGAACAAGGGATAGTAGGAATACCAGGATCTCCAAGCTTCTTTGGAACCTTGCCATTGAAAGAGTAATTAGCAAGCATAGTGGAAATTTCCTCATTAGGAATTTTCCTTTTGTTAGAGACAATATCTTTCATATATTTATAATAAGAAGGCAGTTTAATAGTATCAGTCAAAGGGATCTGCAAAATTAGAGGTTTCATCCATTCACAAAACTTGTTATAATGTTCTTCTTCCTTTGATTTGTGTTTCTTATTAGGAAAAGGCATTGCATTTTGTACCCAAGGCTCTCTTTCATTACCATGTTTATTAGCAATGAAACCCTCCTTAGTATACTTCATAGTTTTAGTTTGCTTTTTAGGTTTAGCTACAATTTCTTATTTATCAAAAGCATATCATTAGCACTTTCAGTTTCAGCATCAGAAATAGATATACTATTAGGATCTTTAGCAGGTCCAGGAAATTCTACAACAGTTTTATGTCTCTTCTTCTTTTTCGTAGAAGGGGAACTATTGTTTCTAGGTTGTTGAGAATCTTGTTCAATTCTTTTAGGATATCAGTCAGGATACAAGGGGTCCTGAGTAGAAACACCACTTCTAGTAATTATTTCACAAATGTTTTTCTCTAGAAGCATTAGCTAGCATATCTTTTTGCACTTTAGTGAGTTGATCAATTTGAGTTTGAACCAATGAAAATGTTTAACAAGCATTTTAACATCATTATAGGTTGTCTCAATAATACCATGCAAATTATCAATAGTTCTAGCGTTTTCCATAAGGTGATTTTGCACTCTCATATTATAGTTGTCTTGCTTAACAACATAATTATCAAATTCATTTAAGCATTGATCAGGTGGTTTAGAGTAGGGAATATCTCTATTATCAAAGTATTGGAGAGAGTGTACCTCAACTATTGATGGATGAGGGATAGGCTTGCATAAATCTTCTATATGGGATAAATTCTTCACATCTTCAGATTTAATACCCCTCTCTTTAAGAGAATTCTTGGTTTCATTCATCACTTCACCATTTAATTCAATCATCCCTCTCTTCTTGGGTGTTGGTATTGGTGTTGGCTCTGGTGTAGGTGTTGGCTCAGGTATATTCCAATCATCATTATTTTTGGCTATTTTAGCCATTAATTCCTCAGCTTCTTCTGGAGTTCTTTTCCTGAAAACACAACCAGCACAACTATCCAGGTATGTCCTAGATTCAACAGTTAGTCCATTATAAAATATATCTAGGAGATCATTTTTAGGTAGTGGATAGCCAGGGCTAGCTCTTATCAAAGAAGAAAACCTTGTCCAAGATTCAGACAATTTCTGTCCTTCAATTTGTCAAAGTTAAAGATGTCATGCACAACAGCATCTTGGGAACTAGCAAGAAAATATTTTTGAAAGAAAGAATTAACCAAATCCATAGGATTAGTAATATATCCGGGTGACAGATTGTTAAGCAAATTTTTAGCTTCATCTTTCAATGAGAAAGGGAAGATCTTGGTAACAAAATATGTACGCAGCTTAGTATCATCAGAAAATAAACTACTCAAAGATGAAAGCTCATTCATGTGTTCCATAGGACTTTTACTTTCAGTTCCACAAAAAGTTTCCTTGTCAACAATATATATGTAAGATAAATCTAGAGAGAAATCATAATTGTCGAGACATCGTAGTAGTTTTCATAGACGGGGGTGCCATGAGACTACGGTAGAGACGTGGGGTAACGGGATAGCGTAGTAACACAGAACACAGGATTTTACCCAGGTTCGGTACGTCGCGACAGTACGACGTGCCTACTCCTGCACTTCTCACTAATTGGGACTAAAGCCCGTAAACAGGGTTACAATGTGAGGGTTTAGATCTAAGCTACTCGACGAGGATGAGCTTCTCGGCGAGTTGGCGTAGAGCTTCTCTGTTATCTCTCCTTTGTTGTTTGTTTTTGTTTATCTCCCGTCCGGCTTTATATAATAGCCGGATTAGGGCTTACAGAATAGGAAACCTAGAAAACTACGGTAACTTGTAACTTGGAAAGCAAGGAATCCGTCTTCTCCCCCAAGCCAGATCACATGGGCTGTGATCCGGGTTCTTCTAGAATCCGGCTTCTGCGCGTCGGATTACTGGGCCGCCTAACGGACCTAAGCCCACTACCACTTAGGCCACCCTGGTAATCCGGCACTTGGCCTACCATCTTCTATACCCCTATTTGGTATATATCCGACAGTAGCCCCCAAGAAGGATCAAAACTCTGATTCTCCGCCGTTCGCCAAACATTCTTTGTCCGAGAAATATTGATTCAGCAGTCTTGATTCTTCTTATTCTTCTTTTGAAAAAGATGGTGGCATGAAACTCGGAATCCTGAAAATCCGGCTTTTCTCTCACGATCCTTCGCGGAGAAGAAACTTCCTACGTCAGCGCACTCAACCATGCTGACGTAAGCGATGTTTGAGATTTACTCGGAAAAACCCAGAAACATATCTCTGACAGATTCTCGCGGGAAACAAGGAGATAACCATTATTACCCCGTCGTTTCATTTCCCGGATTTTCCGGCGAGTGACACGCGGCAAACATCCAACGGTCAAAATAGCCGTTGGCGCGTATCTTGACGGATTTCTAGCTATAAATAGCCATCCTCGTCCTCAATGAAAACCTTCCGCACTCTCACCGCTCTCGCCATTGACGCGCACAAGCTCCCAAGCGACGCACTGTTCCGCGCACACCTCACCTCCAAGCACCGGAAACGAACGCGCCGCCCGAAAATGGCAGGCTCACCGTCGTCGCCCACTCGCGCCGCCATCAACGACATCATCAGCGACCTAGATCCCCAAGTCGGGTCACCCAAGCACGCCGGCGACGAGCCGGAGAAATCCGCGGCCTCTGCGGCGGGCGGAGAGAATCTTTCCGCCGCCGCGGACGTTGCGGGCGCTAGCTCCGCCGCCTCCCCGCCGTTCGCTCCTGAAACGGCGGAGGAGAAGATCCTGTTTCAAGTCAACGAACACACTGCGACTGAAGAAGTAGAATTTGTCGGCGACTGGAATCCGAGTAACTCTTCCCTCGTCCTCCTTCGACAAATGTCAAAAGAGGGATTAATAGTTAAAGGCAAATGGCGAAAGCCAGATGGCGAGCTCGAGCCCAGACCAAAAGACGGAGAATGTGTCCTCCTTACATCTCACATTACGCGAGGTATGGGTTTACCTCCTTCTGCCTTCTTCATAGACATACTTAACTATTACGGCGTCCAACCGCATAACCTCTCTCCAAACTCCATCCTCTATCTAGCTAGCTTCCAAGCCCTTTTTGAGGGATATCTCGGAATAACTCCTAGTCTAGATTTTTGGCAATACTGTTTTGAAGTAAAACATAACATCACAGAAGGTATTTCCCCTATCTGTGGAACCATATCTTTCATTCTTTGGAAAAATAGAGAGGATTGGTTCCCGAGAATACAAATGCCAGAACCCACCAAATCCTGGCTGGGTTCTTTCTTTTATCATCAGGACATCCCATTCCCTGGCAAGGAAATCGGGGTTCCTTCATTCGTTAATTCTGCCGCCATTCCTCGAGAGAGTTGGACAGTTGAAGCAGTTGAGACATTGCCGGAAAATTTAATGAAGATAAAGCGCCGTATTGCCAAGCTTACTTCTTCCAAACCTTCCTTAACTGGGAAAGACACTGTTTTATGTTGGTTCGGACGTCGCATTCAACCCCTTTCATTTCGTTCTCGGCTTCTTTGCGAATACCAAGGGCCAGAAGATAGCATGAGGGGAACAGATAAAGCCTATACCAAGAAAGATTTTATAAAGCGGCTTCATCAGCTGGTTGCCTCCAGCGCCCAAATTGAAGAAAACCTAGCCATTTATCACGTGGAAAATCGAGTTCCTAAGGTATTTATACTTTCCTTGTTTCCGAGTTTTCCTCAGATTAACTTGTATCTCCGCCTTTTGATCATGTTGTTAATTCTTTCCTAGTTCAACGAACTCGGAGGAAATGATCTTGCTTCCGATGCCGAACTCAGCGAACTACGTGCTAGATTTTACAACAACCGGAAGCGCAAAAGGCAGGTGACTTTCGAGAAAATGGTAACTGTTGACGGAATTCCTGTCGCCACATCCAGGTATTTTACCGGGGTTTTCCTAGTTACCATCCTCCTTGAGTTCTTCGAGATTTTTAACTCTCGGATATTCTTCTTTCAGTCTTGCCCCAACTCCTTTGAAAACAAAGAAGCTGAAGAAACATAAGACTGCTATCAAAGAAGAATCTTCTTCCGCAGCCATGGGCCCGAGGGGTAGAACGGAAGCACAGACAGGTGGAAATCTCCGGACCTCTGCTGGAAACGAACCCGTCTCCAATTTGGACAGTAACATCCGGATAAAAGAAGAACCGTTCGACGATCTTGGATATATTCGTCCGGAGGCTAAAAAATTCTTCGCTCCTGCCCCTCTAATTCGTCCTTGGCCACAGGGCGGATTAGTTGTTCGCAATGATATTATATTTTCCCCTCGCCAGGTCTTACAAGATGGCCTTCATCACGTTGGGATTCTTTTTGCTGAATATGCCAGAGAATTCAACGAGAACTTGGCCGACTTGTGAGAAATGAGCCAGGTGATACCTCTAGCCCCCAAGCATTAAGTTGAAAATCTGAATTCTTCTTAATGTTTCATCATATGCTTGTTCATACTTAAGCATTTGGCTTTCATTTCCGTATTCAGCATTCCGCAGATGCCTTAAACTTGGAAGTTTTTAAGAAGCTTAATCTCAAAAGTAGAGAAGTAAAAACCCTTCAATCTATGATTGAGTTGAAAAGCAACGAGCTGGCGTCATCTCAGCTACAATTATCTAAAACAACAGGTGTGTATTCTCTGCAGTTTTTATCCGGATAACATTTGTCCCGAATTTTCATAAGCTCGAAATGTTTTGTATCCCCTAGCTGCTTTAGCAAAAGCCAACAAAGTAGCCAAGGACGCTAGCAATGCATCTCGGCTTCGTGCAGAAAACTCGAGCCTTCGCAAGGAACTTATGAAAGTTCAAAAAGACCTGGAAGCCAGTAATCTGGCCCTTGGGATTGCTCAATCCCAGGCTTCTTTGCAAGCGGCGGAAAATAAATCTATTATCCATGATTTCGAAAGTATGCTATTCCCGCGCATGAAAGAAGGCACCGAAATTGATAAGGTTCTTGGTAAGCTAGTTCCTTTTACCAATTTCTCCATGTCTTACTTTCCTTTATTTTGTGGCCTAAACCCGTTTCTGCCATCAAAACAGGGAATATTCCAGGCATTTCTCGGATTGAGAAAATCCGAGCTTTTGGAAAGGTATGGAACGCAATCAGAAATGCAGGAATGCAATTGATTAATAAATTCCTTCCCGCAAGTACTATAGATTTCTCAGAAGTTTACAAACTCCCGGGTGCCATCATGGAAGTTGCGGGATCAAAGGAATTCATCCTACGCTCCGCCGCACGAGGTGGTGCGCGCATGGCACTAGGCCTTATGCGCCTGCACTATCCTGACGCGAAATCTTGGCGCGTGGCCTCTGGTGTCCCTCAAGGGTATACAGAGAATCAGCGAACCACCATCTTTGATGAAGTCAAAGGCCACGCCACCAAGATTGCTTCCATGGTTAACATTTCTATCACTTATCCAGAAGAAGAGGTTCCCGCAGTCCCCGAAGATGAAAGCAGCGAGGAAGACTCGAATGCTTGAAGGACTGCCTTTAACCTGGATGATGGATTTGTATAATAGGAGCGCTATTTTTACTGTAACGCTTCTATTTCATTTGTCGAAACAAGAACTCAGCCTTTTGCAGTTTTGAATTATGAAATTCCTTGCAAGTTTGTCGGGTTGAATTACTCCTTTATCTACTAAGTTCTCTAGCATATGTGTTTTGACTGTCTTTAGTGTTTGAAATGACTCGATAGCATTATGATCGTTAAGACGAGTAACTGGGTATAACCAATCAGTTAAAACTCGGAAACATGGACCATACTAAAGGCATTTTTACTAACCAGATCCAGTGACCCAACACACATTCGATCGGGTAATGCTTAAAGATTTGTAAGGAACTTTCTTGAAACTTGGGCATGCAGGCACAATCCAAGTTTCCTTTAGCCATTAACAGGCTGAAATCATTCAGTTTTTTAACGCCGAGCATGCAGGCACAATTCGGGTTAACATTGAGTATTTTGTAAGATCATTGGGAAATAGAAAAGGTGGAAACATGCTTTTACTATAGCAAAACTTGTAAAAAACATGGATATCAGAATTCCAATGACTTTATTTCATGATCTCAAAAGATGTTTACATAGATATTGAACTAAGTATAGAAGGGACGTAACTGCTGGATGCTCCAAGGCCTCTTTGTCTCTCCTAGCTCATCATCTATCTTTCTCTTTCTTTTGCGATTCTGTTTCTCGGGATCGTCTTCCATATCTCGAATGTCAACAAGATAGTATGATCCATTTTTCATGGCTTTACTTATGACAAATGGCCCTTCCCATACTGGGGCTAATTTGTCCTTCCTTTGCTGTACCAACCTTAGCACTAGGTCACCTTCTTTAAAAGAGCGATGCCTGATTTTCCGACTATGGTAACGTCTCAAACCCTGCTGATAGATGGCGGATCTTTGAAGCACAAGCTCTCGTTCCTCTTCTAGGAGATCAACGGCATTCTGTCGTGCCTCTTCGGCGTCTAATTCGTCAAAATCTTGCACTCTTGGGCTATCATGGATCATATCTGTTGGGAGAATAGCTTCCGCGCCGTAAACTAGGAAAAACGGGGTTTGCCCGGTTGACCTATTTGGCGTCGTTCTTATACTCCAAATCACAGAAGGTAGCTCTTCTACCCATGCTCCGGCCGCTCTGTGAAGAGGAGTTTCGAGTCTTGGGCGTATTCCTTGCAAGATTGAGCTATTCATTCGCTCAACCTTTCCATTGGATTGCGGGTGTGCCACAGATGCTAGATCTAGGCGAATTCCCGTTTGTCGGCAATATCTTGCCAACTCTCCAATGGAGAAATTTGTCCCGTTGTCGGTTATTATGCTGTGTGGCACACCGTATCTCATCACCAAGTCGATGATGAAATTTCTAGCAGTTGCACCATCCAGCTTTTTGATGGGTTTGGCCTCCACCCATTTGGTGTACTTATCCACTGCTACTAGCAAATGAGTAAGTCCACCTCCTGCAGTTTTGAACGGTCCCATCATATCTAGCCCCCAGACCGCAAACGGCCACGTAATGGGGATAGTTTTAAGTGCTTGGGCCGGCAAATTGGTCTGCTTAGCGTAATATTGACATCCTGCACATGTGTTAACTATATGCTCGGCATCTGTCTTGGCTGTTAGCCAGAAAAAACCCGCGCGAAATGCTTTTTTGACTATGCTTTTTGATTGAGCATGATGTCCGCAATCGCCGGCATGGATTTCTTCCAGTATTTCTCTTCCTTCTTCTGGTGAAATGCACCGCTGAAAAATTCCAGAAATACTGCGTTTATATAAGCAGCCGTCAATTACTGTGTATCCTTTGCATCGACGCTGTATTTGTCTTTGCAAGACTTCGTCTGCTCCTTCCGGGTACTTCTGATTGACTAAGAAGTTTAAGTACGGAATTGTCCAGTCCGGTTTAACGATCATGACTTCAATCGATTCAGACGCCAGAGGGTAATCAACGTCTCCACCTTTTATGGATGGCTCATGTAAGTGCTGAACGAATACTCCTGGCGGTAAGGTTTTTACCCTTTCTGATCCCATGCGGGCTAGCGCATCCGCGTTCCAGTTTTCCTCCCTCTTGATGTGAAGGACCTCGAATCCAAAGAAACAGATGGCGAACTCGTCTACCGTTCTCCGATATTCGGCCATTATAGGGCTTTTTGCGTCCCAGGTTTGGTTGAGCTGATGCTGCACCAAATCCGAATCGCCATAGCACAGAATGCGCTTTACTCCTATTTCTTTTGCAATATGCAAGCCGTGAAGCAGAGCTTCGTATTCTGCCACGTTATTACTGGCGTTGAAGTGTATTTGCAGCACGTACTCCATTATGTCTCCCTTAGGAGATTTTAAGACTACGCCAGCCCCAGCTCCTTCCTTCATCTTGGATCCGTCAAAGTGCATGATCCAGTACTCGGACTCCGGCATTGGTGTTTTTTCCATTGCTTCTGTCCAGTCGGCAACGAAATCTGCCAAAACCTGGGATTTTATGGCCGTCCTTGGCTGGTACTTAATGTCGAAGGCTGCCAGCTCAATGCCCCATTTGGCTACTCGGCCGGTTGCCTCTGCATTGTTTATAATGTCTCCTAGTGGTGCTTTACTAACCACTGTTATGGAATGCCCTTGGAAGTAATGGCGTAGTTTTCTAGATGCGAAAAATACACCATACGCCAGAATCTGGTAATGTGGGTACCTTTGTTTTGACTCGGAAAAAACTTCGCTTATGTAATATACCGGATGTTGGTCTGGTATGCTTTGTTCTTCCTTTAACCGTTCCACAATGATTACCGCACTAATAACCCGATTTGTAGCCGTAAGGTACAATAACATGGGCTCTTCGTCTTTTGGGGATGCCAAAATCGGAGCTTTCATCAAGGTTTCCTTCAACTGAGTCAGCGCCGCATCGGCCTCTTCTGTCCATTCGAACTTGTCGGATTTTTTCAGCAGCTTGTAGAGTGGTAATGCTTTATCCCCCAGCCGACTAATAAATCTACTAACGGCAGCTGCGGAACCCGTCAATCTTTGGACATCTTTGACGCAGGTAGGTTTTGTGATGTTCAAGATTGCCTTGATCTTTTCCGGGTTAACTTCTATTCCTCTGTGAGAAACGATGAAACCCAGAAGTTTTCCTGAGGGAACCCCGAATACGCACTTAGATGGATTCAACTTCATCTTGTAGGTGCGTAAGTTTTCGAAAGTTTCTCGCAAATCCTCAAGGAGTGTATCTTTTTCCTTGGTTACGACAGCATTATCGTCCACATAAACATGGACATTTTTTCCAATCTGACTATGCAAACAACGTTGCATGCAACGCTGGTAGGTTGCACCTGCGTTCTTCAGGCCAAACGGCATGGTTACGTAATAATACGTCCCGTATGGGGTTATGAAAGAAGTCTTAATTTGATCTTCCTTTTTCATGCGTAT
This sequence comes from Alopecurus myosuroides, assembly GCA_028641055.1. Taxonomy (NCBI): domain Eukaryota; kingdom Viridiplantae; phylum Streptophyta; class Magnoliopsida; order Poales; family Poaceae; genus Alopecurus; species Alopecurus myosuroides. The sequence continues at coordinate 299,048,637 of CM054057.1, read as the reverse complement.
TTGGTGGTACCCGGAGTATGCATCCAAAAAGCACAAAAGCTCAGAGCCTGCTGTGGCGTCTATTATTTGATCGATTCGCGGTAATGCGAACCTATCTTTCGGACACAATTTGTTCAAGCCTGTGTAATCTATACACATTCTAAGAGCAGTAGTGTCTTTCTTCGGTACTAATACCGGATTTGCGGACCAGTCAGTATGGATCACTTCCTTGATGAAATCCGCTGCCAAAAGCCGGATAATTTCCTTGCCAATAGCCTTCCGTCTTCTTCCGTCAAATCGACGGAGACCTTGTTTGACGGGTTTTGATCCAGGAATAACCTTAAGTTGGTGCTCAGCAAGTTCCCTGGGTACACCTGGCATGTCAGCTGGACACCAGGCAAAAATATCCCAGTTCTCACGGAGGAACTTGATGAGCTCGCCTTCCTATTTGTCAGTCATCCCAGTCCCTACGACGACAAATTTTGTCGGATCTTTGGGATCTAGGATTACCTATCTTGTATTTTCGGATGCCTTGAAGCTGTCTGTTGGCTTCCGAGTTTCTTTTCCTGCCGGCATTTCTGACGGTGACACTTCCTTGGCTAATTCCTTCAGTTCTTCCTTTGCTATGACTCTCTGAGCGCAAAGGGCGTTTTCTTTCTCCAACTCGTTTGCCAGCTTGAAATCACCAGCTATAGTGATTACTCCTCCCTTGGGTCCTGGCATCTTCAGCTTGTTATAAATATAACAGGATCTTGCCATGAATTTGGCGAAAGCTGGACGTCCGAGTATTGCGTGATACACGCTTTCGAACGTCACTACTTCGAAGGATACTTTTTCCTGCCGGAAGTGATCTTTATCTCCGAAGGTGACATCTAGGGAAATTTCTCCTAGGGATCGTGCTTGCCTGCCAGGGACGATACCATGGAAGCGTATGTTGCTGTAGTTGAGCTGAGACTCGGAAATCTTCAGATGCTTCAGTGTATCCAGGTACATTATATTAATGTTGGATCCTCCATCCATCAGCACTCTTCTTAGCCTAGTATTTTGAACAATAGGGCTTACAACAAGAGCTTGTGTGCCGGGTTCAGGGATATTTCCGGGATGATCAGACTGATCCCAGATTATTGGTGTGTTGGAGTACTTCAAGAATTTCGGGGTTGCCGGAACAACCGCGTTTATTTCTCGAAGTGTTCTTTTTGCCACCTTTGCTGACGGGGTTGCTAAGAAAGTTAGCATTGCTTCTCCATCAACTCTCGGAAACTTGGGTTCGCCTTTACGCTGTTGTTCCTGGATTTTTTCGTCAGTGTCCGATTCACTGTCTTCTTTGTCAGCTTCTGGCTTTTGTTTGGCGGGTTTCCTTTTGGAACCCTTCCCTTTATTTCCGGACCCTGCACTGCCTTTCATGTGCTTATTCAGCCGGCATTGCGCGTTTGTATGGGTGGGTTTCCCAAATTATGAGTGGTGAACGCAAGGTTCCGACTTAATCCTTTCCCACTCCTCTGGAGTGTAATTGATTGGATCTGGGTTGCGTCCTTTCCACTTATTTCCCTTTTCTCCTCCAAAGGCTATGTTCACCTCTTTGGGCTTCGTCGTTGTTTCTGGAGTGGCTTTTTTGTCAGAACGAGGGGTTTTCTTGGCAAGTATCAATGATTCAATATTGCCTCCTTTTGCTCTGATGTCATCCTCGGCTGCGGCATGCTCATTGGCGGTTGTAAGCATGGATCCGAGATCCTTGTGCTTTTTGGAACCAACCATGAACGGTACGAGTTCGGGTTTTAGGCCATTGACGAAAGCATGCATTGCTTGTACGTCAGTTACTCCAGAGCAACTATTCTTCATTGCTGTCCATCTAGAGATGAAATCCACGTATGGTTCATCCTCAAATTGCGTGCAACGGTTTAGCTGGTTGATGCTATTCGGGCGTTTGTATGTTCCCCGGAAATGCTGAGTAAATACTCTAGCCATATCGTCCCAGCTGTCCACTGTTCGTGATGGTAATCCATTGATCCAATCTCTGGCTCCATCCAGCAGCATTAGGGGAAGAAACTTGACAGCTTCCAAGTCTGTCCCATTGTTGATCTGGACGGCTGTATAGTAATCCGAGAGCCAAGTATCCGGGTTTGTGCTGCCAGTGTATTTCTGGTACGTTGGACCGACCTTGGCAAAGCCAGAATGCAGCGGTATTCTTCGGATCCTGTCAGTAAAACACTTAGGACCAAAGTATAGATCATCCTTTTCTGCTCTGTCAATGTGTGCAGAATATCTTCCGGCTGAATGGACAGAAGGGGATCTGCTCCTTTCTCTTCCATTGTTGCGCGAACGCGCTTTTCCGGGATTGTTTCTATCTCTTCCGTGATCACGCCCTTTTGGATTAGGTGGAGTTCTACTCCTGTGCCTTTCTTTGTCCTTAGGCGGTGTCCGGGATCTCTCACGCCTGTGAGGTATATCGTATCTTCCAGCTTTCTCAGCTGGGTTTTTCGGAGGTGGCATTATTTTGCCGTCCTTCCGGTGTTTGTCTTTCCGATCATGGGGTTTATACCCATCTTTCGGGAGATGGGATCCGGTCCTAGACGCTGCATCCCGGTTGTCGGGGTTTTTCTTGTCTTTTCTCGGATCCTCTTTTTTATCTTTTGAGTTGTCTGAATCCCCGGGTTCTTCCGGTCCAGGTGCTCCAGCAGCGCAAGTAGCCGTCTTGCATAGGGCGGAGTTATCGTGCAGCCTCCCTGATCGCTCTTGGGCGCGTTGTTGTTGTTGCAATGCTTTTCCTAGGAAAGCATACACCCCTTGGAGTTTTTCTCCATTGGAATACAGATCGTTGTTAAGAATCGCGAACGCTGCTTCCGCGTTTTCTGCTGCGGTCTTGTATATTGGTTCGCCCTTGGCATCTTTGCCGTTTACCTGCTTTTGCCAAGACGGGTTATGGAACCTTTCTTTTGGCGGCAGTTATTCCGGTCTTGCGATTCCGGGTAACCTAGTAGGTTTTAACGCGGATCTATTCTTTCTCTCGTACTCCTCTATTTCTTCCTTCATGACCTTGATGTCATTATGGGTTTGTTGGAGATGTTGCCGAGATCTGAGTAGATGTTGCTGTTGCCGTTGGAAATCTTGTCTCCTGGCTTCCAGCATCTCAGGGGGTTCATCTGGTCCCACTGGTGTTTGCAATAGCACTTGCTCTTCCTGTTCCGTCATTGGCGGAGCAGTGATTTCTTTAGATTTCTTCTCCGCAGGCTTTGTTCCGCTAACATCTCCAACTTCCAGGTTTTCATCAGCGAGATCAGCTGATTTTTTTTTCCGGATTTTGTATTGGAGTTTTTTAGCAGCACGGTGCTTTTTCTTGGAAGAGGGAGGTTTTTTGACAGGCTCATCTTCTGTCATCTCCTTGACACTGGGGAATATCGGAGAAGTTTCTCCGTCTTCTCTCTCTTCCTCTGGCGGAGGGGTTTTAGGGCTTTCCTGGCTGCCGGCGTCCGTGGTATCAGCCGGTTTCGCCATTAGAACTTCATGGAATCCCTCTTGAAAGGACTTAACCTTTCTTACGAAGGCGTCCTCATCTTCTTCTTCGGAGTCGAAGTTATCCGATCCGGTTTCCGACTCCAACCTCGCCTCAATGGTGGCAAGCACGGATTCTGCTTCCGAGTTCATCGTCTTGTTGACGGATGTCGGATCTTCCGCCTCTGTGACGGGTGTTTGATCTTCTGTCTCCATGACGGGTGCGTTGTTGTCTGCCTCTTGCACGGGATTTCCGTCATCCGTGTTTTTGGCGATTTCGGACTGCACCATGCCGATGAAGTGTGTATCACTTTTTTGTCGGCGATCTGAGCAGAATCCGGCATCGTAGTCATCTTCGAATGGGTATAGGGCGGGTGGGATAAATTTGCTTCCACCGCAAAACCCCATTGCTTCTTCAGTTAATCCGATAAAGATGTTAGCAGATCCTATCGGTAATACGCAGGCACTTACCAGGTGGTTTTGCGCCGGTATGTAGGATCCGTTGTCGAGGAAGCGCCCGACGTCGTTGTCGAACTCCAAGCTTCCGACAGTGATTGATCTTCCGATTCCGCCAAGTATCCCAGATCGGAATCTTACGCCTGACGTCGTTTGCCCCACGGTGGGCGCCAACTGTCGAGACATCGTAGTAGTTTTCATAGACGGGGGTGCCATGAGACTACGGTAGAGACGTGGGGTAACGGGATAGCGTAGTAACACAGAACACAGGATTTTACCCAGGTTCGGTACGTCGCGATAGTACGACGTGCCTACTCCTGCACTTCTCACTAATTGGGACTAAAGCCCGTAAACAGGGTTACAATGTGAGGGTTTAGATCTAAGCTACTCGACGAGGATGAGCTTCTCGGCGAGTTGGTGTAGAGCTTCTCTGTTATCTCTCCTTTGTTGGTTGTTTTTGTTTATCTCCCGTCCGGCTTTATATAATAGCCGGATTAGGGCTTACAGAATAGGAAACCTAGAAAACTACGGTAACTTGTAACTTGGAAAGCAAGGAATCCGTCTTCTCCCCCAAGCCAGATCACATGGGCTGTGATCCGGGTTCTTCTAGAATCCGGCTTCTGCGCGTCGGATTACTGGGCCGCCTAACGGACCTAAGCCCACTACCACTTAGGCCACCCTGGTAATCCGGCACTTGGCCTACCATCTTCTATACCCCTATTTGGTATATATCCGACAATAATCCTTGTCTCTAATGTGTATGGGAGATGTGGCAAACTTAGGATCAAGAGAAGATTTATATTTCACAGCATGTCTTGCAAGAAGACTCTTAAGAGCACTTGCATCAATAGTAGCTTGAGCTTCCTTAATAAAATCATCATTAAGTTCAATATAGGTTTCATCAAGATCATCAAAAGACTCAGGTGAATTAACAGGTGTACCAATATTTTCAACAAAAATTTCAGCACTTTCAATTTCTTTCACAATTGTAGCATCTAGGAAAGGACCTAGAGAACCAGTATCATCAAGCACAGTAGAAGCATCATCAAAAGTATCAGAAGCATTTTTAGACTCAGCAAAAGTAACAGTACGTGTAGCATGTGGTGGAGTAAGAAGCTTACTCATAATAGACGGTGAATCGAGAGCAACATAGGTGTCCAGAGTTGTACCTCTCCTTGTAGTGGATGGTAATATAGAAACTTTTCAATCACGAGTGTTGCCCATGATGAAAGGATTGCAGCGAACAATATCACGGTCAAGTGAGCAAATAAATAAAGATATGCTCCCCAGCAATGGCGACAGAAAATAGTCTTGATAACCCACAAGTATAGGGGATCGCAACAGTCTTCAAGGGAAGTAAAATCCAAATTTATTGATTTGATACAAGAGGAGCCAAAGAATATTTGTAAGTCTTAACAACTGAGTTGTTAATTTAGATGCACCTGAAAGTAGATTTGCTCGCAACAATTTATCAGTGGTAACAGTTTTATAGCAGTAGCAGTAGTAAAATAAGAGCAGTAATAAAATAGTAACAACAATAGCAATTACAGGAAACAGCAGGATGAAAGTACCGTAGGCAAAGGGAATGGATGAACGGGCATTGCATGGATAAGATAGTTCATGTAATAATCTAAAGATGGGCATTGCAGATTATAATAATAAAGCATGCAATTTCTAGGCTAACCATAGGCATGTGTTCCAATATAGTCATACGTGCTCGCACTGAGAAACTTGCACACCATCTTTTGTCCTACCAGCCCGTTGGAGCGGGGCCTCAAGTGAAACTACTGGTAATTAAGGTGCTCCTTTTAATAAAGCATCGGAGCAAAGTATTAACACTCGGCGAACACACGCGATCCTCACATCAAAACCATCCCCTCTGGTTGTTCCAATTTCTGTCACTTTGGGGCCTCGGGTTCCGGACAATGACATGTGTAAACAACTTGCAGATATGGTCAAGAAACATAATTATACTCATGAAACAATAACATGTTCAGATCTTAGATCACGGCACTCGGGCCCTAGTGACAAGCATTAAGCATAACAAGTTGTAACAACGGTAGAAAACACTAACAATAGATACTAGGCACTATGCCCTAACAATGTGGCATTATTACGTGATCGATCTCATCAAATCCCTTCCATCCCTCTCAGCCTAAGCGGTGTTTACTCACACATGGGCAGGGGAAACATGGATGGTTGATGGAGAAGAGGTGGCGGTGTTGATGGCGATGATCTCGTTCGAATCCCCGTCCCGGCTGTCGCACCCTGATTTCTAGGGGATACTCACCGTACGAACTGGATAGCAGATGCTTGGATTATGGGGCATAACTGCTCCCACGTCCCAGCTTCCTGGTAGGCCTGCGCTTATGCGCGACAACTCAAGCCCTGCTATTCCATCGCCGATGTAAACTATCCACTAGAGATCAAAGGCACTTCCGTCGACGTACTTCAAACCATACACACATGGTACGTCAACGGCGTTTAACAAGTGATATCACAACAGATCTCTACGACACAAAAGATTGAAATAAGTTGCCAATGGCTCTCATTAGAGCAGAGATAGCAAATACAATCATTCAGAGGGCACATGCCCCAACAATACATCATTACAATACAGCGGAAGCATTCAACATGTCTGAGTACAGACAAGAACCAAATAGGCCTAAGAGGCCGGAAACAAACAGACGGAGCCCATCCACGAAGTCTCGGATCCTGCCCGGGTCCGCTATCTACTCGTCAGCAGTCTCGTCGTCATACTCCACGTAGTAGCCACCATGTAGATCCTCGTAAGCGTCGTCTGCGTAAACCACAGCCCCAAAGGGGTCAGTACAACAACGTACTGGCAAGCAAGACTCACAGTTCACCAAAGTGTAACCCGTCAACACCAAGCACAGATGCTTTGGGTTCAACGGAAGGAAAGGGATATAAAAGATGCTGCAACTGGCTGCGCTAACCAACTACAGAGGTTCTATCATGTCCAACTATCAGAAAGGGGATAAGATCGAGGGTTGTAACCAACTGAAAGATAACTTCAAACAAACCCATCCTGGATCTCGCCCCTTATCCGAAGAAGCAATCCGAGGATAACTCACACAGTTGAAATAATGATGGTTCAAATTATTGTGTCAATAAGCCTATTACTAGTCAAGTTATTAATCATTGGGTGTGAAGTTGTTAATCATTAGGTTTAAGTTGTCCTGAGTACTTGTTAGCCAGTACTTTCACCAAGTAATCCATAACCGCGGAAAACACGGCTTCTCGAGAAGATTATCCCTGCAGGGTTGCACCAATTTGGCCGTACACTCATGAATATCCCGCCAGATGGGAGATCACCCCACCAAGCGGGGCACTCAACACAACCAACCATTCTTCGCATCAAGCCCAAAGAACCTTGGGCGCACGGCTAATCGAGCCCAGAAGAAAATGGACCCTCATAGCACTCTAAGAACGTGTCCCCCTATATGCCGACTACGAAAGTTCCACCCTGGCCTGGGCTCGCAAAAACATGCATGCGGCAAATAGAACACACGAACTAAATGAGGCGATTTGGACGAGATGCGAATCAGGTCAAGTTGAGGGGGGCGCCCATACTCGCTTCCCAAATGCGGGTAGTGCGCTCATCATAGATCAGTAGACAAGACCCTTTTCCTATTAGGGTCGACACTAGCAGGCTTCAAAACCTCTCATGGGCCTCCTGCCGGTGCCTTATCATCAAATTTATTATTAATAGTAACATTAGCATGATTGATTGATTAAACATCGAGCCCCCACAACGTAATAGGAATAGTAACCGAAAGTAACGGGTAACAGACTCGAGCAAAAACAACCTAAGCATGCTAGATAAGACTAAGGCAACAAGCAAGGGGTTTTAGGTATGGAGGTGAGGCAATATCAAGGTTAAGGGATTCATGTGATGGGTTCGTAACAGAACAACTACTACTAAGGCTTAGCAGAAAAGAACAACGGAAAGTATCGGTAACCAATGTTGAAAGGAACACAGTGGTTCATGTGAGTGATAACTTGCCTGCAAACCCAGTAGCCTGGTACTGAGCTAAATCCTTAGAAGGGATGTCGTAAGTATTGTCGGTCTCAACGTCGTCGTATGTCCGGGAAGAAGCAAACAAACATTGCAGAAAGATAAACAATCAATACATGGCAAGGTTGCACAAGCATGGGATGATGCATGTCATGTTAATAGATGCATCAAAGTAATCTACTTGACAAGTAACACAATTTAATTGGATCCATATGCAATGAGAATTGCATATGGATGCAAATGCTTTAGGTTGGAGCAATGATCTACCTTTGATTAACAAGTGTAAGTAGTTAAACATGATGCATGCATGATGATGATGACAAGATAACAACAAAATAACAATGATAGATGCAAAGGAAAAGGAATAAAACAAGTGTGGGATTTTATTTGTCATGTTAAGAATTTTTGGTTCCTTATTGATGTCACACAAGTAATTGTTGTTTTCATCAAGTTAAAGTGTGCAAAACAATTAGCAAAATTTATATTTGAAAAGAACTTCAAATTTTAGTTGGATTACATGTTTCACATTTTGAAATTGGACTTAGGATTATTTAATTATGAATTAAACAAGTTTAAGCAAGAATTAAATGAATTTAATTCAAACATGAACTTATTTGAATTTTTATTGGTTCAAAACATGAAGTGAAGTTCATAGTTGACAAGGTTATGTTTTTATGGTTTGAAATCATATTTTATATGTCCCAAAAGAATTTGTTTTGATCAAGTTATGAATTTAACCATATTAAATGATTTAAACAAGGTTTAAATCATTTAACCAATTTTAATTATTCAAAACATGAAACAAATTTTATATTTGGAAAGAGGGTTTAATTTTGCATGGAAAACATATTTCATTTGTGGAAATTGGATTTAAAATGAGCAAGTTATTATTTTGGCAATTTTAAATGCAATAAACAAGAAACAATTGTTTTCAGCAATTTAAATTATTCAAAACAGCAAACAAAATTTATATTTGGAAAGTACATGAAAAGTTGATTGGAAAACATATTTGGTTTGTGAAATTTGGTATTTTTATGAACAAGTTATGAATTTTGCAAATTTAAGTGAATTTGACAAGTTTTCAAATATTGCACCAATTTAAAATATTCAAAACAGTAAACAAATTTTATATTTGGATAGATCATTTAATTTGGTATTGAAAACATATAAAAAATGTTGGAATTGGAGTTAAAATGAATTTATTATGCCATCTACAAGAAATAGTGCAAATCTGCCATTTTTTAATGAACCAAGGACTTAGAATTAATTTTCCAGGGACTAGAATTAATGTGCAAGGGCCTAGGTGTGATTTCTGAGATTTGTGCAGTACCAAAATAAAAGGAAAAAAAGATTGGGTTTTCATGTGGGGAGGGGGATTCGATCCCTGGACCTTGGGTTGGGGCGCAGGGGAACCAACCAGTGGGCTAGCTGCTCTCGGTTGTAATAGGTAGGGGCCTCGGGGGGGTAAGAGCTTCTGTTCCGCGGGAAACTTTCTGAACCCAAAAAAACTGCACCTAACTGAACCTACAGGAACCGCTCGCTGTAACCTCAACAGAGGAAAGGGCGGACGCCAGCGATGGAGCGCGGGCTGCTGCTGCTCGCGTGCGGTGCTGCGAGGGGCGCCGGGCCGTGCGGCCGCTGCGGGGCCAAGGGGGAGAGGAGGAGTCGAGCGAGGGGGGATGGGGTCGAGGGGCGGCCTCACCGTGAGCAGTTGGAGGCGCAGGTCGCAGGGCTAGGCAGGAGGTGGCCGGCGATTGACTTGGACGGCGGCGGCGACTCGGAGCATAACCGGCGGCGAGCCCTTCACCGAACTTGGAGAGGGGAGGGTGCCGGTTCCATTTTCCTCCTTAGATGCACCTCGAGGAGGCCAGGGCGAGGAATTGGTGGCGGGGAACAGAGGTGGTTTCGGTGGTGGTGCAATGGCTTCAGAGAAACAGAGGGAAGGGAGAAGGAGTGGAGGGCGGCGGCAGGGAAGGAGGGGCTAGCTAGGGTTAGGGTTGCAGCAGAGGATCGGGAGGGGTAGGTTATATGGAACCAAGAGCTCTGTACGGCGCAACATCTAATGGAGGTGGAGGAGATCGTGTGGCTGGGGAGGAGATCGTACAGAGATGACGTCGTCTGGAGGTGGAAGACAGCGAGGGAAGGGGTATCGGGCCAGCAAGGAGATGGGCTTGGGGAAAGAAGGAAAGTGGTGGGCTGCTGGTTATGGGCTGCTGTGCTCTCTCTCTCTCTCCCTTTCTAATTGTTTTTCTCTTCTTTTTTTTTTGTAGCAAAAAGAAAAGGAAAGGAATTGTTAGCTTTTATTGTTAGGAAAAAAATGCTAGAAAATGAGGGTGGGTTTATTAGGTCAATTACTACCAATTACCAAGGTTGGACTTCAAAATTATTTGAGTTTTTTGTGATGTTTGGAAATAAACCAATTTTAGATGATTTTGAAGATTTGAAATGATTAATGGAATCACCTTTGAATAAAGTGACCCAAAAGAATTAATTGGAAAACAAGGGATGAGAGAAAGTTTTGGTTATTATTGTTATAGTTTCAAATTGGTTTTGTTTGAAAATAGTTGTTCTGAATTGGAATATTTTGTTAATTAATATAGAAACAACAATTTAATAGGGTGAACCCTATTATTAGTTGGAGTTAGAATTATTGGAATGGTTTGATATTTGTCAATTTCCAAATGAGGTGTTAAGAAGATTTTGCTTTGAATTTGAAAACCAATTTGGAATTAATTGATTGAATTAATTGTTTGATTAAAACCAACAATTTAAGGAGTGATCAACATGGAAGAAAAAGGAACAATTTGGTTGTTTTCATTTGAAATAACATTTTGGAAATTGTAACATCACAAGGATGAAACAAAAGGTTTGAATTTTGGTTTGAAATTCAAATGGAAAACAAAGGAAAACAAATGAAAACAGAGAAAAACAAATGGAAAACAAACAAAACAAATGCAATCAACATGATGCCATGATGCAAAACATAAAATAACAGATAGCAAACATTCTAAAGGCTATTTTTCAGACTTGGGATGTTACAAAACGCCCCCCCTTGAAGGAATCGCGCCCCGAGATTCCTGCTGAGAAAAGAAAAGGTCCGGAAACTTCTTGGGAAGACGTCAGGGAATTTGGAAACCACCGGAACATTTCCAATAAAGGGAGAGGTTTAGGTTTGTATGAAGGGTGTATAGCTGGATAGAATTTGATTCATTTGGAGAATAGACTATCTGTAATAAGGTTGGAACAGAGTTATTGACATCAATGGAACACCAAGAATAATCATCAATGTCAGAATCAGCAACATGAGAGAAGCGAGGATTATGTGGCCTCCCATTAGAATTGGATTGTTCTTACTTATCTTGGAAGTCAACATTTGAGATCCCGGGGAGTGAACAGAGATTTGATTGCTTAGTGGAACCAGAATTAGGTTGTGTGTTGTGGAAAATATTGTTGACACAAAGGAATGTGATTCTCCGGTATGAAATAACACTTTAGTTGGACAAGAGTTTACGAGGAAGTTTTGATTAGACGCCGGTAGAAGATTTGAAGTGGAAAACAACAACAAGATTTGAACGGACGAAAAGGATGTTGAGAAGATCAGAATAATGAAGCAACTCCGGGGAAAACGAGAACAAAACTCCTGAGGTACTATGGAAAACCCATCCGGGCTTCTAAAGGATCAATATCTACTGCTTAAGGAATAGAGGATCTGCTTCCGGGGCTTACACGCCTCCGTTCTCAATCATGAGTAGGCAACATGATAAATCATGTCACAACCACCTCCATTCCTATGGTCTAGTAGATATAACCATCCTATAGAAACCAGAATTCGTGAAATCCTAACTTGAAAGTTTAGATGAGAAGGGAAAAACAACGTTGCACTTCCTTACCAGAAAAGGGTGGGTGGGTGGGGAAAAGAAGAAAAAGAACAGAATTCCTACTCTCACGTTTCATTTTTCCTATATAGGTACAAAATAGTTTCTAGACTCAACTGCGACCAGTAAAACGGGATCCTACAGGCAGACAGGCTCTGATACCATTTGTCGCACCCTGATTTCTAGGGGATACTCACCGTACGAACTGGATAGCAGATGCTTGGATTATGGGGCATAACTGCTCCCACGTCCCAGCTTCCTGGTAGGCCTGCGCTTATGCGCGACAACTCAAGCCCTGCTATTCCATCGCCGATGTAAACTATCCACTAGAGATCAAAGGCACTTCCGTCGACGTACTTCAAACCATACACACATGGTACGTCAACGGCGTTTAACAAGTGATATCACAACAGATCTCTACGACACAAAAGATTGAAATAAGTTGCCAATGGCTCTCATTAGAGCAGAGATAGCAAATACAATCATTCAGAGGGCACATGCCCCAACAATACATCATTACAATACAGCGGAAGCATTCAACATGTCTGAGTACAGACAAGAACCAAATAGGCCTAAGAGGCCGGAAACAAACAGACGGAGCCCATCCACGAAGTCTCGGATCCTGCCCGGGTCCGCTATCTACTCGTCAGCAGTCTCGTCGTCATACTCCACGTAGTAGCCACCATGTAGATCCTCGTAAGCGTCGTCTGCGTAAACCACAGCCCCAAAGGGGTCAGTACAACAACGTACTGGCAAGCAAGACTCACAGTTCACCAAAGTGTAACCCGTCAACACCAAGCACAGATGCTTTGGGTTCAACGGAAGGAAAGGGATATAAAAGATGCTGCAACTGGCTGCGCTAACCAACTACAGAGGTTCTATCATGTCCAACTATCAGAAAGGGGATAAGATCGAGGGTTGTAACCAACTGAAAGATAACTTCAAACAAACCCATCCTGGATCTCGCCCCTTATCCGAAGAAGCAATCCGAGGATAACTCACACAGTTGAAATAATGATGGTTCAAATTATTGTGTCAATAAGCCTATTACTAGTCAAGTTATTAATCATTGGGTGTGAAGTTGTTAATCATTAGGTTTAAGTTGTCCTGAGTACTTGTTAGCCAGTACTTTCACCAAGTAATCCATAACCGCGGAAAACACGGCTTCTCGAGAAGATTATCCCTGCAGGGTTGCACCAATTTGGCCGTACACTCATGAATATCCCGCCAGATGGGAGATCACCCCACCAAGCGGGGCACTCAACACAACCAACCATTCTTCGCATCAAGCCCAAAGAACCTTGGGCGCACGGCTAATCGAGCCCAGAAGAAAATGGACCCTCATAGCACTCTAAGAACGTGTCCCCCTATATGCCGACTACGAAAGTTCCACCCTGGCCTGGGCTCGCAAAAACATGCATGCGGCAAATAGAACACACGAACTAAATGAGGCGATTTGGACGAGATGCGAATCAGGTCAAGTTGAGGGGGGCGCCCATACTCGCTTCCCAAATGCGGGTAGTGCGCTCATCATGGATCAGTAGACAAGACCCTTTTCCTATTAGGGTCGACACTAGCAGGCTTCAAAACCTCTCATGGGCCTCCTGCCGGTGCCTTATCATCAAATTTATTATTAATAGTAACATTAGCATGATTGATTGATTAAACATCGAGCCCCCACAACGTAATAGGAATAGTAACCGAAAGTAACGGGTAACAGACTCGAGCAAAAACAACCTAAGCATGCTAGATAAGACTAAGGCAACAAGCAAGGGGTTTTAGGTATGGAGGTGAGGCAATATCAAGGTTAAGGGATTCATGTGATGGGTTCGTAACAGAACAACTACTACTAAGGCTTAGCAGAAAAGAACAACGGAAAGTATCGGTAACCAATGTTGAAAGGAACACAGTGGTTCATGTGAGTGATAACTTGCCTGCAAACCCAGTAGCCTGGTACTGAGCTAAATCCTTAGAAGGGATGTCGTAAGTATTGTCGGTCTCAACGTCGTCGTATGTCCGGGAAGAAGCAAACAAACATTGCAGAAAGATAAACAATCAATACATGGCAAGGTTGCACAAGCATGGGATGATGCATGTCATGTTAATAGATGCATCAAAGTAATCTACTTGACAAGTAACACAATTTAATTGGATCCATATGCAATGAGAATTGCATATGGATGCAAATGCTTTAGGTTGGAGCAATGATCTACCTTTGATTAACAAGTGTAAGTAGTTAAACATGATGCATGCATGATGATGATGACAATATAACAACAAAATAACAATGATAGATGCAAAGGAAAAGGAATAAAACAAGTGTGGGATTTTATTTGTCATGTTAAGAATTTTTGGTTCCTTATTGATGTCACACAAGTAATTGTTGTTTTCATCAAGTTAAAGTGTGCAAAACAATTAGCAAAATTTATATTTGAAAAGAACTTCAAATTTTAGTTGGATTACATGTTTCACATTTTGAAATTGGACTTAGGATTATTTAATTATGAATTAAACAAGTTTAAGCAAGAATTAAATGAATTTAATTCAAACATGAACTTATTTGAATTTTTATTGGTTCAAAACATGAAGTGAAGTTCATAGTTGACAAGGTTATGTTTTTATGGTTTGAAATCATATTTTATATGTCCCAAAAGAATTTGTTTTGATCAAGTTATGAATTTAACCATATTAAATGATTTAAACAAGGTTTAAATCATTTAACCAATTTTAATTATTCAAAACATGAAACAAATTTTATATTTGGAAAGAGGGTTTAATTTTGCATGGAAAACATATTTCATTTGTGGAAATTGGATTTAAAATGAGCAAGTTATTATTTTGGCAATTTTAAATGCAATAAACAAGAAACAATTGTTTTCAGCAATTTAAATTATTCAAAACAGCAAACAAAATTTATATTTGGAAAGTACATGAAAAGTTGATTGGAAAACATATTTGGTTTGTGAAATTTGGTATTTTTATGAACAAGTTATGAATTTTGCAAATTTAAGTGAATTTGACAAGTTTTCAAATATTGCACCAATTTAAAATATTCAAAACAGTAAACAAATTTTATATTTGGATAGATCATTTAATTTGGTATTGAAAACATATAAAAAATGTTGGAATTGGAGTTAAAATGAATTTATTATGCCATCTACAAGAAATAGTGCAAATCTGCCATTTTTTAATGAACCAAGGACTTAGAATTAATTTTCCAGGGACTAGAATTAATGTGCAAGGGCCTAGGTGTGATTTCTGAGATTTGTGCAGTACCAAAATAAAAGGAAAAAAAAGATTGGGTTTTCATGTGGGGAGGGGGATTCGATCCCTGGACCTTGGGTTGGGGCGCAGGGGAACCAACCAGTGGGCTAGCTGCTCTCGGTTGTAATAGGTAGGGGCCTCGGGGGGGTAAGAGCTTCTGTTCCGCGGGAAACTTTCTGAACCCAAAAAAACTGCACCTAACTGAACCTACAGGAACCGCTCGCTGTAACCTCAACAGAGGAAAGGGCGGACGCCAGCGATGGAGCGCGGGCTGCTGCTGCTCGCGTGCGGTGCTGCGAGGGGCGCCGGGCCGTGCGGCCGCTGCGGGGCCAAGGGGGAGAGGAGGAGTCGAGCGAGGGGGGATGGGGTCGAGGGGCGGCCTCACCGTGAGCAGTTGGAGGCGCAGGTCGCAGGGCTAGGCAGGAGGTGGCCGGCGATTGACTTGGACGGCGGCGGCGACTCGGAGCATAACCGGCGGCGAGCCCTTCACCGAACTTGGAGAGGGGAGGGTGCCGGTTCCATTTTCCTCCTTAGATGCACCTCGAGGAGGCCAGGGCGAGGAATTGGTGGCGGGGAACAGAGGTGGTTTCGGTGGTGGTGCAATGGCTTCAGAGAAACAGAGGGAAGGGAGAAGGAGTGGAGGGCGGCGGCAGGGAAGGAGGGGCTAGCTAGGGTTAGGGTTGCAGCAGAGGATCGGGAGGGGTAGGTTATATGGAACCAAGAGCTCTGTACGGCGCAACATCTAATGGAGGTGGAGGAGATCGTGTGGCTGGGGAGGAGATCGTACAGAGATGACGTCGTCTGGAGGTGGAAGACAGCGAGGGAAGGGGTATCGGGCCAGCAAGGAGATGGGCTTGGGGAAAGAAGGAAAGTGGTGGGCTGCTGGTTATGGGCTGCTGTGCTCTCTCTCTCTCTCCCTTTCTAATTGTTTTTCTCTTTTTTTTTTTTTGTAGCAAAAAGAAAAGGAAAGGAATTGTTAGCTTTTATTGTTAGGAAAAAAATGCTAGAAAATGAGGGTGGGTTTATTAGGTCAATTACTACCAATTACCAAGGTTGGACTTCAAAATTATTTGAGTTTTTTGTGATGTTTGGAAATAAACCAATTTTAGATGATTTTGAAGATTTGAAATGATTAATGGAATCACCTTTGAATAAAGTGACCCAAAAGAATTAATTGGAAAACAAGGGATGAGAGAAAGTTTTGGTTATTATTGTTATAGTTTCAAATTGGTTTTGTTTGAAAATAGTTGTTCTGAATTGGAATATTTTGTTAATTAATATAGAAACAACAATTTAATAGGGTGAACCCTATTATTAGTTGGAGTTAGAATTATTGGAATGGTTTGATATTTGTCAATTTCCAAATGAGGTGTTAAGAAGATTTTGCTTTGAATTTGAAAACCAATTTGGAATTAATTGATTGAATTAATTGTTTGATTAAAACCAACAATTTAAGGAGTGATCAACATGGAAGAAAAAGGAACAATTTGGTTGTTTTCATTTGAAATAACATTTTGGAAATTGTAACATCACAAGGATGAAACAAAAGGTTTGAATTTTGGTTTGAAATTCAAATGGAAAACAAAGGAAAACAAATGAAAACAGAGAAAAACAAATGGAAAACAAACAAAACAAATGCAATCAACATGATGCCATGATGCAAAACATAAAATAACAGATAGCAAACATTCTAAAGGCTATTTTTCAGACTTGGGATGTTACACCGGCAGGGCGCCAGACAGGAACTTCTGATCCCCAAATTTAGTTTCGAGGTGGCGGCGACGCTCTGTTGTGTTTCTGTGGAATATGACGAACCCCCTCGCGTTTTAGGTTTACGTGGCATATGTAGTCGAAAAGGGAGCCCGAGTGGGTGGATGTGTACCCCACACCACCAGGCGGCGCGGCCTAGGGGAGGGGGAGCCCAGGGGTAGTTTGGGCCACTCCCTGCCCCACTCGAGGTGTCCTTCTCGCTCCCGGGGTATTCTGGTGATATAAGCTCAATGGGGTCTTTTTCGGGCAATTTCCCGAAAATTGATTTTTCTGCAAAAAAACGAGACACCAAGATAATTCTGCTAAAAACAACGTTAGTCCGTGTTAGTGGTATCTAAAACTCACATGTTTAGAGGCAAACAATGAGAAAAGTGTTCGGAAAAGAAAATACGTTTTGGACGTATTATGCGCCCTGCCAACATCAGCTGTCAAGAACCTTTAGAAGTGATTTCTTAGTGCTACTGGTCAATTCAATTGTCGTGGTGGTGTCACGGCAGATGCCATAGGATGGCTAAAGATGTGGGAACGATGGACGCTGGAGGCGCTCGGGGAGGGATCACGCAGCGAGTAGCCGCGTGAGTATGAAACTAGCACTGCAGACAACAAGATCTACCCAGGTTCAGGGCCCTCGTGTGGAGGTAAAACCCCTACTCCTGCCTTTCTCTCTTTATATTCATGTCTCACCGAGTAGCCACGGTACAAATGATGCTTACAACCGAGTAGCCACTCTCCTCTCTAGGTGACTGTAGCCCTTAGTTGTGTCGTCCCTCGCGCAGGAGGAGGCAGGGCACCTTATATACTGGTGCCCAGCCGGATACAGCCAAGATGTCGACATTTTGTGCACACTGTACATTTCCAGCTTCTCGCTGACAGCTTTGGCTTCCAAGTTTGTCTCCGTGTGTAAAGTCGTTCCGCAGAACCGAGAAACTGATCTGTTATCACTGACATTGTCACGGGGTAGGCCCCCCTAACCTGCGACGCCCTGCTGACACCCTGGCGCGGATAAGCACGCACTCTGCAGATGAACAGTGCCCCAGTACGGACCCAGGATACGCGGGATCCTGTGTCAGAACGGCTCCTTTGACTTCTGGCCCGAGTAGGAGACCGCCATCTTTACTCGGACCACTCCCTCTACTCGGAGGAGAATAACTCTCTTGATTCTTCCTCCTGGCCATCAGTGTGTACGGCCGAATAGCAGTCGACCGGGTAGCGAGTACCGGGTAGCCAGCTACTCTGCCAAACGTCTCTTCTGATCTTGCTCTTAGCACTTGCCTTTACCCTACTCGGGGGTAACCCCCCGACATTAGTCCCCGAAGCTGGTAGAGTCCTGCGAACTTGTTCACTGGGCTTTGCCAGCTTAAAAACCAATCTTGCCTTTGAGCCTTAGGTTGTTGAGTAGAATCTCCGAGTAGCCCCCTAATTCTGGCTCAGGTATCTTCTCTCCCGAATAGGACTATTTCTCTTCTCTGTCGCCGAGTAAAAAGACTTAGCGAAATTTCCAATCAGAATCTTTGCGTGGCAGAGCAAAATCTGGCTTTTCGTACTGCAACTGGGCACGTGTCACACTACCACACCCTCGACGCCTCGGTGCCCGGGATCTGACAGGCCACGCGCCCAGTTTTCACGGCCTGGGCCCACTAGCCCATTATGTCTCATCAAGCGCAGTAATTACCCACGATCACGTTGTGGGATCAATTGCGGCCGTTACGCGCGTCCTGCGCTGTGTGCGTTTCTAACCGGCCCACACACCCCACGCCGCACGATCTCTGTGCGTAACTAATCCCACTACCTCCGATTGTAACGGCAACCCGAGGGGAGGTATAAATACCCCCTCGGTAACTCCTTCTTCCCCTTCCTGCCTTCATTCTCTCCCTGCCTCTTCGTTTCTCCGCCGACACCAAGCTCTTCGCCGCCGTGCACCTCACTGCGCCGCCGCGAGCTTCATCGCGCCAAAGGCCACCCCTTTCCATCAAATTTCACCAGATCTCCATCAGATTTCATCTCCATCCTGATGGCTCGCGACGACGACGCCCGCGCCGGGTGGGCTGGATCCGACATCATGGCAGACGACTGCCAGTGGTTGGTGAACACCCGGCGAGTTCCTCCCGGCGTCCGCTGCCGGCATCCCGACGGCGAGCTCGTCCCCACTCTGGAGGCGGACGAGCATGTGGTGTTCCTCACGCACTTCGCGCGGGGATTCGGGCTACCGGTATCTGATTTCTTCCGCTCCTTCCTCAACCATTTCGGAATCCAGCCGCATCACCTGCCTCCGAACGCAATGGTGATGCTCGCATACCACGCCGTGGTGTGCGAGGCGTTCCTGGGCGTGCGCCCCACGCCGATGACCTGGGCGCGCTACTTCTTCTTCAGGAAGCAGAGCAAGCCCAAGCCGGGTAGCACAGATAGCGGCCGCGGCATGACCGAGACCGGCAGCGCCATGATGGTGCAGCGCAACGGGACCAGCCATCCGCGCGTCAAGGGCCTTGACTCCGTGCGCAAATGGCAGAGAACCTTCTTCTACGTGAAGAACATCTCTGCCAAGGAAGGCGAGCCCCCGGTGGACCAGATCAATCTCTCCCGGTGGACCAATTCGACTCCTACCGGGCAGAATTGGGGGTTCAAGCCCCCGCTAGAAGGCGACATCAAGCAGATCAACACGCGCCTCGCCCAGCTGAAGGAAAAGGGACTCAAGAACGACGACCCCATCGCCTGCTGGATTTCCAGGCGAGTGCTCCCGCTGCAGCGCCGCGCACACCTCATGTGCTACATGGGCGGCAATAGAGATTGCACCCGGACGACCACGTTCGAGCTCAGCAATGCGGATGTGGCCGTCTGGGCGCGCTCCATCATGAGCACCGGCCTCAACGACCACTGGCAGTACGGCTTTGTGCCGTACAGCCGCACGAAGCCAATCAAGCGGGTTAGTACTTCTCATCCTGTTTCCTGCATATTGATTCCGAGTAGATAGCCTTCTTAGCTTGGTGTGCTTAGTATCCGCACTCTGTGCCGAGTAGGACACTTAGCCGTATCTCTTTAGGCTTCATGTGCTTTATGTTTGCACTACATGCCGAGTAGAACACTTGCTACTATCTGTTAGGCTTCATGTGCTTTGTGTTTGCACGCCTCGTTGAGTAGGACGCTTACTCTATTATGCTTTGTGCTTACATCCCGTCCCGAGTAGAATCCCTTACGCTGCTCAACTGATTCGTGTTGCTTGCCTATATCTCCAGCACCTTGCTCGCTAGCTCGCTGAGAGCGAGGAGCGCTTCGAGGCCAACTGGCACGAAGATCGAAAGGAGGACGACGAGGTCTCCTACGACACCGCGGACACCCTCTGTATCCCTCATGCCGTCCAGCCGGGTAAGCAGCATGTCGACGCGTCCATTCGGGACTGGTCCGAAGACGACGACGAAGGTGACCGAGTTCACCTTTTTGGTCACGAGTAGCGCAACTTAGTTTCTTTCTGTTTCTCAATTGTTTTCTTCTCCTCAACTCTACAGATGATATTGATGCTGAGGAAGAAGACGAGGACGCCCTCGACGTCGATCCGCTTGCGGCTGCTGCTCCCACCACTCGGAAGAGGGCTGGCAGTGGTGCCCAGGAGCCCCTGGCAAGAAGGCCAAGAAGGGCATGAAGAAGGTCAAGCAGGTCTCCGGGAGACGGCTACCCCCTTCCCGCGCAGGGTAAGTTACTTTCTTCTAGGTTGCATTCCGCTGTTGCTGCTTTTCGGTTTCTTCCTTCCCTCTTCTTTTTTTGAACTTCCTTTTCTCTTCAGCGCCCCTTTGGACGCTGATGCTGCTGCTGCTCCCACTAAATCCAAGAAGAGATCTGCCATCGATATTGACGAACTCATCGACCTCTCTGATGAGGACGAGACCACGGCACGGGACGGGGCGCGTGCGCCCTCTCCCGTGAAGGGTGAAGACGAAGACGACACCAACGTCCAGGGCATGGACACTGGTACCCAGGACGCCGAGCAGGAGCAGCAGGCCCGCGCGGAACGACAAGCGCAGGATGCTGCTCACGACGAGAGACCCCCTTCTCCCCCAGCTGCCACAGCTGGGGAGAACACAGAACCAGCCACCGAGCATCAAGATCGTGCCGCCCTTGAGCGGCAGGAAGAGAGCCAGGAGCAGCAGGACACTGATGCTGCTGCCCGAGATGACCCCGCGGCCCAGCCGCGGGTAGACGAACAAGACGACGTACTGCAAGACCCCGCTGCCGAGCAGCGGTGTGAGGCACTTGAGGTGGATGAGAACCTGCAAGGCCACGCGCAGCCGAGCGCGACGCCGGGTAGCCAGCCCTCTGCGGCGCCTACCCAACAGGCTGCTCCTCCTACTGCGCCAAGCTCCCCGCCCGTGAAGAAGACCAAGACCACAACCAGCCCTCCAGCCAAGCAGACCACAAAGAAAACTGCTTCCGATGCTACTGGCAAGAAAGATGCAGCCGAGAAGAAGGCTGCCGAGAAAAAGACTGTTGAGAAGAAAGCTGTCGCGAAGCAAGCTGCCGAGAAAAAAGCCGCCGAGAAGCAAGCTGCCCAGCCAGACGCCCCCGTCCGCAGGAATCCCTCGCGTGGCGCTGCTCAAGATTCTGCCGTGATGCCGCCACCTAAACCAACTGCGAAGCCTGCCGCGAAGAGTGGGCAGCTCACCATCGGTGCTTCCGGCAGCGCTGCAGGCGCAGCCGCGGGATCAAGTGTTCAAGATCCGCCTGTCTTCCCGCCTTACATGGTGCAGATGAGAAAACAGTATGGCATTGGTCTGAACAAGACCGAGAAGCAGCTCGCTCACACAAAAGGCAAACAGGCCCAGGCTGTGGATTCCAAGCTGCCGGCCAAGGACAAGGCCCTTTCAATCCTCTCGCGCGAGATCCAGGAGACCGAGGTGGTGTCCAAGGGGCTCGAGCAGATCATCGACCGGGTAGGCTTTATTGACGCTGAGTGGAATAGCGCGTTCCTTGGCAACGAGTCCTGGAATGGCCTGGCCTTGGGCAAGCTGGACCACTGGCGCACCGACTGGAACAAGGCGGACATGGGCTACAATCCCATGACCATCTCGTCCGCCACCAGCACTCTTCCCGCGAAGCTGTTCGTCCACCACAAAGCTGCAGAGGACCTCGAGCAAACCTATGCGGTAAGTTTTGCTTGCCTGTTCCGAGTTGCACTTTTCTTATCTTCTATTCTTCTTCTTCTTATCCATCACCCAGTCCCCGAGATTCGGGCCGAGTAGGCGGGTACTCAACCGAGCTGCCGTCTTCTCGGGTCAAATCTTCAAAACATTGTCTAACTCCTTTTCTTTCTGCTTCTCAGAATAGCCTTTTGAAGAGAACGACCCTTTATCGGCATCTGCTCTGGAATCATAGCATCGCGAAACGACGCCTTGAGGCCTACGAAGCGGAATGCAAAAGTGATGCTGTGACCGAGAAGGAGGCCCTAGCTCGTAACCTTCAACTTTCCGAGCTCGAGAGTAAGCTTCTAGCTATTCGGTTCATGCGTTTTGTGTTTATGCCCGTTTTTGCTTTCTGCTCTAACTCCTTGTACTCTGTAGGCAAGATCGAGGCGCTGACAGATGAGCACAAGCACTGTCACGTCTTTGTTGAAAATGCCGAGACCACCATTAAGAAGTTGGAAGGTAAGTTGTCGTCTTCTCGGCTTGTTCTCCTCCTTCTTCTCTGCTATTTGCTGACCATGCCCTTCTCCTCCGCAAAAGATTACAAGAAATTTCGTGAAGAGCATCTTGACTACGTGAAACCTGCCGAGGTGTAGCAGCAATTGGAAAGCCAAGCCATAGAGCTCAAGAGCCAACACACCACCGAGCTGGAGCCGCTGCAGGTCCAGTTAAGGGCTGCCCTTCAGGACGTCATAGACATAGACGCCGAGAAGGACAAGTTGGAGGCAGCCGCCAAGGCTAAGCAAAGGGCCCTTGAGATGGAGTGCGAGACACTGAAGAAAAGCAACTCGGATCTCATGCTCCAATTGGCCCAGTTCCGGAGGGTCGAAGAGTGGCACACTGCTAATGAGGAGTCATGGAAGAGGAAGCTGCAATCGCTACTCTCCGACCTGAACAGTAAGTTCTCGCATCTTTGTGCCTCCCTGTTTCCTTCTTCTTCTCTGTTGACCGATTTGCATCTCTTAGCTGCTTTCTTTTCTAATCTTTTTTGATAGCATTTTCAGAAATTTTCCCCGATCTCTGCTCGGCTTGCAAACCTGCCCTGTCAAAGGCCCAAGACGTTCGAGTAGAGAAGGGGCTGCCCATGGATACCAAGGCCTCGATTGAGGACAGCTTTACGAACATGCAGGGTCAGCTTCAACGCCTTAAGGGCTTGGGCACGGACTTAACGTCTGCTGCCTTCAAACTCCATGCATTGTTCTGGCCCCAAGATCCCTTGCCCTCCACCATCCGTGCTCTCGCCGAGAAGCTGAATGGTGTTAAAGCCGAGCTGAAGAAGTGGCGAGCATCCGGAGCTCGGGCAGGCGCTGACATGCTGCTCCTCTTCGTCTGCAGCTGGTATGAGAATCTCAATCTCAATACCATCCTCGAGATGCGCCGGGATTCAAAGTGGGAGAAGGATCCCGGGTGCGTGGCTCGCCGCCAGGCAGTCGCGTGCGAGATCGCCTCCTACGCGGATACCGCGCGCTTCATCGAAGGCCTTACCAAGCCTGACACGGATGTGGAAGGCGAGGGCGAAGACGAGGATGAAGACGATGACGAGGAGGCCACTGATTCAGAAGGCTTGAGTTTCTTCGAAGGCACCGATGACAAGTCCGGGAAGGGGAAGGGCGCGGTCGTCGCGGATAGCGACGAGGAAGCCGAAAGCGAGAAGATGACCATCGACACCGCGGCACTTGAGTTCGGCTCTTCATCAGGCGCGACCCTTGACGACACGGCACTACTCCGCACCCAATCTGCTGCCTCCACTTCGGCGACGGACCTCATCTCGGTGGCCACAGCCACTTCTGATCAGGCTGCCACCAACCCAGAAGCGGATGCCGCGAAGACCGATGTCGCCAACCCGGAAGCTGACGCTGCCAAGGCCAACTCCGAAGCTGATGCCGCCAAGGCCAACACCAAAGCTGATGCCGCCAAGGCCAACACCGAAGATGCTGCTACCTCCACCTGATTATGTCCTGCAACACTTATGCTCGAGATTTTTATCAAATCCCCGGAATGCCGGGTGCAGATGTACTGAACAATTATCCTTTGCATTGCTACTCAGCTTTTATTCCAGTTGAAGTTTTTATACTTAGTAATTTGAGCAGCTTTGGCTTGATGCCGGGTTGCGTTATCATGCGAGTCCCCGAGTTGCATTTCTCATTCACTCCTTCTTTTTATCTCAGCACTTACCTGCAACTTGTGGCTTTTTTGGTACTCGAGTCACAAGAGTTCGAAGTTGGAGTTTCAAATACTTAGCCGCTTGGGAACGGTCATAGTAACGCTACCCACCACATAGACGAAAAAGTTAACAACAGACAGTAAAAAACACTCTATTCGGTTGCCACACACGTCCTTCCCTTTTCAAATTTTCATGTGTTCATTGACTCTTTGGCTTGTTCTCTGGCTTGCCATGAAGCCGGTTTGCGGACAGCAGCAGAGTCGCAGAGTGTCCGGTGAGTATAAACATACTACTTTGTATGCTTTTGAAATTCTAAGCGTAGCAACCGAGTAGACAAAGATACAACAGGATAGAAACACTTAGAGAAAATTTGGACGAGGGCAGTCCCCGAGTTCAATTTCAGATTGCAGAGTAGGAGTTTAACTCGGATAAGAGAATACATACACACTTTTGCTCATGAATGAAAGCGACGAAGTAGAGCTACATTCCAAGGGCGTTTGGATTCCTCCCCAGCTTTATCCGGCATGTTCTTCTGTGATGGTTGCGCATCTACAAGGTAGTACACATCATTGTGTAGAGCCTTTCTCACAATGAACGGCCCTTCCCACGGAGGGGATACCTTGTGCATCCCGGCTGTGCGCTGCACGAGCCTAAGGACCATGTCTCCTTCTCGGAAAACCCTTGGGTTTACTTTTCGGCTATGATAACGCCTCAGGTTTCGCTGGTAAACAGCTGAACGTGACAGAGTAAGCTCTCTTGCTTCTTCTAGCAGGTCAACGTCGTCTTCTCGTGCTTCTCTCGCCTCCGCCTCAGTGTAGAGGGTTACTCGGGGGGAGTCATGCTCTAAGTCGATTGGCAACACGGCCTCAGCCCCGTAAACCAAGAAGAATGGCGTGTAGCCGGTTGACCGGTTAGGGGTAGTCCTTAGACTCCACAACACCGCTGGCAACTCGTCTAGCCAACACCCTGGTGTTTTCAGCAGCGGCTCAATCAGCCTTGGCTTTATGCCTACAAGCACCATGCCATTTGCTCTTTCCACCTGCCCATTGGACGCGGGATGCACGACAGACGCGACAACTAGTCGGATGTGCTTATCTTTGCAGAATCTCACCATGGCTCCCTCAACAAAGTTAGTGCCGTTATCTGTGATGATGTTGTGCGGGTAGCCGTATCTCAGGATCACATCCTTCAGGAAACTCACAGCAGTAGCTCCATCACACTTCCGAATAGGCTTCACTTCAATCCACTTGGTGAATTTATCAACCATGACCAAAATGTGTGTAATGTTGCCTCTAGCCGGTTTGAAAGGACCAACCATATCCAGACACCAAACAGCAAATGGCCAAGTGATGGGAATTGTTTTCAACTCGGAAGCAGGCATGTGGATCTTACTTGCGAATCTCTGGCAGCCGTTGCACTTTCTCACGATATCTTCAGCTTGCTTCAAAGCAGTGAGCTAGAAGAAGCCATGCCGAAAAGCCTTCTTGACTAGAGCCCGAGAAGAGGCGTGATGCCCGCATTCCCCTTGGTGTATTTCCACCAGAATCTCTTCTCCTTCTTCTGGTTCCACACAACGTTGCAATACGCCAGTGGCACTTCTTTTGTGCAGCACTTCTCTGAAGATGGTGTAACCCTTGGATCTTCTCCGAATCTGCCTTGCGGTAACCTCATCATCCGGTAGGATGCCGTCCTTTAGAAAGGATAATATGGGCATGGCCCAACTCGGCGTCTCCCGTGCGGGAAACACTGGTTCGTCCACTTCCATTGGGACAGCCACTGTTGCGTCTTTTTCTGGGTTGGGGTTGACTCTCTGCAGCCCCGAACGGTTTGCAAGGACTTCTTCAAGGAATGTGACAGTCCCCGAGCTGAGAGGGGCAGTCCCCGAGTAAGGAGGGGCAGTCCCCGGGTTGCAGGCGCTAGTCCCCGGGATGGAGACTGCAGTCCCCGGGTCTCCTTTTGCACCTTCCCAGTCAATCTCCATTGGAACTGCTTCTTCATCAGGCAGGGAAGGAACGAAGCTGGACTCCGAGTTTGGGGATGGCTTGATGGATGGCTTTCTCAAATGCTCCAAGGCAATCCCAGCCGGGATGTACTGCCGAGAAGACCCCAACTTGGACATCTCATCAGCTGCTTCATTCTCTGCTCGGTGGATGTGTTGGAACTCGCAACCTTTAAAGAATCCTGTCATGGTTTGGACCAGGAAGCGGTATGACGCCATGTTGGCATCCAGAGCATCCCAAGTGCCAGAAACTTGCTGCACAACCAGATCCGAGTCTCCATAGCATATGATGCGCTACACACCAACTTCCTTTGCTACCTTCAAACCGTGTACCACGGCCTCGTATTCTGCAACATTGTTGGATGCCTTGAAGTGGATTTGCAACACATACTTGAGTTGATCTCGCTTGGGTGACGTAAGCACCACGCCAGCACCAAGGCCTTCCTTCATCTTGGAGCCATCAAAGTGCATCTTCCAGTAGTTGGATACCGGAGTAGGAGGCTCATATTGCACCTCAGCCCAATCCACCAGAAATTCTGCCAGGATGTGAGACTTGATGGCTTCTCTTCTCGCATACGCAGGAGCGTACGCGGCCAGCTCGATTGCCCACTTGGCTACTCTGCCACTTGCTTCCTTGTTTCCCATGATATCCGAGGTGGGAGCTGAGCTCACCACTGTGATGGGGTGTTCTTAGAAGTAGTGCTTCAGCTTCTTGGCGCCCAGATACACGCCGTAAGTCATCTTCTGGTAGTGAGGGTAGTTCTGTTTGGAGCTGGACAGCACCTCACTGAGATAATATACCGGCCTCTGCACACTTTTGCCTTCCTCTTCTCGCTCTACCACGATCACCACGCTTACCACTCGATTGGTAGCCGCAATGTATAGCAGCATTGGCTCCTTGGGTAGCGGACTAGCCAGGATGGGAGCGCTACCCAGCATTGCCTTTAGCTCTTTGAATGCCACATCCGCTTGCGGTGTCCAGACGAACTTGTCGCATTTCTTCATCAATTGATACAAAGGTAGGGCCTTCTCGCCCATTCTGCCCAAGAAACGGCTCAGAGATGCCAAGCAACCAGTGAATTTTTGCACATCCTTCAGAGATCTCGGCAAAGACATGCTCTCAATAGCTTTTATCTTCGAAGGATTGGCCTCAATGCCCCGACTGGATACCAAGAAGCCGAGTAGCTTGCCAGCCGGGACGCCAAATGTGCATTTACTCGGGTTCAGCTTCATCTTATACTTGCGCAAGTTAGCGAAAGTTTCCTCAAGGTCACTAAGCAGAGTATGTGTTTTATTCGTTTTGATGACAATGTCATCTACGTACACCTACACATTTTTGCCGAGTTGGTCATGCAAGCATTTCTGCATGCATCTCTGATAAGTGGCACCCGCATTCCGCAACCCGAAACACATGACTCGATAGCAATAAGCCCCGTACGGGGTAATGAAGGCAGTCTTTATTTGGTCAGCAGGGTTGAGAGCTATCTGGTGAAAACCAGAGTAGGCATATATGAAAGACAACAATTCACAACCAGCAGTGGAATCGATCACCTGATCGATGCGAGGTAGCGGAAAAGGATCCTTGGGGCATGCCTTGTTCAGGTCGGTGTAGTCGACGCACATGCGCCATGCGGTAGCGGCCTTGGGGTCCTCTTTCTTCTTCTCAACCATGACTGGGTTGGCTAGCCAATCCAGATGCAGCACCTCCATGATGAAATTGCTTATCAGCAGCTTGGTGATCTGGTCACCGATGGCCTTCCTTCTCTCATCTCCGAAACGGTGCATAGCCTGCTTCACTGGTTTGGCGTCAGGACGCACATGTAGCGAGTGCTCAACCAACTCCCTCGGGACACCTGGCAGATCCTCATTGGACCAGGCGAACACGTCCCGATTCTCACGGAGGAAGTGGATGAGCTCGCTTTCCTATTTCTCCCCCAACCCAGAGCCAATGATGGCAACTCGGTCGGGAAACTCGGGGTCAACCTGGATCTTCTTTGTCTCCTGAGATGCCTGGAACGCCGTCCCGTGCTGGGAACTCGGCATGCCAGGCGCACCAGCTTGCGCGGATTGCGCCATAGCCACCACCTCGTACATCTTCTTCTTCTCGGCAGCAATCACCATGGACTCCGCCAACTGAGAACCAGCAGAGGCACACTCCATAGACTTCTTGTAATCACCAGAGATGGTAATCTCGCCATTGGGACCAGGGATCTTCATCTTCAGATATGCAGTGTGGGTAGAGGCCATGAACTTGCTCAGAGCGGGCCTGCCGAGTAGGGCATGGTAGGGGCTCTGGTGATCAACCACCTCAAACTGCAGGCTCTCTGTGCGGCAGTTCTCCCTGGTGCCGAATAGCACATCTATCCATACTCGGCCAATCGGATTGCAAGAGACTCCTGGCACAATGCCATGGAAAGTGGTCTTGCTGGGTAGCAGCATGTTCTCGGCCATACCTAGCTTCTCAAGCGTGTCTTTGTACACGATGTTGATGCTGCTGCCGTTGTCGATCAGTACCTTGCTGAACCTCACGTTCTTCTCGGGACCCAAGAAGGTAGGATCCAGCACCAAGGCGTAACTACCCGGATTGGGCATCACCTTAGGATGATCCGCTCTGGACCACGTGATCTCTTGGTTGCACCAGTGCATATAGTGAGGAACAGCAGGGATCACAGCGTTGACCTCCATGGCACGCCTGTGCTGGGATTTCTTGTCAACAGGCTCAGAGGTGAAGATCATGTAGCTCTCGTGGTGCTCCTGGTACCGATTGCGGTCTCCGCCACCATTGTTGCCGTTGTTGTTGTTACCTTGGTTGTTGTTGTTGTTGTTGCCTCTGTTGTTGTTGCGGGTGTAGTTGTTGTTGTTGTTGTTGCGGTAGCCCTCGTTGTTGAAATGGCGGTTGGCTCCTAAAGCCACCTGGTTCACATTCTCTCTTCTCGGGAAAGCTGGAGGCCGAGTAGCGGGTGCGCGAGCAGGCTGTACAGCGGCATTTGCGGCTGGCAGAGGAGGAGGAGGAGGCATGCCCTCATTCTTGATTTCTTTCCACCAACTACACTGCCGAGTAGTGTGGTTGGCAGGTCTTGCGGGATGCCGAGTATGGAAGCTGCATGGGCCATCCTTCATGTCCTTGAAGACAAAGTTTGGCGCCGGACCCGAGTTGCCGCTACCCTGCTGGGAAGCGCTGTATGGCTTCTTGTTGCCTTGGCCCTGATTTTGGTTCTGCCCATACTGGGCTCCAGCAGTTTTTGGCCTCTGGCTACTCCCAGCTCCGGTTGCCACAGCATTCACCTCCTCAGGATCGTACCGGGTATCAATCCGGTCACCTCTGCGCTTGTTGCGGAACTCATTGCGCTTGCTGGTGTTGATGTTGTAGTTCCTTCTCGGCTCAGCAGCATCAAGAAGAGGCTGTGTCGGGTCGCCGAGTGCGTACTGATCCGCAATCTGGATGGTCTCAGCGAGAGTACTCGGCATCTCCCTCTGGAGCCTTTGCCACAACATGCTGCCATGTCTGCAACCCTGCGCAAACCAAGTGATGGCCTGGGCCTCATTCACACCCTCACAGGTGTTCCTCACAGTGCTCCACCGAGTAAGATACTCTCGGTCCGTCTCCTCTTCCCGCTGCCTGCAGGCGGATAGCTGCTGCGGCCTATTCGGCCTCCGGTAGGTGCTGGTGAAGTTGCTGACAAATGCCTCCGCGAAGTCAAGCCAGCAGTTGATGCTGTGCTTGGGCAGGTTGTTGAGCCAAGTTCTTGCCGGTCCCTCGAGCATCTGCGGGATGTACCGCACGGCCCATCTCCGGTTGCCGCCTGCAATGTGCACAGCTGTGACATAGTCATTGAGCCAATCTTCCGGCTTGGTGCTGCCGTCATAGCACTTGGTCCCCCTAGCGAGCTGGAACTGTTTCACGGATGGCTCCGTCATGATGCGGGGGCCAAAGCATTCTGGGCCAGGCGGCCCCTTGCTCTCGAGTTGCGCGGACATGCTGATCCGGTCCAGCTTGTGTCTGGCATCACTAGGCTCCAGCACACGCTCACCCACGCGATCCAGGATGTCATAGCCCGCCAACCCCATAGCCGAGTAGCCATCATCATATCTGTCCACCTGCACGACTGCAGGCTGCTCCACCGGGTTGGCGGCTGGTGCAACCGCACGTGGCTGCTGCCTCTGCCGAGTAGGCTGAGCAACTGGATGCTGAGAAGGGCCTGGGCGCTCTCCATCTCGGGTCTGGCTGTGAGCTTTATGGGCTTGATAGCCTGCTCCTGCAGCGTTGTGTTTTTGACCGGACTGTCGCGCCACAGCGTGCTGTTTTGCGGCGACAGCCGGGTCGTACACCTGCATCTGCCTATCTCTGCCGAAATGCCCACTCTGCTCCTTCTCGCGACTGGGATGCGGTGATGAGGCCTGATCGTTAGATCTAGCCGCATGCGAGTGCACCACCTGAGAAGCTCCAGCACCCGGGTTGGCTTTCCGGAACTCCTCGTTCTGCCTAGCAGCCTCTAGCACTAGCTCATTGAGCCTTTCCTGCTGCCTAACGCACGCGTCGCCAGCGAGATGCGGCAACTCAGCAGCTACAGCCTCAGCAGCTCTAAGGGTTTTGGCGGGGGTGCTGTATCTGGGTCTGGTGGTGGCGGTGTTTTGGCTAGCGGCTTGGCCAGCAGTTTCACCAACTGCTGCCATCTCGGTTCCTAGGTTGCGGCGCGTAGCCCCTGCCTTGGAGGGCCTCCTCACCACGGGCGTGAAGCCGTGAGCCCGGTTGTACTCGTTCTGGTCCAGGTTTAGCTCAAGCCTAACCTTATCCAGCTCCGCCTGCTCGGCGAGCAGCGCCTGGCACTGCTGGTCAAGCTGCGCCCGCATGGTCATAAGCTCGAGCTCGGTGGGAGGTGGCATGCCCATCCGCACGGCGGACGCAGGTATCGTCGGAGTAGTGGAGGGAGGCAGGTTGCAGTCCTTCTCGTAGGGCTTGTGGGTCTTCCCGCCAGCACTCGGGCCAGCGAGGTCCTCGATGACGCCTGCAGCGGCGGCAGCCGCGCCCTTCCCGGCATCAGCAGCAGGGCCGGTCATCATCACCTCCACGCGGTCCGCAGAACGGCTAATTGGCCTCCCGCGTGCAGCGATGACAGCAGGGGGATCTTCGGCGACATGCACCTCCCCGGGGTACTCGCGGTCGATGACGGTGGCGACGTAGACGAGGTGCGCGCCGAAAGAGAGCACCGAGCCGCCCTCCGGCATGGCCCTGCCGCCGAAATCGCCGGCGTTGTCTGTGACGAAGTCGAAGGAGCCGAATCTGTGGACGAGGCCATAGACCACGCGCTCTCCGGTAGCAGAAATCGATCCCGTCCGAACGGAAACTCCAGCCAGCGCCGCTGGTTGCCCCACGGTGGGCGCCAACTGTCGTGGTGGTGTCACGGCAGATGCCATAGGATGGCTAAAGTTGTGGGAACGATGGACGCTGGAGGCGCTCGGGGAGGGATCACGCAGCGAGTAGCCGCGTGAGTATGAAACTGGCACTGCAGACAACAAGATCTACCCAGGTTCAGGGCCCTCGTGTGGAGGTAAAACCCCTACTCCTGCCTTTCTCTCTTTATATTCGTGTCTCACCGAGTAGCCACGGTACAAATGATGCTTATAACCGAGTAGCCACTCTCCTCTCTAGGTGACTATAGCCCTTAGTTGTGTCGTCCCTCGCGCAGGAGGAGGCAGGGCACCTTATATACTGGTGCCCAGCCGGATACAGCCAAGATGTCGACATTGTGTGCACACTGTACACTTCCAGCTTCTCGCTGACAGCTTTGGCTTCCAAGTTTGTCTCCGTGTGTAAAGTCGTTCCGCAGAACCGAGAAACTGATCTGTTATCACTGACACTGTCACGGGGTAGGCCCCCTAACCTGCGACGCCCTGCTGACATCCTGGCGCGGATAAGCACGCGCTCTGCAGATGAACAATGCCCCAGTACGGACCTAGGATACGCGGGATCCTGTGTCAGAACGGCTCCTTTGACTTCTGGCCCGAGTAGGAGACAGCCATCTTTACTCGGACCACTCCCTCTACTCGGAGGAGAATAACTCTCTTGATTCTTCCTCCTGGCCATCAGTGTGTACGGCCGAATAGCAGTCGACCGGGTAGCGAGTACCGGGTAGCCAGCTACTCTGCCAAACGTCTCTTCTGATCTTGCTCTTAGCACTTGCCATTACCCTACTCGGGGGTAACCCCCCGACATCAATCTTGGTTTCTTTCTGAGGGAAAACTTGCTACTGCACTCTTCATACCTTCCTCTTGGGGTCTCCCAACGAATTTGTGTCCACACGCATCACGCCAGCAGCGCCGGCTGCAGGACCTCCCGATTGCCGCCAACCGGCAGCAAGCCTCCCAGAGCCACCTGGCCACATCCAAGACTCCCAGTCTTGCCGGCGCAACAATACCAAGCGGCGACGCGTGCAACCACGACCAACCGGCGACAGGGGCAACCTATGCCGACCTGCAAGCTTCATCGCCAAACCCGCACCCCAAGCACTGGCTCGAGGCGACTACAACGTCAACTCCGGCTACCAGCTGAGACGCCACACCGAACCGCCTGCAGGAGGCAGAAGGTTCAGCGGCAACAACAATCGGCTGCCAGGCAACAATGGCTATCAGCCGGCCACCTCGGCAGGACGCTACTACTAACCGCCTCCCCTAGGAGGTTACCAACCGGCGACTCAACGCGGCCACTTGCCAGACCTTGTTGAGTATCAGCCTGCCCGTGCCGCTTCGCATGCCGGCGCCCGGCAGGCGGAGCCGGCTCCTCGGGTTCCCCTCACAAATGTCCGTGACCGCCTCGGCGCTTTCAGACCGGGAACCGACATCGACGCCTGGCAACGCATCAACACTCTAGAAGGTTCAAGAATCCTCGAGGAGGAGGACATGGCTGGCCACCAGTGCCTCGGGCCACGCATCACGACATAACCTTTCCCAAGGGGATTCCAACTCCCTAGGGACACCCCGAAATACGACGCAACCACAAAGCCGGAAGAGGCTCGTCGACTATGTCACCCGGGTGGGCATAGCCCGTGGAAACCGAAGACTGGCGGTGCGCTACACACCGCTCATGATGAAGGACGCGGCGCGCACCTGGGTGAACAGCCTCCCCGCCGCGAGCATCCACTCCTGGATGGATTTCGAGAAGTTCTTCCTCACCAACTTTGCCAGCACCTACAAGCGGCCCGGCTGCTGCAACACCTAGCTAGGTGCGTCCAACGCAAGGGCGAGAAGGACCACGATTATCTGACGCGGTGGTTGAACTTGCACAACACGTGCGAGGGGGTGAAGGAGTACCAGTCCATCATGTACTTCATCAACGGCTGCCTAGATGGAACGATGCTCAAGCACAAGCTCTTCCGCGCCGAGCCCAAGTCCATGAAGAACCTCATTCTCGTGGCCGACAAGTACGCCAAGGAGGATTCGTTCATGAAGATTCCCATCCGGCTGGACGCAAACGACACGTTAACCACTGGCGATCCGGATAGGATGGACGGAGCTGGCCCTAGCCACCAGACCAGCCGGCCTAATGGCCGTGACGGTCGAGATCTCCCTTACCACGACAACCGGGACACCCGGAAGAGAAGTGGAGCGATGGCGGAGGAACGCTATGACGCGTCGTTAGCCGTAAACGCCGCCGAGGCCGACCATGCGGCCGTAGCTGGCGAGGGTCGATACCCTCACCCGAGACAGGACGACGGCCAATGGGGCGACAGGCCTAAATAAACGCTGGAGGCCATGCTTAGCCAGCCGTGCAAATACCACTCCATCGCCCGCAAGCCAGCCACACACATAACTGCCGAGTGCAGCTGGACCACCCGACTGGCGAAAGGCGAAAGGTGAAGGACTGCCACCTAGGGGAGCTCCACCACCACCCTCGCCACCAGCCGGCGCGCCAAACGCCGCCAACGTCAACAACAACCGCGCAGAGCGGCCCCGTCCGCCTCCGGCTGATGCAGTCGGCGGCGCGCGCGATAACTTACCGTGTAATCACGCGATGTATGTCATCAACGTCATTGAAGACACCGACAAATACAACGAATGCCGCCGGCATGCGGCGGTAAACACGGCCAGGCCAGCGGTCCCACGTCCCATGGACTGGTCGATTACCTACGTAACATGGGGCCTGGCTGACCAGCCGGACGTACTACCCGCCTCGGGAGCATACACGCTCCTACTAGACACCATCATCGTCACCGAGAAGACGGGCTGCACCTACTCCCGGGTGCTCATTGATGGAGGAAGCGGCATCAACACCCTGTACAAAGATACTGCCGACAAGCTCAATATCATTGTCCAATGAGCCATGATATGGTTGCTTCCACCGTACCCATGGTCATTCCGCCGACCATGTTCTCCCCACTTGACGTGAATTTTACTTCCGTGGACATACCGAGGCTTCGCTGTCCTGTATGGTAGCTGGTAGAGTCACGAGCGACCGTACCCGTGCTAGTTAAGTGGAGTTTGACCTTTTGGACATGAATTTTTCTCATTATTCTTAATTCCCGCAAATTATGTATTTGCGGAAATGACTTTTAATGCCTTTGATCATCCTATTTCATCCCATACTTGGCCTCTCCGCCTTGTATGAGATATGTCCTTTGACTTTGCATTCCTTGCGTACATAGACATAAAAATTGCGCTTTGGCACTGTAAAATGCTACAATCCTTACATCCACTCATAAGTTTATTAAGTAAAATTATTATAAGAAATGGACACATCAGTGATCGAAGGTCCCACTTGTAATACACTCTAGTGCCGTTGGAAGCCCTAGGTATCTTTCACTAAACACCTCCAAAGGAATACCTAACCAGGCTAACCTGGTCTTCAAGAGTTGACGATTCTGAGGAAGATTCACGCATAATAAATTGAGTTTTTCTGGTGATTCACGTGCTGACCAGAACAATCCTCATAGATTTGCAACACATAATTTTGAAGGGTTCGTTGCATAGAAAACAAAAAATTTCCTACGCGAGAGACCCCCAAAAGGCCAAGATCTAATCTAGGAGATGAAAGCAACGTGCATAGAGAGAGTCTTAAGAAAAACATATCCTCGAAAACACAAAGCATTACAAGATCAAATCTCGTTGTTGGTGTAGTCATACTCACACCGATCCCAAGATCGAGAAGATGTGCACCGCAATCCGACGTTGCCTCCATGATTGGTCACACGTACGGTTGATGACGATCTCCGTTCTGTCGATCCAGCGGGGCAGCGGAAGTAGAGGATCCCTCGGAACTCCAGCGGCACGACGACATGGTGATGGTGAAGAATCCCACGGTCAGGGCTTCGCCAAGCCGGAGACCATGGAATGGAGCAGGGGGTGGAGAGAAAGGGAGGTGGGCAAGTGTGTGTGAGAGAGGGAGCTCATGCCCTCTATTTATAGGAGAGGGGGGAGGCAGCCCAAGGGGGTGCGGCCAGCCCATGGAGGTGCCACCACCTCTTTCCTTATCATGTGAGTGGACTCTCCACTCACACCCACTCATTTTACCTTAAAACTCCACTTAGAAAATCCAAAGGTTTTTCTTTAATAAATAAATAAAATATTTTTATTTTTTTATTTCAGCATTTGTTAATTCTATTATTAAACATTTGCATATAGCACCTCGAATCATTTGTTAATTATATTAACAACCATTCGATGAAAAACCCCTTGAACTACTTCAATTTTCCCCGAAACAATTTCTGTGCTGCTCATAACATTCGTCGATATTCCGTATCCTCTCAAATGCGTCATCGAACCTTAAGTGTGTCACCCTAGGGTTCGCGAATAAGATAGACATGATCGAGACCCTCTCCGATCAATAATCAACAGCGGGATCTGGAGATCCGTGATGAGTCCTATATATTCAACGATGACTCTCGTGATCGTGTGAACCATCGACGTCGTGAACTATTCCCTTTGTCTCGCGATATTTTACTTGTGCGAGATTCGATCATTGGTATCAACCATACCTTGTTCAATCTCGTTACCTGACAAGTACTCTTTTCTCGTTTCTGTGATATGACATCCTTGTGATCATATCACGTGCTTGCATGCGGTGTCGATGTGATATCACCGAGAGGGCCCAGAGTATATCTCTCCGTCATTTTGGATGAAAAAATCCCACTCTTGATCCATGATCCTCAACTAATACTTTCCGAATACCTAAAGGCACCTTTATAGTCACCATGTTATGGTGTGACGTTTGATGACATCAAAGCACCCTTCCGGTACCAGTGATTGGCATGATCTCATTGTCTCAGGAATAAGTTACTTCTTATGTAAGATACAACAATATAAACTAAATGACTTGATTGTATTATCTTGATATTGGGTCTATGTTCATCACATCATTCTACCAATGGCATGACCCCGTTATTAACAACATCCAATGTTCATGATCGGGAAACCTTGATCATCTATTAATCAACGAGCTAGTTAAAAGAGAGGCTTTACTAGGAACAATTGTTTGTTTATTAAACACACATATATCAACGTTTCCAGTTAATAAAATTCTAGCATGAGAAATAAACATTTATCATAAACAAGGAATAAGATAATAACCACTTTATTATTGCCTGCTGGACATATTCCCTTCAGTCTCCCACTTGCACTAGAGTCAATAATCTAGTCTGTAAGCACTTAACACATATGGCGTTCTAGTGTTATTACCATGCTTCGCATGTGGTAAACATCATCAAAAAGATCTGAACTGTTCAGGTCCTATTGTATTTGCATGTTCTTTGTGCCTACACGCATCACTCATTCTCTAATGAGATGGCTTTGTATATATTTGGTCAACCGGTGAAACCTTAATTCCTCAGCTTAAACCAATGTTACTAACATTGTGAAAATGTAGCTTTATAGTGTCAGCATTCTTGGAAATTCACCAAGTTCAATAAAGAACTCTTTGACACAAAATACTCTTATTATTTGTTGTTAACACAACGATATACTTAGCCTTTGTAGTATCCGTCACGATACTTTAATTTTGAAATTCTTTCAAATCCAGCATGGAACTTTCTTCCAGCCTATTGTGCTACCCTTCATCACATATTTTAATTGAGATAAAATTATTTGAATATATGACAAGACTATTAGTGTAACATATTAAAACAAATAGTTTGTCATTACTATATAGGAAAATATATCCTTAGCATTTCTAAAATGGCATAAGGATCTCTCCCACTGTTGTCTAATCATCATATGAATTATCCTGCTATAACATTTTATAGCATAGGACTCATCTGCTTGTGTACATAGCATGGAACATGTAACTTAGAAATCTCAATTTCATTATGCTCATAATGTGTCAAAACACTTGAATATTGCTCAATTGTTTTCCATGTGGCAAGAACTCCTTCTTGTCATTTCGATATTGACTTACTTCAATGTTTCATCTATGTAATTTGGCTCAACCATATTAGGCACTTCAATCCATCTCTTATGGATATTGATGCCCAATATCTTCTAAGCCTTTCATCAATATGATAATCTTAACCGTGTTAATTTAAAATACATATATTCCAGTCAACCATATGTCATCTACATAAAGCATTGGAAATATGTCATAGCGCTCCCACTTAATTTCTTGTAACTTTACAAGCATCTTTATCGTTCATGATGGAATCAAACTCTTTTGATAACTTCATTAAGGTAAAGATTCCAACTTCGTTATGCTCACTTCAACCATTGAAGTTTGCATACCATTCCAACAACCTTTTGAATTCTACAAAACTCTCAGACTGTGTCAAGTACACATCCTCGATCAAACTTCCTCGAGAGGAGAGTCGGTTTTGTTATTCAACTGCCATGGCATAATATGTAACTTTTGCTAGAACTATTCACAAAGACTAAAGCATCACTACGGAAGATCAAAATCTTGTAGTAGTCAAACCATATCTTATATGGTGTCAATTTCAAAGGATCATGATGGTGCTCATTTCAGTGTAAAAGCGGTTGTCACTAATGTATAAACTACAAAATTATAATGGTATTTTTATTTATCTTACCATGTGAAAACAAGGTTTGATTTTGTCTCTCGAACACTCCAAACTAATGTGGGGTTATTTGAGTAATATAAGTTGTAGAACAATTCAGCAACTTCTTAGATGTTTTGCTAAACTTGTAACTCAAACTTTATCCTTTATGATCCAGTCATAAATACTTGATTATCTTGTTACATTGATTTTTTACTTCATATTAACAACCATTTGAACCAATTCAAAATGTCAAACTCCGTTCTCTTTAAATAGATATACTCACATATCTACTCAAATCATCGACAGAATTTTATGAAGTAAAATTTAATCCACTACACATGACTACACATAATGGACTATATATATCAATATATACAATCTCCATTAAATTAGTCGTCCATTCTACTTTGGCCTATGAACGGAAATCTAGTCATCTTTTGGAAGAGGTCTCACAAGCGTCAATTTATTCAAAACAAAATGACTCCGGAAGTCCATCAATATGGAGTTCCTTCATGTTTTACTTTCCGATATGAACTAAAATGTTGGTGTCACAATTTAAGTGAAACTCTTTTACGTCTTGCAACATTTAGCATTTAGTCTTATAGATGTTTACTTTACCAACATGATTTATATTAACATATCCATCAGTTATGGAATATGGTCATAGTTTGAACAATCTCATTTGTTCTCACAAAAGACCAGAACAAAATGACAACTTATTAAGTTCTTAAAATAAATCTTAAATGTTTGGTTCGATACGACAATGAACACAATAACATTTTATTTCTGTTCTTGTCATAATCGATTCCACATCTATTACTAGTTCCTTTTAGGCCCTTGTATTTCTTGTATTGTGTTGCTTTGTATGACAACTCATATAAACCAATATGGTATCAAAATACCCAAAAAATACTTTGTTAACTAGTAATACATCTATAACTTGTATATCAAGCATATACACCTGAGCTGGACTTTTCCAGTTATCTTCTCTTCTGCCATATATCTTTTGTAATTCTATTCTCAATATTCCCTTTCCTTTAGAAGAAGAATCATTCAACATCAAAAAATGCTAGTCGTACTAGCACATTTTCCTTGGCGTGTTAGTCATATACTATCACCCATTGAGTCATACTTTAAGTTTAATTGTTCTACTAATATCACCATATTAATAGTATTCTTCCAGATTCCACTCTTAGAAATCTCCAAGCAAGGTAAACGATTTTTATCGATACTTTTAATCCATCCCATCATAACAATTTTATGATTAAGCTACTATAGCTCGAAGGAAGGAATTTAGAGGATAATGTTTAGCGCCCAATTTCTTGGAATATTCAAACGCCTAGAGTCTTCAATCATTGCATATATTCAAATAGTATAAGAATACATTGTCACGCTAAATTATACTCAGTCATGTTGCTACAAATAAGTTTCTAGATATCAATATATCTTTCACTTGATTGTTTCTGAAAAATAATTATTTTCAGTTCCTAAATCACCTTGATCAACAAAACATTCTTTTGAAGATAAAGTAATATGGAAGCAACCATGACTCTGGATTCTAAGTAGGAATTATTTGGTCTCTAGATCAATCAATCATTAATCATATAGAGCTAGGTAGGAAATACCAAAAATCTACAATAGGACTCAATTTTAAATTTCACTAATACGGTACCAATCTTAAATGGTTTTTACCAGATCATAACAGTTATATCTCAATTAACAATCTAAGTGTAAGGTAGTTTGTGGATGCCAATGAATACTACAATTTGTGCAAATTCACTTTGATTGGTTGTTCATGATAAATAAGTTCAAGTTAATACAAAATTATTCCATGAACTCCCACTCAAAAACAACATCCCTCTTAGTCGTCTTTAGTGATTGCACGAACCAAATTCACTACACCAAAACCGATCATCACATGAGATGATGTAGCTTCAAAGGCGAACATCAACATGTTCATCATATCATCCATATGACTCATGCTTTACCTTTCGGTTACGTGTTCCGAGGCCATGTCTGTACATGCTAGGCTCGCCAAGTAGAACCGTAGTATTGCGTGTGTTTCAAGGCCATGTCTGTACATGCTAGGCTTGAAAACACCCGTTGTATCACACCCGATCATCACATGGTGTCTCGAAACGACGAACTTTCTTAACGGTGCATACTTAAGGAAGAACACACTATTATCTTGATATTAAGCGAGAGGGATCATCTTATAATGCTACCGTCGCGATCTAAGCAAAATAAGATGCATAAAAGGATTAACATCACATGCATGGATAATGTGATATGATATGGTCCTTCTTACACTTGATCTCCATCTTGTGCATCATGGTATGATCTCCATCATTCCACCGGTGTGGAACCAAGGTCCGTGGCACCTCCATCTTGATTGTCCATTAGAACATATCACATGGATATGATATACAACACACAGACCATAAAAATAAGACAACCATATGGCTCCTGCCGGTACGTCAATAATTTACAAAAGATATCATCTCATACATAACGTTTGTAACATTGACCATATCACATCACATGCCCTGCAAAAACAAGTTAGACGCCTCTAATTTTTTTTTGCATATTTTACGTGGCTTGGGATTACGAGGATAGAACCGTTCATACCTACGTACAAGAGCCACAACGTTGATAAAATGTATTTTTTTAACAACCCTTTGCAGATTAGATCTTAATTATAGTAGGAGAAACGGACACCCCCTCAGCCACAAGTGAGACAATTCTCGCGTATATAGTACACGTAAACTTAGTCTAGGGCAGCTTCATCCTACTATGCCACTAAGATCATAAAATACTCAAGGAGGCAAAAAACATGATCATTAACGCCCACATATTCCTATGTGTTCTACCCGTACAAATCATCTACGCATAGATCCGGCTCTGATACCACTGAAGGGTTCGTTGCATAGAAAACAAAAAAATTCCTACGCGAGAGACACCCGAAAGGCCAAGATCTAATCTAGGAGATCAAAGTAACGGACATAGAGAGAGTCTTAAGAAAAACATACCCTCAAAGACACAAAGCGTTACGAGATCAAATCTTGTTGTTGGCGTAGTCGTACTCACACCGATCCCGAGAGCGAGAAGATGTGCACCGCAATCCAGCGGTGCCTCCGTGATCGGTGACACGTACGGTTGATGACGACCTCCATTCCCTCGATCCAGCGGGGTAGCGGAAGTAGAGGATCTCTCGGAACTCCAGCAGCACGACGGCGTGGTGGTGGTGAAGAATCCCACGGTCAGGGCTTCGCCAAGCCGGAGACCATGGAATGGAGCAGCGGGTGGAAAGAAAGGGAGGTGGGAAAGTGTGTGTGAGAGAGGGAGCTCATGCCCTATATTTATAGGAGAGGGGGAGGAAGCCCAAGGGGGGGTGCGGCCAACCCATGGAGGTGCCCCCACCTCTTCCCTCATCATGTGAGTGGACTCTCCACTCACACCCACTCATTTTCCCTGAAAACTCCACTTAGAAAACCCAAAGGTTTTTCTTTAATAAATAAATAAATAAATTTATTTCTTTATTTTAGAATTTGTTAATTATATTAACAAAAATTTGCATATATCACCTCGAATCATTTTTTAATTCTATTAACAACCATTCGATGAAAAACCCTTGAACTATTTCAATTTTCCCCGAAACAATTTTGGTGCTGCTCATAACATTCTTCGATATTCCATATCCTCTCAAATGCGTCATAGAACCTTAGTGTGTCACCCTACGGTTTGCGAATAAGATAGACATGATCGAGACTCCTCTCCGATCAATAATCAATAGCGGGATCTGGAGATCCGTGATGACTCCTATATATTCAACGATGACTCTCATGATCGTGCGAACCATCAACGTCGTGAACTATTCCCTTTGTCTCGCGATATTTTACTTGTCCGAGATTCGATCATTGGTATCAATTATACCTTGTTCAATCTCGTTACCGACAAGTACTCTTTTCTCGTTTCCGTGATATGACATCCCTGTGATCATATCACGTGCTTGCAAGCGGTGTTGATGTGATATCACCGAGAGGGCCCAGCGTATATCTATCCGTCATTTTGAATGGACAAATCTCACTCTTGATCCATGATCCTCAACTAATACTTTTCGAATACCTAACGACACCTTTATAGTCACCCTCTTACGGTGTGACGTTTGATGACATCAAAGCACCCTTCCTGTACCAGTGATTGGCATGATCTCATGGTCTAAGGAATAAGTTACTTCGTATGCAAGATATAAGAATATACATTAAATGACTTGATCGTATTGTTATCTTGATATTGGGTCTATGTTCATCACATCATTCTACCAATGACATGACCCCGTTATTAACAACATCCAATGTTCATGATCAGGAAACCTTAATCATCTATTAATCAACGAGCTAGTTAAAAGAGAGGCTTTACTAGGAACCATTGTTTATTTATTAAACACACATGTATCAACGTTTCCGGTTAATAAAATTCTAGCATGAGAAATAAACATTTATCATAAACAAGGAATAAGATAATAACCACTTTATTATTGCCTCTCGGGCATATTCCCTTCACATTTAGTCTATGAGTACTTTGCATATTTGCCTTCAGGGAAATCGAACTGTCATCAGCAAACAGCAAATGATTCACCCACGGAGATCTCACACTCACTCTTATTCCTCTGTCCACATGATCAGTGGCGGACCGGGAGTCTAAAACCAGTGGGGTCATACACTAATTATATATAGATTTTACTTAGATTTTTAATTTTTATAGAAGTTT
The DNA here is from genome assembly GCA_028641055.1 of Alopecurus myosuroides. Taxonomy (NCBI): domain Eukaryota; kingdom Viridiplantae; phylum Streptophyta; class Magnoliopsida; order Poales; family Poaceae; genus Alopecurus; species Alopecurus myosuroides. Next base: position 299,005,686 of record CM054057.1, on the reverse strand, counting down.
TGTTGAAAAGCTGTGGGGTCGGCTTATCCAACTTGGATCCGCCACTGCACATGAGCTCCCTCATAAAAATTTAGGAGGGTTATAAAACCCTCACCACACAGCAAGAATAGATATGGTTACATGGGATCACCTTGCCACAGCCCCCCCCCCCCCCCGAAGGTGCAAAATATGGTAGTAGTTCCCCATTCACACGTATCGCGAACTTGACCGAAGTGATCCACTTCTGAATTAGCTGGACAAATTTCAAACTAAAACCCAACTCCAACATGATCGCTTGTAGATAGTGGCACTCAACCCTCGGAGACGGATCACGATCACGCACGACACTCGGCAGGGGCGCAATAGTTGGCGGTGACGTGACCCCCAGGGAGCCAACAATAAGGGTTGAGCCGAACAAAAACCGGTGGCAAGCGGGCATTGGGACGGACAACACGGCAAAGGCGCGGTTGGACGGCTACACGGTGGGAGATCTCAACTTACTATCGAGTTTTTTGCATCAAAATTTTTATCGTTTAGATTTTGCCTGACATCGATTTTTTTCATCTTCCGTCTCTGGTTGCCACGGTGTTTACCAGATGGAGTGTCTGGAGCGCGCGGAGGCGCTCGTGGATCGCAGTGCATGCCGGAGAAGACCGAGAGGCCGTGCTGCGGAGCTACTGCGTGGCCAGGGGTGCCCTTAGAAACATATGGTCATTTACACCTTCATCGCCACTAGCCACCCGTCGATTGATCAATGTACCATATGGACGCGAAGAAAAAAATCTGCTAGCATGCACGCATGATGTACTTAGCTCGCTATAAGTGCTGTGCCAATGGAGGTTTCTTAGCATTGTATTCTAGGCAAATTGTTTATGTGGCATAGGTATTAATGAAGAGAGAGAGAGAGTGAGGTTGTATCTTAATTGTTTAGAGCATGGTTGCAGCTGGCTACTAACTTACAGTCCGCTCCTCATCTCTCTCCTCCACATAAGTAAAGGTATATTATTTAAATCCTTATAGGCTGCTTATGTCAGCTTATTGTACTTGCCCTTAGGCTGGCCACAGTGGGAGTAACTTCAGCAGTAACATAGGTGCCACCTAAGTAAAAATAGTGATGTGGCAGCTAATTAATGAGGAGAGAGGCAAATGGAGTAACTTAACTAGTTACCATCACATCACAGTTTCCAACACAGGATGAGTGTATAAGCTAATTAATGAGTCCATGCATGTTACTACTTTGAAGTTACTTTGCATTGTGATGGTAGTAACATAGTCTAGATAACGTGTATGTTACTAGTCTAAGTTACCCCCCATTGTGACTAGCCTTAGAGCATGGTTAATAATACAGCCAGCTGCTGGCTATAAGCCATTGTCATGTCACATATAGCTAGCTTATAGTCAACATGTACAATAATTGGCTATATAAATGAACTACTTTATCAATATATGGCCCACATGACACTCTTACATAGTGCCTAGGAGCACGTGTTGCAGCTGGCTACTAACTAGTAGCCCGCTTTGCTTCTCTCTCCTCATCTCTCTCCTCCACATAAGCAAAAGTATATTATTTAAATCCTTATAGCCTGCTTATGTCACCTTATTGTACTTGCTCTTAGCAAGATACAATCTTTGCACGCGGCCATAGGCAAAAATAGCTTCTAGCCCAATCACATGCATGCATATAACCAAGATCATTAATTTAGATACTACACATAAGAAACAATGCATTGACATAGTTGTCTCTTAAATATTTATTACCTCTATAATCACGTGCTTAGAAATAGCGTATTGACGCGTGCCTAATTCAAAAGCGCTATAGGGCCAATTCGATAATAAGTTTGATGTCATTGTTCAATTGTTATGTACGGAGTACTATACGTTTTGTTCTAAGAAAATTGTTCTGTACAATTTTTCGTGGACATAAAAGGATTTTATTCCACGAAAAATTGCGTTTTGAGGACATGGTGCAATAATTCGCACACCAAAAAAACAAGAGAACTATAGCGACCAAAAAACAAGAGAACTAGCGAATTCCATCGCGAATCCGAATCGCTCCCGAATCCCGATCCCCTTTCTCTGAAACTGCTCTGCGCCTCCGATCCCGGCCACCTCCTATTGCCAGCGCTTCAGCGGCTCGATTCCTCCTGGCTCCCCTCTCTCTATTCCTCCGCTGCCGCCGCCTCCTCGCCTTCTTGCTCCCGTGCGCGATTGCCAGCAGCAGGCTGCCAGGCTCAGCGGTGCGCCCCCTCGGCTACTCGGCTGTGCTCCATCGACGGTCTTGGATAGTCTCGGGGTTTGCTGGTGACTGCCGGACATAACGCCGGCCTCAGATCTTTGATCCAATCCGTCCAAGCAGCAGACTGGCGGCGGCTTCAGTTCCGAGATCACGCAGTTCCGCTTGAACCTGGGCTCGCGCGGCCTCATTTTCCTCGCACCCTGGCCTTCCTGCCTCGGCCTGCAGCACCCGGCCAGCCATCCCTCCGTCGTCGAGGCCCCAAGGTTTGTGGATTTCGTTCCATGCCTCCGTCGTCGCTAGTACTGTAACTAGCGAGCGTTCAGTTCAGCTAGGGTTTTTATCACTCGGTACGAGGATAGAGAGAGAGAGACTTTTTTTTTCAGAATATGCATCCATCTATCAATGAAAACGTTCAGCAACTCAACACAGGTGACTGTGTGGAGTAAACTTGCAAATGCCTATGCAGGTTGCAACGATTTTCTTGAAATGTCAAGTGGATGTTTCATGGTTCATGCCGACAAATTCACCAAAATGCAATGTCGAGACCTGTCTCTAGGATCGATGATTAGTAGCGCTTCCATGGATCTACTTTTAGCTCTGTGTATAGATGGGATTATTCGTGCTTACTTATTTTTACTAAGGTGTATCTTAATTATAGCAACCTTCTGAAACTGTGTCTTCAATCCTCTCCCCTGACCCCTTTTGAACCAGCAGGAGCAAAGTGAACACACCTGGTGTGAAGATACAATTTGCCATGGCGCCAATTGGGCTAAAGAAAGCAAATAAGTGGATTCGAGACGTTGAAAGGACGATGGAGGATGGTCGCTTGAATGACAGGGAGATCATTCTATATGCAACCCAAAAACTGTCCAAAACAGCTTCAGTATGGTGGAGCACATACAAGGCCGCACACGGAGAACCGGCCACCTGGCAAGAATTCAAGCACGTTTTCCTGCAGTCCTACATTGTTATCCAGCCAAATAAAACCAATCAGACACCTGAAAAAAAGAAGCCTTTCTGCTGGCAAGTAGAACGATGCTGCAGAGAACAGTGTCCCTGCCAGACAAAGAAGAAGCATAGGCAGGCCTGCACACGGTGTGGAAAGGTAGGACATGTTGCCCGAGGACAAGAGGAGAAATGTTCAAGTTGTGATGTGAGCCATGCTGTTGGAGAGTGCACCATGCATGCAATCACCTGTTTTCTCTGCGAAGGATCGGACCATGTACCGGCTAAATGCCCTTTGTACCGGGCCGTGACTGCCGCAACCCAACTTAGTAGAGCCAACCTACTAGCTGCATTAGTGGAGGACCAAGAAGGAGAAGCCAAGACACCTGCGGACAAGAAGGCTAAAGCAAGCACCAAGAGGGACTCAGGGAATGCCCTTAATATTCCCAAGAAGATAAAATTGTCTCCAAATGATGCCGAAGCTAGGCATGCAGCGACAGTAGACTCGGTAATGAAGAATGCAACTTGCAGGTACTGCAAGGAGATGGGGCATTTTGCCGCAAGATGCCCATGTATGGGACGTTCAGCCTAGACATACAGCAATGATGTGAAGCAAGCTTTAGGAAACTACCAAATCCCTGGGCGTCATCGCCAGTGTCATAAATGGTAGACAGAAACAGTATGCATTGCCTTTGGAATAAAACTTGAAGCTGATGTAAATAGGTGTAGAAGTCAATAAACTTTGCTTGTAAATTGCATGCTCTTGCTCTGTCAAGGTTAGAATTACCTTTTGTTATATTGTTATAATAATGGTAAATTCTGGAATTACATCATCTTCAGTGTTATGTTCATAAACGTTCAGCACATGCATATAAATTTCGACCAAAGATCAATAAACCTACATATATTTTTGCATAGAACTTTTGCTAGGCTTTCTTTCTATCCCATAATTATTATTGATCTTTCTGCTTATAACATACATATTTTGCCGCTGGCCCAAAATCAGCTATAGTTGCCTTGATTGAATTTCTGATTGCTGTCGTAAGTTATAGTTGCAGTACATTCTTACTTTGTTGGTGTTCAAATGGGTAGGCCGTAGGCCCTGCAGTTGGCATATACAGGTTTGTTCTTATCTTGATGATATCACTGTGTTTCTTGAGATCTCCTTCAGAAGAGAATTCCATCTATGTTTGTTCTGTTGTCTTTCCTGTCTTTATTTCCATATGATGTCCGTTTGTTCCACTGGTTTTTGCGATTAATAAATATTATTTGTTCAACAATTCGTTGGTTCTACAGAAAACAAGCCTTCTTAATACATGTACTGCTTTTTCTGTTTTTGTTTTTGTAGGACAGAAGCTCGAAATCCTCCCCACTTTTAGTTTGCATTTCATTTATACTACGGAGTACTATTCACCCCGTCAACTACAGAATGTCATGCATGGAGAAATTAATTATATCTACAAAGCACATAACTTTTGAAAACAAGGCAATCTGATCTTCTAAATTATTGTGTGAATTCAGTCACTGTACTAGATTGTACCAATGTTGATTATTGAGCCCACGATGCAATATCTTTTGGATATTTTGTTACTGGAGCTGGGGAATCCTGCATAACGTACATTCATTCGAAGTATTTCATTAGAATTCTGGCTCCCCTGTTTCTCCAGACACTCGAACATTGTGAATTGTGGTGGTTTTTATCTGACGGCTTACCTTGTTTCTTCAACAACCTTAATTATCTTCTTCTTTTTACGGTACAATTTGCAGCTACAAGTCTAATGAGTTCTGATGTTCTACACTGGTTGCTAAGTTAATTTTGATCAAGCAAAATGAAAGGGGAGAAAAATATTTTGTGTACGTGCGATGTGCCGACGGTAGACGGCGCGCAGTGTTAATTGCGAAGCATCTACAGTCCACAAATCCACCTGTTGGAGCATGGATTTTTTTCTTTTTTTGAGATCAAACATGCTGCACTTATATTAATAACCGGCACCCTCAGATGCTACCAGATTCAAAGCGTACCCAGGAGGCACACCTATCCAAGTCTTACAAAGTTTATTTTCACAGCCATCTTTTGCTAATCGATGAGCTACCTCACTCCCTGTTCGGCGTATGTGCCTGATCACATGCTTGTCGAAGGTCCCGAATGTTGTTTTGATGTCTTCAACCAGAGGTCCATGGATTGACCTGTCCCGCTCCATATTTCTCAACTTTGAAACCGCACTCAAACTGTCTGATTCCAGTACCAGCTGTGCTACTCCCATGATGTCCCATCTCACTCCCATCTCAATAGCCAGTTGCACACCTCGACGGCAGGCTAAGAGTTCAGCATGTTCCGGGTCAATGATCGAAGGGAAAAAATGGCATGTTCCTGCCTGGAACTCACCATGGTGATTGCGAAGCACCGCACCACCTTCATCGTGACCAGAATTCTGCTTATAGGCACCGTCAGTATTGATCTTCTGCCATCCCTCCTCAGGGGGACACCAGTGTTCCACTTCCACTTGTGAGGAAATTTGGGATGTTGGGGTAGCCTTAACCTGCCTCCACTCTCCAGAAGGAAGATTACCCGATTAGCTGTATTTTTTGGGTCCTCGATGGAGGTGGCCTCACGCACATCATTGCAAGCTTGCCACAGCCGGTAGATAGTCATCAGACACAAAGCCAGGTCCTTATCACGTTGGAGCATGAATTTTGGTAGGAGGGAAAGGTGTAGTGAGTGTCTCGTGAGTCACTCGTCCGTCTCACGTGGTCAGGCTGCAAATGAGTAAATATATAGAGTGATAGTTTAAGTTCTGCTGTGTCCGTCTTACGAAACAAGCGGCAGCTTTGTCCGAATCGGGGTAAAGGCGGGTGAGTGTAAAGATCTCGAGCCATTTTCAAGCCATATGGAACAAGACAAGATGCAACTTAGGTGCATCACCACGAGAAAGAACTTGAGAAACTGATAAGGATCAAGTAGATGACCAGTAGGTTTTTGGCCTAATCTTTCACATCGATTCAGTAAAAAGAGCACTTTTTTGCGAAAAGGACCCTGGCATTAAGAGAAACACAAAATAGTACAAAGCACCTCAACATAAACAAAAATTACAATGAAAATCCTTGAGATGCCCTTCATCTTCAACCTCCAAACCGTGTCGACGGCGGTGGCGGCTGCCGCTCCTCCTTGAGTCTGCCTGATGTTGTTCAGTGCGAACGGGAAGTCGCCGAACGGGTAAAGAAAACCACATCCATCCTGGAGATGAATAAGAAGGAAAAACGCCGATGAAGCTCCTTGACGATCTGGAGATCCCTACATCCAGAAAAAGTCCTCGCGAACCACTCCCACAAGCTTCTCGACGTCGCTGCCGAGATGAGGCTGAGCGGCATCCCACCAAATCTTAACCCTAAAACAAGGAAAACAGAGCCCTCCCGCCGACGGGGGCCGAGATCCACACTGCCTCTATGGCCCGAAGGCCACAAAAGTAAGGCAGATCGGCGGCGACACCGATGGGAGGCGAAGAAACCATAATAACCTAGGTCTGCCTCTCGTGGCGAAGGGGTAGCACGGGAGACTAAGAGCACTTAGCATGATAAATATCAAGTCGTGCAATCCCAAAATAGTCCAACGTTGAGCAGAAACTCTACTCCACGAATGAAAAACTAATAAGATCTCAGGATTAGCAAGCAGAACAAGGATGATATGGCTTCCTCATCGAGAACCTCTTCTCAATACTCTATTCAATCTCAAAATCAAGCCGCTCCCATAGAATGGCAGCTGCCAAAACCCTTCATAGGGCACAGAAAAACCTAACTTGACTGGACAAACCCCAAACCACCCTAGCAAAACTGTTCGAACCAAATTATGGTTTGGACCCAAACATAAATAAAACGATGGATCACAACATGGCATGTAACTGAAGTGATTCGGCCTCAATCCCTAAATCTATAGAAAATAGAGGTCAAGCGTGCCTTGGGCTCGCCCGCATTGCGTGTTAATATATGGGGCAAAGCCACCGTATTATACAAGGTACATATTACAACTTGACATACAAGTTTATTTTATAACATACCAAACTTGTTTATACCTGTTAGTACTACAACCTTCTAGAACCTATTGTTTTACACTCTCCCTCAATCACAACTTTAGCTAAGCTGAGATTGCGTCTAAAAGCTTCCAACTGCCGAACTCATAAGGGTTTAGTAAAACCGTCAACTACTTGATCTCCTGTTGGTATAAATCTAATGTTCAATAATTTATTAGCAACTCGCTCTCGAACAAAATGATAGTCTACCTCAATATGCTTTGTCCTAGCATGAAAAACTGTATTTGCTGATAAATATGTAGCACCAAAATTGTCATACCAAAGTTTTGCTAGCTTAGGATGATCTATACCAAGTTCAGTTAACAATGTATGTACCCGATTATTTCTGCTATAGCATTTGCCAATGATTGGTACTCTGCTTCAGTACTAGACCTTGACACTGTAGGTTGTTTGTGTGCACTCCATGCTATGAGATTGCATCCAAAAAACAACATACCCACCACTAGATCACCTATCATCTGGACATCCATCCCAATCTGCGTCAGAGAATGCACTAACTATTGTGGAGTCATATTTCACAAGTTTCAAACCATGAGACAGAGTGTACTTTAAACATCGAAGAATCCTCTTAACAACTGTCCAATGGAAAGTTGTGGGTGCATGCAAGAACTGACCTTGTTAGTGTCACATACTTGAGTGCACCAACTATACTTCTATATCGAGTAGCATCACCGTCACTTAGAGGTTCTCCTTCTGAAATAGACAATTCTTCGGATGTAGAAAGCGGAGTGGTAACATGTTTACATTCTCCCATGCCGACACGCTGTAGCACATCCGAAATATACTTTTGTTGAGACAAGGAAATACCATTGGGAGTTGTTTTAATTTCAATACCAAGAAAATAATGAAGAGAACCAAAATCCTTGAGTGCAAAATCCATGCGCAAATTTGATAGAATCGCATCCACAACTTTCATTGAAGAACTAGTGACAATAATGTCATCCACATATATAAGCATAACAATTATAACTCCATGTTTATGATAGTAAAAAAAATGAAGTAACATCTTGAGAAGAAGCAAAACCAATTGCATGTAATTTAGAGGAAACTGAGAGTACCATGCACGTGGAGCTTGTTTGAAACCATATAATGCCTTATCAAGTTTGCAAACATATCCAGGAGCAACTGAAATTTCATACCCATGAGGTTGTCGCATATACACTTCTTCTTCCAGAACGCCTTGAAGAAACACATTCTTCACATCTAACTGATGCATGTCCCAATTTCGTGACACAACTGTGGACAAGACAATGCGAATAGTTGCAGATTTCATCACAACACTAAATGTATCATCATAATCAATGTCATGCCTCTGTTCGAAACCTTTGGCCACTAGCAGAGCTTTGTATCTATCAATGGTTCCATCAGATTTCCTTTTGATCTTATAGAACCACTTGGGATATAATGTTACTGCAAGTTGGACGAGGGACCAAATGCCAGGTTTGATTATGCATTAGCGTCGAGAACTCCTCATCTATAGCCGCCTTCCATTTTTCATGGCCAATCGCCTCTTCAAGACAATCTGGTTCACCTATAAAGCAAAAATTGTTGGATGTATGCCCAAGAGACAATAAAATACATCAGTTTCATGATTAATGTATTATGTTTTGATGCTATAACTGCTATGGTCACTGAATATGGGATTCATAGGAAAACCCATACGCATGTGTAGAAACATAAATACACCGTTATGACCCTTTTTCATGTCTCACTTACAAACTTGTTAATATTAGATGACCATATTTTCCTAGTCATGGACATTTATTATGTCAATACTAAAGGGGGCACAATGTTGTTTCAACATTGTGGCTGGGAAGACCCAAATTAGTTGAGATACTAAAAGATTAATTTTGCTAAATAGTATCATCATAGAATGATCGTTTTGTTCGCTTCCTTAGACCATAAGAATATTCAATGATGTCTATCGTAAGAATCTTTTTGGTATAGTCAAGTATCACACCGTAAAGTAAGAAGGTGAAGACATAACATAAAATTAAAAGAAAGGCCCTTCGTAGAGGGAAGCATGGATTACTCATGTGCTAGAGCTTTTTTATTTAATAAAAAAGAGACATTGAGAATATAATTTTGAGATAGGTGTATGTCTATGTCAATGAATGGTAATGAAAAACTTGTCATAACCCATGTCAAGCAAAGTGTTTAGACTTTTTAGAGAGGTTTCCATTAGCACTTTTTCCTTATGGTTGGCACTTCTTCCACCTTGTCTTACTCAAACAATGGCTAGCCGTATTCACGGGTACCCACCAACAATCATCAATCCATGGGGAAGTGCCTTTTTTATTATATTATATTATTTGTCACCAGCTCTCGGCAAATTTAGATGAGCACAGATTCCATACTCATCGGGTGAAATAAGGGAGAAGAACCTTGCTTGACATAAACCATGATAAACTTTAAACTACTTCCTCATAAGATAAAACAGGAACGCAAAACACGTTTAATAATTTTGGAAGTTTAAAGGTAGCACACACAAAATTTACTTGGAGTGGCGGTGAAATACCACATATAGATAGATATGGTGGACACATAGGAAAACTTTGGTTTTTGGGAGTTGGATGCACAAGGAGAGCTCATACTCAGCACACGGTGAAGGTTATCAAGAGAGTGGGAGCGACCAACTAAGAGAGCAATAACGGCCATAATCACGCATAGCGACAAAAGATTATTAATCAAAGCATGAAGTGATATAACAAGTAAAAACTAAATGATCATCAAGGATAAAGGTGACCGGTTTATATTCATAACATGGTGTGATTCTGCGCCAAGTCAACCCAAATAAATCATTCAAAGGAGAATACCACAATACCATGCTTCAATATGAGAAAACAACACATGCTTTAATTTCAATTGCACATTAAGCACTCTCAGTTATTTGAGACTAGTCATGATACATCATATACTACTAAGCACAAAATTATAATAACATCTAACATGACATGCCAAAGTCTAAGCCATAGTCAAAACAAGCTTCCTATTGCACCACTATAAGCATGGAATATTTTACTCCTCCAACACCAATCAGCTTTTTAGAAACAACTCTCAAAACAAATAATCATTAAATACCGGAGAGCTAATTATATATAACTGAAGAAAACCAACAAGCTCTGAACAAAATTTGAGTGTAAAACAAGAGCTAAACACAGTACTAGCAAAAACTAAACACTCACATAACAATAAGATTAAAAACTAGAGTGTTATAGACAATGAAAATAAAGTGTGTCTCTCTCCAAACTAAAATTCTAGGATCCAACCATGTATTACAGAAAGAAAACAAAAAAAAACTGAATACAAAATAAAATGACGCTCCAAGAATAACACATATCATTTGAAGGAATAAACATATAGTGTTTTGAAAGGAACTTGATATTTTTGTTGATGAAGAAGGGGATGCCTTGTGCATCCTCAAGATTTGATGATTGTACTTCTTGGATATGTCCTCGGTGATATGGGAATCCCCAAGCTTGATCTATTGTCCATCCTTCATCTTCTCATATCATCCTTCTCTCCCTACACTTGAAAACTTCCTCCACCTAAAACTACTCACAATCTTCATTAACAACATTAGTGCATCAAAATAATAAATCCACTTGGTTCAGTTTCAACACAAGTCAAACACTCCATTTAAACATTAGCTACTGTCACAACTTCTTTGAAATCTCTTCCCCCCGAAAATCAACAAAAGAAATATACTAAGACGCAAATGCAAACATTGAAAAAAACCTGTCAAAATAGAACAACTGGTAAAGATGAATTTTTCTAGGCACTTATTTTGCTCAAATTAAAAGTGAGAAACTAATGAAATTTAGATAAAAACCCGGGGCAGGTTCCCAAAAAAAAAAAAAATCCTCGCGTTTTGGCTGAGAGAATGTAAAATCCCAACTTTTGCTACAATAGGGTGTGTGGCGTTGTGTTCATATCATACATGCATGAAACAACAATTTGAACCATGTTGAAACAATTTAAAATGGTTTCAGAAAAATCTCACAAAAAGTACTTAATTTGGTTTCCAAAATTTTGTATTGAAAAATATTTCAAACACACCAAAGCAACACACAGTGTTGTTGGAAATTTCATAAGCTTTCCAAAAGTTATTTTTGCCAATTTTTATCTTCACAAAAAGGCCCTCAAATTTTAGTTTTCTGTTCTGTTTTGTAATGGAAAAGGACTAGACTGTAAAACTCAAAACAATTAGGTTTTTTTTTGCAAAATTGCCGTCTTCTACCTTTGACAGTAGGAGCAGCTCCGTGGCAGCGCCTCCGTCCTCTCTGCCACGCACCTATGTGCCTGCCTCCTTGCGAGGATAAGGCCGAAAGAACGCCCTGAGGCCCCTCCCTCCTCCTGCTCGCTTCTCTCCTCTCCCTCTGTCTCTGTAACTCCCTCCCGAGAACCAAACCCTAGCTCGGGTCGGTCGTCGATGGCGCCGCCAACTCCGGCCGCCCCCGAGGAATCTGAGACCACTAAGAGGACCACCTCGACTTCCTCTCCCACCTAGTGTAAGGAATTGAACAGGGAGGGTTGGAAACCGCCGTCCCGACCCCATCTTCTCCAAGTCCGGCGCCGGTCTCCGCCGCCGATTCGCCGCCGTCCGGCCGCCCCTGCCCCCTCCGACCCCTCCATGAGCTCCACTACGCCGTGGTGAGCATCCCGGTGCCTTCCTCTTGCTCCCTACCTCTCTGCATCTCCCGCCCGTCGTGCCCTGCCGTCTGCCGCCGCGGAAGGTTGCCGCCGGCGAGGATTCCGGCGACCATTTGGTCACCGGATGGTACCCCTCAACTCCCCTCGATATCCTCTCCGTCGTGGTGTTCTCTGTTTCAACCAATTTGCTATGAATTGATCAATTGCTTGATCAACAGATGATTTTGCCTCCGCGTGATGTCACAGTGACATCATGCTGATGTCATAACCCCTCTGTTTTTTATTTCCAGAAAAATGCATAATATTGTTCAATTAATAACTTTTGTTTTATATCTCAGAAAAATAAAAATGAGGTACCAAAATGCTCAGAAAAATAAACTCTACAAGAATATGTTATTTTCACACATTTTTGAGAAAGTCCAAAAATGAGCATTTATTTAATATTGTTTAATCATTTAAATATGGAAAAATAAGTTTTTATTCAATAAAATTAGAAAATTAAAAGTTATATACCAAATTGCTCAAAATGATAAATGCAACCTATTTATGATATTTTCAACCTCATTTGAGCACTTTAAATTGTACTTACTTTCATAATTGGCCGAATTGCCCTCCGGGGTCGATTTCGGGATAATTTCAGTAAAATTGCATAACTGACATACGAACCCTAGCAACTCATCGAACTTGTTTAGGGCTTTATTTCAGTGAATTAACTTGCTCATGCATACATATTGCGCATTGCATCGATGCCATGTGTTGATTGTTGTTCCTCTTTTCGGTGTTGTTTCCCCCTCGGTAGAATGCGACTCCGAAGAGAAGGCCAGCAGTCCAATGGTGAATACTTGATCTTAACCGACAAGTCAAGCACTTATTCCAGAAGATCTTTATCTGGTTTTCTTATAACCAAGGCAAGCATAACCACTTATCTGCTCATATATGGTTTTCAAAGTGATTTGAATCTCGTACGTTGCATTCGGTTCCAAACTATTTGATGTCAGTAGATAGAATTCTCCTATATACTGCATAACCTATATATCCTGATCCACTGCACCTAGCAGCTATAGGTTTGTTTGTGTGCGCTCTGCTAAACCCTGTGAGTCTTGCTTAGCAATGCCTAGTTGTGATCTGATCCATCCGATTGATGAATCTGGTCAATACGTGAATCATATATGTCAGGTTGTTGTGAATTGTATTATCTTTGATAACTTGACTAAATACTGGCATGGATGTGAGGCCACAATGGGTTGTGGCGCTTTGTCATGTTCATGCCCCTAGGAGCGAGTTCTCGCCTTCGAAGCCAAGATTGAGTGTGCAACCACACGCGGGCCTAACAGACCGCGCTCGACCAACTAACTTGTTTGGCCATGTCCATGAGTCACGTAGTTTGATCTTTCCATCTGCGTGTGAGTCAGAAAACGATTTGGAGAAAACTTAGGGCGTGACCGGGACAAGTGATGGACGTACTCTGATCTTGATCCCGACTCACAAAACAGGTGCCGTCAGGAGGTGGCCAACTCCCTGTTGACGGGGTGGCCCTGTTTGGGTTGACTCATGGATAGGGTCGAGCAAGGTAAGGGTCGTGGCCACCCACCCTCTGCCGCGCTCCATGGACGAGCGTACATGTGGCGTTAAGAGTCGGATGGTATGTGTGGGTAAAGTGTACTCCCTGCAGGGATAAATCTCCTCGAGAAGCCGTGTCCACGGTTACGGACGACTTGGCAACGGATTCTGTGATCATAGATAACTTCAACGGAATGACTAAAACTTGTTAACCATGGTTGAAGGGTGCCTCCTCGGAGATGCCGAGAGGGGTAATCCTTGTAGCATGAGATAGTGTGGGAATGAGAAGGACTTGGTGGAATACAAGAAGATGATGATCTCAGTAGTTGAGTAGCTTTCTCATCTGTTTTCAAAATACTCCATGAGACGTGCTATTCCTTCCTCAACTTGCCAAACAAAGATTGCTTTACGCAAATCACCCTTCATAAAACCCTTTCCGAAGATAGCAGATATATAATAGGTTAATTAAGTCTTGTTGAGTACCTCCCGTACTCAGGCTTGCTTAATTTGGTTCAGGTGGAGTTCCGCACTTCGGTGATGATTCAGCGTGGACATCGACGAGTAGTTTGGGGTTCCCAGGTAGCAGCCTGGAATCTATGGGCTGGGACGTCGCCTTATGTTGCAGCCTCTTAGGCCTTTTTGGTTCTTGTTGATTAGCAACATAATTTGCCTTCCGTTGTCTGATGTAATGTTGGGTCGTGTGACCTCTGTTTGTAAGCTATACTCTAGTAACACCTGTTTAATACAGTTTCATGTTTAGAGTACTGCTTTGATCGGTTGTTGGTTTCGAGCTCATTGTTATATAGTTTTGGCTATGCCTGCATAGTTGTCGCGGTCGAGGGGTTGTGGAGCCGATGATCCATGTCCGAGCCCGCTTGTCGATGTGATCGGCCTGGGGCGAGGTAACCCCAGTAACCCTCGATTGTTGTTGCACTTTCTGGACACATAGCATCTCTGTATAGCTTTGGTCCCGTTTCCTTCAGTTTCATTCGATTCGTGGACGCTTTGATATGCATAGTTGGTTATGACTAGCATGGGTACAAGGAGTAGTAGACCGGGGATCCGGACTACGTGCCGATGAATCCGATTTGCCTGCCGTTGTTTGTTGCGGCCGGGGCTGGTAACCCTGAAGCCCTTGTGAGTCCATGGCTAGGAGCACATAAAGTATATCTCTGGGTCCGGGGTCGTGACAAGTCATGGTATCAGAGCAGGACTTCCTGTAGGAAAACCTTTCTGCTTGGTCGATGTTGAGTCTAGTGTTTGTGAAAACTATTTTGAAACTCCAAATGGATTGTGAAAAACCTTCCTAGGATTCTTTTTACTCCGTATCTGGTATCGCTCTAACTCTGGGTCACCTTACCTGTTTTGATTTGAAAAGGTTTTGCTATCTCTTCTAGTCATTCAAAACTTAGGTGCCTTCTTTGGCAAGGACGTCTTTTACCCAAGTTGACCTAGTGTTGAGTCTCCAGAGTTGTGTGTGTTCCATATTCCGTTCTCTCTTGTTTCAACTGGGAGATTCCTTCCATCCATAATCTCTCAGAGTTGTGTGGGTTCTACATACTCCTGTTCTAAAGTCTCAAAATCCTGAACCTCGAGATTTCCTTTTCATCTCGAATGTATTCGTTATCCTCCGTTCAAATTCTTCCGGAGTTATGTGTGTCTTTTAAAAGACATTCCATGATTGCTATTCGTAGTGTCCTTCAAGGCACTCAAATAGTAGTTACTCCTTTCTTTTGGTTTTTAACCTTGGACTTGAACCGAAGGTCCCGGAATGTGCTGAATTGTGGTGGGTTGAACCATGTGGTTTCATAACCATGTGATGCTCACTCTATCAGTACATGATGCTGACCTTTAACCCAAGTTCTGTTTCGTTGAATCTTGAGGAATCTGTTTTACCTCAAGGTGGTTAGGAAATTCCAACTCTCATAGCCGTAGGCTTTCCTTTGGAACAAAAAGGGATCACAACAAGAGTGTTCATTATGATTCCCATATCCTTGTTCTTGACTCTACTATACCTCTCGTCTTAGCATGGGTTATACAAATGAGTATGACCTTGTGCATCCAACGTGATCTCAGGATTTTCCAAGAGCACCCTCATCTTCTGTTTGGAATACAAGTTGCATATATGGTGTTGGATTCTTCCAATGCATTTGCTCTTGTTTTCCGTCAGAACATCTCACCTTGGAATGTTAGGAGAAACAAACTCCAGTACCTCGTTCATTTCTGAAACCAGGTCAAAGTTTTGTATTTCGCAGACTAAAGAAGTTTCATTAGCTTCTGTTCTGTTCCACCTTCGAGTATCACACCCTTTTATATCAATAGGTTGTGTTAAGTTTCATGGCCTCAATGACGAAGTGATGCTCCTACATGTCTTCACTCCCCCTTCCTCCAAGCTTGAATGCTTGAGTATGATGGGTTTATGCATTGACATGTGTATCAGGTACTCCTAGCAATTCTTATTGCTTCGAAAAACCTAAGAAACATCTGTATCCTTCTTAGCATTATTGGTCAACCGGACTCTAATTAAAGTTGACCGTGTTACCAAATCCGTTCATTCAGGTGCACATTCTTGGTCAAAGAGTTAGGTTCGTGCCGAAGCTCTCAAGATCATATCAGTTGCTTTGAAAAGCAAGATTCCTTTTCAGACTCCAAGACATACCGGTAGGTTGTGATATTCTGGTTGTCTTTCTAGAAGTATCACCAGGTTTTACCTGACCGTAATGTCTAAGCAAAGGGTAATTTGAATTACTCTTTTCTCCAAGGGAACTCTGCTGGATATCCTGGACTAGTTGGTTGAGCTTAAACAACAATTGGAGAGTTGAAAGACAAAAGCTCCGCCTAACTTGATCCTTTGTTAAGGGATGTCTAGTTTCCTTTGTGTTGAAGCAGGATAGTATCCTCCCCGTGGATATGCTACCTAACAAACCCTTGATTTGGTTTGGGCTATCTTCAAATCAAGTTCAGATTCAGGGACTATCTTGACGGTGTTGTCACTCAAGGTGTTTTTCCCGAGTACACCGTCATGTCCTTTGGTCTAACCAATGTTTTGCCTTGTTAATGTGTCATATGAGTTCCTCTGCTTGGAGTATCTCAATAAGTGTGTTTTCGAGCCCATCGATAACATTCCTATTTTTCCCAAGTTGCAAGAGGTTCATGCTGAACAAATGGCACTAATGTTGGAAACTTTTGCGAACCACCTTCGTGTCATCACGAAGTTGCGTTCTAGAGGTTCGAAGTGGCTTACTCCAGTCCATGTGCTTATGGTGAAAGTTGTCGCCGTGGATTCGAGTAAAGTTTTCTTGTTCCTTCAGGAATAATCCCAAGTCGGTTATGCATGTGTGGACTATTCTTGAGATGGTTGGTTGTTACCTCCATTCCTTGAAGAAGTTGTACATCCACACTAGGTCACTGACTGATCGTTCATTGAAAGAGAAGAAGTCCAAGAACTTCGTTATCTCGGTAATCATCTTCCCCACAAGGACTCCGATGTGTTTTGTTGCAAGTAAACCATGTAGGTGCAGCCGTCTTTCACAAGTTTCTAATACATGAGTTCCATAATCCTGCTCGTCTTCTTGAGCTTGGAATCGTAGTCCATATCTTGAGAATCTAGTAAATATATCTCGTTGGTAACCGGTGCAATCTCTTCGTTCAAACATATCGAGTCTGAGTTATCTACCCACTAACCAGAGCTGAATCTCAAGCAGCAACGATGGTTGGTGTTTTCCTCAAGAGCATTGAATTAGGTCCATTCGGAAATCCGTCATGGTTGATGTTGTGGTTGACACAATTAGCCGGAAGGCCTAATGTCATATCCTTCTGAATCCGTAAGAACAACCACTCTCCGTCAGAATTCCTGTATGGCTCGTTCTCAATAAGTATTCCTCCCCGATCTTCCAAACGGAGTTTACTTTGACTTGATGACCTATAGAAGGCTTGTCGTGAGCCTGCTGTCGGTATCTAGAACATCCAGCAGAACCTGGAAGTTGATTCTTCCAATGTCTCTTTGTTGATCCTCCAAACTTTTCTTTCAGTGGAAACAAGTTCATCATGAAATCATCTCGTGATGCTTTGTAACCACCATTGATCAGTTCCCTTTTTCAAGTTGTTTGTACTTGAAGTTCTGTTCATCTCACACATTGTGTGAATTTGTCAGTCATTTCAGCCATGGGATCTTAACCATGTGGTAAACGTATTGCTATGGATAAACCACAATCGGAAAGAGATTCCCTGTTTCCTTTCGGTGTTTCAATCCTCGTTGGTTATTCATCCTTATGATGTGATCAAGAATTCCTCCCTAATTATGGTGTTCCAACTTCTTTTGGTTACCCCTATTCTGCCGTGAAGTAACATCCCGATCTTTGACAAAGTTTTCGACAAACTTTAAAGGAATGAAAGTTCCTTCATCTTTCGTGTCCACTCCGAAGAGTGAACATGATCCTGTATCAACTTTTCTCCGATGCATGATTCCAGTGTTTCCTCGTGTTTTGTTTTTCTCGTCTACGGATATTACTTTGTGGTATCCAATACCAAACTTTCCATCTTGGTTTTCTAGTTTGAAGAAACCTCGATGTCATAAGTTGTCCAACCTTTCTTTTCGAAAAGGATCTAAAGTCTTGTGCAAAGCTCATATTCTAAATCTTTTCAAGAACCATCATTCATAAACTTGAAACCTTCTTATGTTCCCTCCGTTACCTTGATGTGGTTCATGCCTGTTAACTCAAAAGTTCTCTACGAACATCCCTGGCATGAGTTAGCCATGAGATACTCGATCTTCATGAAGATCATTTCCTAAGAGTTTCCCTCTTACCTAAGGTGTATCCGTCCAATACTTCACGATGCTACGGATCAATCTCCTCAAGAAAAGAACCGTAAGGTTCGAGAAGATCGTTCAAAACCGGTGTTCCTTCTTTCTTCTCCTTCGGGAATCTCGGGACGAGATTCTTGTAAGGGGGTAGATTTGTAACATCCCAACTTTTGCTACAATAGGGTGTGTGGTGTTGTGTTCATATCATACATGCATGAAACAACAATTTGAACCATGTTGACACAATTTAAAATGGTTTCAGAAAAATCTCACAAAAAGTACTTAATTTGGTTTCCAAAATTTTGTATTGAAAAATATTTCAAACACACCAAAGCAACACAAAGTGTTGTTGGAAATTTCATAAGCTTTCCAAAAGTTATTTTTGCCAATTTTTATCTTCACAAAAAGGCCCTCAAATTTTAGTTTTCTGTTCTGTTTTGTAATGGAAAAGGACTAGACTGTAAAACTCAATACAATTAGGGGGTTTTTGCAAAATTGCCGTCTTCTACCTTTGACAGTAGGAGCAGCTCCGTGGCAGCGCCTCCGTCCGCTCTGCCACGCACCTATGTGCCTGCCTCCTTGCGAGGATAAGGGCGAAAGAACGCCCTGAGGCCCCTCCCTCCTCCTGCTCGCTGCTCTCCTCTCCCTCTGTCTCTGTAACTCCCTCCCGAGAACCAAACCCTAGCTCGGGTCGGTCGTCGATGGCGCCGCCAACTCCGACCGCCCCCGAGGAATCTGAGACCACCAAGAGGACCACCTCGACTTCCTCTCCCACCTCGTGTAAGGAATTGAACAGTGAGGGTTGGAAACCGTCGTCCCGACCCCATCTTCTCCAAGTCCGGCGCCGGTCTCCGCCGCCGGTTCGCCGTCGTTCGGCCGCCCCTGCCCCCTCCGACCCCTCCATGAGATCCACTACACCGTGGTGAGCATCCCGGTGCCTTCCTCTTGCTCCCTAACTCTCTGCATCTCCCGCCCGTCGTGCCCCGCCGTCCGCCGCCGCGGAAGATCGCCGCCGGCGAGGATTCCGGCGACCATTTGGTCACCGGATGGTACCCCTCAACTCCCCTCGATATCCTCTCCGTCGTGGTGTTCTCTGTTTCAACCAATTTGCTACGAATTGATCAATTGCTTGATCAACAGATGATTTTGCCTCCGCGTGATGTCACAGTGACATCATGCTGATGTCATAACCCCTCTGTTTTTTATTTCCAGAAAAATGCATAATATTGTTCAATTAATAACTTTTGTTTTATATCCCAGAAAAATAAAAATGAGGTACCAAAATGCTCAAAAAAAATAAAATCTACAGGAATATGTTATTTTCACACATTTTTGAGAAAGTCCCAAAATGAGCATTTATTTAATATTGTTTAATCATTTAAATATGGAAAAATAAGTTTTTATTCAATAAAATTAGAAAATTAAAAGTTATATACCAAATTGCTCAAAATGACAAATGCAACCTGTTTATGATGTTTTCAACCTCATTTGAGCACATTAAATTGTACTTACTTTCATAATTGCCCGAATTGCCCTCCGGGGTCTATTTCGGGATAATTTCAGTAAAATTGCATAACTGACATACGAACCGTAGCAACTCATCGAACATGTTTAGGGCTTTATTTCAGTGCATTAACTTGCTCATGCAGACAAATTGCGCATTGCATCGATGCCATGTGTTGATTGTTGTTCCTCTTTTCGGTGTTGTTTCCCCCTCGGTAGAATGCGACTCCGAAGAGAAGGCCAGCAGTCCAATAGTGAATACTTGATCTTAACCGACAAGTCAAGCACTTATTCCAGAAGATCTTTATCTGGTTTTCTTATAACCAAGGCAAGCATAACCTCTTATCTGCTCATATATGGTTTTCAAAGTGATTTGAATCTCGTACTTTGCATTCGGTTCCAAACTATTTGATGTCAGTAGATAGAATTCTCCTATATACTGCATAACCTATATATCCTGATCCACTGCACCTAGCAGCTATAGGTTTGTTTGTGCGCGCTGCGCTAAACCCTGTGAGTCTTGCTTAGCCATGCCTAGTTGTGATCTGATCCATCCGGTTGATGAATCTGGTCAATACGTGAATCATTTATGTCAGGTTGTTGTGAATTGTATTATCTTTGATAACTTGACTAAATACTGGCATGGATGTGAGGCCACAATGGGTTGTGGCGCTTTGTCCTGTTCATGCCCCTAGGAGCGAGTTCTCGCCTTCGAAGCCAAGACTGAGCGTGCAACCACACGCGGGGCCTAACAGACCGCGCTCGACCAACTAACTTGTTTGACCACGTCCATGAGTCACGTAGTTTGATCTTTCCATCTGCGTCTGAGTCAGAAAACGATTTGGAGAAAACTTAGGGCGTGACCGGGACAAGTGATGGACGTACTCGGATCTTGATCCCGACTCACAGAACAGGTGCCGTCAGGAGGTGGCCAACTCCCTGTTGACGGGGTGGCCCTGTTTGGGTTGACTCATGGATAGGGTCGAGCAAGGTAAAGGTCGTGGCCAACCACCCTCTGCCGCGCTCCATGGACGAGCGTACATGTGGCGTTAAGAGTCGGATGGTACGCGTGTGTAAAGTGTACCCCCTGCAGGGATAAATCTCCTCGAGAAGTCGTGTCCACGGTTACGGACGACTTGGCAACGGATTCTGTGATCATAGATAACTTCAACGGAATGACTAAAACTTGTTAACCATGGTTGAAGGGTGCCTCCTCGGAGATGCCAAGAGGGGTGATCCTTGTAGCATGAGATAGTGTGGGAATGAGAAGGACTTGGTGGAATACAAGAAGATGATGATCTCAGTAGTTGAGTAGCTTTCTCATCTGTTTTCAAAATACTCCATGAGACGTGCTATTCCTTCCTCAACTTGCAAAACAAAGATTGCTTTACGAAAATCAGCCTTCATAAAACCCTTTCCGAAGATAGCAGATATATAATAGGTTAATTAAGTCTTGTTGAGTACCTCCCGTACTCAGGTTTGCTTAATTTGGTTCAGGTGGAGTTCCTCACTTCGGTGATGATTCAGCGTGGACATCGACGAGTGGTTTGGGGTTCCCAGGTAGCAGCCTGGAATCTACGGGCTGGGACGTCTCCTTATGTTGCGGCCTCTTAGGCATTTTTGGTTCTTGTTGATTAGTAACATAATTTGCCTTCCGTTGTCTGATGTAATGTTGGGTCGTGTGACCTCTGTTTGTAAGCTATACTCTAGTAACACCTGTTTAATACAGTTTCATGTTTAGAGTACTGCTTTGATCGGTTGTTGGTTTCGATCTTATTGTTATACATTTTTGGCTATGCCTGCATAGTTGCCGCGGTCGAGGGGTTGTGGAGCCGATGGTCCATGTCCGAGCCCGCCTGTCGATGTGATTGGCCTGAGGCGAGGTAACACCAGTAACCCTCGATTGTTGTTGCACTTTCTGGACACATAGCATCTCTGTATAGCTTTGGTCCCGTTTCCTTCAATTTCATTCGATTCGTGGACGCTTTGATATGCATAGTTGGTTATGACTAGCATGGGTACAAGGAGTAGTAGACCGGGGATCCGGACTACGTGCCGATGAATCCGGTCTGCCTGCCGTTGTTTGTTGCGGCCGGGGCTGGTAACCCTGAAGCCCTTGTGAGTCCATGGCTAGGAGCACATAACAGTATGTATATCTCTGGGTCCGGGGTCGTGACAGAGAACCAGGGTTTTTGGCGAAGCGCAAAAATCTTGTTAGAACACAACAAGTTGCACTTTCTTTCAAATAGAGTTATTCTTCGCACAAAAACAAAATAAAAATGATACAGAGAGGTTGATAAATATGTAACAAGTTCGAAGACTCAAACAAAACAAAAGAAAACAAAAAGAGTTGCCTCACACAAGCGCTTTTCTTTAACGCCTTTTAGCTAGGCATGTTATTTGAAGGTAATTTATTTTTATGATACAATGGAGGAAACACATCAAACACACATTTTGTTTAGCTGAGAAGCTTCCATGAGAATATTTACATAAATTCCATAGGCATGAACCCAAGTGTTCAAGGTCGACCCCTATTTCATCGATGCTCACCTTCTTAATCACTTATCTTTTTGATAAGTTTTAGATAACAAGTACAACTGATTTTTTTAACTCGTGTTCCTAACAATAAAGGAGATAGAAAAAAACTCAAAACTGAAAGAAAAAAAAACTTAAAACTGAAAGAAAAAATATAAAGGTTGTCTCCCAAGAGCTCTTTCTTTATAGCCATTAAGACAGGCTCATTAATTTCAAAGATGATCACATAAGAAATATAAATTAAAGCAAAAGAGAGCATCAAAGAAAAAAATATGAAACATCTTTAAGTCTAACCCGCTTCCTATGCATTGGAATCTTGTAAAGAAGTAAATTAAATAAGCAAAAACTAGCAATTATAAGAAGGCAAAACAAGAACTTCAAAAAGTTTCAACATAAAGATAGGTATTTTAGTAACATGAAAATTCCTACAACCATATTTTCATCTCTCATAATAATTTTCAGTAGCATCATGAACAAACTCAACGATATAACTATCATACAAAACATGTTTGTCATGATATAGAAGTATACCATTCATATCAAGCTCCATAATAGTCGGATCAAAATTTAAAATCACGGCCTCTTCCAACCCACTTTTAGCAATATTATTACAAGATGATTGATCACTCTCCAAAGCTATGGGAATCTTTATAGCTAAAGTCAATACCTCTCAAATCCCATTTTCAATAGCATTATAATTTATATTATTTAGTAACATAGGCGATCATCTAGAGCATTATCATATAAGTTTTTCAAGAAAAATTCCTCATTATCATGCATATCAATAGTAGGAATAAATGGAGTATTATCATAGGATTTATAGAAGCATCATGGATTATCATAAATAACAGTAGCAAAATCATTATCACAAGTTTCATTCATAGGGACATCATGGTCACAAGTATAGTAAGCATCAATTCATCAAAAAAGGATATTTCAAAAGAATCAATAGGATCATCACGTTCATCAATATAGCACTCATCCTCCTTTGGTAAGCATGGAGGGAAATCAAATAATGGATGAGTTAAAGAGTTACTCTCATTAGAAGGTAGACATGGGTAGCTACTCCATTCTTCCTCCTTTTGTTCCTCACTCTCCTCCTCTTTTTCATCCAATACGCTTCTAGTTTCAGCAATTTCTTCTTCCATAGGCTCCTGCAAGGCATTAGTCTCTTCCTTTGGGGGAAGATTCTATTAAGATTTCTAGTAATAAAGAAATTTTCATCCTTGTAATTATCATAACAATATTGAAGTATAGCAAGACTCTCAGTTTCACAAGGAGCATCATCATAATTTTCAAGCAAAGACATAATTTCATAGGCAACCTTAAAAGCAACAAACTCCTCAATATGTTCCACATTATAAAAGTCATAGCTTCCCATAGCATAGTAATCTAAGGTTTTATCATCATTACAAGCACATTGGAAAGAAAGGTGATTAACATCCATAAAGCAATAAGATTTATCAAAGCAATAAGACATATAAAAAATAGAGCACAAGTTTCTAGCATACTTGTTTAGTTTATTTATTTGTATCCATAAGTGTTTCCCTTTTTGAGTCAAGCGGTGTTTCTTATAATATTTGTGTTGATCTTCCGTGAATCCACATTGCCAATAAGATTTAGTTTCAAAGAAATTAACCATTAATGTCAAGAACGATAAAAGAAGTAAAGAAAGCAAAAGTGTACTTCCCAAGTGAACTTATAGATAGAGCTATGCTCCCCGGCAACAGCGCCAAAAAATAGTCTTGATGACCCACAAGTGTAGGGGATCGCAACAGTCTTCGAGGTTAAGTGTAACCCAATTTATATATTCGACATAAGGGGAGCCAAAGAATACCTATAAGCCTTAGCAGCCGAGTTGTCAATTCAACCCCACCTCAGAAGCACTTAGCAAATGATATTAGTAACACAAGGTGCAATAAATCAGTGGATGGAGTGGTGTGTGTGATTTGAAATAATAAAGGAAACAAGATAACAAGTAATAAAATAATGTAGAAATAGTATCAACAATAGTAAAATATGGACCGGGGTTCATAGTTTTACTAGAGATGACTCTCATAGCAAAAGAACCAGTATTGGGTGAACAAATTACAGTTGGACAATTGAATAAAATTGAAACTAACTTATGACAGGATTGCTAAGCTAGTAAGTCATATGTAGGCATGTGTTATGTATATAGTTGCATTCACTCGCTATGATAAGTCATCCAACATATTTTTTCCAACCATCCCGTTGCTCGGGGCCAAATAAGAAACTTATGGTAATTAAGGTGCTTGTTCTACCAAACACCGGAACAAAGCATTAACACTTAATGAGCACATGTGATCCTCAAACTACATCCCTTCTCCTCCGATACCCCAACCTATCACCTTGGGTTATTGGGATTCGGACTATAATAGGTGCATACAACTTGCAGGAAGGATCCAAACAACAATTATATTCATGCAAACATAAAGAGTTTAGATCTGAAATCATGCTACGCGTGCACTAGTAACAAGCATTAAAAATAGCAAGGTTGTGGCAATCGCTAATTTATCAACTCAACAAGTGATAATAATGTACAATTCATCGGATCCCAACAAACAAAACACCAATTACATCATATGGATCAAAACAGAGAACATTGTATTTAGTAACAAGGGAGAGTGAGGACCACCTATACAGCTACAAACTTGTAGTCCATGGGGGGAACTACTCACGAAGCATCAGAGAGGAAGAACAGTCGGTAAAGAGACTCCGGGGGAACTCCCCCGTGCCGGTAGGGTGCCTGACAAGGGACTTCTGTCCCCCCGAATCAGGGTTTTCGATGGCGCTGGAGCTCAGATGCGTTTGTGGAAAAATCCTTGCCGATCCCTCTATTTTTTAGGTCAAGGGTGAACTTACAGGCGAAGAGGCAACGCGAGGCGGTGTCGGGGGTCCCTAGGCGCGACCAAGGGGGGCCATGGCTGATGCCCCCTGGGGGGACGTGGGACCCACCTTAGGCTTCCTTTCTGGCTCCTGGAGTTTTCCGGGGAGTTAGGCCTACTGGAATTTTTTTCAGAATTTTCTGAGAACTTTGATTTTTGACCTATTTCTGCAATGCACAGACAAATAAACACGAACTATCACTGGGCATCTTGTTTATAGGTTAGTCCAATAAATGATAGAAAACATAGGAAAACACATGGAAACCATGTAGAAACGAGCATGAATCATCAAAAATTATAGATACATTTGGGACATATCAATTCCATAAACGAAAGTTAAGTTTGGAACTTGGTGTCAATTTTTTTGCTCCTTAAACAAGGGAATTGATCCTACCTTTCATTAATGGATATGTATAAAAATGGATGGAAACATCCATGAACACTTGACTTGTTTACAAGTTTTAGGGAATGACTACGATGAGATTTAATCTCCCGTAACATGAGTTTTATGTTTACACAAATTATTCTAGAAAGCACTGCATAACTTGTCTACAAGATATTGCAAGTGAGAATATTCAACCAAGAATATGCTAAAAGGGAATGCAATTTTTAGTTATTCATTTGTGGAACTAAAAGAAGGCATTGAGGACTTGCAACCTTCACCTTACGAAATGATCAAAGTGTTTGACATCATCAAGTATGGTGAAGAGACTTGAGGACTCAAGAAAGTCAGTGGGAGCGCTAAAGAATATTTCTAATACTTTGTGTGAACAAAGTATTGTTAGTTGGAAATATTTTTGACATAGTAAAAGGTTTCATTGAATTTATATTCGATGGAAGGAATAAAAAAATGAAGTATAATTATTTCACTCTAGAAGTGGAAAGGTGATAAACGTTTGGGTGGAAAGTTCATGATCAAACTTGCCTACATAGGAGAGAGTGTGGTTCCAGTTTTCCATTACTTGTCTATGTTGGATCAAACATGTTAAAATCATAGTGCTAAATTGTTGAAAACAACAAATTAGCATCTTGGTGCGAACCAAGGGAAGGATTTCTTTTGAAATATAATACTTATACAAGGAATCTCTATTCATAATGAATAGAAAATGATACATATGATAGCCGATACATATGAATGATTAGATCAGTCATGTACGCCATAATATGCACACAAACGAGATATAAATTATGTTCTAAGTGTTATGAACATAAACCAAAGATGATCATGTTGATGATCAAGGGGAAGATAACCTTATGAGAATATAAGGCCCACTTCATAATTGTGACAAATGCAAACACAAATTAGTGTAAATTATTACACTAATAAAGGGTTTGTTGCATAATCACAAAAACAATCAACTTAGTGTCAATAAGGTGGCATAGTGTGATGGAAAAAATTCCATGACTTGGAGGGAAAATTATGAAGTTTAACAATATGATAGAATATATAACAATAACAGTAAGATGGAATACACTTTGAAAGTGTGAAGGTTAAATGTTTTGATCCATGTTCTTCAAAGAAACTGGATATGGTACTTTACAAAAGGTGCATAAGTGGTGTGAACAAGATACTGCCATCTTAGTTAAAGAACCAAACATTTAAACTGCAAGGATCATTAGTGATCAAGGGGATAAGTGATTCTCCAAGGTATGTAAATACATGGATATGAAGTTTCAATTCCAAGGACAGATTCTACACCACAATCAACACCGCAATGCCATTGGGTGTTGAGCGAAGGAATCAAATTATTGTTTCTTGTGCAATTTGGGACACTCTTGAATGTATGCCCAAGAGACAATAAAATACATCAGTTTCATGATTAATATATTATGTTTTAATTCTATAAGTGCTATGATCAGTGAATATGATATTTAGAGGAAAACCTATACGCACATGTAGAAACATAAAAACACCGTTATGATCCTTTGTCATGTCTCACAGAACAAACTTGTTAATATTAGATGATCATGTTTTCCTGGTCATGGACATTTCTTATGTCAATATTAATGGGATCACAATTTTGTTTCAACATTGTGGCTGGGTAGACCCAAGTAGTTGAGATACTACGATATTAGTTTTGCTAAATAATATCATCATAGAATGGTCGTTTTGTTCGGTTCCTTAGACCACAAGAATATTCAATGTTTTTTATCGTAAGGATTATTTTGGTATAGTAAAGTATCACACCATAAACTGGGTGACAAAAAGAGCTAACACTGGGTGGTCACGAAACTATTAATCATTGTGATAGTTCAAGATTGGGAATTACTATTCTAGTTAGTAGAGAGATACATCCAGGATCCACTCGATGAAATAGTATAGGTAAAAAAGTTTGCACAGGCAAGAACATGACACTAGTCATGGGGATACTATGTCACGATGATGGGTAAAAGGAACCATACCAAAAATCGGTAATAATGTGATAACACGATTAAACAGTTTAATCATTGTCTTATCATTTATCTCCTCCTGAGGTATTGATTGGTAGCGTGAAGTAATAGGACTTACTTAACAACCAACATGTTTAGCAGATTCCTTCATATAACTTGTAGGAATCAATATGGACGTCCACAGTCCCGATGTTGATTATTGATTAGGATATTGTTTTTCCAATCATGTCTACTAGTTATTGAACCTGTATGGGTCACACACACTTAAGGCATCAAAGTTTGTTGTTTGCATTGGATGGTCCGGATGAGAGTAGGGTATCATTCAGGTAATTCTGACGTAATAGAAGAAATATTCAAGAGAGATTACAGAGGACATGATATGTATAAGGATTTTGTAAATATGTTTATAACACCAATAGGTAATGGTAGATGTCATTACGATATCACAGAAACAAGTCCGGTGCCAATCGGAGTCGTTTCGGGAAATTACCATAAGAGAGAAATAATGCCGGTCTAGGAAGAATGTTATATGAGATATAACGGAGGATATGAGATTTCCCGGAGTGTTGAAAATATGTTTCTAACATTGTTAGATAAGGTTGATGATTTTATCTATAGGGTTTACGGGGTTCTGGAAGAGTTCCGGGGGACTTTCCATATATGTGGGAAGTGCCTAAGATGGGCAGATTTTCTCCTGTGAACATACCGTAATTTTATGGAATGCCAGGTGGGAACCATGATCTCACAAAGAGAATTTTCTATCCCTGGAAATTCTCCCTAATTTATTTGAGAAATAAATGAGTGGAAGAAAGAAAAATAAAAAAGAGGGGGATTGAACTCCACATCGGAGTCTAATCCAAAATCCCCTAGGAGGGATTGGTGCAGCCAAGGAGAGGAGGGGAAACCGACCTCCTCCCCATGACAGGTCCCCTCCTTTGACCCACTATATAATACCACCCCTCCTCATTGTTTAGACACACAATTGGGCTTCGGGCAATTCCTTCTCTCTCTCACGATTAGAGATCTAATTAGAGACCCTCTAATTGAAACCTCTCTAATTGGATTAGAGGGTCTAATTAGAACATCTCTCATTAAATTAGACTTTCTGATTAGATACCCTTTAATTTGTTTCGGGATTCTTCTAATTGGGAGATGATAACTATCTCTCTTGATTATACCTAGCTCTAATCTCTCTCCCTCTCTTTCCCATGTGTTTGGACTTCTCCACCTCAATTGCAAACCTGCGGTGCCTAGTCATGGACGGTGAAGTGGTGCAGGATTTTGACGAACCTATGTGTGCGAGCACTCAGAGGGGTAACATGTGATACCCTCACTCTACTGGATCCAGAAGGTGAGATACGTGGAATCGACAACAGTCCCACCGCTAGGTTTAACCGTGGGACTCTTCATCAGGCATCACCAATATTGCCATCGATACTACTTCCGCGCTTCGTGTCGGTAACGAATCAGACCTATCCATGACTTACATTCATAGTAGATCTTGTGTGTTACGTAGTATGGGAAAATTTAAATTCTGCTACGTACACCAATAAAAATTAGTCCAACGAACAAATCCTAGCGGAACACCCATTTTTTTGATATACCGCTTTGAGAAGGCGTGTGCACATGTATAACGGGTGCAGAAACAACCACACGAGATGATGACACAGAAGATCCCATGGGCGCAAGTGATCCTAACAGGGATATCTCGCGATTAGGAGCAGCATGGGACAAGGATCTTTCTGGATCACACCCCACAGATGGTGACGCGCTCGGGGACGCGGAGCTGGTGCTGTCGCTAAACCCATCCGTCGGCGCGTGCGACCCGGACATTGACCCGGCGAAAGGAGTGGTGGGTGTGCCACCACGTGGCTGATGCAAAGCGGCTCGCGCGTGCGACACAACCGACTGCTCCGGTGCTGCAGATCCCAAGGGGGATTCCGTCGATCTGCCCAGAGAATCTGCAGTAGAAGCAACTGCTTTGGGGTTGTTGTCGAGATTTCCTGTAACGGAATTCTCCTGTATATTGTTTTCATCAGTAAAATTAGCAGATACAGACATATGGTCATGACGTAATTCATTCTCCTGATCAAAAGTAGAAGGATTCCGCAAAACAGAGGGTAAAAGTGCAAGTTCAGCACGCAACAAAGCACTAGCATTTGGTCGAGTTGAGATAAGGGAAAATAAATTCATCAAATGTGATGTCACAAGATATATCGATATGACTAGTGGATATGTCAAGACATTTGTAGCCCTTGTGAAGACCACTATAACCAAGGAAACCACATTGCTTAGAACAAAACTGGAGTTTATGTTGATTACAGGGTCGGAGATTAGACCATACGACACACCCAAAAGTGCGAATGAACGAATAATCTGGTGGAGTTTTGAATAGAAGTTCCATAGGCGTCTTATGATAAATGACTCTGCTAGGCAAACGATTGATAAGGTAAAAAGCTGTGAGAAATGTTTCATTCTAATATTTGAGTGGCATAGATGCATGTGCTAAGAGACAAAGGCCTACTTTCACAATGTGGCAATGCTTACGCTCAGCAGACCCGTTTTTTTATGAGCATGCGGACATGATTCATGATGTGCAATACCGACACATGATAAAAATGAACTCAACTTTTGATAAGCTCCACCCTAATCCGATTGAAGAGCTAATATTTTATGATCAAAGAGACGTTCAACGTGTTGTTGAAAATCAAGAAATTTCTAAAAAACATCAGACTTATATTTGAGCAAATATATCCACATAAATTTGCTATAATAGTCAATGAAACTCACATAATATTTATAACGACCAACATAATCAGAGGTAGGACCCCAAACATCTCAAAAAATAAGCTCCAAAGGAGCACTAGAAACACTAGTAGATTTAGGATAGGGTGATTGATGACTTTTACCCTTTTGACATGCATCACAAACTAACTCATCTTGTTTATTGGAAACACATTTTTTTTATTTCTAATAAGAATTTTTTGGACTATCGAAGATGATGGATGACCAAGACGTGCATGCATCGATAGGATGATGGAGTGTTTATACTAACTAGTTGCCATGTACGTGCAACGCACGCATTTCGTGTTTAAAGAGGACAATTTACAAGTTGGAACGCCACCTCCCCCTCGTCCTAGGCCGTGTTCCCCCTCGACGCCGCCGGATGATTCTGTCGAGCTAAGCTCGTGCAGAGAGCGGCAGGACCATTTTTGCCCTGCACTCGTGGCTCGTGGGGGAGGCTCGACCCTCTCCACCGGGGGCTGGTGTGGCGCCTCCGCGTCCATGCGGATCTTTTTGCAGTGCCTCCGGTGGTGGAGCCTTGGCTTCATCTGCATCGATACGACGACTTAGCCATCAGCCGATCAGCATATAATCATAATAAATTGTCAAAAATTATATTATCATTTATCAAACTGAACCGTAACAAAATCGCCATTTTCAATATTTTTTTTTGCGCAAGTCATTTTATATATATGTGAACCGACAATATATATAAGGCACAAGGCACCGGACAGGCAACAATTTTTTGAGAGCCCATAACGTGACAAACATGGGCCAGGTTATCGGCTTGGCTTTACTGTCACGGTTGGTCTCTTTTCTTTTTGATAATCCATAGCGAATGGTAAGGGTTTTGTTTTGGCATAGCTCTTAAATACAAAGTGCTTAATTAGCTGCGGTTGTTATTGAAATAAATATATATCATGTAGTATTATTACATTGTTTAGACCGACTGTTCCTCCATAATCAATTATGGAAATAATAATAATCGCAACTTCATCATACTTTGAAGCGGGAGGACATTTAGAATGTTTTTACCTGGTAATTTATCTGCGATCTTTCCGAGCACAAGAATGAAATGTGTACATCTCAATTGGTCATATAGCTGTCATCGATATTCAACTCAAAGTATAAAAAAGCTTAGTTCACAGCTAGGACTAATACATGCTACAGCCCACGACACTAATGGGATATGTATGCAAGATAGACCTAGCTACCAGCTACTATAGAAATAACCACAGAACAGCCCACAACGTTGATCAGATGCAGAGTATATCCAGAGACATGGATTACATTATGGATGGACATTTTTAGATGCTTGAAAACCTAATTATGTAAGGATATTTTTCATGTCATCATGTAAGATTGAAGGTGTTGAATTATCATGTTTGTGATTCTGTATATAAGTTAAATTCTCAACTCCATTGCAGTACCAAGTACTTTGTCATAGGCTGGCTGTTACTCTCCATCGAGTGCTAACCCAAGTATTGGACGACCTGTTTTAATACATTACTATGTTAATACATATAGTTTCTGAAAATTACGCCCAGATTAGCATAAGATAAGGATATGAAAATCCAAGGAACATCTATGCCACAGGATTGCAGTGCAAAGTAAGTATCTCAATATTCAATGTCAGAAGCGGACTAACCAAGAATTTGAGCCCCAACCTATAAGCAATCGTGCAACTATTATTCAAAATTAAGACCAGCCGTCCTCTCTTCTACGGCAAAAGCCTTCTTTGCATCTTGTATGCTCCGCTTGTTGGCAGGTTACAAAATCCCAGCATTTCTTTCAAAGATTTGGCCTATGACTAACAAAAGTCTGAAGTTGGCATACAACTGCGGTCGGATGAATGACTACAAAACCAGTTTTGCAGCAATAAGCTAAGTACCTTACCCCGTTCTCTTCCACATGATTTATAATTGGAGAGTTGGAAATTCATAATCAGGTTATAAGCAATGGAGAAGGAATAACGCACACTTGTACAAGATCATGGGCATGCTTTAGTTTTCAAAACCAGGTGCAGAAACACTTACGCTTACTTTCGATGATTGTTGGGTAGGAGACAATCAGTTGCGTGGTGAAAGAGTCGTGCAGGGAGCAGGCGTCTGGGCGTCTGGTGTCTGGTGGTCGAGGGTGGCCGTGCGACTCCGACCGTAGGCGGACGGGCACGTCGTGGATTGTGTGCGGGGGCGGCCTGGGGTGTCTGGCCGGCGTCAGATGGTCTTGTGGCTCCGGCTGTGCGTCTCCTGCAGGCGCGTCGTGGTAGGCCTGCGAGGTCGATCGTGCGTCCCCAGATGACGCTTCTCCGACCCGACGCTACGGGATCTCGCGCTGCTACTTGCTGTTGTCCCTGTGGTAGTACATTCGGTCCCTGTCTGTTCGCTTTCCCTCCTCGACCATGGAAGGTGCTAGGCGGCGGCATGTGGTAGCCTCGCTGCCAAGGAGGGGAGCAGCAACGTTGACCTTAGACCTCTAGCGTTCGGACAGAGAGAGATGAACAGAGAATAAGAAAAAGAAGCACGACAAAGATGTCGCCGTGGTACCTCTTCGGGTTAATTAGGCGGTGGCAATATTTTGTAATTAAAACATGTTGGGTAGCTCAACATTGGAGCGTTATTCACCGTTTGATCTATATTTTTTAATGGTTGAGATCGATTGTATCTACGAAGTTTGCTCTTTTATAAGTAGTTTAGATAACTTGTTTATTAGATGATGACGTGGAGCCATTAAGAGGATAGAGACCGTTCCTATTCGCGTTGTGAAGAAGCGTTTTCCCCGTAGCCTGATCCTTGATAGCAAAAAATTTAGGATGAATTTCAACATAAAAATTGTTATCAGAAACAAGTTTAGATGCAGAAACAAGACTCTTTGTTGATTGGGGAGAATGTAGAATATTATTAATATGGTTATGACGATCAGGAGTATGAAAGGTAATATGACCAATATGTTGTATTACCATACCTTGTCCACTTGACGTGTGACTTTGTTCATTGCCATTTTAACGGTCTCGGGTAGCCAACTTATCAAGTTCATCGTTGCCCCGGTGTCTATGTACCAGTGGGGATCTGCCCCCTGTGAGGTGGTTGCTGCATTCACGCGAGCTTTAGGTGTCACATAGGATCTATTGTACCTATTGAAGCACTTGTTCGCAGAGTGTCCTGGCTAGGTGCAAATCTGATAAGGAGGTCCTATGTAACGAGGATGATTACCTTGCTGCTGAAAGTGGTTGTTTCCTCGGCCTCCGCCTCCATCGACACAGAACCCGGAGTTGTTGTACTTCTCACTTCCTTATGTGTTGCGCCCATCGTAGCCACGGCCATCATTGCTGCATGAAGCACCGTCGCCACGGTTTCCTCCATTGCTGCGACCACCACTGTAGCCGCCTCGGGAGGCAAGGTTGACGGAGAAACCACCGCCTCCAACGTCAGCACTTTCTTCCCGAAGATGCACATCAGCCTCCAAAATCATGGCGTACACCTCACCTAGGGTGATCCCTTGGTCGATGCGAGCAGAATCAGCCTCGACCAATGGGCTGAACTCCGTGTTAAGGACGTTGAGGACGATGTTGATGATGTTGTCGTTGTCCATCTTCTTCCCAACTGTTGCTAAGTCGTTTGCTAGTGTTTTCACCATGTTGAAGTAGACGACCACCGACAGATCTCTCTTCTTTAGATCATTGAGAGATCTCTAGAGGTACATAATCCGGGCACGAGATTGCGACGCCGGCATGGTCTAGATTGCTCTAGACCTCATGCACCGTGTCGAGATCGGTGACCTGCACCAAAATTTCACGAGACAGAGATCCAACAAGGTACGACAGCACCTGCTGGTCCTTCTCGATCCATGTTGAGTAAGCAGTATTCTTCACCTCCGTTGTTACCTTTTTTCCGCTGACCTTGCTCTCGACGAACAGCTTTTCCAATGGCGCCTTGGCCGATCCGTCAAGGTACCCGAGCAAACGGGCACCACAAATTGCGGGGAGGATGACCGCCTTCCAAACCAGTAAGTTTTCACTGGCGAGTTTCTCGTGCACCGTCGCACCGAGTGGGTTCCCGGTGGTACCTTCTGATGACGATGATGCTTGATTCACCATGGATGAAAATTGATCTAGATTTAGATGTGTTTAAGAAGATGGGGCTGCGACACCATATATAAAAGGGTCATTTAATATATTGCCCTTGGAGGCTCTGTAATACTCAGTTTTGCCACTACTTTGGTCGCAGCTGCTATGGCGAGGCCAAAACGGCCAGTCTGAAGGGATTTCCGTCTGGATGCGTTAGTGAAGTGGGTTCACATATTATAGGTGGGACCTGGCAATGTCTTACAGGTGGGCAAGCGGGACCGCACAACGGCGCGAAAGAAACGACCGGAAACCTAGCCCCCAATCTGTCTGAACGACCACCACCCACGAACCACCCCAGCTCCCGAACGGCCACCACCCGCGCCGCCATTACCTGCGCCGCCACGTCCACCCCATCTATATAGCCAACTGCTCCACTGCAACGTGCTCCACCGCCACCAGCTTGTCCCGCTTTTTCTGCCACTGCGCCTGCCACCTGCTTGACCCGCGGCGAGGGCTCCTTCCGTGCACCCGGCGGGATCTCTGGGGATGGCGAGGCAGAGGAAGTAAGAGGGTGAAGCCCATGGATAAATCGTGAGCGGAAGCGACCCCGGAGTAGCTAGCGAGGCGAACGTCGGGCCGGAGACCCGCCGCGTCCACGAATGGGTTCCCGAGGGGTAAGTTTGAGCTCGCTTGTGCATTTGAACATTCAATTAGACACGAGACACGATTGGTTTTAGTTGATTTCTTGCCTTTCATCTCTGCTTTTTGTTGGTTAGGATGGAATTGCAATTTGGTTTCTTGCTGAATATTAGAAGGGACGGTACCTCGTGGATGGAAAGAATAAGAAGAAATTCACGGGAGGTTTCGATTATCCTTTGCGAGTGGATTGCAATAGGATATTTAGACAGTTTGGGGGAGGTAATTTGCAGCCCATATCCTTGGGGTTAGCATGATGAAGTGGAATTCAAATACTACGATGGGAAGAATAAATGGGTGCAAGTTAGAAATGATGGAGAGCTCGCTACCATGTTTGCTAAGCATAAGGAGAAAGAGGAATTACATGTGAGGCTGCAAAATGATGTGGTTGTGCCGGCACTTGGACCTAGGATGGCGGATGCACCTTCTCGGGAAACACCATGTCGTCGTGATCGCAGCTCCAGCCAGAAAAGTTCAGATAGTGCACGAGGAGGTGTTGGCTCGACAAGCGTGTGCAGCAGTAGAAGGGTCCCCGTTGAAGTGGAGCATGATGACTCCAATCGCTGGGATGAAGAAGAGAGGCTATATTTTGATATTGTTCAGAATTTACGACATTCTCAGGCTGAAAACCAAGATGAGGCTGACGTAGTGGGTGTAGACGAAGACAATGCAGCTGCGGATGAGGACGAAGACGTTGCAGCTATTGAATGGGACCGTGAGAACCCTCACTTGGAAGAAGGTTTCATTTTTTCATCAATGAGTGAGTGTAGAAATGCACTTGTGACGTACTGCATCAAGGCAGAACGTACGTTTATGGTTGACAAGAGCGATCAAGTTCGTTATTGAGTGCACTATCCGACTGAGAATTTCCATGGAGGATGCACGCATCTAAAATGCAAAATAGCACGAACATTCAGGTCAAATTGAACCCATTTAGGCACACATGCGAGGAATCAACGCTTAGGGAGGAAACAATTAGTAGAGCCAAGTCAAGATGGGTGGCTAAAAAAGTAAATAAGTGGGTGATAGAAGACAATCAAATATGTACAAAGCAATTGATGAAGAAGATCAAAGAAAATTTCAAGATAGATTTACCGTACATGAGGGTGTTCAATGGTAAAAATCATGCTATGGATTCTATTTACGGTAACTGGCAGGAAGGTTTTAAATTGTTGTATTCATTCAAAGCTAAAGTGGAGAGGACCAGCCCAGGTAGTATTGTAGAAATTGACCACCAAACGGGGGAGTACACATTGAAGGGGGTGACAAGGACAAAGGAATGTTTTAGGAGGGTTTTTGTCTGCTTTGAGGCTTGTTGCCGGGGTTTTTCGGTAGGCTATAGGCCATATTTGGCTGTTGATGCTACTTTTCTGACAGGGAGGTTCAAAGGAAAGTTAGTGGCAGCTTGTGTAGTTGATGCACATAATTTTGTATTTCCAGTTGCGTATGGTGTGATGGAGACAGAATCCGAGGAGAGCTGGACTTGTTTTTCCAGAATCTGCACCGGTCTATTGGACATCCCAATGGGCTGGTAATTCATACCGATGCCTGGAAGGGTTTAGAAGTGGCCGAGGACAATGTGTTCCATGGAGTAGAGCATAGGCAATGCATGTGCCACCTTGCTGCAAATTTTACGAAGAAATACAAAGGAAAGTTCTATAGCGACAATTTATGGCCAACATCTTTGACTTGCAGTGTTAAGAAGCACAACTATCACATGAGGGAGTTATACAAGAATGCATAAGTGAAGGAATACTTGGAAACACACCACTCCAAGTTATGGGCCAGAAGCCAATTCAGTGAACTGAGCCAAGTTGACTATGTGCACAATAATCTTGCAGAGTCTTTCAACTTTACGACCCAAAAACTAAAGGGTCTTTATATGGTGGATTTTCTTGACAAGATAAGAATAGAATATATGGAGAAGTTTCATTTCCGTGCAGGAATAGCCGCTGCAAAATTCATGGGGCCACGTTGTCATCCCCACCGTGTTGAATGAATTGGAGCAAAAAACTAAAGGTTTGGACATGGACATGAAACTTTGCCCGACTACCAAAGCAGAGGTATCATTTTTGGATAAAGAAAAGAGGGAATGAAAATATCCGGTGGATTTAGAATATAGAACTTGCAGTTGTAGGCAATGGCAGATAACTGGGTTGCCATGCATTCATGCATTGTTTTTCATCACCACTCTGTCAGGTCCAATCGGGAACATACATAAATATGTGCATGAGTACTACTTTGTTTCCAGGTTCAAAGATACATATGCAGTTCCTTTACCTGCTTTGGAGGGAAAACATCAATGGGATGCAGTGGACCCTGGATTCAAGCTTTGTGCTCCAGTTCTGAAGAGAGCAGCAGGTAGATCGAGGAAGAGTCGATATAGACCTTGCAACGAAGGAGCTGGACTTGGAGCAAGGAAGTGCAAGATCACAAGGTGTGGTGGGTCTGGTCATTTCAGTAAATACTATGATAACATAGTAGATCCAGCGTTTGGAGAGTGTTTCAATGAAAATGATGATGATCAGCAGCCGGTTGGCATGGATGATGAGCATGATGTAACATATGATCCAAATGATGGTGACCATGTGGCTCCAAATGATGGTGACCATGATGCTCCAAATGATTTTGATCATGATGCTCTGAATGATTTTGATCATGAGGCTCCAAATGATGATCTAGATGAGGCTCCAACTGATGGTGACCATGATGATCACAATGACGCTCAAAATGATGGTTCACAACATTCTGTGGTCGTGAGTTCTACTAGGTATCTCAATCTTGCCAATACTAGTACATTTATCACTTGACATTATCTCATCGCCCTTTATGTTTTGTACAACTATGTGGTAGTTTTGAAGAAGACTGCCAAAAGGAGAAGAGAAGAAGAGATATGCGGAAGCATCACAAGGAGCACAATGGTGGCAAGAAGCACAAGAAGCACAAGGAGAACAGTGGTGTCAACGAGCACAAGGTGTACAAGGAGCACAACGAGCACAATAAGCTCAAGGATAAAAAAATAAGCCCCGACGTTATGCAGATTGAGTTGGAACCAAGTAGAATTTGTGAAACACTATGAATGATGTTGTATTATGTTGAATGATGTTGGACCTGTGCTACAACTATGTTTGAGTTGTGTTTGGATGATGATGGTACATGTTTTGAGCAAGTCGGGTCAAAATGAGGGCCAAATGGGTGATGATTGAAGTAGGGTAATATGTGAACCAAACTTCAAATTTGATCCAAACTTAAAAATTGACATGCTATTTGGATGTTGCAATGCTTTCCAAACTATGGTGAACTTGCTTGTTGTAACTTCGTCATCAATCCGAGCCCTTTTGAGAATTAAACTCACATTCATGAAAATTGTTCTAAAAAAGAGCTCCAAAGGTAGTTTGAATGCGACGGAGTTTGACCAATATTTAAACAAGTTTGAAACATGAAAATGAAAAAATAAGAATGGATCCTTCTTAGTCACTAAATAATGAAGCTTTTGTGAGGTTATAGAAAATTTCATGTTCCAAATCCAAAACCTCTTCTCTTCATTTCAAGAAACACAGTTTGAGACTGGGCGATATGAGCAAAGATACATGAATTTCCATCCGAATGTATGTAGATCTTGTTTATCAACTTGAATCGTTAGTACATGACATTATAAGACTATGTGCGTTGGTTTATCATTTTCTGATTCTTTTTGAATTTTTTATGCTCATTTGAATTTCGGTCAAAACTAAGTTTGACTAACAAACAAGATTGAAACATGAAAATGAAAAACTAAGCCTGGATCCTTCTTAGTCACTCCAAAATGAAGCTTTTGTGAGATTTTAGAAAATTTCATGGTCCAAATCCAAAACCTCTTCTCTTCATTTCATAGAACATATTTTGAGATATCATCTTAGACACATGCATTTTTCGTTCAATTGTATGTAGACCTTGTTTGTAAACGAATCGTTAGTTTATGATATTATAAGGCTATGTGCGCAGGTTTTCTATTTTTTCGAGTTTTTAAAATTTATTATGCTCATTTGAATTCTGGTAAGACCTATCTTTGACTGAGACTTCTAGAAGGAATTTAACAGTGACCGTCGATCTAACCATAGCGCTGAATAACGACCGTCTATATAACCTTTCTAGAAGGAATCCGCGGGGAGGCTCTAGGCGACCGCGAGGAACTCAGTCCTGCGATCTGATTGGCTGGCCTTTTGTTTTCTCGACACGTGTAATGGGTGTGCTATGTGGACCATTGGGACGTCTCACGGTCCGGGGATGTTGAAGCCTGAACGTGCATGCGTGCGAAGCGAGGACGTGGAAGCCTGGAGGCATGCATGCATGCATGCCGAGCAGACGTTGATCGAAGGGTTTCACGCACACCCAAAATTCAGAAGCGCTTAACAACAACGCGGCGATGGATTGAAAATTATTTATACGAAATTCCAAACGGAATTAAGACGGTTCGACCGTTTACAGACGAAATTTAAACAAACTTTAGACGAGATTCAAAATGGAAAAAAGGAGCATCTTCGTCGGAGCTGAAGTCCGAGATTTCTTCGTCTGAGGAGGCGTCGCCATCGAGATCCTCTTATGCCGCCTCCTCGGCAGCCCGCTGCTCGGATTTGTCATCTTCTTGCTCCGCGCGCCGCTCCGCCTGCTCGGCCACCCTGACTGCCAAATCGTAGTCCTCCTCGTCGGCTTACCGCCGGTGAAGATCACGCCATTCCCGCACGGCGCGCATGTCGCTCGTAGAGACGAGCTTTAGGACCGCTCGGTGGAGGTGGAGATACGATCCCGCTCGGTGACTAGGGGCGGCGCCGGCGCCATCGTCTCCGCCTACGCCACGGATGATGTGTCGCGGAAGTTCATGGCGCTAAGCGGACGCCCGAGCTTCCAGGCCGCCGCGTCGTAGGCACGAACGGCCTCCAGCATCATCGGGTACGTCCCGAGGTGCACGCGCTCGGTGAGGTATTAGATGAGCGCAGTGTAGGTCCTGTTGTAGAGCCTGCAAACGCCGACATACTCCCCAATGATCCTCGGCATCGTGGCGCGGCGGCAGCGGCGACTCGGAAGCGGTAGGGAGAGGAGAAGACGCGGGAAGTTTGGAAGCAGGAGCTACATATGGGCGGTTTAAATAGCGTTGGGAGAGGAGCGGATAGACGCGACGTGTGCATCCATATGACTCGGTGTATTCACATTGATGGAGAGCGTGAAACCGATGCATTTGACGCTGAAAACGGTGTGTGACTGACTCATCATTGGGGCTGGGGCTGGGGCAAGGCACCGCGTACGCCACAAATCACGGGGTCTTGGGTTCGAGTTAACTAACTCTCACGCATGTCAAAAACTAACTATGTACAAAGGATAACTTCAGTATGTACGCAATGCGTTTTTAACTCTAAACCAAGTCAAGAATTAACTATGTATATCCTCATTTCCTTTCCATGTTAAGGTCTTTCCATCTGTCCCATCGTTACTAACGCAGCCCTAACGCCACAAATCTACGCGGTCTTTTTTGGGTCCATTTTCCACCCTTCTCATGTTTTTTTTTGGAGAAGTCCCACCTTTCTCATTGGCCCACCCGTATTGGGCCTAATCTGATTGAGTTGGTCCATTAGTCCACAGCGAAACTTTTTTTTACTGAAAGGAAGAGCAGAGAGCCGAAATTAAAGCTTTTCCATACAATTTCAAGCTTACAAATTCCTCCTAAATTCATGCTTTTCCATACAATTTCAACATTTCAACCGGTGCGATTGACATACCTACAAATGACCAAATGTATTTGCAAATGGGTATGTGCGCTTGATCTTCGAGCTTCCTAATCTTCTGGTTCATCCTCGTAAGCTCAACAGCTACCTCTCTGTCCATGCGTGCTCCACCCTCCTCGACATCTTCCGGAGCTTGCGTTGCGGCCGCTTCCGTTCCTGGCAGCATGGGCAACCATTCTTCGTGCTCTTCTAGAAGTACATTAAACAACATCTGGGCCAGAACATCGACCCAAAGGAAGAAACATGTCACCTGCTCTAGGATCAAATATATCAACAACGAATCCGAGGTGAAATTGCTCAAGGATCCCGACCACGAAAATAGTAAAATTGCACTGATTCTTACCCCCTTATCGTGGCACACGTAAAACGGACGATTTATGTTCTTCCGTGTGCGCAAAACCCTCCGATCAACGTCCGTCCGACAACACGGACAAAGGAAGATCGTCATCTCCATGCGCGTGGGAATCTTGATCCGTGAGGTGGCGCGGGATCTAGAAGAAGACATAGAGCTCGATTCGCGACCTCCCGGAGCCAAAGGAGATCTTAACGCCTCCGCGCACGGTTCCTGTAGCTGTAGCGGACGGTTCATACCCTCCCCAGCAATCTTCCAACCGCCCGGAGATGAAAGGGATCTCGACGCCGCCCTCTCGGTCGCTCTCGCCCGGATCCTAGCTGCCAACTGGGATCACCACCCACCTCTGCCTGTGTCCACCTCTAACCCCGTCCCCGCTCGGCTGACCGCTGCGATATCCGCGGGCGTGTTCCGCCGCCGCTTTTATCGCACAACCGCGTCCAGCAACGGTCCACTGCTGGGTCCCGCAAGCAACGGTTGTCTACTGGGTCCCACAAGCGGCGGACAACAACAGTCTTCGCCTACCGCTGGTCCCACATGTAAAGGCTGAGTCAACTACCTTGACCAGACGGGGACGGCTAGATTCACGATATGAGTCCTTGTACACAGACTAGTGGCAAAACTGAGGACGATTCACAACGGAGGGCAAAACTGAGCACATGGACACTGATGGCAGTAGGATAATTAACTCTATAGAAAATAGAGGTTAAGCGTGCCTTGGGCTCGGCCGCATTGCGTATTAATATATGGGTACAAGGTACAGATTACAACTTGACACACAAGTTTGGTTGATAACATAACAAATTTGTTTATACCGGTTACTACAACCTTCTACCGTTTTACGAAATCGACATTGGTTCACCTTTAATTTAACTTGGCCCATACTTCTACGTCCTCCTTTCTGTGTTTTTTCCCTAGACGCTCAGGCGATCTAGGTTTCTCTTCCCTAGACGCTCCGGCGACCTAGGTTCCCTGCTACTCCGCACGCGGCCATCCCGGCGTGGAGTTCTATTATGTTCCCAATCCGATCACGGGTCTCTTCGTTGAAGTCTCGGCCACCGCAAAAACCGTTCCTCTTCCCTCTCTCAGTCGGAAGTCGAGGGAAACCCTAAAACCACAGAAGAAGATCAGCGGCTCTAGTTCGCGGAGAATCGATCATGCCAAACTCGCAGTCTAGTAACTCAAGCCACACTGGTGTATCGATCGATCGGGGGCCAGAACGCATCGATGATCTCCTACTACGACTGGGGATTGAAGACGAGGAAACCGATGATCTGATCCTAGAGGATGTTCTTGAGAACCCGATTCTAGAGATGAAGTGGTTGGCACTAGCGCGCGTGCACACATCTAATTTATTCAGCCCTCAAACCTTCGAACAACACATGAAAGCTGCCTGGAGCCTGGCCAAGGAGGTGATCTTCACGCCGCTGGAGCTGAATTTGTTCACGATACAATGCTTTTTCCTTGGCGATTAGTTGAAGGTGAAGGAGGGGGGTCCGTGGCACTTCCGCCAGAACGCAGTGATTATCGAAGAGTACGATGGACTTGCACCGGTTGAAACTATTGACCTGAACCACATCGAAGCCTGGATCCAAATCCACAAAATCCCTGTGGCCTATCGTGACCCAAAATTTATCAAGAATTTGGTTGAGAAACGAGTGGGAAAGGTTCTGAAAGTGGAGACCACCGTGGAAGGTGTGGGAAATTTTGTCCGTGTTAGGGTGAGAATTGATGTTCGTAAGGTTTTGGCTCGAATTTTGTGACCCTCTCCCGTGGCGGCCAGAGAGACGCGTTTCAAATCAAATATGAAAAAATACCCAAGTTCTATGGTGCATGTGGGTGCTTTGGCCATACGCATCTTGAGTGTGGCACGGGCGAGCACGATGAAGCCAAATTAGGTTGGGGCGAATTTCTCCAAGCGGATTGGGAACTTGGCAAGGAAGAAGAACTTCTGGGAATTGGAGTGGTTCACGAGCTAGTCGGGGTGGTTTCTCATCGGGGGGCCGTGGCAGGGACCCGGGGGGGGTCGTTGAAGCTTCCAAAGAACGAAAGGAGCTCATATTGCTTGGCGTCATAATGTTCTGCATCCGATAGAGGCTACGGATACGACAGATACAGAGCTAAAGGATACTGCAACTAGCCCTCTCAAACCTACGGACACCGATATGCTTGATAAGGACTCGGAAGCTACAACTAGGAAGAGACTGACGTACGAAGGCATGGTACAAAATGGTATTCCAGAGAACAATACTTTGATATCTGCAGCCATGATGACAGAGGAAGTGGAGAAGGCGGAAAATAATTCTGTCGCAGATGCATCAACAAAGTCAAAAAGAACAAAGATGGACGGAGCAAACTCCTCATCTATAGGATCGGCGGGCTCCCGT
Source organism: Alopecurus myosuroides (assembly GCA_028641055.1). Taxonomy (NCBI): domain Eukaryota; kingdom Viridiplantae; phylum Streptophyta; class Magnoliopsida; order Poales; family Poaceae; genus Alopecurus; species Alopecurus myosuroides. The sequence continues at coordinate 298,962,045 of CM054057.1, read as the reverse complement.
GAGGGGTCCGTCCGGACGCAATGAAAACCAAATTCTATAACTGCCGAGGGATGAAAAAGACCTCGACAGTTAGAGCTCTCGAAGGGATGGTTGTGAGGCTGAAACCTGATATTTTATTTCTTTCGGAGACTCATCTTAATAGAGCAAAATCAACAAGTTTGATGAGAAGACTAAAATTTGATCATATGGAGATTTTTGAGAGGGATGGTAGGGCGGGAGGCCTTCTAATGTTATGGCATGATGATCTGAATGTAACATCCAGGGAGACTCACCAGAATTATATCGATATTAGAATCAATGAGGGCTTGGGGGGAGCCTGGAGATGCACGGGGTTCTACGGTGAACCAGCAGCTGATAGGAAGCATCTCTCCTGGGATTATATTTGTCAACTTAAACAAATGCGTAATCTTCCTTGGCTACTCGGAGGGGACTTCAACGAAATTTTGTATGGATCGGAGAAGGAAGGGGGCGTCATCCGACCTCAGAGATGCATGCAAGCATTTAGGGATGCACTTTCGGATTGTCAGCTTGAGGATCTCGGTTTCATTGGCGATAGTTTTACTTGGCGACGTGGACGCATCAGAGAGCGGCTCGATCGGGTGGTTGGTAACATGGAATCACTGTTTTATTTCCGCACTTGGCTGTCATTCATGAGGATTTCAACCGATCGGACCACTGGCATGTGTTAGTGGATTCGGAGTATCATTCTACTGTCCAAAAACTCCCTCTCTCGGGGTCTAGGCGGTTTGAAGCGAGATGGTTAGCCGAAGAGGACGTGGACGACATCGTTCAGGCTGCTTGGGACAGGGCGAAATCTCTACCTGGTTTGACTCTTGCATCATCTACAAAAATGATCCATAATTCTCTTCACACGTGGGACAAAGAAGTGCTAAAAGGCCCTAGGAAAAAACTGCGAGAACTACAAAAAGAACTCAATGCGATCCTATCGGGCCCCTTGGATGATGATTCTTTGGGCAAGCAATTAGCTCTGCGGACTCAAATTGAAAAATTACTAGAGACGGAGGAGTTATATTGGGTTCAACCTGGTAGGATCAACTGGTTGAAATCGGGTGACCAAAACACATCCTACTTCCACAACGCTGCCTCTACTAGACGGAGGAAAAACCACGTTAAACGCCTACGTGACCACTCGGATGCGTGGATTGAAGATGAGGGTAATCTTATGAGCTTAACAAATAATTATTTTTCTAACCTTTTTACTTCCGAGGTGTAGGTTGTAAACAACGAGGTTATTGGAAAAGTGCATCCCAGGGTGACCGATTTAATTAATGAATCCCTGTTGGCTACCTACTCGAGAGAAGAAGTTAAAAAGGCTCTCTTTAGCATTGGAGATTTAAAATCCCCTGGCCCGGATGGTCTTCATGCTGTTTTCTACAAGAAATTTTGGGGTGTTATCGGAGAGGATCTCACCAATAAAGTATTATTGGCCATTAATCAGAAAAAGATTCCTAAGAGCTGGAATGAAACAACCATCGTGCTGATTCCGAAGGTAAAAAATCCTGAATATATCTCACAGTTCAGGCCGATTAGTCTTTCCAACGTGGTCTACAAAGTGATTTCTAAACTTATTGCCTCGAGACTTAAAATTGCTCTTCCGGACATTGTTTCTCCAATGCAAAGTGCTTTTCTTCCGGGGAGACTCATAACTGATAATTTCCTGGTTGCTTTCGAGAGTTATCATGCAATAAAGAACATGAGGTCTTCTATTTTTGGTAATTGTGCGGTGAAACTTGATATGCACAAGGCGTATGACAGGGTAGAGTGGGCATTCCTAAGACAAATTTTTTTACAGCTGGGTTTTTCTGTGGAATGGGTGGATCTTGTTATGGAGCGTGTGACCTCTGTCCGTTACCAGGCCAGGCTGAACAATTCTCTATTTGATTACATTAACCCCACTCGAGGTTTGAGACAAGGGGATCCACTGTCACCCTATTTAGTTCTCTTATGTGCTGAAGGAATAACAAGTTTATTGGTTTTTCAAGAAAACCAGGGAAATCTTCAAGGTGTGAAAGTGTGTAGAGCTGCACCATCTATTTCTCACCTCCTGTTTGCTGATGATTCGTTGATCTTGATGAAAGCTAATAGCTCAAATGCTGCAAGTCTTAAAATTGCTTTAGACGACTATTGTGCGACCTCTGGACAATTGGTGAGTGTTGCAAAATCTAGCATATTTTTCAGCCCTTGCACGCCAGTGGATGTGAGAGTTGAGGTCTGCACTATATTGGACATTATGACAGAGGCACTAACTGATAAATACCTCGTCTTGCCCCCTATTGTGGAGTAGACAAAACAGATTGTTTCAAGCATCTTATTGACAGGGTTTGCAAGCTTCTGAGTGGCTGGAAAGAGAAGCATCTCTCTTTTGGTGGCAAAGAAATTTTAATCAAAGCGGTAATTCAATAAATTCCAATTTATGCTATGTCGGTATTCAAACTTCCCAAACAGATTTGCAAAGGGATAATCTCTGCAATGTCCCAATTCTGGTGGGGAGATGATGATCAGCAGAAACATATTCACTGGTTTGCTTGGTGGAAGATGTGTGTCCCTAAAAAACAAGGTGGCATGGGTTTTCGAGACCTGGAGTGTTTTAAGATGGCTATGCTTTCAAGACAGGTGTGGAGACTTCTTTCAGAACCGGACTCTATATGTGCCCAAGTCCCGCGGGCTAAGTATTTTCCTACAGGCGATCTCCTCAATTGTGAGTTAAAAAAAGGGAGTTCTTACACTTGGCAAAGTATATGTCATGGGATTCAAACTTTTAAGAGAGGGCATATTTGGAGGGTTGGCAGTGGTGAAAAAATTAATATATGTGATGATTGCTGGATTCCTAGTAGTCACAACAGGAGGATCATGACTAGACGGAGCAGCATTGTGTACACAAAGGTCTCGGAGCTTATAGACGTTGAGAGTAATAACTAGGAAGAAGAACTGATACAAACTCTATTTTGGGAGGCGGATGCTGAAAGAATTCTTCGCATCCCCCTAGCTGTTGGTATGATGGAAGATTTTGTCTCATGGCATTTGTGGTGGGAGATGTGACCTGATTGCGGTTGCTGTCTGGTATTTGTGGTGGGAGAGGAGAAAAGCCACACGCGGTAAGATGATCCAGGTTCCTGCTCGCTCAGCCCAAGCCATTATGGCGATGTCCATGAATTATATGAGAGTGAAAAAAACGGGTCTTAACCCTATACCCCGTCACGGCTGGCAAAAACCCCCGAGGACATGATTAAGCTGCATGTTGATGCCGCCTTTGACTGCTCTACGGGTACAGGAGGTACGGGTGCTTTTTTACGTGATCATCTTGACGCTTTTACTGCAGGGAGTAGACACAGTCTACAATATATCGAGGAGGCAGCAACTGCGGAAGCTATTGGCCTTAGGAATGGCCTAATCCTTGCTGGTGAAGTGGGCTGTAATACTCTTGGTGGAAGGTGACTGCATGGAGGTGATCGAAATCATGCAGAATGAGGGTAACTCTCTCGGGGTAGCGGCAGGAATATACGAGGAATGTACTTTCCTCTGCCATAATTTCTCTCGTGTAAGTTTTAAGCACTGCCCTAGAGAAGCCAACGATGTTGCTCATGAGTTTGCTAGGGGTAGTGGAGAGTTTCATGAGGTGTGGCATTCTGAGCCCCCCTGACTATTTTATCCCTGTAATCGCAAACGATGTAACTCTGGTCTGAGCAGCAAGTTTCTTTCGCACTCTTTTCCTTATCAGGGTACCTACGGGGACTGGAAGTTTTTTAATGAGGCGGCTTGCCTTCTATATATAGTAATTTTCATTAAAAAAAAAACTTGGCCCATACTTCTTTGCAAAACCGAGACAACACTGATGTTGGGCTTCACCCCGTCCCTTAGGAGGAATCTGACCAAGAAAAGGAAAAACTTTAGCACATAGGGGAGGTTGAACGACAGTAATAGTCCTGCTCCCATCAGAAACCAGAGCAAGAAAAAAAAACTGGGGTTGAAGATTGCTGATACGAATAACAGGGAATACAAAAAACCATTTTGGATACGCACAATAATGTGACGTCAATTTTCTCTTTGAAGTGTCATATACTCCCTCCGTTCAACAATAGATGACTTCCACTTATCTAGATATGGATGTATCTAGACATGTTTTAGTGTCTAGATACATCTATATGTAGACAAATGCAAATCATCTATTGTTGAACGGAGGGAGTATAATTTTTGTTGACTCAGAACGAGAGAAATAAGAATTGAATATTTGCATTCTCTTTGGGAACGGTTGATTTCTTCATGCGAAATAAAACATCGTCTTCTTCATCTTCAATACTCCCTCCGTTCCAAAATAGATGACTTCCATTTTGTCCATATATGCATGTATGTAGACTAGAACATGTCCATATACATGCATGTTTGGATATATGCAAGTCATCTATTTTGGAACGGAGAGAGTACTTGTGGAGCGGCGTCGTAGTTGATGAGGGCGCTTTTGCGGAAGAAAAGCTTGTCGGCGCCGAGGTCTCTAACACTGTGTCCCTCTCCCTCTTCTCAAAACGACCAAGACTAGGAGGCGTGACGATGTCGCAGGCACTGTGCAACCTGAAATAAGTCACCGGTACTCTTCAACTCTTGATGTTGTGTTTTGGAGATGTACTGATGTAGCATAGAAATTAGCAGTGATCTAGCTACAGAATGAGTGAAACACTACAAAAGTGGGACATATCTACTTCTCCCTCCGTTCCAAAATATTCAGTTTGCTAAAAAGTTTTACATTTTGGAACAGAGGTAGTAGTATTTTTCTTGCAAAATGCTATTTGATTCAGTGTATAGTACAGTGCGCTAATGTCTGGAGGAGGCCCCCACTAAATCACCTAACACGCTATTTTTTTTCCTTGGGGAAGAGCCAGGATACTAAAGACCAAGCCATGTTTTTGTCAGACCTCTCTGTATAGGGACAAGCTACTTTATCAACACCAAAAATTCATTTTTTTTTTCTCTCTCTCACGACAGACCACCTGTGAACCGACTGCTCCACAATTCCACACATCATCACAGATATCCAAACACAGTCAAGCATCTCATCCGTTACACCATCTAATTAGTTATGATGGCACTATGAGTAGGTGTAATTTTCGTGTTTAATTACTTTGCAACTCCAGAGAGTTTCTGCTTGAACTTCTGCATTATCACGTGGTTCCTCACTCTCCATGGTTCATATGTTTGATTTAACTTGTAGCTCACAATTAACCGCAATTATATTTGGCGTTCGCGCTTTAATCACCTCAGTCTTTTCAAGATACGCATACTACGTATATTAGATTAGAATTAATTTGGTTAGCTTACACACCTCAATAAATAGTGATATCCTCCTCCCCGGTGATCAAAATGATCTCTGTCAATTGAAAGTCTCGGAAAGTACCTAGCTGATCACTATCTCCCGCCTCTAGTTAGTGGTTGATGTAATAATATCTCACATGCGTTGCTTGGAGCCCAGGACAATTTTTTTTCAATTTAGCATTTACATAGGCATGACAAAGGCTACGTAGTTAGCTGACAACCATCTGCCAACAATGAGTGAACCACCGGCTATTTGTTCTTCAACCAACAGTCCCCGTTCTTTTGCACCAAATTCAATGACTGTACTAAGGACGCTAGCATTGACATATATGTGTCGGGAAAACTATATTGGGTCGTCCACATACGCTCATCATAAATCAGGCTCACATGCATGAAGCTACCAATACATATGCGAAGCATTTTTTATAGCTGGCTATGGCCTGGTTTTGCCAATTGCATGCGCAGTTCTAGGTAATAGTTTTGCTGTTATGGAGCTATAGGATTAGGAGGCATCAGGAACAGACCATCCACTGTTCAAGAAGGCCATATATCAGAAGCAGAACACGCAAGGCACAACGGCGAAAGAGAGCTAGAAATGGAGTAGGACTGTCGCTTCTCCCGATCGATCAACCCATCATCTCGCTGAAGATAATTTCTGTGACCGAATCTTTTTGCAGGTTGCTGGTTGGAAATTTGTTTCACAAAACTGACGGAATTGTTTCATAGAGCGCTCAGAAGAAAGAACAATATTTCGGCTGTTATCGGAGAATAAAACTAGTCTAGAAGTTATCTTTTCTGTGGTGCGAGATAATATGACATGCAGGAATTGTTTTTTTTTTCCCTTTGTGGGTCGGCTTGGCTGAGGGTTGACTAAGCCGACCAAAGAAGGGAGAATCAAAATTGCTACTAACATAGCTAACTACTCCATCACAGTGCAAACTATAGTATAGTATAACCATGCGTAAAACCCTAGTTTAGTACACCAACTTAACGCGAAATGTGCGCTTTGGTCGCTAAGTTGCAAAACGTGAACTTTAGTTACGAAGTTGCCAAACGCGAGCGTTTTGGTCACTCTGTGACGTGGCCGACTGGAATTTTTGCGAATACCCCCCTAAATTTTTATTTATTCCCATACCTAGGTCATTTTCAATTGTTTTTTGTTTACCTTCTAGGGGGGAATTTGTAAAAAAATATAAAAATTCGGGGGGGGGGGGGGGGGGGGGGGGGGGGGGGGGCGACTTGCAAAAAATAGACTGCCACATCACGGAGTGACCAAGGTGCTCGCATGTGTCAACTTCATGACCTGAATTTCACGTTTCGCAACTTGGTGACCAAAGCGGACATTCACGTCAAGTTGGTGTACTAAACCAGGTTTTACTCTGTAACCACATATAACACTTTTGCATTGATTTCTTACATACATCAATCAAAGATATGCATTTAATGTACTGAAAAGTCTAATTGCCCGTAATTAATATTTCTGGTGCCACCAGTATATCACGACATGCATTGGATAATTCCGATTTGATTCCATCACGGATCTCATGTAAACTCTGTGCTGGTCTATTGAGGCATATATTGTTCCATTCCTTCCATGTTGTTTATATTAGAGTCGGTAGTTGTACGTTATGTCTGTATTTGTACCTGTACCGGTTTGTTATCAAACCGAACCGATCGATGTGTTTCCGATCGGTGTTGTAATCTCCTATATAAGCTAAACCCCTCGATGGGTTACGTACGGCAAATATTCTCTCAAAGTTGGTATCAGAGCTGGAACCACATCGATCCGTCTAGGGTTAGGGTTCTTCCTCCGCCGCCGGTGATCTCACATCGGCGATGGCCACCAGTACCCTGGCTCTCTCGACCACCTCCGGTGCCCTCACCTCATCGGCATCCGCCTCCACCTTCGCCCCCATCAATTCCTGCACGATAACCGTGCGTCTTGATCGCACCAATTTCCTTCTCTGGAAAACACAGGTGGTTCCGAGCATTGCAGGAGTAGGGTACTATGGCTACCTTGACGGCAGCTGTCAAGCACCGCCGAAGACCGTCAAGCAGGGGACCGGTGACGCGGCTGTAGACGTCGCCAACCCTGACTACGCGACCTGGTGTACGCTGGATCAAAGGGTTCTCAGCGTTCTTGTCGGGTCGATGCCTGAAGATATCCTCGGCCAGATGGTCGGGAAGAACACCTCCGCCGCAGTTTGGGAGTGTGTCACGGGCATGTTTTCAGCCGAGAACCGGGCCGGTGTGCGCCAGATTAAACGCTAGCTCTCGTCGCTGAAGAAGAAGGATCTGACCGCCGCCGCCTATTATCACAAGATGAAGGCGTATGCGGACACCATGGCTACTATCGGAAGTACGCTGGAAGATGATCTCATTGATTACATTGTCGGTGGCCTCGGGCCGCAGTACGAGTCCTTCCAGGCCTCGCTCGACATTCTCAGCCACACCAACCCGTTGCCCCTCAGCCTCACCAATTTTTACGCCATGCTCCTTTCGTATGAGGCCATGCAGGAGCAGAACAGTTCCGACGCTGCAGAATTTTCATCTTCAGCGAACACCGTCGCCCGGCGTGGCGGTGATGACTACGGACGCCAATTTGGTCGTTCGACTGACAACCCAACCAGGGCTATGGTGGTGGCGGCGGCCAAGGCAGCCGCTACCAAGGTGGACAAGGTGGTGGAAATCGCGGCGGCGGCCGCGGAAATGGCAACGGAGGCGGAGGTGGTGGCCGTAAGTGGAGCCCCAAGTGTCAAATCTGCAAAAATTGGGGTCACGAGGCTCTCCAATGCAAGAAGTACCAGGACACCTGCCGTTCTGGAAACTCGGACACTCATGGCCATGATGAGGCGCCGCACTGGATCTTGGACAGCGGCGCTACCGACCACCTTGTTGGAACGCGTAGAGATAAACAAAACTTTTTTCTACGCGGTACTTCCAAGATCTAGCCGAGGTAGAAGCCCACGATGATTACCACTAGACGCGCGGTTGCGGATTATCGATGAAGCACGTCGGTGAGTGGAGTCCCACGATCCGATCCGGCCGATCCAATCCCACGAACCGAAGTGCTGAACATACAACACCTCTGCCGGTATCCACACGTATGAGGAGGAGCTCTGTCACATCCCAATTTTGGAATACCTGATAACACTGTTGTTTTGCTAATTGCTTGACCAATAAACCTTGGTTGTGTTTGTTTGTGTTTGTTTAAGTGCAACTAAACAAACTTAAAAAGGATAGCAAAGCAGTAAACTAAAAATATTCAACATATTGTTCCAATGATAAAAATATTCAACATATTGTTCCAATGACCTTGGAAATATTTTCTAAAGTAAATATTGATCAAAGAGTTTTCCAAAAACATCTTATGAATCTCATACTTTTTGAATATTATTCCAAGACCTAAATTAAGAAAGCGGAAACACTTAATAAAATTTCCCTAAAAGATTATCAGAAAAAGAGGCATTCTTAAATGCTTCACCAAAATATTATCAAATGTTTTTCCAACCTTGCAAGATTAAAAACAAAGGTATTGGAGAGCATTGACTTGCTATCTCTAGTCACATAAATATTTTGGCAAAGCATTGCTAAAGAAAAGCCAAGTGCTTTATTAAATAGAAATTCCAATATTTCCAGAAACAGAAAACTAAAACAAGTTACTATTGGAAACTTTCTTAAAATGAGATGAAATTAATACCATTGCTTCCTTATATCAAATAAGGAACACACACAAGAGGAGACCAAGAATTGAATCAATTAAAGCCCTGAAAACATGAATTTTCTCCACAGCAACATTTGGGATTTTGAACAAGTTTGTTCTACAAACTTTTTCCAAATGCCATGAAATAAATACCACATACTCTATATCATAAATAAGGATGAAAACCAAAAGGGCACAAGTTTTTGAATTGTTTAAGTTGCCAAAAACCCCTGTTTTCTTGACAGCACCTTTTAGAAATTTGAACAAGTTTGTTCTATGAAGTAACTCAAAATGACTTGAATTGTTGACCACATAAGGAACACATCAAATAAGGAATGTGTGCCAAAAATTATCATTTTTGGAAGCTCCTAAGTAGGTTAATAAATTCAATGTCCATTTATGTAAGAATTCAAATTTGAACAACTTTGAATTATCAAGTTTAGGCAAATGAGCCAATTTTCACATATGTTGTGTGTCTTAACTAATAAGAATTTTGGGCAAAAGGGTTTCAATTTTAGACTTTGTTCTCCTTGTGAAAACAACCATCTTCAGAGAGAAAAGGACCTACCTGTAAATAACCAAGGACCTAAATGTAAGCTGAGTCACACACACCTTCTTCTTCCTGTAGCTGCAAGTTGAGGCATGGAAGCCCATGCTTCCATTGCTTCGAAGGGAAGACATCTAGGTGTTTAAAACCCCATGTGCACCTCCTATCTACCTGCCCCCCTCTCTCCCCCCTCGAACACACCCTCTCTCTCTCTCTCAAGAAAATGCCCAAACCGAAACCCTAGGTTGAGCTCGTCGTCGATTCGGCCAAATGGGAGCTCGCCGCCGGCAGCCATTGGTGCCATCATCTCCGCCTCGTCGAGTAGGACATCGGTGCCGAAGAAATCGAGCCGAATCGCCTCGTAGTGCCCGCGCTGTCCTCGTTCTTCCCCGAGCCCGACGGAGCTCCGACGAGGGATTCCTCCGCCCTCGAGCTTCCTCCTCCTTCTACGAGCCCTCCGTGGCGTTCATGGTGAGCACGCGGTCCTCCCCGACCATTTTCCCCTCTCCCTCTCGCCCTTAATCGTCGCCGTGCCGTGCCGCTGTCCGGCCGCCGCCGCGCGCCGTCGCCGACTGCCTTCCGGCGTCTCCCCGGAAACGAGTCCCCGCTAGGATGGTTCCCCGAAACGAGAGCATCGCGTAGGTGGTTTTGGATCGACGAGTGATGGCCGTTTTGCGCCGGATTGGCCTCGCCGGAGACGTCCCGCCGGCGGGTGACGCGCGCTTGACGCAGCGCTGACGCCAGCAGCGCTTGACCCGCGCGCTGGGCGGTCAAACCTGTTGGTGGGGCCGCGCATCGCCTGCGTGGCAGCCCCCGTGGCGGCCTGGCCTGCGGATCAGTGACTGTTGGCTAGATCCCGCCGCGGTGAGGGTAGATCTGGCCGGCCCGTTCGCAGATCTGGCCCAACAACATTTCTTTTTCCTTTTAATTTTTCCACAGAATGTACCTGTTTACTTTTGGCTCAAAAAGGCAATCTAAAAGATGAATTTGGCCAAACCAAAATTCACAGATGTAAAGCAACTAAATCTAAACCACCTCCACTTTGTAGATCTACATTTGGATGAACAGATTTGAAATGAAAAATGATTTGGCAACAGGTACCAGAAACACAAAAATGAGCACCATTTTAATTTCACAACTAAGAATGAAGTGAGGCCAATTGAATTGGAAAGCCCTTGAAATTTCCTAACATTAGCAATTAACCTTTCTTCCAAATTACAAGTATTTTTGAAACGGCATGCAAATTGGTAAAACACCAGAGAGCACCTTGGTGATTTTTATAAAATTATTAAAAATGAATTTTGATGCAAACTCAACTGGATGGTCTTGTATATGTTTAGGACTATCCAAACCTAGAAGGGTTTAATTTTTAGAGCATCATAGAAAATTTTGTGGACAGATCCTTGTTTTGCATATTTCTGCCATTTTGGCATTTTAGGTAATTAAATTGTGTGATTATATTTTTGTGTTTCCATATTGCTTTCTAGCATGTAAAAGTTGTGTGAACTTGTTTTCCAAGTGTTACTTAGCTATTTTTAGCATGTTATAATGTGTGGACTTGAGTTGAGAAGAAATAGGATTTATATCAATATCATATGTTTTATCCCTAGTTAAATACTTGCATAGTATTTTTGAGGGATTAATTTATGAGCAAGAACTTGGATTGTTGATTGGATCCAGTACCATTTTGGTACATATTTTGTGTTGTTATCACCTCTGCTATCTTGCATTTGAGTTGATAGAGAAGCATGAGTAATTTAGTCATTACTATGAGAATGTTATGGAAAAATTCTCTCATGTGTAGAATTTTTAGCACAATATTTGTGGTCGAGTAGCCACATATTTTTATGTTGTATTCATAGGACCAGTAGCATTTTGATAAGGTTGTTATGAGTACTTGACCCCTAAAGTTTTCACTTGTGTGGAAATAATAGCATGAGTAGCATTGCCTTGCTTATTTTTGCACCCTATTATTTTCTGCTAGTATTGTTATTGCACTAGGTGCTAGTTTAGGTTTTTGCTAATTTTTGTCAAGTATGACCAGAGGCTTTGTGACCTCTTAATGCTTTGATATGCTAGTGGAACACCCACTGGTGTCATTGCATTTTTGGTGGAAACATTATTTCCCCAAACTAGATGCATTTCTTTTATATAGTTTCATAACTAATGAGTGCCTAGTATTTTTGCTTTGGGAATTTTTGTGCTAAACAAAAATGGGTATGCTTCTGTTTGTAAGTGGTTGTAATCATGTGTGGCTTGCTAGGAAAATTCCATTTTTGGAGTGTTGTTTGATTCCTCTAGTAATGCCCTTTTTATTACCACTAGTATATAGGAGTTGCCCTGCAAAATGATACCTTGTTTTATCCAATGGGATATTTTTGTTATAGCAAGTATATATATTTTTCACTACTGTTTTTATGACATGGACCCTCTGGTTGTATTTCAATTACTTGATTTAAATGCATCCATTGATTCTTCATGTTTAAGTAGTACTAGTTTCCTTCGCAGTTGTTGTGTTAAATTATTTTCCTGCCAACTTGTGTTTGGTAGATATTTGTGTATCCTTGCATGAGGACATGTTTTCATTCCCATTATGATAACATGGTTCCTTGTTTGCATTTTAGTACTTTATTTATTATGCTTGCTTGCATAGCAAATTTTTGGTAGAAACATGTCTATAGGATTCCTCCTTTTTAGACATTGTTTCTATTGTTCTCACTATGAGAATTGTGTGTTTTGTGATGAGTCTATTACCTTGTTGCACTTGGGTAGCCTCACTGATTTGTAAAAGTAACTTTTTCAAATCATGTGTCTTATTTATTCTTGATGTGAATTTAGCCTTAGTAGGATAGCTACCTTTTTCTTTTTATGTTGTGGTTGATAGACCCATTGCCATGATTATTTTTGTGCATGTTTTATATACTTTTAGTAGGCTCAACCTTGTGAAACTAAGTATATTTTGGGCTTATTAATATCTTGGTATGAGAGTGGCACACCCACTGAATCCATGATATTAAGGTTGTGAGATATGTTCCTCCAACCTTAAGCTGTCTTATTTAATGGCATTTCTGCCAAGTGTGTTTGTTTGATTGTTTGCCTCCATTAATAATTGTGTGATTTGTTATTATTAGATTTCCTTGCTGTATGTATTGTCATGTATTGTTGCTTGCCATGATTGGTTCTGAATGTGTGTCCTTTATTCTTTTTACGACGTTAGAAAACGAAGAGGAAGGAAGTGTCGGGAAGCTGTGTTTCAAGTTCCAGTCACTCCAAAAACCAGGGACACAAGGAGATACCAGGCAAGCCATCCTGATGCTTGCTGATACAATACTTATCATTATCTATCATGCATGTTTTACCTCTGAAGTTTTACCAAAACTTTATTATCAAAACTATTTTTGATGTGGCTATTACTACTATACTAGTATATAGGTTACTATTATGCCAGTAGTTAAACTTGGTAATACCAAGCCCATAAGCCACCCTATGGTATTCATTACCATCAAATATACTAGTCCCTAAGTGGACACCCTAAAATTGTAATTCTACAAAACAAAGGCTTTACGGAAAAAACCCGGAGAAAAGGCGGATCCTTGTTCTCCGGAGGAATGTGGAAGTGGTCATTTTTGAGAAAGTGGTGTTTTCAAAAATGACACATAACCTAGTCTTCGCTGGACAACCTTTACCGTACTGCCACTTTACCCCAATATGGGTAGGGGCTTGATTAAAAACTTGTTATGGTTAGTATGTGTGCTATCTCAAGTGCTATAGGGGATTGGATCCTCCGAACCGAAATGTCGCTAGGAGTGGAGGATACAGGACATCTAAAGTGTGGGATTAATTTTCCCTCCGGATGCAGCAGATGGGTCTCCTGTTTGGGCGGTGTGGGACACGGCTTGCCAGGGAGGGTAACCCCAATTGAAGAGATAGTCATGTACTAGCTTGTACATAGTGGATAGTCAAGATCAGTTATCTGATGTTCTCATAGGTTGAGGACAGTCCATGGGTGTTTCATGGCGGATTCTGGATCTGGTGGAAATGTGTACACCTCTGCAGAGTAAAACTATTTCGAGATAGCCGCGTCCTCGGATATGGACGGTTGAATGGCCATGTAGCTAGCATTGTGTCAATGTTTTCAAAAGAGGAAGTTTTCAAAAAAGGAATTTTTGGAAAGGAAGTGTTGAACTTGTGAAGTTCGGAAAGGAAGGGAAACGTATACCGTGGAGGTATCGTCGATGAGGAAAAACCAGATGATGCTATACAAAACAAAATGTTTTGCAAAGAAAACCTTTTCTACTCTAAGCAAGAATTCTGGAAACTGATTCCAAGAAGTTTTGCAAAGAGAAAATATTCTTTAACAAAGTTTTACAAAACCTCTTGTACATGTGATAACGACAAGAGAAATAAAACTATATTATTTTCTTCTGAAGTATCCTCTTCAACGAAGATACATATTAACCTGACTGCAACTGTGGTGTCATCATACATGAACACCATTGATAGTGAACCCTATTTATAGCCTACCTATTCCACCATATAAGCATATTTGCATGTTTGGTAAGTGACATGATGGATGTCTTGCTGAGTACATTCAAATGTACTCATTATGGTTTCGCCCCTGGTATCTACTTATCAGATTTGGAGAAGGAGTCTCCGAAGGAGATCTATGAAGAGAAGTACGGAGTTGACGGCTTTGCGAACTAGGATCGTCTCCGGGTCAGCAGCCTGTAGGTTAAGGCGTGACTTGGGCTCAGCTACGTTGTGTTTTAATTGTCTTCCGCTGTGTTTGTTAAGTTGCCTGCCCTTTTGGCAGTTGCTTTAAACTTGATCATGTGATCATTTTTGTAATACCTTTTTGTATTCGTGTAATGGATGATGTTTTTCTGTGTGCCAACTTTGTATGTTGTTCACGACTGATCTTTCTGGGATCGTGAATGTACGCATACGTAGGGTTTCAGACTGCCGGTCTGGGGTCCTTACAGAGTTGGTATCAGAGCCAGGTTGACCTTAGGAGACCTTAGTTAGCATGGACGTCAGATAGGAAAGAAAAGTATTTTTGAGTAAAAACCTATTTACTATCTAAATTATTTATATCTAAGGGAATTTTAGTATATTTTCCCTCCTTCAGATCTTTTCAAAAGATTCTAAATGCATATCAAGGGCGTCCTTGAACAGTGGTTCGAAGGGCGGGCCTTACAGAGCTGGTATCTCTCTCGGTTAAGAGTTTATTTCTTACTTGTTTGCAACTGCTCCGCTCTGTTTTTGAAACATCTCTCGTCTTTGAAGTTTTCTGTTCAGAAAATAGTTGGGGTTTCAAAAACAGATTGTCGCGTAGTTTTACCTCTCTCAATTAAAAGTTTTATCAAATTTTACTTCTATTATATTGTTTCCATCCAAAAACTTATATACTTGACGATGTCCCGAGAAGACCAAAATAATTGCCTAGCTCTACAGTGGTGATGGTCAGAAGTAGATATAGTTCTTCAGCCACTTCTAGGACTTTTGGATCAGTCTAGTTTGGAGTAATTTAGCGATTACCCCATGAGTCGTCTCCCCCGACGTAGCTCCAATGGATCCTTGCTTGTGTGTTATGGCTTGCTTATGTGTGTCCGTAGGACTTTGTGCTATTGTGTGGTGTAGAATTTGGTTCATCTAGGCTTCTATATGTTTGCGAAGTGCTCAAATTTTTGCAAATTTGTGATTGCCCCGCTCTTGTTTTTGAATTGCCTCGTGTTAAATTTTTGCAAGCAAAAATGTTTGTATAGCATTCAAAAACAAGAATTTGTTGCTTAGACGTATACTTGTTTTCGCTTCAGAATGCGACCCGGCGTGAACCACCACCATTTCCCCACCATCAATGAAAGCACCATTGGACCTAATAATAGAGGACCATTAAGCCACACGAGCTGCTAGCGTTGCTACCAGTGATGCACTCCAACAGATAAAGCTCCAACAACGACATCCTTTAAAGAAGAAAAGGGGTGAAGAAAACCAACCAATACTGACCAAAACCTCTATGTTTGTCTGTTTGCAAAAGACTCGTTTTGCCCCGTTGGCTAAATGTCGCACCTGTTTATGTCCCCTTTTAGAAGACCCAACAAGAGAAATCCCCTTTTAAAAGTTATATACCTCCCTCCTCTGGAGAAAGGTGCAAAAGAAGTCTTCACATGCCATGATGCGCAACCCCCTAAAAAAGCCAATCAAAAGAGCACAATTCAATATTCGACGTATGACGCTAGTCGTATCTTGTCGGACGAACATTATTTAATAGAAAGCTAACAAGACTAACATGCTTGGTCTAATCTTAGGTTGACACCTAACCAAAGCATGCGAACTACTGACAACTCTTTCTAAACCAAAGAAATTAAGTGACTTAGGACACCTTTTAATCTAGTTGGTAAAAAGGAGAAGTCACGAGAAAATAAGATGATGACCTATTCGTTTACTAGTCAATAGGATATCATGTGTATCTACTTTGGAAACCAAATCTTAGTAGACGTCGTAGGCACTATGAGATTCGGGGTTTAGAAATTAAGTGAACGATGGAATGATTATGATAGATCTAGGAAACAACAGTTTTCCTGTTTTTGTTTATTTGTGTGCTCTTGATTGAAATAAATTTGTGTTTTATTCAATCTTGCTTCCTAACTTATATGGAGTTGTTAGGACTTGTTATTATGTTGTTTTCTTACAATAAACCTACCCTAGAAAGTGTGTGCATGATTGAAAACTCGAATAAAAATGAAATAACATTTGTCACCTTCTAGTTTATTAATTGGAAGTATTGTGAGAACTAGATCTGTGTATACTTTCTTAGTAGATTTTGTGCTATGTTTTCTTTGAGTCCAGTACCATTTAGGTACTGTTATTTTGATGCTTTAACCTTTATTAGCTTGCATGTCTCTTAATAGTAAAGCATGTGTAAGCATTGCTATCAATATGCACTAGTATTGTTTCACTAGATGAAATAGCCTTATATTTTTATCTTGTATGCAAAGTTTTTCATGAGTAACCAGAGGCTTAGTACCTATTTTTACTTGGTATTAGTAGTCCATAGCCCACTGGTCCCATTGCATTTTGGCTTGAGGATGAAAATCCCCAACCATACACATGTGTGAAAATAGCATGTTTCACTATGTGATTGATTTCTATTTTCCACCATGGAAAATATAATTGTTTATTTTCACTTATGCAAGTGAGAAGTTTATTTCTTATTAGTAAATACTAATATGTTTAGGTGTGATCCTTTTGTTAGCATAATATTCCTTAGGGGTATCATGTTAAGAAATGTTTCACTATCGTGTGCTGAAATTAAATTGTTCGCAAATAAAATAAATTCCTCTTGATTGGTAGATTGTTTGTGAATAATTTTAAATTGAGTGTATGGATTTTTGAAAAAGTTAAGATAACTTTTCATTAATTGCATAGCTACTGGTTGTGTGAATTATACCTTGCTTGTTTGCTAATAATTTGTTTAAGAAAAACAGAAATTGCTAGAAGAATTTCTGCATGCTTAATGGTTGATACATAGAATTACTCTGGTGTTTGTGCTTACTAACATGAGTAAGTTTTGTGTACTGTTATTAGGTACATTTATATTCATGAATTGCTTGTTTAGTTTTAAACATCATGATAGCATTGTTTGCTTCTCTAGAGTGAAACTAGTTTCACCACTAGAAAATGGTGATTTTTGCTCTAGTATTACCCTCTTTTTATTTTCTGGGTATATGTATTGATATAGCATGTTTAGGAAGTTATTACTTCTGTTATCATGCCATGAATTATTTAGTTTCATGTTCTGTGGTTATAGGATATGAATATCTCTTATAGCATGCTGGTGTAGATTTTCCATACTAGTGTGTGATTTGTGCAGACCTTGTTATGCCTGTGTAATAGGAGTTTAATCTTGGGTGAAGATGGTGTTTAGAGTATCTTTATGATTGCATTCATTGGTTTTTAGATACTGGTTGTTTGCTAATTGTTCACGATTGATGGATTCCAAAACCTCTAATAAACAGTAACCTAGTGAATAAATAATCTATTCATCTGTGGTGTTGTTTGTTTTCTTATTGGATGTTTAAATGTTTTACCTTAGCATGAGTTTATACTTGTGTTATGGTTGTGCTTAAGAGTATCTTATGACACTAAAACATCCAACTAAAATCATGATCATATTTAGTGATAATTGCTTGTGGTAAGTAACACCCACTGCCATGGGTATTGTTCTGTCTGTTTATTTTACCTTAGCAACCTAACCTTTGCACCCACAAGATATATTTTTAGCTTCTTATATACCTTGTTATGAGAGTGGTACACCACTCCATATGTGTTATGTAAGATGTGGAATATAGCTAGGAACTCATGTAAATAAGTGACGGTACATTTCCAGGTAGTTCTCCACTAACGTTAATTTTGTAGTGACGTTATCAGAAATCAAAAAAAAAAAATTGGCGGTTGAGTAAATTGATAATTAGAGATTTTTTTTGAAGAATTTGCTAATTTAGGGATGTACCCCACCTCCCAAGAAAAGTAAAAGGGGGGAAGCACCGGCACTCCAACACTAACATTGTGTTTGTTGGCCCTCCCTTAGTCCTCGCTTGCGAATCTCGGGGACGAGATTCTTTTTAAGGGGGGAAGACCTGTCACATCCCAATTTTGGAATACCTGATAACACTGTTGTTTTGCTAATTGCTTGACCAATAAACCTTGGTTGTGTTTGTTTGTGTTTGTTTAAGTGCAACTAAACAAACTTAAAAAGGATAGCAAAGCAGTAAACTAAAAATATTCAACATATTGTTCCAATGATAAAAATATTCAACATATTGTTCCAATGACCTTGGAAATATTTTCTAAAGTAAATATTGATCAAAGAGTTTTCCAAAAACATCTTATGAATCTCATACTTGTTGAATATTATTCCAAGACCTAAATTAAGAAAGAGGCAACACTTAATAAAATTTCCCTAAAAGATTATCAGAAAAAGAGGCATTCTTAAATGCTTCACCAAAATATTATCAAATGTTTTTCCAACCTTGCAAGATTAAAAACAAAGGTATTGGAGAGCATTGACTTGCTATCTCTAGTCACATAAATATTTTGGCAAAGCATTGCTAAAGAAAAGCCAAGTGCTTTATTAAATAGAAATTCCAATATTTCCAGAAACAGAAAACTAAAACAAGTTACTATTGGAAACTTTCTTAAAATGAGATGAAATTAATACCATTTCTTCCTTATATCAAATGAGGAACACACACAAGAGGAGACCAAGAATTGAATCAATTAAAGCCCTGAAAACATGAATTTTCTCCACAGCAACATTTGGGATTTTGAACAAGTTTGTTCTACAAACTTTTTCCAAATGCCCTAAAATAAATACCACATGCTCTATATCATAAATAAGGATGAAAAACAAAAGGTCACAAGTTTTTGAATTGTTTAAGTTGCCAAAAAACCCTGTTTTCTTGACAGCACCTTTTAGAAATTTGAACAAGTTTGTTCTATGAAGTAACTCAAAATGACTTGAATTTTTATCACATAAGGAAAACATCAAATAAGGAATGTGTGCCAAAAATTATCATTTTTGGAATCTCATAAGTAGGTTAATAAATTCAATGTCCATTTATGTAAGAATTCAAATTTGAACAACTTTGAATTATCAAGTTTAGGCAAATGAGCCAATTTTCACATATGTTGTGTATCTTAACTAATAAGAATTTTGGGCAAAAGGGTTTCAATTTTAGACTTTGTTATCCTTGTGAAAACAACCATCTTCAGAGAGAAAAGGACCTACCTGTAAATAACCAAGGACCTAAATGTAAGCTGAGTCACACACACCTTCTTCTTCCTGTAGCTGCAAGTTGAGGCATGGAAGCCCATGCTTCCATTGCTTCGAAGGGAAGACATCTAGGTGTTTAAAACCCCATGTGCACCTCCTATCTACCTGCCCCCTCTCTCTCCCCCCTCGAACACACCCTCTCTCTCTCTCAAGAAAATGCCCAAACCGAAACCCTAGGTTGAGCTTGTCGTCGATTCGGCCAAATGGGAGCTCGCCGCCGGCAGCCATTGGTGCCATCATCTCCTCCTCGTCGAGTAGGACCTCGGTGCCGAAGAAATCGAGCCGAATCGCCTCGTAGTGCCCGCGCCGTCCTCGTTCTTCCCCGAGCCCGACGGAGCTCCGGCGAGGGATTCCTCCGCCCTCGAGCTTCCTCCTCCTTCTACGAGCCCTCCGTGGCGTTCATGGTGAGCACGCGGTCCTCCCCGACCATTTTCCCCTCTCCCTCTCGCCCTTAATCGTCGCCGTGCCGTGCCGCTGTCCGGCCGCCGCCGCGCGCCGTCGCCGACTGCCTTCCGGCGTCTCCCCGGAAACGAGTCCCCGCTAGGATGGTTCCCCGAAACGAGAGATCGCGTAGGTGGTTTTGGATCGACGAGTGATGGCCGTTTTGCGCCGGATTGGCCTCGCCGGAGACGTCCCGCCGGCGGGTGACGCGCGCTTGACGCAGCGCTGACGCCAGCAGCGCTTGACCCGCGCGCTGGGCGGTCAAACCTGCTGGTGGGGCCGCGCATCGCCTGCGTGGCAGCCCCCGTGGCGGCCTGGCCCGCGGATCAGTGACTGTTGGCTAGATCCCGCCGCGGTGAGGGTAGATCTGGCCGGCCCGTTCGCAGATCTGGCCCAACAACATTTCTTTTTCCTTTTAATTTTTCCACAGAATGTACCTGTTTACTTTTGGCTCAAAAAGGCAATCTAAAAGATGAATTTGGCCAAACCAAAATTCACAGATGTAAAGCAACTAAATCTAAACCACCTCCACTTTGTAGATCTACATTTGGATGAATAGATTTGAAATGAAAAATGATTTGGCAACAGGTACCAGAAACACAAAAATGAGCACCATTTTAATTTCACAACTCAGAATGAAGTGAGGACAATTGAATTGGAAAGCCCTTGAAATTTCCTAACATTAGCAATTAACCTTGCTTCCAAATTACAAGTATTTTTTAAACGGCATGCAAATTGGTAAAACACCAGAGAGCACCTTGGTGATTTTTATAAAATTATTAAAAATGAATTTTGATGCAAACTCAACTGGATGGTCTTGTATATGTTTAGGAATATCCAAACCTTGAAGGGTTTAATTTTTAGAGCATCCTAGAAAATTTTGTGGACAGATCCTTGTTTTGCATATTTCTGCCATTTTGGCATTTTAGGTAATTAAATTGTGTGATTATATTTTTGTGTTTCCATATTGCTTTCTAGCATGTAAAAGTTGTGTGAACTTGTTTTCCAAGTGTTACTTAGCTATTTTTAGCATGTTAGAATGTGTGGACTTGAGTTGAGAAGAAATAGGATTTATATCAATATCATATGTTTTATCCCTAGTTAAATACTTGCATAGTATTTTTGAGGGATTAATTTATGAGAAAGAACTTGGATTGTTGATTGGATCCAGTACCATGTTGGTACATATTTTGTGTTGTTATCACCTCTGCTAGCTTGCATTTGAGTTGATAGAGAAGCATGAGTAATTTAGTCATTACTATGAGAATGTTATGGAAAAATTCTCTCATGTGTAGAATTTTTAGCACAATATTTGTGGTTGAGTAGCCACATATTTTTATGTTGTATTCATAGGACCAGTAGCATTTTGATAAGGTTGTTATGAGTACTTGACCCCTAAAGTTTTCACTTGTGTGGAAATAATAGCATGAGTAGCATTGCCTTGCTTATTTTTGCACCCTATTATTTTCTGCTAGTATTGTTATTGCACTAGGTACTAGTTTAGGTTTTTGCTAATTTTTGTCAAGTATGACCAGAGGCTTTGTGACCTCTTAATGCTTTGATATGCTAGTGGAACACCCACTGTTGTCATTGCATTTTTGGTGGAAACATTATTTCCCCAAACTAGATGCATTTCTTTTATATAGTTTCATAACTAATGAGTGCCTAGTATTTTTGCTTTGGGAATTTTTGTGCTAAACAAAAATGGGTATGCTTCTGTTTGTAAGTGGTTGTAATCATGTGTGGCTTGCTAGGAAAATTCCATTTTTGGAGTGTTGTTTGATTCCTCTAGTAATGCCCTTTTTATTACCACTAGTATATAGGAGTTGCCCTGCAAAATGATACCTTGTTTTATCCAATGGGATATTTTTGTTATAGCAAGTATATATATTTTTCACTACTGTTTTTATGACATGGACCCTCTGGTTGTATTTCAATTACTTGATTGAAATGCATCCATTGATTCTTCATGTTTAAGTAGTACTAGTTTCCTTAGCAGTTGTTGTGTTAAATTATTTTCCTGCCAACTTGTGTTTGGTAGATATTTGTGTATCCTTGCATGAGGACATGTTTTCATTCCCATTACGATAACATGGTTCCTTGTTTGCATTTTAGTACTTTATTTATTATGCTTGCTTGCATAGCAAATTTTTGGTAGAAACATGTCTATAGGATTCCTCCTTTTTAGACATTGTTTCTATTGTTCTCACTATGAGAATTGTGTGTTTTGTGATGAGTCTATTACCTTGTTGCACTTGGGTAGCCTCACTGATTTGTAAAAGTAACTTTTTCAAATCATGTGTCTTATTTATTCTTGATGTGAATTTAGCCTTAGTAGGATAGCTACCTTTTTCTTTTTATGTTGTGGTTGATAGACCCATTGCCATGATTATTTTTGTGCATGTTTTATATACTTTTAGTAGGCTCAACCTTGTGAAACTAAGTATATTTTGGGCTTATTAATATCTTGGTATGAGAGTGGCACACCCACTGAATCCATGATATTAAGGTTGTGAGATATGTTCCTCCAACCTTAAGCTGTCTTATTAAATGGCATTTCTGCCAAGTGTGTTTGTTTGATTGTTTGCCTCCATTAATAATTGTGTGATTTGTTATTATTAGATTTCCTTGCTGTATGTATTGTCATGTATTGTTGCTTGCCTTGATTGGTTCTGAATGTGTGTCCTTTATTCTTTTTACGACGTTAGAAAACGAAGAGGAAGGAAGTGTCGGGAAGCTGTGTTTCAAGTTCCAGTCACTCCAAAAACCAGGGACACAAGGAGATACCAGGCAAGCCATCCTGATGCTTGCTGATACAATACTTATCATTATCTATCATGCATGTTTTACCTCTGAAGTTTTACCAAAACTTTATTATCAAAACTATTTTTGATGTGGCTATTACTACTATACTAGTATATAGGTTACTATTATGCCAGTAGTTAAACTTGGTAATACCAAGCCCATAAGACACCCTATGGTATTCATTACCATCAAATATACTAGTCCCTAAGTGGACACCCTAAAATTGTAATTCTACAAAACAAAGGCTTTACGGAAAAAACCCGGAGAAAAGGCGGATCCTTGTTCTCCGGAGGAATGTGGAAGTGGTCATTTTTGAGAAAGTGGTGTTTTCAAAAATGACACATAACCTAGTCTTCGCTGGACAACCTTTACCGTACTGCCACTTTACCCCAATATGGGTAGGGGCTTGATTAAAAACTTGTTATGGTTAGTATGTGTGCTATCTCAAGTGCTATAGGGGATTGGATCCTCCGAACCGAAATGTCGCTAGGAGTGGAGGATACAGGACATCTAAAGTGTGGGATTAATTTTCCCTCCGGATGCAGCAGATGGGTCTCCTGTTTGGGCGGTGTGGGACACGGCTTGCCAGGGAGGGTAACCCCAATTGAAGAGATAGTCATGTACTAGCTTGTACATAGTGGATAGTCAAGATCAGTTATCTGATGTTCTCATAGGTTGAGGACAGTCCATGGGTGTTTCATGGCGGATTCTGGATCTGGTGGAAATGTGTACACCTCTGCAGAGTAAAACTATTTCGAGATAGCCGCGTCCTCGGATATGGACGGTTGAATGGCCATGTAGCTAGCATTGTGTCAATGTTTTCAAAAGAGGAAGTTTTCAAAAAAGGAATTTTTGGAAAGGAAGTGTTGAACTTGTGAAGTTCGGAAAGGAAGGGAAACGTATACCGTGGAGGTATCGTCGATGAGGAAAAGCCAGATGATGCTATACAAAACAAAATGTTTTGCAAAGAAAACCTTTTCTACTCTAAGCAAGAATTCTGGAAACTGATTCCAAGAAGTTTTGCAAAGAGAAAATATTCTTTAACAAAGTTTTACAAAACCTCTTGTACATGTGATAACGACAAGAGAAATAAAACTATATTATTTTCTTTTGAAGTATCCTCTTCAACGAAGATACAGATTAACCTGACTGCAACTGTGGTGTCATCATACATGAACACCATTGATAGTGAACCCTATTTATAGCCTACCTATTCCACCATATAAGCATATTTGCATGTTTGGTAAGTGACATGATGGATGTCTTGCTGAGTACATTCAAATGTACTCATTATGGTTTCGCCCCTGGTATCTACTTATCAGATTTGGAGAAGGGGTCTCCGAAGGAGATCTATGAAGAGAAGTACGGAGTTTGTCGGATATATACTGAATAGGGGTATAGAAGATGGTAGACAAAGAGCCGGACTACCAGGGTGGCCTACATGGTAATGGGCTTAGGTCCATTGGGCGGCCCAGTAGTCCGACGTGCAGAAGCCGGATTCTAGAAGAACCCGGATCACGGCCCACGTGATCTGGCTTGGAGGAGAAGACGGATTCCTTGCTTTCCAAGTTACAAGTTAAACGTAGTCTTCTAGGTTTCCTATTCTGTAAGCCCTAATCCGGCTATTATATAAAGCCGGACGGGAGATAGATTAAACAAGTTAAGTTAGACACAAGTTCAAGCTCTACGCAACTCGCCGAGAAGCTCATCCTCGCCGAGGAGCCAGATCTACACCCTCACATTGTAACCCTGATAAACGGGCTTTAGTCCCAATTAGTGAGAAGTGCAGGAGTAGGTACGCCGTACTGTCGCGACGTACCGAACCTGGGTAAAATCCCGTGTTCTGTGTTACTACGCTATCCCGTTACCCCACGTCTCTACCGTAGTCTCATGGCACCCCCGTCTATGAAAACTACTACGATGTCTCGACAGTTGGCGCCCGCCGTGGGGCAAACGACATCAGGCGTGAAATTCCGGTCTGGGATACTTGGCGGAATTGGAAGATCGATCACTGTCGGAAGCTTGGAGTTCGATGACGACGTCGGCCGCTTCCTCGACAACGGATCCTATATACCGGCGCAAAACCACCTGGTAAGTGCCTGCGTGTTACCGATCGGATCTGCTAACATCTTTATCGGACTAACTGCAGAGGCAATGGGGTTTTGCGGTGGAAGCAAATTTATCCCACCCGCCCTATACCCAGTCGAAGACGACAATGATGCCGGATTCTGCTCAGATCGCCGACAAAAAAGTGATACACACTTTATCGGCATGGTGCAATCCGAAATTGCTGAAAACACGGATGACGGAAATCCCGTGCAAGAGGCAGATAACAACCTACCCGTCATAGAGACGGAAGAAGAAACACCCGTCACAGAGGCGGAAGATCCGACATCCGTCAACAAGACGATGAACTCGGAAGCAGAGTCCATGCTTGCCGCCATTGAGGCGAGGTTGGAGTCGGAAACCGGATCGGATAACTTCGACTCCGAAGACGAAGACGAGGATGCCTTCGTAAGAAAGGTTAAGTCCTTTCAAGAGGGATTCCATGAAGTGCTAATGGCAAAACCAGCTGATACAACGGGTGCCGACAGCCAGGAAAGCCCTAAAACCCCTCCGCCGGTGGAAGAGAGAGAAGACGGAGAAACTTCTCCGATATTCCCCAATGTTAAGGAGATGACAGAAGATGAGCCTGTCAAAAAACCTCCCTCTTCCAAGAAAAAGCACCGTGCTTCTAAAAAACTCCAATACAAACTCCGGAAGAAAAAATCAGCCGATCTCGCTGATGAAAACCTGGAAGTAGGAGATATTAGCGGCACAAAGCCAGCGGAAAAGAAATCTAAGGAAATCACTGCTCCGCCAATGACGGAACAGGAAGAGCAAGAGCTATTACAAACACCAGTGGGAACAGACGAACCCCCTGAGATGCTGGAAGCCAGGAGACAAGCTTTCCAACGGCAACAACAACATCTGCTTAGATCTCGGCAACATCTCCAACAAACCCATAATGACATCAAAGTCATGAAGGAAGAAATAGAGGAGTACGAGAGAAAGCATAGATCCGCGTTAAAACCTACTAGGTTACCCGGAATCGCAAAACCCGAAGAACTGCCGCCAAAAGAAAGGTTTTATAACCCATCTTGGCAAAAGCAGTTAAACGGCAAAGATGCCAAGGGCGAACCAATATACAAAACTGCAGCGGAAAACGCGGAAGCAGCGTTCGCCATCCTAAACAACGATCTGTACTCCAACGGGGAAAAACTCCAAGGGGTGTATGCTTTCCTAGGAAAAGCATTACAGCAGCAACAGCGAGGCCAAGAACGATCAGGGAGGCTGCATGATAATTCCGCCCTCTGTAAAACAGCTACTTGCGCTGCTGGAGCACCTGGACCGGAAGAACCCGGAGATTCGGATAAAAAGGAGGATCCGAGAAAAGACAGGA
Source organism: Alopecurus myosuroides (assembly GCA_028641055.1). NCBI lineage: Eukaryota > Viridiplantae > Streptophyta > Magnoliopsida > Poales > Poaceae > Alopecurus > Alopecurus myosuroides. Next base: position 298,935,947 of record CM054057.1, on the reverse strand, counting down.
AAAACCCAGACAACCGGGACGCAACGTCTAGAATCGGACCTCATCTCCCGAAAGATGGACATAAACCACACGATCGGGAAGACAAACACCGGAATGACGGCAAAACAATGCCACCTCCGAGAAACCCAGCCGAAAAAGCTGGAAGATATGATATACCTCACAGACGTGAAAGATCCCGGACACCTCCTAAGGATAAGGAAAGGCATAGAAGCAGAACTCCGCCTAAAGGACGTGAACACGGAAGAGATAGAGATAACCTCGGAAAAGCGCGTCCGCGCAACAATGGGAAAGAAAGGAGCAGATCCCCTTCTGTCCATTCAGCCGGAGATATTCTGCACACATTGATAGAGCAGAAAAGGATGACCTATACTTTGGTCCTAAGTGTTTTACTGACAGGATCCGAAGGATAACCCTGCATTCTGGCTTCGCCAAAGTTGGTCCAACCTACCAAAAATATACCGGCAGTACAAACCCGGACACCTGGCTCTCAGATTATTATACAGCCGTCCAAATCAACAATGGGACAGACCTGGAAGCTGTCAAGTTCCTTCCCCTAATGTTGCTAGACGGAGCCAGAGATTGGATCAATGGTTTACCATCAAGAACCGTCGACAGCTGGGATGATATGGCTAGAGTGTTCACTCAGCATTTTCGGGGAACATACAAACGCCCAAATAGCATCAACCAGCTGAACCGTTGCACCCAATTTGAGGACGAACCATACGTGGATTTCATCTCCAGATGGACTGCAATGAAGAATAGTTGCTCTGGAGTAACTGACGTGCAAGCAATGCATGCTTTCGTCAATGGCCTAAAACCCGGACTCGTACCGTTCATGGTTGGTTCTAAACAGCACAAAGATCTCGGATCTATGCTTACAACCGCTAATGAGCATGCTGCAGCCGAAGATGATATCAGAGCAAGAGGAGGTAATATTGAGTCACTAATACTCGCCAAGAAAACCCCTCGTTCTGACAAAAAAGGAACTCCAGAGTCAACGACAAAGCCCAAGGAGGTCAACATAGCCTTTGGAGGAGAAAAGGTGAATAAGTGGAAAGGCCGCAGTCCAGATCCAATCAATTACACTCCCGAAGAATGGGAGAGAATTAAGTCGGAACCCTGCGTCCACCACTCGCAATTTGGGAAACCAGCCCACACAAACGCGCAATGCCGGCTAAACAAGCATATGAAAGGCAATGCAGGATCCGGAAATAAAGGGAAGGGTTCCAAAAGGAAACCTGCCAAACAAAAGCCAGAAGCTGAAAAAGAAGACAGTGAATCGGACACTGATGACAAAATCCAGGAACAACAGCGAAAGGGCGAACCCAAATTTCCGAGAGTTGACGGAGAAGCAATGCTAACTTTCTTAGCAACCCCGTCAGCAAAGGTGGCCAAAAGAACACTTCGAGAAATAAACGCGGTTGTTCCGGCAACCCCGAAATTCTTGAAGTACTCCAACACACCAATAATCTGGGATCAGTCTGATCATCCCGGAAATATCCCTGAACCCGGCACACAAGCTCTTGTTGTCAGCCCTATTGTTCAAAACACTAGGCTAAGAAGAGTGCTGATGGATGGAGGATCCAGCATTAACATAATGTACCTGGATACACTGAAGCACTTGAAGATCTCCGAGTCCCACCTCAACTACAGCAATATACGCTTCCATGGCATCGTTCGTGGCAGGCAAGCACGATCCCTAGGAGAAATTTCCCTAGATGTCACCTTCGGAGATAAAGATCACTTCCGGCAGGAAAAAGTATCCTTCGAAGTAGTGCCGTTCGAAAGCGTGTATCACGCAATACTCGGACGTCCAGCTTTCGCCAAATTCATGGCAAGATCCTGTTATATCTATAACAAGCTGAAAATGCCAGGACCCAAAGGAGGAGTAATCACCATAGCCGGTGATTTCAAGCTGGCAAATGAGTTGGAGAAAGAAAACGCCCTTTGCGCTCAGAGAGTTATAGCAAAGGAGGAACTGAAGGAATTAGCCAAGGAGGTATCGCCGAAAGAAATGCCGGCAGGAAAAGAAACTCGGAAGCCAACAGATAGTTTCAAGGCGTCCGAGAATACAAGACAGGTAATCCTAGATCCCAAAGATCCGACAAAATTTGTCGTCGTAGGGACTGGGATGACCGACAAATAGGAAGGCGAGCTCATCAAGTTCCTCCGTGAGAACTGGGATATTTTTGCCTGGTGTCCAGCTGACATGCCAGGCGTACCCAGGGAACTTGCTGAGCACCAACTCAAGGTTATTCCCGGATCAAAACCCGTCAAACAAGGTCTCCGTCGTTTTGACGGAAGAAGACGGAAGGCTATTGGCAAGGAAATTATCCGGCTTTTAGCAGCGGATTTCATCAAGGAAGTAATCCATACTGATTGGTCCGCAAATCCGGTCCTAGTACCGAAGAAAGACACCACTGCTCTTAGAATGTGTATAGATTACACAGGATTGAACAAGTTATGTCCGAAAGATAGGTTCGCCTTACCGCGAATCGATCAAATAATAGATGCCACTGCAGGCTCCGAGCTTTTATGCTTTTTGGATGCATACTCCGGGTACCACCAAATACGCATGAAAAAGGAAGATCAAATCAAGACTTCTTTTATAACCCCGTATGGGACGTACTATTACATAACCATGCCTTTTGGCCTGAAGAACGCAGGTGCAACCTACCAGCGTTGCATGCAACGCTGTTTGCATAGTCAAATTGGCAGAAACGTTCATGTTTACGTGGACGATATCGCTGTCGTAACCAAGGGAAAAGATACACTCCTTGAGGATTTGCGAGAAACTTTCGAAAACTTACGCACTTACAAGATGAAGTTAAATCCATCTAAGTGCGTATTCGGGGTTCCCTCAGGAAAACTTCTGGGTTTCATTGTTTCCCACAGAGGAATAGAAGTTAACCCAGAAAAGATCAAGGCAATCTTGAACATCTCAAAACCTACATGTGTAAAAGATGTCCAAAGATTGACGGGTTCCGTTGCAGCCGTCAGCAGATTCATCAGTTGGCTGGGGGCTAAAACCTTACCACTCTACAAGCTGCTGAAAAAATTCGACAAAGTCAAGTGTATTGCGGAAGCTTGGGAACGTCTAGAAAGTTATGTACCTTTCCGTACTTAGTTCAATTCTATGTAAACATCTTTTGAGATCATGAAATAAAGTTGTCGGAATACTGTCATCCATATTCTTTATAAGTGCAAGGTGTTTCCGCCTCATCTATTTCCCAATGATCTTACAAGTTGCTCAACGTTAACCCGAATTGTGCTTGCGTACTCGGCGTTACAAAACTGAAAGATTTTTCAGCCTGTTAACGGCTAAGGGAAACTTGAATTGCCTGTGTGCCCAAGTTTCACTTAAAACTTTCCTTGATTTCTCTAAGTCTTATCTGATTGTGTGCGTGTTGGGTTACTGGAACTAGTTAGTAAAAATGCCTTTAGCATGGTCCATGTTTCCGAGTTTCAAAAACTGCTTGGTTCGTCCCCAGTTACTCGGCATGAAGATTCATATTGCTATTTGAGCCATTTCAAACACTAAGGACAGTTAAAACATACACACCAGACAACTCAGAAGATAAAGGAATGATAAAACCCAAAAAACTTGCAAAGAATTTCATAATTTAAACTGCAACAGACGGAAGTTTCATTCATACAAAAGAAGCATTACATTTTGGATTACATTAAAAGAACAGTAATGCTCCTATTGTCTATTTTTTCTATCCAGGTTCCAGGTAACCCTTCAAGCATCTGACTCCTCCTCGCTGCTTTCGTCTTCGGGGATTGGAGGGATCTCCGCTTCTGGATAGTTGACGGAGATATTTACCATGGAGGCAATCTGGGTGGCGTGGCCCTTGACTTCACCAAAGATGGTGTTTCGCTGCATATCCGTGTATCCTTGAGGGACACCGGACGCCACGCGCCAGGATTTAGCACTAGGGTAGTGCATGCGCATGAGGCCGAGAGCCATGCGTGCACCACCCCGTGCAGCGGAGCGAAGGAGAGATTCCTTAGACTCCGCCACCTCCATGATGGCACCCGGAAGTTTTTCAACCTCCGAGCACTCCCCAGATTTTTCGGGAAGAAACTTGTCTACCAGCTGCGTTGCAGCAGCCTTCATCAAAGTCCATGTCTCCCCGAAAGCTCGGATGCCTGCAACCCGAGTGCCATCTGGGGTATCTCCTGGTTTTTTCAATAACACACCCAAAAGGGTTAGACGGAAAAACAGATAAAAGTAAAACATGGAAAGATGATAAATGAGTCAGAAATTTACCGATGAGCTTGTCGATCTCGGAAACTTCCTCCAGGCGAAGGTTTAGAGCGTCGGTCAAATCATGAATGGTGGATTTGTCCTTCTCCGCCTGCTGGGAAGCCTTGGAATTAGAAACTCCAAGGGCCAGATTGCTGGCTTCCAAGTCTTGTTGTGCTTTCACAAGGTTCTTGTGAAGCTCAACATTCTCCTTGCGGAGAATTTCGGCATTGCCAGAATCTTCTGCTGCTTGTTTAGCCTGAGCTAATGCAGCTGAAAAGCAAGGGAAAATCCGAGTTAGCCAGCTCCTCGGAAAAAACTTAGGCAAATAAGTGAATCGGAAATTTCAGAAGGAAAATGTTTACCTTGTGTTTCCGACAGTGCGAGCTTAGCTGATTCCAGCTCTGCTTCCCTTTCTTCAAGAATAGAGAGAAGACTTCTAACTTCTTTATTCTTGATGGTAAGCTTCTTGAAAACTTCCCTGTTGATGGCTTCGGAGGTTTGCTGAAACATAGCAAGGAGAAGAATGAGTACAAAAAGCATCAAAGCAAAAAGCACGCATTTTAATTAATGCTTGGGGGCTAGAGTTATATACCTGGCTCATGCGCTGCAAACCTGCCAAGTTTTCTTTGAACTCTTTCGCGTATTCCGCGAAGAGATTCCCGGCTGCGTCCAAGCCGTCATTGATAGCTTTGAAATCCTTGTCAAAGGTGGGAATTTCCTCGTCGAAAGTCCGAGGTAATTTTCCCACCTCTGGAGCCGCCCTTTCCCTCGTGTCCGTGTCGGACACAATGGGCTGGCTGGGCTCTGGGGGCTTGGTGGTGGGGGTTGCAGTAGGCTCTTCCGCCATTGTGCTTGGCGTGTCCGGGGCGACGGCGGGAGAAGGTTGGCTGCCTCGGCTGGAAGAAACCTTGTGTTTCTTCAGCTTCTTCGGCTTCAGGGTGGAAGGTGGCAGGCTAAAAACATAAAAACCCGGAAAAGGTTAAAACACCGGAGATGGATGAAAAAAGTACCCATAAAAGAAAAATCCAGAAGAAAATAACCTAGAAGTGGCGACGGGGATTCCGTCAAGATCGATAATTTCTTCCGAGGAAGTTATTTTCTTGCGCTTGCGTCCACCGGTAGCGGCGGTGCGCAGCGCATCCAGCTCAGCCTCAGATACCAAGTCCGAATCTGAAAGATCCGCGAACTGTCGGACAAGCAAGACCAAAATCAGAAGTCAGGAAATCCGAGAAAAAATAGAACTGTACCCAAATGACTGAAAAATTACCTTGGGAACCGGATTTTCGGCCGTGTACATTGGCCGACTCTCAGTGTATTGGTCGCGCGATGCGACCAACTGATTGATGCGCCGCCTAAGTTCCTTTGCGGGCCACTCTTTGGCGGATGTCCGCATGGGATCCTTGACTCCCGTGTATTCGCACAGGAGACGGCCGCTGTGGTTGGCTAGTGGCTGGATCCGCCTAATCAGCCAGCATAGAACCGTTTCCATGCCAGTTAGAGGCGGATCCATGGAGGTGAGCTTGGCGATGCGCCGCTTGATCTTTAGTAGATCTGGCGGCAGAACTTGGACGGCTTCTGTTCCCCAGTTATCCTGGGGAACGGCGGCGGAATTCACAAAAGGTGGAACCCCGACGGCCTTTTTAGGAAAAGGCACGTCAGGATGATAAAAGAAAGAACCCGTCCAAAATTTGACGGATTCTGAGGTTTTGATCTTGGGGAACCAATCCTCTCGGAATCTCCGAAGAGTGAAGGATATGGTCCCGCAAGTTGGGAGTGCGCCCTCCGAAGAGTTCCGCTTAACTCCAAAGCAGTACATCCAGAAGTCTAACCTAGGTTCTAGCCCTAAGTAGCCTTCAAACAAGGCCTGAAAGCCGGCCATGTATAGAATGGAATTGGGGGGAAGATTGTGGGGCTGGATGTTATAATGAGAAAGAACTTGGAGGAAGAAAGAAGAAGGCGGAAGCCCCATACCTCGTAAGAGGTGGGAAGTGAGAATTACCCTTTCGCCGTTCTGCGGCGTTGGCTCGGTCTCTTCCTCCGGAAGCCGCCATTTCTTCTTAAGTACCAGGCCCTCCTTCTCCAAGTTTGGAAGGAGAGCCGGAGGAATACTGCAGGCAATCCAGTTACCTTCAGATTCAGCTTCCTCGTCCGCTCCGGCGGTGGCGGCGGCGGCAGCCTCCGCGGCGGCGAGTTCGTCGCCGAGGAGCTCGATCTTTTCCTCCACCGTTTCGGGTGCAAACGGTGGGGTTGTCGCGGCGCTTGATGTCGCAATGTCCGCGGCGGCGGAAGTGTTTTCTCCGCCCGCCGCGGAAGCCGTATTCTTCTCCGGCTCGCCGCCGGTGTGCTTTTGCGATCCTGGCTGCGGATCCAGATCGCTGACGAGCTCGTCGATGGCGGCGCGGGTCGGCGACGACGGCGAGGAGGCCATCTTTTGGTGGCGCGTTTCGGTGCGGTTGGATGCTAAGTGCGCCTGGAACAAGTGCTTTGCTCTCGAGCTCGTGTTCGCATCAATGGCGTGGGCAGTGAGGGAGTGAGGAAAGTTTTTGGCGAAGACGATGATGGCTGTTTATAGCCGGAAACCCGTTTAGATACGTGCCAACGGCTCTTTCGACCGTTGGATGCTCGACGCGTGTCGCTCGCCGGAAAATACGGGAAATAAAACGGCAGGGGAATGATGGCTATCTCCTCGTTTCTCGTGAGAATCTGTCAGAGATACGCTGAGGGGTTTCCCGCGTGGAACCAAGCGACGCTTGCGTCAGCATGTTTAAGACGCTGACGTTATGAGTTCCTTTTCCGCGAAGGATCGCGAGAAGAAAAGCCGGATTTTCATGGTTCCGAGTTTTATGTTACCATCTCCTTCAAAAGGAAAGTAGAAAGAATCAAGACTGCTGAATCAAGATTTCCCGGACAAAATGTATTTGGCGAAAGACGGAGAATCAGAGTTTTGATCCTTCCTGGGGGCTACTGTCGGATATATACTGAATAGGGGTATAGAAGATGGTAGACAAAGAGCCGGACTACCAGGGTGGCCTACATGGTAATGGGCTTAGGTCCATTGGGCGGCCCAGTAGTCTGACGTGCAGAAGCCGGATTCTAGAAGAACCCGGATCACGGCCCACGTGATCTGGCTTGGAGGAGAAGACGGATTTCTTGCTTTCCAAGTTACAAGTTAAACGTAGTCTTCTAGGTTTCCTATTCTGTAAGCCCTAATCCGGCTATTATATAAAGCCGGACGGGAGATAGATTAAACAAGTTAAGTTAGACACAAGTTCAAGCTCTACGCAACTCGCCGAGAAGCTCATCCTCGCCGAGGAGCCAGATCTACACCCTCACATTGTAACCCTGATAAACGGGCTTTAGTCCCAATTAGTGAGAAGTGCAGGAGTAGGTATGCCGTACTGTCGCGACGTACCGAACCTGGGTAAAATCCCGTGTTCTGTGTTACTACGCTATCCCGTTACCCCACGTCTCTACCGTAGTCTCATGGCACCCCCGTCTATGAAAACTACTACGATGTCTCGACAGAGTTGACGGCTTTGCGAACTAGGATCGTCTCCGGGTCAGCAGCCTGTAGGTTAAGGCGTGACTTGGGCTCAGCTACGTTGTGTTTTAATTGTCTTCCGCTGTGTTTGTTAAGTTGCCTGCCCTTTTGGCAGTTGCTTTAAACTTGATCATGTGATCATTTTTGTAATACCTTTTTGTATTCGTGTAATGGATGATGTTTTTCTGTGTGCCAACTTTGTATGTTGTTCACGACTGATCTTTCTGGGATCGTGAATGTACGCATACGTAGGGTTTCAGACTGCCGGTCTGGGGTCCTTACAAGCTCCGACGGCGGACTGCTAGGTCCGGTGCGACGGCTGGACTGAATGGGGCTAGGGTTCCCAACGCATGGGAGTGGAGTAACGTGCCCGCTGGGCAACATGCGCCCCTCTTTATATAGCGAATGGTAGTGGGCTTCACAACACTTGTGGCCCATTCACTCTGTGAGTCCGACTCACAAACCCAAACCATTTCCGGTTCGGGTCTAACCCGACCAATACATTTGCTCCCGCTCTTAAGTGTGCGACCTTGCAGGCTCATGGCGACTTATCGATCAATCGGTCAATCGGTAGCGGCTCCTAGCAGAATGTGCCGACTCCCAAGTGCCATAAAGTCATGACGACATACCTTTCAATGTGACTTTCATTTTAGTCCCTTTTGCCTCACGATATACCTTGTCGAACTATTGGCGATTTATCGTCATCCCTTAATAGCTCAACTCTCTTCTCGGTCCGTGATATATGATTCATCTGACTAAATCTTAGTCAGCAAAATCAGTTAACACTTAACCGAGTTGCGCATGGTCATGCTTCCGGAATGATATCACCCGAGAGGGCCTAGAGAATATCTCTCCATTCGGAGGGGAAAAATCTCATCTTGATTATCCACATCACACAGCTTGCTTCTCATTCGACCCGAACTCTGTCTTTATAACTGCCTTGTCACGGAACAACGTTTGACACAACCTAAGTCGGTGATTCACAACTCGGATTGTGCGACAACCTCAGATCTAAGGATTACATTGATTGAGACATGCAAATGACGACTTACTCGTTGCATCTCAATATGGGTCAGTCCGACTTGCTAAACTCTTTAGCGAAGTCCGTGAACATTGGAATGGCATCACCATGCCCATGACAAGTGGAATCGAGTAATCAGCCAACACTCACATTAGTCTACGGTGTGTGTCCAGCACAACCTTAATGACCAAGGACAATTTAGCATGAACAACATGAATACATAGTTCCACAATCGAATCACATATTCAATGACATATATCAGATGTTCAAAACAAGGACGGCTTAATAACTTTATGAATACATTGGGAATTACATCATACATGATTGCCTCTAGGGCATATTCCCAACACACCTCACCAATGACATGGAGCGGATGAATGTCCAGGACAACTACCATGGCAAAGATCAAGTTCAGGTCGCAAACGGAGCAGGTTTGTCTATTACTCATGTTGGTCATTCCCGTTTAGCTGGTTCTACTCAGCCTATTGCTTTGAATAACATCCTTCATGTCCCTGAACTTGGTAAAAATCTTCTTTCTGTTCATAGAATTCTCTGTGATAATCCTGTTTTTATCGAGTTTCATCGTTATTTTTTCTATGTTAAGGACACGGGCACGAAGCAAATCATTCTTCGAGGTAGAAGCCGTGGTGGTCTATACCCAATTCCTTTTGGTCGCATGTCTTCATCCTCAAGTCGTCAGGCATCCTCCAGTGTCAAATTATCTTATGAACAATGGCATCAACGCCTCGGTCATCCATCCAATAATGTAGTTCAAACTGTAGTTAAGAACAACGGTCTTTTATGTTCCCCAAACTCTAGTTCTTCGATTTGTGATGCTTGTCAGCGTGCAAAGAGTCATCAGTTACCTTATAATCATTTATCTCGTGTTTCTGTTGCACCTTTAGAGCTCATTCATACTGATGTTTGGGGTCCTGTATTGTCTTCTTCCGGAGGTTTTAAGTACTACGTTAGTTTTATTGATGACTATAGTCGTTACTGCTGGATATACCTCCTTAAACACAAGTCTGATGTTGAGGAAATTTTCTATGCTTTTCGGCGTCATGTCGAGTTGACTCTTAACACTAAGATTCGTGCAGTACAGTCTGATTGGTGTGGTGAGTATCATCGCTTGCACAAATATTTTCAGCATACTGGCATAGCTCATCGTGTTTCATGTCCTCATACTTCTCAACATAATGGCATTCTTGAACGCAAACATCGTCATCTTGTCGAGACATGGGCTTGCTCTTCTCGCTCATTCTTCTTTGCCTCTTCGTTTTTGGGATGAAGCGTTTCTCACTGCTTGCTATCTTATTAATTGGATGCCTACACCCGTGTTAAAACACACTTCACCTGTTGAGAAACTTCTTCAGTCACCTCCGGACTACTCGTTTCTTCGCACTTTTGGATGCGCCTGTTGGTCTAGTTTGCGGAAGTACAACTCACGCAAGCTGGAATTTCGATCCAAAATGTGTGTTTTCTTGGGATATAGCCCTATGCATAAAGGTTATAAGTGCTTGGATCGTTCTATGGGTCGAATTTTCATCTCACGCGACGTTATTTTTGACGAACGCGTTTTCCCGTATGCTACACCTGGTGTCGTGATTGATGTTACAAAATTACATCATGTTTCTTTTCCTATGCATGAACCAGCTATTCTGGATGTCCACTTGCATAATTATGACATGTCCTTGTTGCCACGTGATCCGCTTGTTCCTCTGTCAATTGTCTCTGTGCAGGTTCCAGCCCAGATCGACGTGCATGCTACAACGTCCCTGCAAGGAGCGGACGTTGCACCAGTGACGGCCTCGACGGGTCCGTCTCCTACTGCTCCCGCTCCGGATGGGCCAGCCCAACGGGCCGAGCAGCGCCCGTCTTCACAGGCGTCTCCCTCGGCTGGGTCGCCTGCCACGCAGTCGACTGACGGACCAGCCCAGCGGGCCGTGCCTGACGGACCGGCCCAGGCGTCTCCCTCGGCTGGGTCGCCTTCCACGCCGTCGACTAACGGACCAGCCCAGCGGGCCGCGCCTGACGGACCGGCCCAGCAGGCCGGTGTTTCTGCACCAACGACGATGGCTACTGTATCATCGCCTTACGATGACCGTACTGCCTCTGACTCCTCGAGTACGCCGTCTTCGCCTGGCAGCCCCTCCGTCTCGCCACCACCTGTGCCGCCTACATGCACAGTGGTTACTCGCTCGAAGAACAATGTGTTCCGTCCTCGGAAGATCACCGATGGGACTGTTCGATATGATCCGTATCGTCGACGGGCTTTCTTTGCTACTCCTGATTCCCATCGCTCCGCTCTCACTGATCCAGCTTGGCGGACTCCTATGGTGGAAGAGTTTTCAGCTCTTCAGCGTAACAACACGTGGATATTCGTCCCTCGGCCGTCAGCTACTAATATTGTCGGCAATAAATGGGTTTTCAAGACCAAAGTTCGTCCTGATGGTTCTGTTGAGAAGCTCAAGGCGCGTCTCGTTGCTCGAGGTTTTACACAACAACATGGTATTGATTATCATGACACTTTCAGCCCTGTTGTGAAGCCTGTCACTGTGCGCCCGGTGTTGTCTCTTGCAGTTTCTCGCGGTTGGTGCCTTCGTTAGATTGACGTCAGCAATGCATTTCTTCATGGGTTTCTCGATGAGACTGTCTATATGCAGCAACCTCCTGGTTTTGAGGATTCTCGGCATCCGCACCATGTGTGCAAGCTTCAGCGTGCCTTATATGGTCTCAAGCAGCCCCCTCGAGCATGGTATGCCCGATTGAGTGATAAACTTCATGAGCTTGGCTTTATCTCCAGGAAGGCTAATACTTCCCTCTTTATTTTCTCTCATGCTGGTGTCCATTTATACATGCTGGTGTACGTCGATGATATTGTGATTGGTGGCTCCTCTTCTGCTGCGGTTGATCGTTTGGTTCAGACTCTTGCAACCTCATTTCCTATTAAGGATCTTGGACGTCTTGAGTACTTTCTTGGCATTGAGGCTGCCTACAATTCAGGGGGAATGGTGCTTACTCAACATAAATATGCACTTGATCTCTTACATCGTGCAAATATGGAGAATTGTCGGGCTGTCTCAACGCCCATGTCCACCACCGACAAGCTGTCCAGGGATGTCGGCCAGAACCTTGATAGTGGTGATGTTTTTCGATACAGGAGTTTAGTTGGAGGGCTCCAGTATCTGACGCTGACCAGGCCTGATTTATCTTTTGCTGTGAATAAGGTGTGCCAGTACTTGTCGCAGCCCACTACAGTGCATTATGAGGCAGTTAAGCGTATCCTTCGATATGTGAAGGGAACGTTGTCTACAGGATTGCAGATTCAGAAAGGATTATCTACCGTGCTGAATATCTATACGGATGCGGACTGGGCAGGATGTCGTGATGACAGACGGTCTACCGGTGGCTTTGCCATATTTCTTGGACCAAATCTTTTATCGTGGAGCTCTCGCAAGGAACCCACGGTATCCAGATCAAGCGCTGAGGCAGAGTACAAAGCTCTAGCCAATGGCACGGCTGAGGCGATGTGGATTCAGTCAGTGCTAAGGGAGTTTGGAGTTCATCAGTCCAAACCACCTGTGTTATGGTGCGACAATCTTGGAGCCACTTATTTGTCTGCTAATCCTGTGTTTCATGCTCGCACGAAACATATCGAGATCGGTTTTCACTTTGTGCGGGAGAAGGTAGCCAAGGGAGCTTTGGATATTCGATACATCAGTACAGGAGATCAGCTAGCCGATGTTTTCACCAAGCCAGCTACTCAACAGCTGCTTCACAGATTTCGCGCCAATCTCAACCTCGTACACGACGGTTTAGATTGAGGGGATGTATTAGAGTCGGTAGTTGTACGTTATGTCTGTATTTGTACCTGTACCGGTTTGTTATCAAACCGAACCGATCGATGTGTTTCCGATCGGTGTTGTAATCTCCTATATAAGCTAAACCCCTCGATGGGTTACGTACGGCAAATATTCTCTCAAACTGTTTTTTTTTAGAAATGGGAGCCTCTGCCCCGGCCTCTGCATCAAAATGATGCACACAGCCTCGGCATTTATTAATAAATAGAAAAATCCAGCATTTAACCGAGTTACAGTTCACGGATCGCTCAAGGTGGCCACAAAGATCAGCCACTCAAAAATCTGAAAAAGTCTATTATGCATCTATCCGTCTGGTATTAAGCCACCCAGCCCGGCTGTAAATAGCCCGTACGACCGCCAGAAGCCGGGTACAGCCTGAATCCATAAGTCCTCGCTGGCTGACAGGTAGAAGGAACGACCATGTCTGTATAGAATAAACCACCTTGTTGACAACCTGCAAAAAGTGAACATTGTTTCTATTGTTAAAAACCACATCATTGCGGCTATTCCAGATTTCCCACAAGAACGCTGCCACGCCGATACGAATGCGTGCCTTAGTTTTTCTATCAATGCCATTTAGCCAGCTACCAAACATATGCGCAATGTTAGTTGGTGGGTAAATGCTAAAAGTAAATTGAACAAGACGCCAAACATTACGAGTAAATGGGCAGGAAATGAACAAATGCTCTACCGACTCATCCGCATCACAGAAAACACATTTTTTACAGCCATTCCAATTTCTTCTTAACAAATTGTCTTTGGTTAGCACCACCTTTCTATTCAGGAACCATAAGAAAATCTTGATTTTTAATGGAACCTTTAACTTCCACAAGTATTTTCGCAAAAATCTTGTAGAACCATGTAGTAAGTCTGCATAATAAGATTTCACCGAAAAAGATCCATCCATAGTCAATTTCCAACGGAACGTATCCGTCTCATTAGTAAGAGAGACACCCATCAATCTCTCAACCAATTGTAACCATGAATCTCTTCTATCACCTAAAATACTTCTTCGAAAACGAATATCCAACGGATTATGTGCTAACACATCAGCCACCGTAACGTTTTTGTGCAGCACAACATTAAAGAGGGAGGGATATGTTTGTGATAACGGTTCATCACCTAACCATGTGTCCTCCCAAAAACGAATATTTTGTCCGTCCCCTAAGACAAACTTACCACGGGAAAAAAACTCGTGTTTCACTTTCATAATCCCTTTCCAAAACGGAGAGTCTAGTGGTTTTGCTTCTACTTGGGATAACGTTTTATCCCCCAAATATTTGTTCGATAGCAATTCCTGCCATACTCCTTCCTCATGCATGAATTTAAACAACCATTTACTCAGCAAACACATATTCTTAATCTCTAAAACCTCGATACCCAGACCACCCTGATCTTTTGGTCGACAAACAATGTTCCATTTTGTAAGACGGTACTTTCTTTTTTTGGCATCACTTTGCCAAAAGAATCTAGATCGATAGAAATCGAGGCGCTTTCTCACCCCAATCGGAATCTCAAAAAATGAAAGTAAAAACATGGGCAAACTAGTAAGAACCGAATTAATTAATATGAGGCGATCCCCATAAGATAATAATTTACCCGCCCAAGAGCTCAATTTCCTCTCAAATCTATCTTCCACCGGTTTCCACTCTTTGTTTAAAAGTTTTCTATAATGGATAGGAATGCCAAGATATTTGAACGGTAATTTACCTACGTCACAACCGAAAATTTGACGATAATCATCTTGTGCAAGTTTTGCTTCCCCAAAACAAATAATCTCGCTCTTGTGGTAATTAATCTTAAGACCCGATAATTGCTCAAACATCGCAAGTATGAGTTTCATATTTAAGGCCTTATTTAAATCATGTTCGAGGTACAGAATAGTGTCATCAGCATATTGAAGAATTGAAACCCCTCCCTCGACCAGGTGGGGTATCAACCCTCCTACTTGTCCGTCCTCCTTTGCACGGTCAATTAGGATAGCCAACATATCTACAACCAGATTAAAAAGGATAGGAGATAGCGGATCCCCTTGCCTTAAACCTTGTAAGGTTTGAAAGTAATGACCGATGTCATCATTCACCTTAATGCCCACGCTACCCCCTTGGACAAACCGAGCAACCCATTCACACCAGACTGGAGAGAAACCTTTCATTCGTAAGACTTGTTGTAGAAAAGACCAGTTGACCTTATCATAAGCTTTTTCAAAATCAATTTTAAATAGCACCCCATCCATCCGTTTCCGCTGTAGCTCGTGAATCGTTTCATGTAGCACGACAACTCCTTCTAAAATATTTCTACCTGGTAAGAAAGCAGATTGGGTAGGCCGTATAACTCTACTCGCAATGGATGTTACCCTATTAGTTCCCACTTTGGTGAATACTTTGAAACTTACATTGAGCAAACAAATTGGTCGAAATTGCTCAATACGACTTGCGTCCTCTTTCTTTGGTAACAAGGTAATAACCCCAAAGTTGAGCTTAAAAAGAGGTAGATCACCCTCATGGAGTTGGGAAAACATATCCATCAAGTCCCCTCTAATGACAGGCCAAAATTTTTGATAAAACTCCGCAGGAAACCCGTCTGGTCCCGGAGCCTTATTTTTCTCCATGTGAGAAATAGCATCAAATACCTCCTCTTCCGAAAAAGGGGAGGTAAGGATACTATTTTCATCTGGAGAAATCTGTGGCATATCATCCGTCATATCCTCAATTAAAGAAACGTAGTTCGGGGCCGATGCCCCAAACAGTTTCTTATAGTACTCAGAGATGAAAACCCGCAAGTTTGCCTCTCCTACTATCGTCCCCTCATCCTGTTCCAACTGAAAGATTTTCTTTTTTCTATGTTTTCCGTTAGCAATTAGGTGGAAGTACCTCGTGTTGCTCCCCCCCTCTTGTATGTATTTAACCTTAGCCCTTTGAGCCCACTTAGATTCTTCATCCCGTTTTAGCCTAGCTAAACATTCATCAGCCTCTTTTTTCGCAGCCCGTTCGGCTACAGTAAGAGGGATAGACTCAGCTTTTATATCAAGTTCATCAATCAGAAGAGTTAATCTTTCCTTTTGTTTTTTGTATTCACCACTCAAATTTTTTGCCCACCCTCGTAAAAATTGCCGCAGATGTCTAATCTTATTTTGCCATCGCTCTACCGGATTAGCCCCGTGGTGGATCGATATCCACTCTCGACGAACTAATTCAAAGAAACCCTCTTGGCGCATCCACGAGAGTTCAAAAGAAAAATGGCATTTGTTGCCCACATGAGCATGAGTCCCAGAATCAATAATCAAAGGCGTGTGATCTGACCCCGTTCGGGTCAAAGCATGCACCGACACAAGTGGGTATTTCTGCTCCCATTCAATACTAGCGAGGAAACGATCTAATTTCTCATAGGTCGGATTGTCCCCCCAGCTGGCCCAAGTGAATTGTCTGCCCGAAAGTCTAAGCTCCTTTAAATCTAAACTATCAATAATAGCATTAAAAATAAAGGGCCACCTTGCATTAAAATTATCATTACTCTTTTCTTCCTGCCGTCTAATGATATTAAAATCTCCTCCAACCAAGATCGGCAATTGTTCGTTTTCGCAAATCCGAACCAATTCCGCCAAAAATTCCGGTTTCTTTGAGTCTTGTGCTGCCCCGTAAACCACCACAAAGGCCCATAAGAAACCATCCTCTTTAGTTTTAACGTTTGACTACATTGATGATATATGTTAAATATTTCTGAATTGTTTGCCGTAGATGCCCTTATAAACAATGGAGGTTTTACCCAAATTTAGAATACCTTATAACCTGTGTTTCTGAGAACACAAGCATTTGCTAATTAAAGCAAACATTGTGTGCATCATTTTGTTGAAGAGGCGGCTCCATTTCGGAAAGAAAAAAACCACTCCTTCCTAGTACGATCTCTTTTCACGGGAGCTCTTCAAATATGTGGTCTTACTAGTTTGTTTTTACAAGATGTCCATTAGGTATAACATGTTTTGCTGGTCCGATCGGATCATATATCTACTTGTTTTGCATGCCCATAAAAATGAACTCTAATGTGCTTTAAGTGTTGGTTCCGGCAGAGTACGACTAGTTAAGAGAAATGCACGTGCACGGTTTGCTTGCTATTTGTATATTGAAAATCTTGTGCAGCCATATATAAGTTCAGTCACTACACACGCTAGGTGTGACCGTATTTAGATCTTACAGAGCCACGATTCCATGATTAACTGACACTTATCTAGGCTTGGGAAGCATAGGAAATGGCGAAAGACCTAGACGAGTTGATTGGCCCACAACAGATATTCAAGTGCCTATGGTGTTCCAGTCATAACCTCGACTCATTGCAAGGATACCGCCGACATGGTCAGACCGAGAAAACCATCGAGGGAGCAGGGTGCTAGGTTGATGTATTTATCCTTGCATCTTCTCTTTGAAATGGGAGTTTTGCCCCAGGTGGCTCTGCATCAATCGATGCACACAGCTGTTTTATTGCAAAATATCTTTATTGCAAAATATCAGAGTTTAAGTACGAAATAGATTACATCTTATATATATTGTACAAAGTGGACGTTGTTCTTCTGGGAAGGATCGGGGTCGAAACGCAAGTACCACATGGTGAACTGGCATGCGGTGTGTCGACCGAAGGAGTGTGGGGGGCTGAGGCTCACTAATACTAAGAATATGAAGAAAGCTTTGATGCTCAAATGGATTTGGCTCCTCTACCAGGAGGAGAACCCGTTGTGGAAGTGTCTGATTTTCGCTAAGTATCCGGAAGCACCAAATATTTTTGCTGCACAACCCCAAGGGGGTCGCAGTTTTGGCGCAGCCTGCATAAAGTTAAGCACTTGTTCAAGCTTGGGGCTCACCATACAGTGCGGAATGGGGAAAGGACGAGCTTTTGGCTGGACTGTGGTCCCCACTTAGGGTCCGCTTCCCTAGATTGTTTGCGATCTGTAGCAACCCCAACATCTCCGTGTGGGAAGTGCTGGCCGCGGTTGGGACGAGGCTTTCCTTTCGCCGCTCTTTTGATAGCGATTGTGCGGACCAGTGGGCTAGGCTGACTGGTGAGCTCGGTGGAGTGACGCTCCGGGATGGTCTCGACGTTGTTGGGTGGGCCCTGGAACCCATGGGCAAATTTTCGGTGGGCTCAATGTACTCGGCAATCTTGAAGGGCCCCGCTGTTGCTTTCCACTCCGATGTTTGGGGTGCTAGGCTGCCCCTAAAAGTCCAAATTTTCACATGGCAGCTAGCGTTAGACAGGCTCCCCTCGAGTCTGCAAGTGGCCACTCGCAGGGGCCCGACTGATGGGAATTGTGCCTTGTGCGGCGAGCCAGAGGACGCGACGTACTTGTTCTTCCAGTGCCCACTAGCTAAGCTAGGGTGGAGCGTGTTCCGTGAGACGTGTGGCTGTGACTAGGGTCCGCCCAACTTTCCGCAGTTCTTCGCGGCGCTGCAAGTGTTGTCTGGGTCGGCGCGCCGAACAACATGGGTGTTGTTCGCTGCGCTCGCTTGGATGCTTTGGCTAACTCGCAATAAATTAGCTTTGGAGGCAAGCTGCCCTAACAGGCCTGCTGATATCATCTTCAAAATGCTTGTGTTTGTGCAATGGTGGGAGGCGCTCGCAAAGGAGCAGGATCGGGCTCTGTTGCTGCAGCTGGTCGTTGAGCTGAGGAGGTGCTTCAGCTCGCTCGTGGTGACACACCAGCATCCCTAGTTCGAGGGTGTTTTTCGAGTTGTCCGGTTTGTTTTGGGGTGCCGGCCCCGTGTTATCCCTGGACTTTTTCATGAGTTAGTGTCATTAGTGGTATGTAGTCGGAGAAGCTGTAGTCCCAGCCGTGTGGTGTCTCGTGGTGTCGTTTCGTTTCGTTGAGTGTAAACATTGTTGCTTTATTAAGTTAAAGCAGGGCAGTTCTCTGCTGCTTTCTATAAAAAAAAGTATTGTGTAGTCCTCTAGCAAGCTGGAAGCCACCTCGGTTGAAGATATTCCGAGCGAGGAACACCCATAATCTTTGCGCATCCGGTAGCAGGGAAGCTCATTCGTGAATATGATGGGTAGCCGCATGAATAATCTACATAAAATTAATATTTACACATTTGTTAAAGATGATGTCATTTCGATAATTCCATATAGACCAAAAAATGCACAAACACCCATTCGAATTTGTGCTTTAGTTTTCCTTTTCACTCCACTTAATCAAATACCGAACATATTCGACAAACTGAAATGGGGGTAATATTGAATGCATATTGAACAACTGTCCATAGAGCATGAGCGAAACGACACGTAAAAAATAGATGGTCTATAGACTCCTCCGAGTCGCAGAAGACACATTTCTTATATCATTCCATCGATGTTTTGCTAAATTATTTTTTGTCAAATAACTTTGTTATATGGAAACATAAAGATTCGTATTTTTAGAGACACCTTTAATTTCCAAATATACTTAGACAAAAAAAATGGTGTGATCAAACATATAATCAGCATATAGAGACTTGACCGTAAAGTTTTCGAATGCCATAAGGTTCCAAACAAACCTGTATTCATCATCTCATAAAGTTATTGCCATTAGCCGTTCTAGTAAATGAATCCAAGCTTCCATTTTGTTTACGGTAAGAGTTCTCCGAAACTCAATATTTAAAGGGTTTAAAGTTTCTACAACCAAAACACTACATCATACCACGTTATAAAGCGTGGGTGGTGATATTTTGAGCAATGTTCTGTCAGTTTTAATATGAGACGTCATTTTAAGTTCTTGACAGGACCAGTGAAGTAGCTAGTGACGCTATCATAAATTGACATGTACGTGTGACAGAAACTATGGTAGATCGATTGTACACATACACTCATCATAAATTTAGATCACAGTATGAGGCTAGCGCACATACATATGCAAGCATTTCTGCTAGCTAGCTCCTGACCCAGTGTTGTACTGCTTAGCCTAGTCAGTTGCAAGAAAGCTAGCTCCAATTGTTGATGTATCGATTACAAACAAACCTTTAGTGATAGGAGGCATCAGGAATAGAGTATCCATGGCGTCCATAGTTTTGGCATCAGAAAACACAAGATGCAGCAGTGAAAAAATGTAGGATGCTTGACGTGTCATCTGGTTCAACCGTTCAACAATTAACTCTCGATCCATCCACCACCACACCATCAACCCAATGTTTTCGTGTAGTTATACTTCTGTGATGATGTATTCATTATGCTGGTTGCTCTTTTCACATTCTCTTTGGCCATGAAAGAAGAAACCTCGTGTAAATAGTTGATTTAAACTCTGCCGGAGATAAGGAAACTGGCAGGAATTGAGACTATTCTTCGTGGGTGAATATAGTTAATTTAGTAAGACTGAAATAATTACTTAGTCGGTCACACTGTACATTCATTGAGTCATACACTTCACATTACACATTTCTATAACAATTATACATAGTTACATCAAACAAAAGGCATGTAAGTACGATCTTATATACTTTGCATCGTTTTCCTCAAGGATAGAGCTACCACAAAGGGTTAATTGCTGTAGCACTATACTAACAACTACGTAGTGCACTTAGTCCGTGTGGATCAAAATCCGCCACTACCAAACAACCAAGGTGTCGACCATTCAACGGATCATGACGAAGATACCAGAAAAATCAAGAAGGAAACCAGAATGTTTATTAGAAAAAAACCAGAATGCATATTTTCAAGTACCTTGTGTTCGCAAACACATGCGTGAAAAGACATCTAACTGAGGTGAAAAATTCAACGTTTTTGGACTTTGGGGGCATAGGGATTTTGGACTCACGCAAGATGAACAGAGCGTTAATGCTGAGATGGGTGTGGCAGATCTTGCATGACGATGGAGGGTTGTGGCTTAAGCTGATCAAGGCTAAGTACCTTCGGGGCTGCCCTCTAATGTCATGCGACCGTCGGGAGGGATCCCAGTTTTGGCGATCAAACCAATCCATCAAACATGAGTTCCGCAAGGGTGTGCAGTTCAGTGTGGGGGAATGGCAGGGGTACCCTCTTCTGGTTTTTTTTAGAAATGGGAGCCTAGGCCCCGGCCTCTGCATCAAAATGATGCACACAGCCGGTTTTTTTATTAAATAAGCAAGAGAAATATCCAGAGTATGTAACTTATTACAATCATGGGTCCAAAAGCGTGGCCACAAAGACAAGCCACCGAAACATAGACGAACTACGCATTAATTCGCCTAGAATTAAGCCACCCAGCCTGGCTGTAAATAGCCCGAATGACCGCCATCAAACGAGCACAACCGGAATCCATAAGTCCTCGCTGATCCAGAGGGAGAAGAAAAGCCCACATCTGGATAGAATATACCGCCTTGTTTACAACCTGCAAAAAATGAATATTCGTTTGTTTGTTAAAGACCAAATCATTGCGGCAATTCCAAATTGCCCATAGGAAAGCAGCCGCACCAACTTGTATTCGTGCTTTTGTTTTCCTATCAATACCATTTAACCAGCTACCAAACATATTCGCGATGCTAGTAGGTGGATAAATGCTATATGTAAAGTGTATAAGACGCCAAATATCACGGGCAAAAGGGCATGTTATAAATAAGTGTTCGAAAGACTCATCTGTATCGCAAAAAACACATTTTTTAGAACCATGCCAATTTCTCTTTATCAAATTGTCTTTAGTAAGAATAACTTTCCTGTTAAGAAACCATAGAAAGATCTTAATCTGTAATGGTACCTTTAGTTTCCACAAGTATTTCCGTAAAAATCTTGTGGATCCATGCATCAAGTCAGCATAATAAGATTTAACCGTGAAAACCCCATCCATTGTGAGATTCCAACTAAATAAATCTTTAAGATTAGATAAGGAGACCCCCATCAATCTTTCAACCAAATGCAACCAACGTTCCCTTCTGTGGCCAACCAAAGTCCTCCGGAACCGAACTTCTAGGGGATTATGGGATAGCACCTCCGCCACCGTAACGTTTCTATGAGAAGCGATGTTATATAACGATGGATAGAAATGTGATAACGGTTTATCACCTCACCATGTATCTTCCCAGAAACGCACCTGCTGACCGTTTCCTAACGAGAATTTGCCCCGTGAAAAAAAAATCATACTTAATCCTCATTAAACCTTTCCAGAAGGGTGAATCCGAAGGTTTACTCTCTACCTGAGATAACGTTTTATCTCCTAGATACTTATTAGAGAGTAACTCTTGCCACACCCCCTCCTCTGACAATAATTTATAAAACCACTTACTCAACAGACACATGTTCTTAATTTGTAAGACCTCAATTCCTAAGCCCCCCTGATCTTTGGGACGACAAACAATATTCCATTTTGTAAGGCGGTATTTCCTCTTTTTGACATCGCTTTGCCAAAAAAATCTTGAGCGATAGAAATCCAAACGTTTCCTAACACCTACTGGTATTTCGAAAAAGGAGAGCAAAAACATCGGTAAACTGGATAGGACAGAGTTTATCAGTACGAGGCGATCCCCATAAGACAACAATTTCCCTACCCAAGAACTGAGTTTCGTGTCAAATCTATCCTCAATTGGTTTCCACTCTTTATTAAGAAGTTTTCTGTGGTGGATTGGTATGCCGAGCTATTTGAAAGGTAGCGTTCCGACCTCACAGCCAAAAATGATTCGGTAATCATCTTGGGCCTCTTTCGCTTTACCAAAACAAAAAATCTCACTCTTATGGAAGTTAATTTTAAGACCGGACAGAAGCTCAAACATCGCAAGTATGAGTTTCATGTTCAGTGCCTTTTGTATGTCGTGTTCCATAAAAATAATCGTATCGTCGGCATACTGAAGTATGGACACCCCTCCTTCGACAAGGTGAGGAATCAATCCTCCAACTTGACCATCCTCCTTAGCTCGATCTATGAGGATAGCCAACATATCCGCTATAAGATTAAAAAGAATAGGTAGATATATGACTTGGCGATAGGCCGCTACAGCTTGTCTTCCCCTGCCTCTTTGCTATTTGCTTTGACCCTATGCTATTAGTTGCGGACGCCGCGCCGGATGGAATTTGGAACATCTCGTTCAGAAGAACATTTGGGGCGGCAGAAGCGACATCATGGGAAGAGCTTAGGACGTTGTTACCGGGATCCCTAGCGGATACCCCGGAAAGTGTTTCTTGGAGCCTTGCGCCCTCCAGGGTGTTCTCAGTTAAGTCGGCATACCGCAGCCTCTTTCATGGACAGGGGCTTACCTGGACCTCTAAGCTGTGGAAAGCTCCGTTGCCGCTGAAGATCAAGATCTTTGTGTGGCAGCTCTTGAGAGACCGCCTTCCTTCGGGGGGTGGAAGTTTAAAAGTGCCAAGGGCCGGGTGATGGCTTGTGTCCACTGTGTGGGATCCCGGAGACGGGGACCCGTATCTTGTTCACTTGCCCAGCGACCCGGTTTCTATGGAACTTCGTATTTGAAGGTCTGGGTCCCGAATGACGGGCCGCGGACCTTTGTGAGTTCCTAGAATTCCAGGCGAGGAGAACCGGGAGGGGGCGTCGCCTCTTCTAGGTTATCTTTGCCGGGATGGCGTGGACCCTGTGGACGATTAGGATTAAGATGGTCATAGAACAGATCTTTCTTCAACGTGCTGCTGATTCTATGTTCAAATGTCTCGTTTTTTTGCAGCAGTGGCACCCGCTATGTAGGCAGCGGGACATGGCTCAGCTAGATGACATGATCGACCGGTTGGTGGCGGCTGCTCGGCGTATCTCCTCTTCGTCCTCGAGCTGAGCCACAGTTTAGGAGGGGCTTCGCCTCTCGCATTTCTCCGCCCACCTTTCTCTCCTTCTCGTTTCTTTCCTTTGTCGTTGGTTGCGCTTACCTGTGCTGATGCCCCAGCATTGTACTGTTTGTCTCTCTTTCCTCTTTTCCTTTGTTCCCGTGTTGTATGAACT
This sequence comes from Alopecurus myosuroides, assembly GCA_028641055.1. Taxonomy (NCBI): domain Eukaryota; kingdom Viridiplantae; phylum Streptophyta; class Magnoliopsida; order Poales; family Poaceae; genus Alopecurus; species Alopecurus myosuroides. The sequence continues at coordinate 298,912,403 of CM054057.1, read as the reverse complement.
TGGATGGTGGTTGCTTTATTTATAAAGCGGGGTGAAAAGCCTTTTTCGGTATTTAGTAGCATTAATTTTTAAAGATATGTGAATTACTGCTAGCTAGTATATATATTCATGTGTGCCCTTGTTTATTGAACCACGCAACCAACAGTTGTTCAACCGAACTTTAGTTTTCTCCAGATCAAATTTATTGGTCTAGCGAGGCAAGCACTCAACCATATATACACCTTACCTCTGGCATTGTGGGAAAAAGGCTAAGGAGTAGTACAGTTGTTACTTATAGGTTCCCGTACGTGTATAAGGTAGCATATGTGAGTGCATTTCTGCCAGCTAATTCTTGGCCGGGTGCTTGCAGTGTTGAGCTTAGTTAACCAGGTGCATGCTGTTGTAACATTTTCCCTACTTTGGCAGCCATAGGATTAGACGGCATCAGGAACGTCAGTATAGCAGCTAGCTGTGGTGTGCCATGGATAGTGATCTAAAGTTCAGAGCAAACAAGACGAAATGGCCAAAATATGGAGAACAAATCTTCGTTGCCACGTCCAACAAGTAATAATTAGCTACTGATCGGTCGGCCTTCTCACCACTCTAACGTTTTGTTGAAGAACCTTTTGGAGTGGAAGGCAAATCAGGAATATAATCTTTCACTGGTTGCCCAGTTGCTCCGAAAAGAATCGACATCACGATGATAACCGACAAGGGAGGCCTAGAGGGAGAAGAACAGCTGCGGGAGAGTAGGTGTAGGGCAGGAGATGTAAGTGTGTGTGGTGTTCTGTCAGAGACCGGCTATTTGCAGCTGGGACATAATATCTAGTAAATATTTTGCTCCCCTTCTGTAAAAATATGGCATGCCAGTTTGGCATTATTTTGTTTGATAAAGAGATTTTACTACTTAATAGTTAACTATTACACCCATCCTCTGCATAACCAGGATGCACACAGCCGCGGAACAAAAACTGAAGCAACAGACTCATCACAATCCAAAGGATGTATAATGTCGCCTCCTAAGGTGGCCCAATCCAGAGATCAAGCGGCCATCCATTTGGGATAAAAATATCCTTCGCCATCTTTTCCAGTCGTGCACAAACCTCCGTAAAAAGGCATCGATACTCCGTCCGCTGGAATATGGACCACGAACGGAGAATACCAAACGAGAGCAATGATTATCATTAAAAATCTTGTCATTTCTACATAGACAGAGCGACCATATAACGGCTAACGCTGCTACCCTAATAATAGGTTTGAACCTTTTATCAATCCCAAATAACCAATTGCCAAAAATATTAACGATAGATGTGGGTGGATATAAGTTTGAAACTATTTGGATAGCTGACCAGATAAACAACGCAACCTTACATTCGAAGAATAAGTGTCTAATTGTCTCGTCCATATGACAACACACTTCTTACTTCCGTGCCAGTTACGATTGACAAGATTATCCTTTGTTAAAATGACACCTTTAAAAAGATACCACGTAAATATTTTTAGCTTTAAAAGTACCTTCATTTTTCATATTTTTTTATAATTATCGATTGGAATTTTTGAATGAACCAGAGCCCTATACATGTTATCAACTGAGAACGTAACGTTCCCTGATATGTTCTAGAGAAACTCATACGCCTTGTGTTAGTTGTACCAAAGCCAACCTATCCAACAGGGCATGACCAATTAAGTCTCGCCTAAACGTCACATTGGGAGTGGATGTTTGCATACCTTGGCCAACATATCTCCTTTATGACGAACAATATTGTATAAGGCCGGATACAGTTTTTAGAGAGTGGTATTTCCTAACCATCTATACTCCTAAAACCTTATCTCCAATCCATCCTTAATCTAAAACACCCCAATGCGAAAGAAATTTTTCTTAGTCGCCATGAGGCCAGCCCAAAATTGCAAATCGCCAGGTTTCCACATAACTTGTGATAATGCTTTTGTGCCATTGTATTTACTTTTAAGAAGTGTTTGCCAAACCCTATCTTCGGTAAGTGACTTAAATAGCCATTTCCCGAGGAGAGCTGTGTTTTTAACCTAAAGAATAGGGATACCCAAGCCACCCTGATCTTTCAGTCGGCTAACAACGTCCCATCAAGCTAATCGATATTTCTTTTTCTTATTGTCTCCCTGGCAAAAAAATCTTGACCGGAAGTAGTCCAATTTTTTTAAGACTTCTTCGGGGATATGGAAGAAGGATATCATATACAGTACCATATTATTTAGTACCGCATTTATGAGAACCAATCTTCCACCTACCGAGATTAGTTTTCTTTCCAACTTTCTAATCTTTTTTGCAGACGGTCTTCAACATGTGATGCAGCGCACCCCATTCCACCAAGCCCCACATCCCTACTAGACAAGGTGAACTCACCCCTATCTCTATATGTCTCCGATGTCTTGGTGAATGGTACGCTACCTCATGGATTACCCCTATACGTGCCTAGGTTGGATCCCACAATGGAGCCCAAGACGATGGCCACGATGCTCAAGATCATGCCCGAGGAGCCATGGAGGAAGTCCAAGAAGAAGGAATCGAGAAGGGAGAACAGAAGGAGGAACAAGAGAAGGTGCAAGAATCTCGGCCTGCACCCCGGCCAAGCCGGCCTCCAGGCCGACGACCTAACCGAGCCGGCCGGCCTCTAGCCCGACCCAGGCCGGCTTCCCTGCACGCCCTAGACTGGCCACCAGCCCGAGCCGCCCGGCCTAGGCCGGCCTCCCTACATCGCCAGACCGGCCACCACACAGATCCGGCCGGCCTCGAGGCCGGTTTTCCTGCTGCCTCGCAAAAGTGGGTGAAGGAGGACCTTTTCACCCCCTCCTCCCCCCTAGGCTATATAAGGAAACCCCTTGGGTCAGATCTAGGTTAGAGATGAAATAGAACTTCGAGCTTTGCTCTTGTATCCCTCTTGTGAGGTGACTCCTCTTGTGAGGCTACTCCTATGATTTGTATCTAGGACCGTATCAAGATTCACCGAGTTACCTATCCTTTCCCCTTGGGATTTAGTTAGGGACTTTCCAATCTTCCTCAACTAACCCTTGAGGTTCTATTGGCATGGTGGACCGGCCACGGGTGTGAAGCGGTTTCCGATAAGGTGAGTTCAGTTGGATCGATCGTCCCGTAGGCGGCCCTCAAGGTGTAGTTGACGGGAGATTTGGGGTTCTTCGGTTCTTACTAGTTATCTCCCCTCGATTTCCCATCTTTTCCCCTTGATTTCACCCGATTTCCCCTTCGTTCCCCTCTCGTGTTCATCGTGTTCGTCGTTCGTTCTTCGTGTTCTTGGTCGATTCGTGAAGATCGGGCCACCCTAGAGGTTTACCCTCCATATCATCTGGTATCCAGAGCTAGATTGACACGAATTTGACCCTCGCTACCCTTCTCTCCACCCAATTTTTCTTCTACCACCATAAATTTGAAAATTTCACCAAAAATAGCCAAAAAAGGGATTTCAACCGATCTATGGATTTGTTGAGTTTTTTCGTGGATTTGATCCGTGGATTTGTTTCTTGAAACCATTCCCCGCCTTTCTATTCAGCCACTTTCCTCGAATTTTTCCAAAATATTCTTGGATTTGGAAGGAATTTCGAAATTGAGCAAAAACCTTAGAAAAATCCTGCTCTTGGATTCTTGGACATATTTTCAAACGTGTTTTTCTTTGTTGTTGTTGGTCCGATTTGAGTGATTCAAGTTTCCACGCGAAGCCCATAACATAATCTACGCAACTACACCAACAGATGGTCACGACATCGACAACCACCAGCTGCAAGTCCGAGATCATCCACATGATAGGTATAACTTGCTTCCGCTTGAACTAACCCATTGTTTGTGTACCTTGCCCATTCGGACTAGCTCTTTTATATCGCTTGGAATCGCATTAGTGGCACCGAGAGTGCGTGTTTGGCACTTGTGAGAGAATAGTTTCGAGTAGGCATTGGCATTTTGGAATCATCAAAAAGAGAAAAAAAGGAGAAAGAGCGAAAAAAGAAAAAGAAGCAAAAGATCGATGTCAATTGCTATCACTTGTAGGCACGTGTAGCTTCACGTCGCAAAAGAGAAGAGAGTGACCGATTTCCACGGTGCGAATCTTGTTGCCTCTTATGGTTTTTAGAGAGTGGTATTTCCTAACCATCTATACTCCTAAAACCTTATCTCCAATCCATCCTTAATCTTAAACACCCCAATGCGAAAGAAATTTTTCTTAGTCGCCATGAGGCCAGCCCAAAATTGTAAATCGCCAGGTTTCCACATAACTTGTGATAAGGCTTTTGTGCCATTGTATTTACTTTTAAGAAGTGTTTGCCAAACCCTATCTTCGGTAAGTGACTTAAATAGCCATTTCCCGAGGAGAGCTGTGTTTTTAACCTAAAGAATAGGGATACCCAAGCCACCCTGATCTTTCAGTCGGCTAACAACGTCCCATCAAGCTAATCGATATTTCTTTTTCTTATTGTCTCCCTGGCAAAAAAATCTTGACCGGAAGTAGTCCAATTTTTTTAAGACTCCTTCGGGGATATGGAAGAAGGATATCATATACAGTACCATATTATTTAGTACCGCATTTATGAGAACCAATCTTCCACCTACCGAGATTAGTTTTCTTTCCAACTTGCTAATCTTTTTTGCAGACGGTCTTCAACATGTGATGCAGCGCACCCCATTCCACCAAGCCCCACATCCCTACTAGACAAGGTGAACTCACCCCTATCTCTATATGTCTTCGATGTCTTGGTGAATGGTACGCTACCTCATGGATTACCCCTATACGTTCCTAGGTTGGATCCCACCATGGAGCCCAAGACGATGGCCACGATGCTCAAGATCATGCCCGAGGAGCCATGGAGGAAGTCCAAGAAGAAGGAATCGAGAAGGGAGAACAGAAGGAGGAACAAGAGAAGGTGCAAGAATCTCGGCCTGCACCCCGGCCAAGCCGGCCTCCAGGCCGACGACCTAACCAAGCCAGCCGGCCTCCAGCCCGACCCAGGCCGGCTTCCCTGCACGCCCCAGACTGGCCACCAGCCCGAGCCGCCCGGCATAGGCCGGCCTCCCTGCATCGCCAGACCGGCCACCACACAGACCCGGCCGGCCTCCAGGCCGGTTTTCCTGCCGCCTCGCAAAAGTGGGTGAAGGAGGACCTTTTCACCCCCTCCTACCCCCTAGGCTATATAAGGGAACCCCTTGGGTCAGATCTATGTTAGAGATGAAATAGAACTTCGAGCTTTGCTCTTGTATCCCTCTTGTGAGGTGACTCCTCTTGTGAGGCTACTCCTATGATTTGTATCTAGGACCGTATCAAGATTCACCGAGTTACCTATCCTTTCCCCTTGGGATTTAGTTAGGGACTTTCCAATCTTCCTCAACTAACCCTTGAGGTTCTATTGGCATGGTGGACCGGCCACGGGTGTGAAGCGGTTTCCGATAAGGTGAGTTCAGTTGGATCGATCGTCCCGTAGGCGGCCCTCAAGGTGTAGTTGACGGGAGATTTGGGGTTCTTCGGTTCTTACTAGTTATCTCCCCTCGATTTCCCATGTTTTCCCCTTGATTTCACACGATTTCCCCCTCGTTCCCCTCTCGTGTTCATCGCGTTCATCGTTCGTTCTTCGTGTTCTTGGTCGATTCGTGAAGATCGGGCCACCCTAGAGGTTTACCCTCCATATCATCTGGTATCCAGAGCTAGATTGACACGAATTTGACCCCCGCTACCCTTCTCTCGAAACAATTTTTATTCTACCACCATAAATTCGAAAATTTCACCAAAAATAGCCAAAAAAGGGATTTCAACCGATCTGTGGAGTTGTTGAGTTTTTTCGTGGATTTGATCCGTGGATTTGTTTCTTGAAACCATTCCCCGCCTTTCTATTCAGCCACTTTCCTCGAATTTGTCCAAAATATTCTTGGATTTGGATGGAATTTCGAAATTGAGCAAAAACCTTAGAAAAATCCTGCTCTTGGATTCTTGGACATATTTTCAAACGTGTTTTTCTTTGTTGTTGTTGGTCCGATTTGAGTGATTCAAGTTTCCACGCGAAGCCCATAACATAATCTACGCAACTACACCAACAGATCGTCACGACATCGACAACCACCGGCTGCAAGTCCGAGATCATCCACAGGATAGGTATAACTTGCTTCCGCTTGAACTAACCCATTGTTTGTGTACCTTGCCCATTCGGACTAGCTCTTTTATATCGCTTGGAATCGCATTAGTGGCACCGAGAGTGCGTGTTTGGCACTTGTGAGAGAATAATTTCGAGTAGGCATTGGCATTTTGGAATCATCAAAAAGAGAAAAAAAAGGAGAAAGAGCGAAAAGAGAAAAAGAAGCAAAAGATCGATGTCAATTGCTATCACTTGTAGGAACGTGTAGCTTCATGTCGCAAAAGAGAAGAGAGTGACCGGTTTCCACGGTGCGAATCTTGTTTCCTCTTATGGTTTGCGGTTTGAGCTAGAGTCCTCCTTGCGTTGGCGTGGCATCGAGCTTAGTCTCCGATAGGAACATTTCGTCTTTGCTCGTCCATTGGCTGCACTAACCCCATTTATCCCTTGTGTGTGTGTGTTCCATTTTTGTTTCCTCCACTAGGATTGGTTCTTTTGCTAACATTTCATTTAGGTTCTTCTCAATGATTGACAACAAACTTTTCTTCGGATTTGTTGCTTTTCCTTGCCACTTTCTCGCCCATTTGCCTTCCACATAAAGTGTGTGTGTTGTCGTTTTGCGGTTTTCTTTCGATCTTTTTGGACTCACTTTTGACATACCGCCCTATAACTAGGCTCGTCCACTAGCCTCAATACGACCCAAAAAGGTAACGTTGGGTAAGTGAGACATCTATTTCTTCATATCACCCTTGTGTGTTTTTGAGATGGCTAGGGAATGAGTGTTCACAAGTCCGAGCTCGAAAGATGAAGGAACACCGTTCTTCAACAACAACACCGCCCACAACTCCGTCAACTGCCATGAGCATTTTCACCTTTGCCAACTTGCTCGTGACGGATTGGAGCGCTTGGACCATAAACTACAAGCTCATCACACTCGATTCAATGATCACATGGCGAGTATCGATATCAACTTGGCCATCCTCGCCAACCACCATGGATCATCATCGACCTCCAAGTCGCGCCATTCAAGCCAACAACACCAAGCTCATCACCAAGCTCGTCACCATGATCATCACCTCCACATGGAAGAGAGTGGTAAACCTGACTCTGATACCACCTCACCGCATCCTCCACCACAAGCTCCTCGATGAAATTGGTTTGGGCATAGCTCGCCATCACCACCTCCTCGACACCGCTAAGGCTGTGGTGACCGTCTTCAATCTCACCCTCTACGACCGGGTCTTCAACAACATCATCACCCACCTCCGCCAAGATCACCTCATGACTATGGTCTCCATGACTTCGTGGATGGTGATCGCCCACATCCAAGGCTTCCAAGGCAAAATGTGTGTAACCACCACAATGACCAGCAAGCGCAAGACCCTTATCAAGAAGGTGACCATGACAATGATGCTAGTAGATGCCGCAAAGCATGCCCCCCAACAAATTCACCATTATGACCACCGGCGCCATCCTCTCCATCATGACCGCCAACACCAAGCCAAGGTGGATGACCCACATGACCTTCCACCACCTCTCTTTGATGAAGACCCAAATGAGAGACCTCCTCAACACCAAGCAAGTGAGGATGCTCTACATGGCTTGTCTTTCCCTATCTTTGAGGAAGACCCCAATGAGCGTTCCCATCGACAACAACCAAGTGGAAATGCTCAACATGCTACTTCACTCCCTATCTTTGATGAAGACCCCAATGAGTGTTCCCATCGACAACAACCAAGTGGGAATGCTCAACATGCTACTTCCCTCCCTATCTTTGATGAAGACCCCAATGAGCGCCCCCATCGACAACAACCAAGTGGGGATGCTCCTCGTGATCTATCACTTCCAATGTTTGATGAGGAACCACATGAGTGACCCCGTCAACAACAAGCAAGTGAGGATGCCCCAAATGGCCTCTCATTTCCTATTTTTGATGAGGACCAACATGAGCAACCCCGTCAACACCAAGCAAATGAATATGCTCCCCATATTATTTCACCTCCCATATTGGATGAAGAGCCACATGAGTGACACCATCAAGACCATGAGGACAACAATTGGAGCGCCCTTTGCCTCAATATTCCAAGGTTCAAAGGCCAGGAGCATCATCATACACATGAGGAATGGGAGACTCCACCTCATCATCACCAAGAATGTACTTTCTTGTCACACCCCGCCATCGACAAGGATCAAGGCTAACCTCGCCATGGACATTGTGATACTACTACTTCATCAAGCCGAGACACTTCACCACAAACACCGATACACAACCTCAATGTGCGACATACTTTGAGGAAGGACTATGGACTTCATGATCAAGCACATGAGAAAGGCCTACCTCGCCATAGATGTCATGATACTATTCCTTCAGCAAGACACGAGGCGAGATACACTTCACCACCAACACCGTTACACATCCCCCATGTGCGACACCCTATGAGGAAGGACTATGACCTCCATGATCAAGAGCATCAGCATCCTTCATCGCCACAAGCACAACAACAACATCAAGAGTGCAAAGTTATTCCTCCAATGCCACAAGATCGACATCAACATGAGCATCAAGATACACCTCCACCAATCTATGATGAAGCTCCACCAATCTATGATGAAGACTTTAATGCATGTGACCTTGTGAAAGAGGCTCATCCCTTACCAACCTCTCCAAGGAATTCTTCTTCGTCTCCAATGACAAAAGTAACAACTCCGACCATCCACAAGAGCGCCTCTAGAGCGTCCATAGCTATCAAAAACAAGATGATCATGATTGCCAACCAAGATGGTGACCGAGACTCCATGAGTGAAGGCCAATAATATGCCTTGCACCAAGTTTCTCTTAATTCCTTGGACATGCTGACGAATGGTGAAGACAACGCCTATTGCAATGAGGACAAGAATCTATCACGAGTGGTGACACGAGTTATTAACACCTCTCCTCAAGATGAACATGACCAACGATGCAACCTCTTTCAAACTAGAGCCGGCGTCAATGGAGAATCACTCAAGATTATCATTGATGAAGGTAGCGAAGAACTTGGTGACGCACTCCACTTGCCTTCCAAGCAACTATTCCCAAGATCCGCAAGGCAACGCCCAAGTCACAATTCTAGCCAAGAATAGCATCTTCATCGTCATCAACCACTTGAGGATGCTACAAGGCATGGCTTACACTACCACCTCATGGTGATGATCGAGCCTTCTTCGACACAAGCCATGACCCTACCTCCTCCTCCAAGCAAAGCAACGACTTCGACAAGCCCGCACATCTCAAGTGCCAAGAACTTGGAGTCTTCTATTGTTTTCTCTCAAGCTTCTAGTGAGATGAGTGGTGAGAGAGAGATCCACCATTCCGTGAGCGAGAGCCACAAGCCTATCATGAGTGGAAAAAACATGAGTATTCTTAGAGGCATCACCTTGATAGCCACCAAAAGTGAGATGAGAGTTGAGAGCAAAACTCCATTTGTGCTTATTGACACTAACGGATTACCAACTTTCTCTCCATCTTTGTTGTCTCTTTTGTAGAAATTTGGTGAACCTCTAAAGCATGCTAGCCCTCATGGACTTTTCACCATACATGGATCTTCATACCGCATGAACATCCACACCGACTTGAAGATTTGGAAGGAGTACATTCCGCTCGTCAAGACCTACATGGAGTTTGACAAGCGCATCCACGACAATGCATTCTCCGTCCACATCCCACAAGTCAAGATCTACACGGAGCTTGCCAAGCACATCATTAACGACAACATCTTCTCAGCCTACATCCCACACGTTAAGATGTGCATGGAGTTCGACAAGCGCATCAACGACAACGCCTTCTCCGTCTACATCCCACACGTCAAGATGTGCATGGAGTTCGACAAGTGCATCCACGACAATGCCTTCTCCGTTTACATCCCACACGTCAATATGTACTTGGAGTTCGACAAGAGCGTCAACGACAATGACTACCACAACTACATACCAACTGTCAAGATGTAGATGAACTTCGACAAGAGAATCAACGACAATGCAAGCAATGGAGTGGCGTGCAACCAATATGTCAAGTTCATCTACACTCAACCATTCCCACAAAAAATTGATCAACCACCTCTTGAGCTATTCGACGACGACTACACCGCCATTCCAGATCTTCATCACCCAACCAATGCGGACCATTTCAACACCGTCACCACATTTGGACTACCACCACTACGAGCCTACCTTTGCATGACATTCGATAAGGAGCTGAACTTCAACGACATCTTCGTCATCAACATTCCTTCTCCCACTCATGGTTCCACACGCGGAAGGATGGATCTAGAGCCCTCAAGGGCGACTCTTTTCCAAGGGGGGGAGATGATGCAGCGCACCCCATTCCACCAAGCCCCACATCGCTACTAGACAAGGTGAACTCGCCCCTATATCTATATGCCTTCGGTGTCTTGGTGAATGGTATGCTACCTCATGGATTACCCCTACACGTGCCTAGGTTGGATCCCACCATGCAGCCCAAGACGATGGCCACGATGCTCAAGATCATGCCCAAGGAGCCATGGAGGAAGTCCAAGAAGAAGGCATCGAGAAGGGAGAAGAGAAGGAGGAAGAAGAGAAGGTGCAAGAATCCCGGCCTGCACCCCGGCCTCCAGGCCGGTGACCTAACCGAGCCGGCCGGCCTGCTGCCCGGCCTAGGCCGGCCTCCCTGCATCGCCATGCCGGCCATCACACAGACCCGGCCGGCCTCCATGCCGGTTTTCCTGCTGCCTTGCAAAAGTGGGTGAAGGAGCACCTTTTCACCCCCACCTACCCCCTAGGATATATAAGGGAACCTGTTGGGTCAGATCTAGGTTAGAGATGAAATAGAACTTCGAGCTTTGCTCTTGTATCCCTCTTGTGAGGTGACTCCTCTTGTGAGGCTACTCCTATGATGTGTATCTAGGACCGTATCAAGATTCACCGAGTTACCTATCCTTTCCCCTTGGGATTCAGTTAGAGACTTTCCAATCTTCCTCAACTAACCCTTGAGGTTCTATTGGCGTGGTGGACCGGCCACATGTGTGAAGCGGTTTTCGATAAGGTGAGTTCAGTTGGATCGATCGTCCCGTAGGCGGCCCTCGGGGTTTAGTTGACGGGAGATTTGAGGTTCTTCGGTTCTTACTAGTTATCTCCCCTCGATTTCCCACGTTTTCCCCTTGATTTTACCTGTTTTCTCCCTCGTTCCCCTCTTGTGTTCATCGTTCGTTCTTCGGGTTCTTGGTCGATTCGTGAAGATCGGGCCACCCTCGAGGTTTACCCTCCATATCAACATGTTTCCATTCTGCATTGGACAATCTCCTGTAATGTATTGGAATACCCAAATAGTTTATAGGAAATTGACCTTGCTCACAGCCAAATAATTCGGTATACTGAGCCGACTGGGCTTCGCCACAGCAAAACAATTCACTTTTATGGAAATTAATTTTTTTAACCAGACAATTGTTCGAATGCTGACAAGATCAGTTTCAGATTTGCTGCTTTGTCTAGATCATATTTCATAAAAAGAATCTTATCATCCACATATTGAAGAATAGATAGTCTCCCATCCATCAGGTTGGGGAAGACCCCTTCAATTTGACTAGTTTCTTTTGCCTGTTCAATCATGATAGCCAACATATCATGCACAATATTAAATAATATAGGGGATAAGAGATCACCTTGCCTTACTCCTTTTTTGTTTGTTTGGAAGTAACGGCCGACATCATCATTGATTTTGACCGCAACACTACCTCCAGACACAAACGCACATATCAAGGGACACTACTCTTCTGAGAATCTTTTCATTCTCAGAGTCTATTGGAGGAACAACCAATTCACTTTATCATAGCCCTTCTCAAAGTCAATTTTGAAAATTACACCATTAATTTTTTTTTAGTATGCATCTCATGTACGATTTCGTGGCATATTCTCGAAAAAAGATAACCGGTCAGAGACTAATACTCATGTGACTCTTTATTTGATAGAAAGAAACCAACACTAGCTGATTTTTCTTTGTGGCCGGAGTTAATTAAGGCGATGTAACAGATAGAGAGAATCATTGAAAAGAACACAAAGATCTTCCACTACCAAATTGATCACAACCTATATCTTTTTCGTTGTTCTAATCAAGTAATGAGTGACCACATAAAAGTACTAAGAGCAAGCGTAGCTATAAGGATCAAGATCTTCCACTACCAAATTGATCACAAACTATATGTGTACGGTAAATTAGTTATTAGCTCTAAGCTCTAAGCTCCAATTAATATTCATTGATTATTTATCAAGATTGTGTCTAGATGCATTCTTCCGGAGACTCTTTTATAAATGCACTTATATTCCATCTTTATTGGTCCTACTAAAACTCCATTGCCTGCCAACTGACATAGGGACAAACCGATACAAAGATGTCTGGATCAGTATAACTTGGCGCTCCCTAAAATTTCTAAATGATTCCATTTGCAAATGATATATTTATCATATGTTTCCATAGGTTGTTTTAATTCTCTGTAAAAGCATCTTATATGCAGAACAACATTGGATAAAAAAATTAGAGGTCGATTTTTCATCACATAAATCAGGTCCTTTGGTAGATTGGTACATGTGCAACTCATCTAAAATCAGAAGAAAATGGGCCGATCTGCAAAATATTTTCAGAGCATGCAAAATTGTACAATTGAACCTATTAATCTAATTAAGATACAAGAAAATGCGAGGAAAGTTATAGGAAAAACAATGTAAATATGATGGTCATCAAATGGACATAGTGGCGACTGGGGAGATGGAGCAGAGAGAGACAACAACACCCACGGTGGACAGGTAGGAAATTAGGAGAGGTGGGGAGGAAGGGAAACGGTGGCATGGCTCATGCTCCGGAGAGGAGCTCGGGGGAAGGACACCGAAGAAGGGTGTGGGAGTAATGGTACAAAGAGATAGTACAGGACGGAGGTTGGATCGGGAGGCATGGTTAGTGCAGGTTAGGATTCTATACATCAGAAAGAAAGGAGTAGGCTTGGCTGGGTTTTTCATGGGCAGAGACATCTATTGACGGATTATTATAGTTAATGGTCACCGTGCGTGGAATATCACACTATTTTGTTTTTCGTGAAAATGCAAAAACTTTGCGTTTCATTACATTGATAGAAAAAAGAGAGTTTATATACAAGCCCAAGGAGGGGCCATCCACACAGTACAACTTAACCCAAAGAACTAAACAAGCCTAATCTAGGATAGGAGCAGACCGAACCCTTTTGCCCCCGCGTTCATCCAGTCACGAGCCTAGGTTCTGATGGTTGACACCAAGACGGTCGTCGAAGGGGTCACGTTGTCGAACACGATTGCATTTTGCTGTTTCCAAATCCACCACGCCGTAAGCATAGCGCACTAATGAGTTATGCTTTTGACTCGTCAGTGGTACTATGCCATCAATAGAGGTACATCACCACTACCAGTCCCAAATTCAGCCAACATTGCCTTGCTTTGGGGTTGTGGAAATTGTAGAACCCTAATATTTGTTGTTGTCAAAGTACGTGGCGGAAACCGTGACCTCGTTGGAGGTCCGGGGTTCGTGTTATATGAGCAGGAAAAGCCCCTGCGTGGCATTTACATGGGCCTACGTACAGGGCGGTATACTATACCGTACCTGTACGTAGAAGGTCTTACACAATACGTTTAACACCCTCCCTTAATCTAAACTTGACAAAGATTTAGATTACGCCTAAATTCATGAAGATTTCTAACAGGTAGAGCTTTAGTAAATCCATCTGCAACTTGGTCCTTGCTTGAGATAAACCTGATGTCCAATCTTTTGTTAGCAACACATTCACGAACAAAGTGAAAATCAATCTCAATATGTTTGGTGCGTGCATGAAAGACTGGGTTTGCTGATAAATAAGTTGCTCCAAGATTATCACACCAGAGACAAGGCCTTTCTTGGAGTTTGACTCCAAGTTCATTCAACCCATATCAACTCTGCTGTGGCATTAGCTAAAGCTTTGTATTCAGCTTCTGTACTCGAACGTGATACTGTCGCTTGTTTCCTTGCACTCCAAGAGACAAGGTTAGGTCCTACAAAAACTGCAAAACCACATGTAGACCGTCTGTACTCAAGACAACCAGCCCAATCTGCATCAGAGAAAGCACTCAAAAAGGTGGAATGAGATGACTGAATAGTGATGCCAAGTTTGATAGTTTCCTTAACATATCTTAAAATCCTCTTAACAGCTGCCCAATGAACTGTGGTAGGAGCATGTAAATATTGGCACACTTTGTTGAGAGGGAAGGACAAATCTGGTCTTGTAAGAGTAAGGTATTGTAATGCACCAACAATACTACGATACCTTGTATTATCCTCAGGACCGAGGGCCTCTCCTGCTGCAAGGGAGAGAGGTTCGGTTGTAGATAGTAGGTGTAGGCTTACACTCATGCATGCCAACTCTGTCAAGCAACTCTGATGCATATTTTTCCTGTGTCAGAATCAGTCCATTATTATTTCTCTTTACCTCAATACCCAAGAAGAAGTGAAGATCTCCAAGGTCCTTGATGGCAAAGTTTTCATTAAGATCACGAAGAAGAACTGATATAGCATGATCTGAAGAGCTAGTCACAATAATGTCATCAACATATATCAGGATATACATAATAATATCTGGCTTCTGAAGAAGAAACAAGGATGTTTCTGCTTTGGATGGTACAAACCCAAGACTGACCAACTTGGAACTGAGTCTAGAATACCATGCTCTAGGTGACTGTTTCAGACCATATAAACCTTTATCAAGTTTGCAAATATGATTTGGAGCTTTGGGATTTTAAAAACGCGGGGGATGTTTCATATAAACTTCTTCTTCAAGAATACCATGTAAGAAAGCATTTTTAACATCCAATTGACGAAGTTTCCATCCTCTAGATACTGATATGGATAACACAGTTCTAATGGTGGCTGCCTTGACAACTGGACTAAAAGTATCCTCATAATCAATATCATACCTTTGTTTGAAACCTTTAGCAACCAGACGTGCTTTGTATCTGTCAATTGTTCCATCTGCATTTTTGTTGACACGAAAAACCCACTTGCAATCAATTAAATTCTTGTTAGAGCTAGGTGCAACAAGATGCCATGTTTTATTCTGGAGCAAAGCATCATATTCTTCCTCCATTGCTTTGCGCCAGTTGGGATCCTCGAGAGCATCAGAAAAAGAATGAGGTTCATGTGTAGATGCAAGTAGACTACAATGGGGGCCATAGATACTGGGCATTTTACCGTATTTTATGGTGCCATCCTCATATTTTCTGGGTTTTGTAATACCTTTTTGGAGCCGTGTTGCAACACGGACTGGAGGGTCCATATGCGCAGAAGATCCAGTCGGGGGAACCAAATCCACATCGGGATTGGTGCCAGCAGAGCCATCAGGAGGAGCGCTGGCGTTTTCCGTCGCGGGGCGCGACATGGCAGAAGAGGACTGGACGGCGCTGGCGTCGTTGGCGTTTTCCATCGCGGGGCGCGACGTGGCAGAGGAGGACTGGATGGTGTCGCTGTCGGCGGACGCGGTTTCCGTCGCAGCAGGGGACCAGCTTGCAGTCCCGTCGCGGTCGGCCTGCATGCAGCGCTCGGGGGCGGGGGACCGCGCGGGAGAGGGTGCAGGCGACGTGGCGCCCGCGGGATGGCTGGCGGGTTCTCCCAGCGTGCGCGACGAGGAGCATGTCGGGGCGGACTCCTCGGGCCGCCGCGTGTCGCCTGCAGGTTGGTGCGGGGCGGCACCGGGATGCTGGCGCGCCTGGCGACGCGGAGAATCGGCCTCGGGTTCAGACCGCGCCGGATCCGAGGAAGATGTTGTATCAGCATTGGATCGGGCACAGTTTTCGTCATTTTGCACCGAATGCTCAATGTCTTCTCCTGAGCTCGTTTCTGCATGGTTTTGGCTCGGATTTGAACCAGTGGCTTCGTCTTCAGAAGTACTATCATCAGAGTCTATAGGTTCTTGATGTTCCTGGGCATGATTAGTGACAACAGGCACAATAGGTATAGACATGTGGTTATTTTGTTGATTATCCCCATTAGTAGATGCATGAGATAGATGTGTGGGGAGTAGAAGGATTTCATCCTTGAGACGCTTGCCAGCATTGGGATGTAGCTCTGAAAAAGGAAACACATTTTCATCGAAGACTACATCCCTAGAAATGTAGACACGACCCGTGGAAATATCTAGACATTTGACTCCCTTGTGCCGTGGACTGTAACCTAAGAAAACACATCTTGTGGATCGATATGCAAGTTTTCTTTTGTTATAAGGACGAAGATTAGGCCAGCAAGCACAACCAAAAATACGCAAGGCTTCATAATTTGGTTTGATGTGAAATAGACGTTCAACGGGTGTGTCAAAATCAATAACCTTGCTAGGAAGAAGATTTATCAGAAAAGTGGCAGTAAGGAAAGCTTCGTCCCAAAATTTAAGTGTCATAGATGAATTTGCAAGCAAGGCTAGACCAACTTCAACAATGTGTCTATGCTTTCTTTCAGCTTAGCCATTTTGTTGGTGTGCATGAGGACAAGAGACATGGTGAGTGATACCAACTTTCTGAAAGAAGCTATCCAGTTTTTCATACTCACCACCCCAATCAGTTTGCATAGTCACAATTTTCCTATCAAACTTCCTTTCAACAAGAGCTTGGAAATTGAGAAAAACTTGATAAACATCAGCACGACTCTTGAGCAAATAAATCCATGTGAATTTACTAAAATCATCGATAAAGCTTACATAATATAAGTGTTTTCCTACAGAAGCAGGTGCAGGACCCCACACATCAGAGAATACTTGTTCCGAAGGAACAATAGAAACACTAGATGATACAGGATAGGGCAACTGATGGCTCTTGGCCAACTGACAGGAATCACAAACATAAGGATTTATTTCTGGCTTAAATGAGAGCTGGTTTTTCCTGAGAACCTGCTGCACCACAAATGAAGAAGGATGTCCTAAGCGGCGGTGCCATGTAGAGGATGATGGCTTTATTGTGATAAAAGCTTGTTTGGAGGACTCTGTAGATGATGGTACTAGAGGCTATAGGCCATCACGACATGGCCCTTCAAACAGAGTTCTTCGCGTGGCCTGATCCTTAATCAAAAAGAAGTGTGGATGAAATTCAATGAAAACATCATTGTCAAGTGTAAGCTTATGAACTGAAAGAAGATTTTTAGATGCATTGGGAACATGTAACACATTATTGAGATGCAATGTACTATGGGGAGTTTGCAACATGGAATAACCAACATGACTAATAGGCATACCATTTCCATCGGCCGTCTGCACTCGATCATTTCCCTTGTACTTGTCTTGTGTGGTGAGTTTGTTCAGCTGCCCCGTGATGTGATCAGTAGCGCCACTGTCCGAGGACCAGTTGGGATCAACATTGTATGAGGCAATGTTAGCACCCTTCTTTGGCTCTCGGTCTCGACCCCCCTCATCTTCATCATCTTTGCGGCGCCACCAACAATCTGCAGCTGAATGACCATGGATTTTGCATATTTGACAGGTCATGTTTACATACGGTGTGGGAGCACGCCCATGCCCCTTGCGGCGACGACGCTGGTCACCGTCGCGGCGATCATCCTCATCTTCACGGCGAACATCGTTGCGGCGACGATCTTCCCAGCGCCCTTGGTCGTCCTTGCGGGTCCACTTGCGACGGCCATCCTCCTGATGACGCGCATCGCGAGAGTCACCGCGCCCGCGTTCTGCATCACGGTAGTCACCGCGCCCGCGGTGATCGCGGTCACCGCCGCGGTCACCACGCTCTGGTGAGCGCTCTCGGCTCGGGTAGCCACGGTGCTCCTCTCGGCTCGGGTAGCCGCGGTACTCCTCCTGACGCCCGCCGCCGCCGCGTCCAGTGTCGCGGTAGTAGTTTCCACCTCTACCTTGGCGGTAGGAGGCGTTGGCAGAGGAGACGAAGCCGTGCCCTTCCTGTCCCGCGCCGGCGAGCATCTCGTGGCGCAGATCGTGCGCGGTGATTTGGGCATAGAGGTCATCGAGGGTGACCACGTTGTTGCCGTTGACGGCTGCAACGACGGAGTTGTAGGTGTGGTCGAGGCCGTTGGTGATGTACCCCACCATCTCATCTTCCTCGACGGGTTTCCCCATCGCAGCGAGCTCGGATGCGAATGTCTTCATCCTCGCGAAGTACTCCGCCGCGCCGAGGTCCAGCTTCTTGGTTCCGTTGAGAGCTGCGCGTAGTTGATTGATTTTGGTGCGGGAACCAGTGCTAAACATAGTGGTGATCACGGCCTAGATGGCGGTGGTAGTGTCGAGGCCGACGATGTGCGGGATGATCTCGGGGGAGAGCGTTTGAAGCAGCCAGCTGAGGACCGCCTGATCTCTCGTCAGCCACGTGGTGTACGCCGGGTTCAGTTTTCGAGTCTTGTTCTTCTCCGCATCTTCCACCTCGAGAAACATCACCGGCATAGCTTCGGTGCCGTCGAGCAGGCCGAGAACCTGCGCCCCTAAGGGCCGGCATCACCAAGGTCTTCCAAAACAGGAAGTTGGACCTGGTAAGCTTCTCGGACGGGGGGTTTCCAAGGGCGGTGACGAGCGGCAATGACGATCCGGAGGTTGCCATGCTTGCCGATGAGATTGCTTTTCCGATCTAGAAGGCGATCGTAGGGTTTTGGTTTTGTTTTCTGGTGTATAGGCTTCCGATCAAAGAGACCGTAGGTGTTGGTTTTGGGTATTGCTTCCGATCAGAGTGATCGTGGTGAGGATTTGCAGAGGCTTCCGATCAAGAGATCGTAGGAGGGCTTGTGTGGTGTTTCCGATCTAGGATCGTAGGGCTTCGGTGGTATGAGGTTTTTCCGATCGGTGAACGATCGTGGCGGCTAGGGTTTTGAGGGTATTGGCTCTGATACCATCTCAAAGTACGTGGGCGGAAACCGTGACCTCGTTGGAGGTCCGGGGTTCGTGTTATATGAGCAGGAAAAGCCCCTGCGTGGCACTTACATGGGCCTACGTACAGGGCGGTATACTATACTGTACCTGTACGTAGAAGGTCTTACACAATACGTTTAACAGTTGTATTGCTTTGGACCCTCGTGGGGATATATATATGAGTACAAACTTGGAGGACAAGAAGTCTAAGAATTGGAATACAAGACGACTCCTAGTCTAACTCTAGTTTTACATAGGGGCGTACCCAGGTTATAGTACCAGGTGTCACGGGACACCGGGTAAAAATGTATTTATTTGATATATTTTAGCTACTTGTAGCGTGTGACACCCGTAATTCTTGGTAAAAAATATTTGTGTCTTAAAGAGTGACACCGGGTGATTTTCGCTCTGGGTCCGCCCCTTGTACACGTACGTAGTCTAACAGGGGTAACTTTGGGGTCATCAGCTGCCGGTTGATGGTTACGCTTCAACTTACTAAGTATCTTCAGTCCATTAGCGGAGGTCGACCTGCGGAGAACCTTCTTTCCAATAGTGTAAACTATCTTTTCAGAGTGGAGGATAGTAGAACATAGAATTTACTAAGAATGCATTGAAGTGCATGCATATTTGATAATTGATATATTATCCGGAGAGTGCAACAGTAAATTATGTGTGATAATTTTATTTGTTATGCGATTGCCCTGAGTGGTAACTGGAAGAAAGTGAAAAAAAGGTACGTACGCACTAACCTGCCCATCATTAACACAGAGCTATCAGCTCCAAAGTCGTCACCTCCGACAGGCCACGAAGAAGCAAGCTAAGAGCATGTCTAACAGACCCCCTAAATGGCCCAAACCCGTATAATAACCGCTGATATACGGGTTTGGGCTCTACCCGGCCATCTAGCAGACCCCGTAAATGGACCACCCCGGACGATTTTTTACAAGTTTGGGTAGGGGGCGGCCCGTCGACCCCTACATGTGCGGGTCGGGAGGAGATGTACAGGGCCAACCCCTCACCTTTTCCCCAACTGCGCGCGAACCTCCCAACCGCCGCCGCCGGAAATCCGCCTCCTCGCCCTCCCCGGCCACCGCGTCGCCAGATCTCGCCGCCATGGACTCCTCACAAGCCCCTCCGACCGCCGACGACGCGCCACCCATGTCTGAGGTGGTGAATACTGCCACCATTGACGCCGCGGCCTCCGCCGATGTGGCGGCCATCATCTCCGCCACCATGCCGATGAAGAGGAAGAGGATCCCGAAGCTCTTCTTCGACACACCGTCGGGGCCTGCGGTAGCGACGGGGGCGGCGGCGGCGACCACTACTGCTCCCGCGAAAGGGGCCCGGGTGAAGTCATTCGCGACGAGGGGGCGGCCACCAAAGGTGAAGAAGGCCACGCAGGTGCTCGCCGACGTTCCGCCCACGCAGGTGCTCGCCGAGGTTCCGTCGCCGGCCGTTCCGCCTGCTCCCACACAGGTGCCCACGCCGCCGCCGGCTGGTGCCCGCCAGGTGCTCGACGAAGTGCCCGCGCCGGCCGTCGCGACATCCTACATGGACATGCTCAACGATTCTGCGGTGGATTTGGATTCGGGCATTGGTGCGTTCGACGACGAGTACGCTGACTATGCCGAGGATGAAGAGGCCGACGAAGAGGTGGACGACGACGTGGTTGAGGTGGACGCGGCTACTGCGCGCCGGAGCAGATCGGGGAAGCAGCCCAACTACACCGAGATTGAAGATGTCACATTGGTCCGTGCGTGGGGCAAAGTGTCCATGGATGCTGCCACCGGCACCGATCAAACCGGCAAGCGCTATTGGCAACGCATTTAGGATCTTTACCACAAGCTCAAGCCTCACACGAAAAGTTTGGCGGATCGATCCTACCACTCCCTTGAAGGCCGGTGGAACACGATCAAGCCAGCTTGTTCTCGTTGGAGCGCTGCCATGAACCAAGTGGCGGATAATCCACCAAGTGGATGTGTGGCATCGGACTACGTAAGTTTTGTTACAGATTTCTTGTGCAAACTATGCCTTCTTGTGTAAACATCACACTACATTGTTGTTGTGCAGCCCAAGTATGCTCAATTGCGGTACAAAGACATGGCAGCCTCCAAGAACAAGGAATTTCAGTTTGAGCATTGCTTCAACTTGCTCCAACACCTTCCCAAGTGGAAGTTGAGGGACGAAGAACCAAAGTGCAATAAGGAGGCAATGCTCAACATGGATGATGAAGAGGAAGACACGGGTGGTCGCAACGTAGGCAAGCCCGAGGGCACCAAGAAGGCGAAGGAGAGGCAAAGGCTAGAAGCCGAGGCAGCTAGCTTCAAGGACAAGATGGATCAGCACATTAGGGCAAAGGAGGAAATAGCATTCAAGACATTGGAGACCAAGGTCCTCATCACCGAGAAGAAAAAGGAGGTGAAGCTTGCCAAGGTGGCTGCAAAAAGAGAGGAGGCTATGCGCAAGGCCGAGTTGGATGCCCAGATGTTGGCTCTCAAACAAACCAAAGCCATGAAGGAGCTCTTGGCCGAGGAGAAGGAGATCATGATGATGAACACCAAGGACATGGACGACGATCAGCTGCTGTGGTGGAAAGAGAGCAAGGCCGAGATCATGGCGAGGAAGTTGCAGGCGCGTCAAGCTCGCGAGGCAACCAACCTTGGTGCTTCAACTTCGGTGAGTGGTGGTGCCGACGGTGGCCTCCGAGATTGATGTGGATCGCGTTGGTGGTGGCAGTACTTTTGGGAACCTCTATGCCTAGAACATGACCTATGAACTTGTTGATTTATTTGTGATGTAAAACTATGGATTATGCATCGCATATCTTGAATCTGCCATGTTTGATATGCTTGTGTAGTTGTGCAAAACCCTGCAAAACCCTGTTTTCTGAGGGGCCAAAAGCTCGTGCGAGCTAGCAGACCCCCTACCCCCACCCCGTAAAACAGAATTCTGTTTTACGGGGTGGGGGTAGGGGGTCTGCTAGCTCGCACGAGTTTTCGGCCGGCGAAATGTGTATACAGGGCCCTCTACCCGCGTTTTAGGGGGTGAAAACTTAGGGGGTCTGTTAGACATGCTCTAAGGCCGCCTCCGTCCTCCTTTCATTCCCACAAACAAAGCCGGAAAATTGCATCATTAAGGACGGCATGATCTCGAGTGATGGAGGAGAATCCACCAAACAATCAGCCAAGTACAACAAACCAAGGCTCGGAGTGGAGATACTCGTCGTCGTCATTTATTAGCTATATAATCGACTATATTTAAGTTAAATCTCAACGGGCAAACGGGGGACTTGATAACATATATATTCGTCTGGGACCATGGCATACGAATCCAGTTTATGGGGATGTCTACATATATTTTGTAGCTCCTCAAAATATAAATGGTGCTATTTTCCAATGATATATTTATCTAGTATTCACCACATACATTATTTCGGATCTCCATAGATACTTATCAAATGCAGAATTTACACTGTCTAAGAAGAAAGGCAGACAATCGCTTAATTTCAGAGTTCAGACTGAACAGAGCACATCCACGCACAAAGGTGGTAACACACACTGGAGCTAGCTGAAAATTTGATCCGACCAAGAATTCCAAGAATAGCTGATCTTCATTAAGTCTCTTTGGGGGTAATGCCGGTGCAAACAAAACTATAATCTGTTAAAATTTCAAATGGCACAGTGAACAGATTAGAGTTATCTTCCGCGTGAAGAAAAGAGAGGAAAACGGAACACCAGTTACTATGTAATATACTAGATTGGCAGGAGCACTGCCGATTTTTTATAAAAAGAGAGGAAAACCAAACACCAGTTATGCAATGCTAGATGTTCTTGAACACGTGTTTTTAGAACGTTCTAATGGAAATTGCCAAAAGAAAGGGAGCATAGAACTATAGATAGCTTACCGTCAGATTGCAATGTTGTTGCTTGGATACTGATTTTGGAGAGAGGCACGCCCCATGTAGTTAATACCTTCAAGATTTTTAAAACCCGTGGACGGATCAGACCAGGGCAGCTGATTTTCACTTTCTTAAGGTGCTCAAGAGTTATCCGCTCCAGTGTAATATAGCTTCCGTTTGTTTGCCGTGGATCTGGACCGTACTACATTTAAGAATTCAAAGTGTCACAGTAAATAAGTATACCATAGCAAGCATATGAATATGCACAATGCAGTTATATATCTGTCTGAAAAATATATAGGAATATAGTACCTTGGCAACTTGAAATATGAGATTCTCTAAAATTGGTGAGTGCCGAAGAAGGCAAGCAAGTGCAGTTTCATCTTCAAGTACACACCACTCATTAAGTATCATAGTCTTTAAATTTCTAAATGTTGGACACCATATCAAATCCCTTTGGAAAATAGCCTGGACAGTGTGTGAATAATGATAGAGTTAAGAAATATAATGAACCGCAAGTGATAAGAACATTGCATTGGATATAAGAAAACTTGCATCAGGATACTTTCAACTTGTGTGATTCCAATGAAATCTAGACTGTATTAATATCTATGCTATTTTATTGAAGAAAACAACTTTTTTTCGATATTATAAACAAACTATTTTATCTGTAGTACACATGTCATGTACTGTATGAATACAAGGACTGAATAAGAGTAGATGGTCTTCTCGTAGTGGAGGGGGTTCGACCAAGAAGAAAGCCAGAAATACCCGGAAAGGGTGTGGGAAACAGAGGAGGACGAAATGACAGTTCTATTTTATAACATGAGGGGGATGGGGGGCCGTGGAAGGAGACAACAGGTGGGGGATTATGTTAGGCAATATAAAGTTGATATCTTGTGCCTTCAGGAAACAATAAAAACAAAACTGTCCTGGAAGGACATGCGTGACGTGGGTGGTAATTTTAGTTACGACTGGAACATTAAACCCGCAGTGGGGCATTCCGGTGGCCTGGCGCTTGCGGTCAGAACGGACAAGTTCGATGTGATCAGTAGGGATGCTGGGGATTTCTTTGTCAGCTCGGTGGTGCGAGACCTGGCAAAAGATCAATGCTGGGAAGTTCTCAACATCTATGGGCCAGTGGCGTTGGATAACAAAGATGCCTTCCTCGCTTAAATTACGGATAAAGTCCTGAGAGCGCAGGTCCCAGTGTGTTTGGGGGGGGGGGGGATTTCAACTTGATCAGGTTCGATGATGAGAAAAACCAAGGTGCCTTGCACAGAGGGCTCATGTTTAAGTTCAACGTGATGATAGACCTGCTCCAGCTTAAGGAATTGCGTCGAAGTGGATGCAAGTTCACATGGACCAACAAGCAACCTAATCCGACAATGGAGGTGTTGGATAGGATCCTTGTGTCTGTTTCTTGGGAGTCGCTGTACCCATTGTCGCTGGTTTCGTCGCCTACTAGGGTTGGTTCCGATCACTGCCCAATCTTGGTTGACCTTGGGGAGACTCAGGTGCCAAGGTCAAGCCTGTTCCGAGTAGAGTCATCTTGGTTTGCGCGCCCTGAATTTGTTTCTTTGGTTAAGGCGAAGTGGCCGGTTAGGACCCAAAGACAAGTTCTGGATTATTGGAAAGTCCAACAGGTGGAATTACGGAAACTGTTGAGGGGGTGGTCTCGCAACGACAAAGGGGAGTTCGTCGTGACAAAAAAAAAAACTTGCTATCCCAACTAAAAGAGTTAGATGATCTAGGGGATCTTAGCCGGTTATCGGAGGAGGACTGGAAGATCAGATACCAGATTGAGGAAAAACTGTCAGCAGTTTATGCAGAAGAGGAGAGTTACTGGCATGCTAGAGGGGGGGAGAATTGGCTGATTAAGGGTGATAACAATACTGCGTTCTTCCATTCGGTGGCGAATGGGCGCCGAAGGAAAACGACCATCCTCGTTCTGGAGGATGAAGGTATTCCTATGGAGGATGCAAATCAAATAAAAGTGCACGTGAACGATTTTTACCGAGGGCTATTTGGCCCGGAACCCGCGTCACAGGTCAAATTAGCTGCTTCCTTCTGGGATGCCACTAGGAAAGTGTCTCCTGAGGAAAATGACAGGTTGAGTGGTCCGTTCTCGATAGAGGAGATCGAATCGGCATTGAAAGCAATGAAAACTAACACTGCCCCAGGACCTGATGGCTTTTCGGTGCAGTTTTACAGAGAGTTGTGGCCGTTGGTCAAGGACAGTATAAAAGAAATGTTTGATAATTTGCACGAAGGCACTCTCAACTTAGGAAGGCTCAATTATGGCATTATAATTTTGATTCCGAAAATTAAGGAGGCGAACGTGATCAAACAGTTTCGACCTATTTGCCTGCTGAATGTGGTGTTCAAGTTAATCACGAAAGTCCTGACTAACAGACTTTCTCCAGTTGCTGAGGAGATAATTGACATCACCCAGACAGCTTTCGTTCCTGGGCGCCACATTCTGGAGGGGGTTTCGGTGCTTCATGAGGTGGTGCATGAGATGCAGCGGACTCGGGCCCGGGGGATCATTCTAAAGCTCGACTTCGAAAAGGCATACGACAGAGTCCAATGGCCTTTTCTTCGTGATGTACTCAGAGGCAAAGGCTTTTGCGAGGCTTGGATTGATTGGATGACTCTGGTAGTTCAAACTGGTAAAGTTTGTGTAAATCTCAACGGGGAGAATGGGGAGTATTTTAGGACTTTCAGAGGGTTGCGTCAAGGGGACCCGCTCTCCCTCTGCTCTTTGACATCGTAGCGGATGTCTTAGGCACTCTGATATCTGCGGCAAAATCCAAGGGCCATCTGGATGGTTTGGTGCCCCAGTTGGTGGATGGTGGGGTCTCACACCTGCAATACGCCGATGATACCTTGTTATTCCTAGACATCAACGATAAGTCGATTGCGACGATGAAGTTTCTGCTGTACTGCTATGAGGCATTGTCTAGAATGAAGATAAACTACGAAAAGAGCGAGGTCTACGTCTTGGGAGTGGAGCAAGTTGAGCAAGTCAGGGTTGCGAATCTGTTCAACTGTAAGTTGGGGTCCTTTCCGATGAGATATCTGGGAGTCCCGGTCTCAAATCGAAAACTGCTGGCTTCGGATTTCGATTTCTTACCGGACAAAGTAATGAAAAAATTGGGGGGATGGAAACCAGTGTCAACTGGTGGTAGGAAGATCCTGATCGACTCCTGCCTAAGTAGCATTCCAGCGTATGTGATGGGCTTCTATGCAATCCCGGAGGGGATTCATCACAAGATGGACATGCATAGAGCGAGATTTTTTTGGGAGGGCTCGGTGGAGCAAAGAAGATACCATATGGTCAAATGGGCTGATCTAGCTAGGCCAGTGGATTTTGGGGGTCTGGGTTTTGCGGAATCCCGGGCCAAGAACACGGCCCTACTCGCGAAGTGGATTGTTAAACTTGAGAGAGGGGATCAAGATCTTAGTTGTCAAATCCTTAGGAAAAAGTATTTGGGGGAAGGTGGTTTTTTTCAATCAGAGGCGGCGGGGGGGTCGCAATTTTGGAAAGGGCTGCATTCGATCAAGCGCTGGGTCAGGAAGGGCATTCGTTATGTAGTCGGGGATGGCAAGAAAACCAGTTTTTGGGAGGATGTTTGGCTAGGTCAGGTGCCTCTCAAGATTACTTTTCCGCGGATTTTTGCAATCTGTAACCAACAATCGGCGACAGTGGCCGAGGTGTTGGGCCTCCAGGAACTTAACCTGGACTTTAGGCGCGCTTTTGGGGACCGGGAACGAGGAGAATGGAATGAGTTACTGGGGTGTTTAGCTACAGTTCAACTGTCGACCACCCCGGATGTGGGGGTTTGGGAGCTGGGTCCTAAAAATCGTTTCACTACGAAGTCACTGTATCGCGAGATCCTTTACTCGGGTGTTGAGGATCAAGACTTGAGGGGGATGTGGAAAGCCAGGATGCCGCTTAAAATTAAAATCTTCACGTGGATGTGCCTTCGAGGGAGGATCCAGGTGACGATGAACCTCAAAGCTAAAAACTGGCCGGGAGAGGTGGGTTGTAAGCTTTGTGGGGAGGAAGAGACCACGGATCACTTGCTGTTCCATTGCGCGCCGTCGCATTTTCTTTGGTGGTGCTTCAGCGAGGTTCTGGGTTGGGATGTTTTGGGGTCCCGCGGGGACTGCGAGCACCTGGTTAGGTCGAAGCCTAATCAGGGGACAGGCGGGCTCTGGTGGACTATTCTCGGTGCTGCGTTTTGGTCTATTTGGATCACGCGTAACGATTTTGTGTTCAATAACAAAGTGTGCTCTTCGCCACTTAACTACTTATTCTCTGTGACTTCTTTTCTCTCACAGTGGAAGCTCCTTTGGCCGGAAAAGCTTAAGGACCGGTGGATGCAGACCTTGGAGTCCCTGAAGGTGAAAGCACTGGAGCTGAAGACGCTGGCAGGCCCACGTAGAGGTGTTGGCTGACCAGCTTTAGGTTTTTGTCTTTCATCTAGTTCCTTTTCTGTTGTCCCCCCCTGCGTGGGTCTTTACTTTGCCAAATATGTGGCTTGTTTCGTTGTCCTTTACTTTTGAACGCTTCTTGCATGTTGTTCGAACTTGGTTTGGTTGGCGGCTGCTTTCCTAAAGCAGGGCATCAATAAAGTGCCTTTTATCTAAAAATAAGAGTAGATGGAACCTTGACCACTTAATTATTGATGCATCGGATATAACAAAACTCGTTAAATGTGTTTTTGCAATCGGTGTGATCTACTAAGTATCTATATATCTATGTTACTTAATCTGGAGAACCTATTTTAGCTGCAATACATAAGTCACATATTGTATGAGATACATAAGAGTAGATGAAACATGACCTCCTAATCATTGATGCGCCAATTTTTTTAACTAACACCTAATTGCTGCACCGTAAATACCATTAAACCTTGTCATAGCTAAAAGTTTGACAGATTTTATGGACAAACATGCTAATGCATACACAACGAAATATGGAACGAACATATTATACTTTAATATATCAACATACTTCTATATAAACTTGATTAAATTTAAAATAGTTTGACTAAGGACAAAGATCTAGAACTTCAACTATTTTTGGAATGGAGGGAGCATATGCAATTTTAGACAATGGTATGATCTCCAGTATGCATCTTTGACTCTTTTATATTTTATAAATTTTCTCAGAAGATTACAAAGAATTTATGAGAAATCTAATTATACCGGAAGTAAAAAGAACTAGTGTACAAGCAAACCTGTCCACCAGTAACCGGAGCTATTAGCTTCAAACTCGTTGCGTCCGACAAAGCATGAAGGAGAACGCAATGGTCGCGGCTGTCCCTTTTGCCCTTGGGAAGACAGACGATTGCCGTCGTCAAGGACGGCATGCTCTCAAGAGACGGATGGGTATCCGCAAAACACTCAAACAAGTGCAGCCAACGGAGGCTCGGAGTGGAGATCCTCGTCGTCGTGGTACTGAAATTACACCGGTTGACCCTGAGACGATGAAGGGAGGGCGACACGATGGCATCGCACTCGACGACGCAGTCACTCAGGGTGAGTTTCAGGAGCGCCGGGCAGCGAGAGAGGTCGAGGGCGCCGTCGCCGAGACCGACGTAGCAGAGTTTCATTTTCGTCAGGTTCTGGGAGGTCGCGAACGGCTGGACGGTCAGATGGAACACCCTGGTATTGCAGTTCACCCCGTCCACGAAGGCGGTGAGATCGAGCGAACAGCACGTCAGCGCGGCGTGCCGGATCCACAGCTCCACGCGCCGGATCCACAGGTCCAAATGCTCATCGGCGAAGGCGTCGTCGTAGGCGTACGCAACCTCGATGTCCATCTCGAACGCGCGCAGTGGAGAGGCCCCGTCATGGAGGAGCAGGAAGCGGCTGACAAACATGTCGAACGCGTGGTCACGGCGCCTTGCGTAGCCGTCGACGCGAATAGCGGGCGCCCATCTCCAGATGTGGCGCCAACGCCGGGAGAGCATACAAGACTGCACTGATTCGCGCGTGGGGATGAAGGACAGCACGTGCTGGAGGAAGCCATCCGGCAGGGCGCCGAGACGGTCACCGCCGCCGCGGCTCATGATCTCTTGGAGAGGTGGCGGCGGCCGTCCAGAGCAGAGCGCCAAACGAACCTGTGGTTAGGTTCTGGCCCTGCTATTTTGTTGCAGGTTTTGGAACCTGAACACTTTGTAACTATCTTTATTATTAAGGTTACAGTGGTCGTGAGGCGGTGTCACACGTCTAAGAAATTACAGGATAAATGCCACCGCGTAACCAACTATCCGCTTGTAGATAATTACGAGAAATATGCCACCGCCCTAAATATTCTCTCATCCCTAACCTCTCCTAACAAAAAATGGTCCACACAACTAGGAATGTAAACGGATCGGATCGGATCGGATCGGATAATGCTCTCTCCATATCCTTTACCATATTTTTTTGTGGGATGCGGAGCGGATCGGATATTGATCGGATACGGATGCGGATGCGGATAATATCGGACTGCGGATTCGGATCGGAAACGGAGCGGATTCGGACCGGAAACGGGTAAACCTTATCGGATAAATACGTACAAAGAGACATAATGTCACCATGCAAAAATTTACACTTGAGAGCAGCCAAGCGTTCAAAATTACACCAAAACAAAGATAGTAATTAAATAGTACTTAAAAGTGTCACAAAGTGATTGATGATTTCCAATATGAATTTGCATCTAGCAATTGGAACTTCTATAGAGATAAATAATGGCTCACCTCTTGAGGGGTTTTCGCCGGAAGCAATTTGTAAATTGCGTCAAGTTGTTGAGTATAGGTCATACTAATTTACAAGCGGGTGATTTGTTCTATGGGTCAATGGATTAAATATATATTTAGTATGATAGTGCAATGTTAGTCGGATTATCCTAATTTATAAGGCCGTATAATCCGCGAATACGTGCGGATAATCCGTATCCGTCGGATAATAGCAATACCATATCCGCTACCATATCCGTCGGATATCCGCTCGACCAAAATCCATATCCTCGTCCGTATCCAGCGGATTCCTATTATTGCATACCATATCCTTAAAAACGGTTTCGGATGCGGATTCGGAGCGGAAATTATCCGTACCATTTACATCCCTACACACAACCGTAAAAATAGTGTGCTCTTCTCCTTAATTTACTCAACGAATCCCTACTTCTCTATCTCTATCTTTATCTAGCAAGTTCGACGTACGTACGTAGACTCCAGACAATCGCTCCCTCGATCGATCGCAGGTCCGTGGTTTTAGCCCATCTACCATACCACTAGGCCAGGCCCGGCCCGGCAAGATAACACTAAGCCAAACACAAATGTCAGGCTGCTCGTCGTGATGCCCTAGAACGGCTGCCGCCCCTTGAGGACCTCGTGCCACCCCCGACTGCCGCCTCCGGCAATTGGCTCTGCTCTCAGCTCTCTCGAGCGGAGAAGGCAGTCCCGTCTCGGGTGATGGAGAGGGTTTGTTGGACGGAATTTTGGGGATGCTACGGACACGGATAGACTACACGCCTTCCTCCTCTCGACGTCACCATTGCCCTTGCTGCCGCCCCTCCGCCCTCTCGGTGACAACCGCATCGGCGACCCGTCTTCTCGTCCCACGGGCTGTGCCAGTGGCGACCGCGCCGCTGTCGGACCGCACGGCCGTCCGTCTCAGGATCGGCAGCAAGGGCCATGTGTCCAATCTAACCCGAAACAGGTAACCACTCGACCCGTATGCCTTGCTCTTCTCCATCTTTGAGATTGGATTTTTGACGGTTTCTCTGATTCCGTTGTTGCTGTTGTCGTGATGTTTGGGAGTGTAGAGTTGCCAGTTGACCATTACCCGGACGAAACCAAGACAGCGGCCGACATCCGACATGTGAGTTTTCCACTCCCATCTTCTCTTCATTGCCGGATTCTATATCTAGGCAGAATGAGCAGGTGATGTGATTAGGGACTAGCCCAGCTGGTCTAATGTTGCGGAAGCAGAGGCTAAAAAACAAGGTGGCCAATGAGATGTCAGACACGGGTTTGTTTCTTCTTTTTTTTAGACTAGCCGACTGAACTGAGAATTCAGTTTTTCCCTCCACATGAATGCTATACTCATACTTCATGTCATTTTAGTCATTTTAGAGAGACACTCATATTGTTTCAGCCTGATGTTTATTACTCCCTCCAGTCCGAAAAAATATCGCCAGTTATACTTACAATTGTACGTACCATAGTGATTTCCGCCGACACTTTATACAGATCGGAGGGAGTAACATATTTTTGTTATTAACTTCCACGTATCCTCTTCACTCTCTTGAGTGAATCACATGATCATGCTGTCGGGACTAGATTCACTTATTTTATTTCTGTATTTTTCTGCCCACATCTTGGCATGTGTTTGCTCGTCCCTTCTCTAATATTATCTTAGATGAGCTACAACACACATCTCAGCTATCAATTATACCTCTTTATATTTAGGCTATCTACTTTCCTTACTTGCAAGCTCACCATTTTTATCTCTATTTTAAGAGCCTGGTGGTGGATGGAGACGACCATGGCGAAGCGACAGTGAAGCTCCGCGACGCCTGCGGACGGCGGGAGGGATGCAGCTGGAAGAAACTTGTCGTGGCGCAGGAACCACAGGGAGGCACAGAGGATAAGCCGGTGGTCTCCTGCCTGAGGTGCTTCTCGAGATGTCCACTAAGAGCTGCTGTTGGCAAGAACTTTCACGAGGTTCTGCCCTTAGCCACATCCCGACCTGATTCTTCTGCCAAGTGCCAAGGTGGAAACTAATGTTTCTTGTCCTCTTCCTGATATACTCCTTTTTTCTGCCAATATTAAAATGTGTTGACATGTTTTAAGCAAACAAGAAAGGTCTAGCTGAAGACAGGCTCAAATCTTCAGAATTGACTCAGGGTATTGTGGAAATAATCACTGATGTGAGCCCATAATACATGGTCACATGGCAGCTCTAGAGCAGATATGAGCACCTGTGCTATGTCCCCCCCTTTTAATTTTTTTTTGGGTGTTGCACTCGTTGTACACATAGAAGAATTTGAATGTATAGTGTGTAAATTATATTTTTCTTTCTCTTATTGGAAGGAAGCTAAATAATGCGACGGCTTCGAGATTCATGAACCAAGGCATTGACAGTTTTCGAGCATAAGCAGGTCCGTGTCTAAAGTGTGTCACCAAGGTTGGCTACCTTTTCTGCCTCATGTGTTTCTTATGTCGTGAATCATTCATATTTTCCCACAGCTTTTTCTTTTATTCTAATTATTGCAATAATTCGTTTGAAAGAAACCTGTTCAGATATGGCCAACGATTTTTCCTTCAGGATCATAGACCGAGAACAAAAAATTGGCGATGAAGGTGAAGTAATTATGTACTCCCTCCATCTCAAATTAATTGTCACAAAGATAGACAAAAGTGAATATATCTAGACATAATTTAGTGATAGATACATCTATTTTTGTCCATATTTCTGACATTTAATTTGAGACGGAGGGAGTATATTTTGCAGATGCAACTGCATGATCAATGATTCTTTTCTATTTGTGTTCCGTTTCTCAATCGTGCCTGCACATTTAAATTTCTAAGAGTGAGTGCATATATCACATCATGAGTTCTGTTATCAATACTATGACTTGATATTTTTCCATTTCCACACTTTAGCAACAATAGATCTACGCATATGACTACGAGATGAGTTTACTAAATTTCATTTTTGATGATACCTTACAGAATATTAAAACTATGTAAATTACAGCTTCACTCTCTGAAATCATTTATATTTCCTTTGTAACTTCCAACAACCAGGTGAAGTTATGTTCTTCCTTGCAGCATTTTTGTAAGCATTCAGGTACTGGAGCTATTCCCGATCGACACCCGTCGCAGCTGCATGCAATGTATAATAACCCCAGATTATAGAATTATGTTCCAGATTATGGCAGTGTGAAGCATTGAAGGATATGATGTATATGAGTATCATGCCACAAGTTATTTTTGATTGCCAGTACTGCCATATGAAGGAAAGGTATGGTTTAAAGTTGTTGTGGAAGAGCTATTTGGTTATTATTACTTACAATATATTTTTAGCTGTTTCAGCTACTAATGTAGATGATATGAATCAATGTTCGATGAAATGCAGGACTCATAGTTGATAGTTCACAGATTAACTCATAGTAGCCTTCCAGTAAGATGTGTGATTCAAGTAGTGCAAAGTGCACGTTTAACATCGGTGCATATTGTAGGATAGCATTCAGATGGAATGTTGGTTTCCTTGTACAAAATGATGGGTCCAAAACAAAAAAAAAATTAGCTGAAATATACTTGTTTGCAAGCAATGTACCTCTAGAATGGTAAACTGACAACACCTTGAATTGACAAGTATTTTATTGGTTATATTTTTAGTCCAGCTAGCTGATAAGCAATTCTCTGGCTAGAACCAAATTGTGCATGCAGATTTGCATGGATAAATCCTAGCACAAAGGAACACGAGGTGCATACCTCTCCTTAGTAAGGAGAGGCCTAGGCATTGAGGACCTGGTGGCAAGGAGAGAAGTGTCATGACGTGGAAACACGGGCTGAGACTCACCGTGAGAGGATATCATGAAGATATAGTAAAGAACAGAGTGAAATAGATGTGCGGGTATTTTTCATTGAGGACCTGGTGGCAAGGAGAGAAGTGTCATGACGTGGAAAGACGGGCTGAGACTCACCGTGAGAGGATATCATGAAGATGTAGTAAAGAGCAGAGTGAAATAGATGTGCGGGGTTTTTTTTTTTTTTGAGAAGTGGAATCGGTGGTCCAACCATACATTCAAAGATTGTATTCTCATAAGATACATTCATTCATTGATGTGCGAGTATTTTTTGCAAAGCGGAGTCCGTTGTGTTATACATTTCTTGAAAGCACTTTTGGATTGGTGACAAATCCGGTATTCCCCATGTATAAATATCCTACTAATTGGTGACAAATCTAGAATGTGCTCGGGGGAGCAAGGTGAAGTATAAATGAGATACAAGGAGGAAAAAACAGAGGATGATTCCTCTATTAGATTTGGAAATGAAATAGTATATGATCAATTGTAGCCTTTCAACATTTATGATATGCAGTTTACTCTCTGAGTGTTGTATGCTCTTGGTAGATGCACACATACCGGTCATGTTTCGACTGGAATGGTAGTCTCCTTGCATCTGACCAATTTCAATGATGACTCAATGTATGAGGAGTTATTCAATGTGCCTTGTATCAGTTCCTCAAAATAACTCGTACATATAATTTAGTAAAAAATCAGCATAAAGTAAAAGCTTGACCAACTATGTAGACACATAGACTAAACAAAGAGTATATTTTTATACTCCTCATCGGCCATATTCATTGTCGCTTATTTAGTAGAACTTTATACTAAATCAGCAACAATTAATCTAGATTGGAGGGAGTAGTATGTTTTATTAAATCTTGTGAAGGAAAATTTGATACTCTCGGATTAGTTTTGAGAAATGCCTTTTCTTAACAGTATCAATAATTTTCTATTAAACAACCCTTACATTGTTGGACTAATCATTTGTCAAAGATAAATACTAAAAAGTGCGTACGCCTTATTCGGAGAAATGGTGTGAGTAGTTGCATTGACTTAATTGTAATTTGATGCATCATCATGTGACTTTGTTTAAACTTGCAAACTTGAAATGGGGCGAATGGTCAATTATTCAGATGTTTTCTTTAGAGGGCGACTTGCAACCGTGGGGAGGAAGATAATACATTCTCCTCTTACAAGGTGGGGGTTAAAATGAGAAATTTGTGATATAAATGACCATCGTTATATTTTAGACTTTTACAGGCCGTAGCAACGCACGGGCATTTAACTAGTACCTGCTTAATAGATTCTTATTTTACCCGCAAAAAAAAAAAAAAGGCTTATCAACAGGGTTCTGGTGTCAACTTTGAATCGCTATAAAAACGGTGAAGACCAAGAGCAGAAAATCGTGTGCTATGATTGCATTTCAGATTACTTGCCTATTATGCACATCGCATATTGGGTCAAACTAGTGTTTTCAATACTACTAGCATACTTCCCGTTTTTCTGGCATGCATGCACATGACGGTACATTCAGTCATGCCACATTCAGAAAAATTCTGCATATTTTGTTCATTTTCTCAATTAATTTGAGTACAGATATCATGACAAATTAAATTCATGATCAACAATACGGAAAGATTTCCCATGCATACGCTACCATGAATTACATGACATCATTTCCGTTGCAAAAGAAAATAATTACAGTTTTGCTAATTCTCGTTCAAATTAGAATTAGCTTTGAGCTCAGTCAACTTCTTTTTCTAGAATACTGCTCAATCAATATCTTAGCCGTTGGTTAGAAATTTGTCTTAGTTAGTTGCATAATGGCTACAACTATTTTTAAAAAATTTGCACCGTCGTTGCAACTATGTTTTCATTATTACACATTGATTGCAACTATATTTTCATTATACACTATTCTTTTTATTTGCACCATGGTTCCAACCGATTTTTTTTTTCAAATGTGTGTGATGTAATTGGAATGAGAATGGAGCTAACTCTCATTGGAATGAGATCTAGGTGGAGCATTTTTTTTCAAAGGGTTCTTTGTAAAGTGTGTGTGCGTGTGCGTGTGCGTGTGCGTGCGTGTGCGTGTGCGTGCGTGCGTGCGTGCGTGCGTGTGTGTGTGTGAGGTGGAGCACAACTGGAGCCTGTCAGGGGGTCCGTCGAGAACTCGGACACAAGAATTCTGCAATTGTACTCCTCGGGGGCCTCTCGCAATCTTATCAACTGAAGAACCAGCGGATCAACCAGCAATCGAGTTGACAGACGCCTATGAGGTAGAAGATTGAGCTGTAGATTTAAAATGGCCACCACCGAGCTCAAATTAGGGGGGTCTTTGCCATTGAATCTGAGAAGCCGCAGCAGAGGTGCTCTCACCCACCTCCCGCATGTCCCGTGCAACAAAGACGCACAAACTTCCTGCCCAATAGTTTGCAGAAAATGTCATGCATAGAAACCAGACATATACCAATAAAATTCAATGGATGAACTAGCACCAGCCATGCAGGGATTACCATGTTGGTGCTTTCTCTTATCAGAACCATCTCCATCTGTCCAGCTTGCAACATCGCCAATTTCAATCTCCTCGCCACCATGGCCAGCCAGAGCAAAATTGAACGGTGCCAATCCAGTAAGGTGGAGAGGATTCGCAACAACATCCGGATTCCGCATCTGAGTAGCTCCACTGTAGCAAATTGCCCACCATGAGCCCCCGCATACAGAGAACCAAGGAAGGCCAGTAATCACGCTGGAACCAGCGTGAAGCGGCTCCAAATCCAGCTTGCCACCACGCCCACTCCCTGATCCACTCTTCTCCCACCATCCTCGACCACCATGGAGACCAGGAGGGAAGGAATCGGAGCTGAACAGGGAAGCGGCACAGCATCCACCACGAGCAGAGTAATTTAGATAGGGGGAAGGGGAAGTCGGGGCTGCGCCTCCGCCCGCCGCCTCGAACCTCTGGAGGACAGAGAGCAGCAAGAACGCTACCACCCATCGGCGGCTGGAGCTCGCGGATTGTAACACCCGGGGGATTTTTACCCCAAGTAGATTTTGTTTGTTTTTGTTTGGCATTGCATCATGGCATCATGCATTGCATTTCTTTTGAATGGTTTCTATTTGAATTCCAAATCAAATTCAAAAATTGTTTCATACTTTTTATGTTACAAAGTGTTTAAAATAAATCCACAACCAATACAAACTCAATTGTTTTATTTCAAATCATTTGTCAAATGAATTTGACTTTCTTAAGTGGAGTTGTTTTAATAAAGTGAATTTAAATCCAATTTCAAATCCGAAGAAAAAATTTCAAAATTTTCACAAACAAAAGTTTGTGCACTTGGGCTTTTAAATTACTTAGTGCATTAAAATTAAAGCCACAACATTTTGAACATTTTAAATCCCTCAATTCTATTTCTTCCCTTTCGTCTCTACAAAAAAAAATAGAAGAACAAAAGAATAAAAATAAAACCAAAGGGGGAGGCAGGCCAAAGCCCACCTGCCACCCCAGCCCACCTCCCTCTGGCCCGCTACCCCCTTCCCCTACCTCTGTCCGTACGCACAGGTGGAAAGCAGCGCTCACGTCATCCCCCCCGCCTCCTACCTGCTCCCTGCTCCTCTCCTCCCTTTTTCTACCCCCTCCCGAGCCGCAAACCCTAGACTCCTCCTTCCCCATCTCTTCCGCCGCCTCCATCTCTCTCCATCCTCTGTTCTATCTCTGAATTTTTCTACAGTCACATAGAGAGCCGGTAGCACGTCACCTCGCCCCACCGCCATGGTCTTCGTCGAGCCAAGCGGAGTACGGGAATGGAACCACCATGGTCCCCTCCATCTCTGCTATGAAGATCGGGAGCCGGAGATTCACGGAACGTTGTCGACGAGCTCATCTTCCTCCGGCGTCCGTCCATCATCGGCGACAGACTTGTCGCTACCACCTCGTCAACGGCCCTCTCGACCTCTCCTCCGAGCCCCCCATGGTGAGCACCCCCTCTGGAACATCTCCCCTATCCCTCCTCGTGCCATCGGAGCGCCACCATCGAGCCTGGCCGTCGCAGCACGTCCTCGTCCTCGTTATTTTCCCCGTCCAACTCTCTGATCCGTGCGCTTCGTAAAATTCAGTTATGTGCGCTCTGTTACATCTATATTCCGCCAGGTCGATACGCTATCACCAGCCGCAGCATAGCCTAGTGGCTTGCCTCCCCGATCCGCATCCCTGGAGTCCTGGGTTCAATCCCCCCCTTCCGCAGCTAAAGCCACACCTTTTTTTTTCTGCCTTTTCCTTTTGTTTGCCCGAATTCCAGAAACACAGATCTGTTTCATTAATTGTAAAATCCATAACAAATTGAATTTTGATCCAATTTCAACGATTCAAATTGCTGTGGATTCATAATCTTGTGCCCTTTCTGTTAATGGCAAGTTTGCAACATGTTTCTGTAATAATTTTTGCACTAAATAATTAATTACTGAAAATGCAATAAAAATTGGAAAATTTGGAATTTCATAACTTGAGTTCTGTTCAACCAATTTGAGCAAACTTGGGCTCTAAAAATTTGTCTTAACAAACTCTACACATTGGTATTTTATTTGGTCACAATTGAATTAATTTTGAGCATGTTTCCCTCTGTTTACTAAAAAGGGCAGAATAAGACTACTTATGAAAAATTGCATAATAAATTCAATAATAACCCAAAAATTATGTTTAATAGCTCAAAATGTTCAGTGAAACATTTGCTACATGTTTTCAACCTTTTCAATGCAATTTGTTTACTGTTTTTCCTAATTAAAAGTGGTGCAATAATTCAATACTTTAATTAAACCCTTTTAAATTGCAAAATTCATAACTTGGGCAATTCAAATCCAATTCCAACATGTAAAATATGTTTTCCATTCCATTTTTCATGAACTTTGCAAATATCAACTTTGTTTTCTGTTTTGAATAATTTAAATTGCTGAAAACAACTGTTTCTTAATTAATGCATTTAAAATTGTCAATTTAATAACTTGTTCATTTTAATTCCAAATTCAACAAATGAAATATGTATTCCATCTAAAATTTGGTGTTCTTTCCAAATATGAATTTTGTTATCTATTTTGAACAATTAATATGGGTAAAAACAACAAATGCTTGTGTAACTCATTTAAGAAGCCAAATTTCATAACTTAATAAATAAATTTCCAAACTTGGTAAACACATTTTCAAATTGAAGCTAATGTTGTTTTCTTATTGTTTTCTTCATCCATGCATCATTCTAATCAACTTTCACATGATGGTTATTTGTAGATCATTTAATTCAACATTAATTCATGGGCTTTTCCATATGCAATCCAAATTGCATATGGGCCCATTTAAATATGTTACCATGTCAACTAGTTTATCTTTGATGCATCCTTAAACTTGTCATGCATCCATATCTTGATCATGCTGGATCTTTTGCTGTAGAAGTAATTGTTGCATCCGGTGTTTGTTCTAGTTCGTTGCTTCTTCGCGGATAGGACGTTGAGATGATGTGAGCAACGACAAGTTCTGCGGATGTACCTCTACTTGCTGGATTCCAGGCAAGTATACTCACTTGCTGCCTATGGCTGCCTTTCATCACTTGTTACCGATTCTTTCCGTTATCCTTATGCTAGCCTTATGATTCGATGCTTGTGTCTCGATCCTATTACATGTTTACCTTGCAGCCATGATATAGCCTTCCTTCCACATCCTATTAACTGTTGTTTGTTTACCCTGTTGGCCTTGTGTCGTAGTTGCATGCTTAGTGTTGTTTGCGCTCAAGTCTTGTTGTCCTTTTCATATCACCTGTTTAGTTGATAGCTGGGTTTCAATTTAATCAACTACATGTTAATGTTTTGGGTAATAATAATTTGATGATAAGGCACCGGCAGGAGGCCCGGCGTGGTTTTGAGGCCTGCTAGTGTCGACCCTAATTAGGAAAAGGGTCTTGTCCATTGATCCATGATGAGCGCACTAACCGCATGTGGGAAACGAGTATGGGAGCCCCCCGCAATTCTGATTCGATTCGCATCTCGTCCAAATCGACACACTTAGTTCGGGCTTTCCATTTGATGCATGCATATGCAGGTGCGAGCCCTTGGCGCCAGGGTGGAACTTTTGTAGTCGGCATTTAGGGCGGCGTGGTCTTAGAGTGCTATGAGGGTCCCCCTTTTCTTCGTGGGGGCTCGATTAGCCGCGCACGCACAGCATGTGGTTCTTTGGGCTTGATGCGAAGAAGAGTTGGGTTGTGTTGAGTACCTCGCTTGGTGGGTTGATCCCCCGTCTGGCGGGTTATTCTTACGTGTACGGCCAAATTGGTGCATCCCTGCAGGGTTAAATCTTCTCGAGAAGCCGTGTTGTCCGCGGTTATGGATGACTTGGTGAAAGTGCTGGCTAACAAGTACTCAGACAACTTACTCTTAACGATGATAACTTGACTAGTAATATAGATTACCTCCACCATAAAAATGAATGACACCTTAATCAACAGCGTGAGTTTTCCTTGGGTTGCTTCCTTAGTAGGGGGTAACATTGGATGGGTACTGTTTGGTGAGTAGTTTTAGTTGGTTCTGATACGCTATTTTATCCCCTTTCTTTTAGCCGGATGTTGTAGCGAGTCTCTGTAGTTAGTTATTGCAGCCCGCTGCCGCTTCTTTGCAATAATCCTTTCTTTTCCGTTGAACCCAAAGTATTTGTATCTTGTGATGATTGGTTACGCTGGTATCTTGTGAGTATGGTTTATCCACTTGCCAGTACTTAACCGTACTGATCCACGAATCCTTTTCGTGGCTGCATATTCCACATTGCAGTCAACAGGTTTGAAGTCTGACGACGTTAGCTTGGGAATCCCTCCGGCTTGGCCTGGGCAGGGATTGGACGCCATCGGTTATCTTCAAGACTCTTAGTCCAATTTGTATATTGTCCGTAGTCGGACACTATGTTGTTTTCTTCCGCTGTTATTTGGATCTTTGTATGGTATCAGTTGTATCCTTGACTCGTTTGAGTCATCTTGTATATATCTTTTCTGTTGTTGTTGTTGTGGATTATTCGTGAACTGTTGTAATGTTATCACAAGTGGTAATCTGGAATCGGTTATTATGTGGATTTTGGCGGAAATGCTGAAATCTGCATAGTGCCCGATCTCGGGGCGTCACAAATGGTATCAGAGCATGGTTTCCGATTCCCGATATTGTTTCGATACGAATGGTTATCGAAGCAACGGGTCCGCAAAGCCTGTAGGATAACCTCGCTAACGGTCGTTGTTTCTAGAGTGTCAAAAACTATTTGTGCAAAACCTGTTTTGGAAACATCTCAATAGGATTCTTGTTTTCTCCTTATCTCTATTCTATTTCTCCTCCTACCTTATTTGTTTTGGAGTCTCTTCCCTTATCTATCTTTCAAATTTTTAGGATCCTACGTGGGTGGACGTTTTCTGAGCCTTTAACCTAATAGGTTCGATCATCGGAAGATTCCTGGTGGAAGAACATCGTCATCACTCCGAGCAAGAATCTTTTGTTAGTGGTGTCGAGAAGAAGAGATCCACCCACTGACCCGGGAAATCAACCGCATCACGAAGACTACATAGTTGAAACCTCTTTTCCCCTTGCCTTGGTTGGATTGCGAGGGCGCAATCCCTTGTTAGTGGTGTCGTCTGTAACACCCTGGGGATTTTTACCCCAAGTAGATTTTGTTTGTTTTTCTTTGGCATTGCATCATGGCATCATGCATTGCATTTGTTTTGAATGGTTTCTATTTGAATTCCAAATCAAATTCAAAAATTGTTTCATACTTGTTATGTTACAAAGTGTTTAAAATAAATCCACAACCAATACAAACTCAATTGTTTTATTTCAAATCGTTTGTCAAATGAATTTGACTTTCTTAAGTGGAGTTGTTTTAATAAAGTGAATTTAAATCCAATTTCAAATCCGAACAAAAAATTTCAAAATTTTCACAAACAAAAGTTTGTGCACTTGGGCTTTTAAATTACTTAGTGCATTAAAATTAAAGCCACAACATTTTGAACATTTTAAATCCCTCAATTCTATTTCTTCCCTTTCTTCTCTACAAAAAAATAGAAGAACGAAAGAATAAAAATAAAACCAAAGGAGGAGGCAGGCCAAAGCCCACCTGCCACCCCAGCCCACCTCCCTCTGGCCCGCTACCCCCCCTTCCCCTACCTCTGTCCGTACGCACAGGTGGAAAGCAGCGCTCACGTCATCCCCCCCACCTCCTACCTGCTCCCTGCTCCTCTCCTCCCTTTTTCTACCCCCTCCCGAGCCGCAAACCCTAGACTCCTCCTTCCCCATCTCTTCCGCCGCCTCCATCTCTCTCCATCCTCTGTTCTATCTCTGAATTTTTCTACAGTCACATAGAGAGCCGGTAGCACGTCACCTCGCCCCACCGCCATGGTCTCCGTCGAGCCAAGCGGAGTACGGGAATGGAACCACCATGGTCCCCTCCATCTCTGCTATGAAGATCGGGAGCCGGAGATTCACGGAACGTTGTCGACGAGCTCATCTTCCTCCGGCGTCCGTCCATCATCGGCGACAGACTTGTCGCTACCACCTCGTCAACGGCCCTCTCGACCTCTCCTCCGAGCCCCCCATGGTGAGCACCCCCTCTGGAACATCTCCCCTATCCCTCCTCGTGCCATCGGAGCGCCACCATTGAGCCTGGCCGTCGCAGCACGTCCTCGTCCTCGTTATTTTCCCCGTCCAACTCTCTGATCCGTGCGGTTCGTAAAATTCAGTTATCTGCGCTCTGTTACATCTATATTCCGTCAGGTCGATACGCTATCACTAGCCGCAGCATAGCCTAGTGGCTTGCCTCCCCGATCCGCATCCCTGGAGTCCTGGGTTCGATCCCCCCCTTCCGCAGCTAAAGCCACGCCTTTTTTTTCTGCCTTTTCCATTTTTTTTGCCCGAATTCCAGAAACACAGATCTGTTTCATTAATTGTAAAATCCGTAACAAATTTAATTTTGATCCAATTTCAACGATTCAAATTGCTGTGGATTCATAATCTTGTGCCCTTTCTGTTAATGGCAAGTTTGCAACATGTTTATGTAATAATTTTTGCACTAAATAATTAATTACTGAAAATGCAATAAAAATTGGAAAATTTGGAATTTCATAACTTGAGTTCTGTTCAACCAATTTGAGCAAACTTGGGCTCTAAAATTTTTTCTTAACAAACTCTACACATTGGTATTTTATTTGGTCACAATTGAATTAATTTTGAGCATGTTTCCCTCTGTTTACTAAAAAGGGCAGAATAAGACTACTTATGAAAAATTGCATAATAAATTCAATAATAACCCAAAAATTATGTTTAATAGCTCAAAATGTTCAGTGAAACATTTGCTACATGTTTTCAACCTTTTCAATGCAATTTGTTTACTGTTTTTCCTAATTAAAAGTGGTGCAATAATTCAATGCTTTAATTAAACCCTTTTAAATTGCAAAATTCATAACTTGGGCAATTCAAATCCAATTCCAACATGTAAAATATGTTTTCCATTCCATTTTTCATGAACTTTGCAAATATCAACTTTGTTTTCTGTTTTGAATAATTTAAATTGCTGAAAACAACTGTTTCTTAATTAATGCATTTAAAATTGTCAATTTAATAACTTGTTCATTTTAATTCCAAATTCAACAAATGAAATATGTATTCCATATAAAATTTGGTGTTCTTTCCAAATATGAATTTTGTTATCTATTTTGAACAATTAATATGGGTAAAAACAACAAATGCTTGTGTAACTCATTTAAGAAGCCAAATTTCATAACTTAATAAATAAATTTCCAAACTTGGTAAACACATTTTCAAATTGAAGCTAATGTTGTTTTCTTATTGTTTTCTTCATCCAT
This sequence comes from Alopecurus myosuroides, assembly GCA_028641055.1. Taxonomy (NCBI): domain Eukaryota; kingdom Viridiplantae; phylum Streptophyta; class Magnoliopsida; order Poales; family Poaceae; genus Alopecurus; species Alopecurus myosuroides. The sequence continues at coordinate 298,869,068 of CM054057.1, read as the reverse complement.
GCATCATTCTAATCAACTTTCACATGATGGTTATTTGTAGATCATTTAATTCAACATTAATTCATGGGCTTTTCCATATGCAATCCAAATTGCATATGGGCCCATTTAAATATGTTACCATGTCAACTAGTTTATCTTTGATGCATCCTTAAACTTGTCATGCATCCATATCTTGATCATGCTGGATCTTTTGCCGTAGAAGTAATTGTTGCATCCGGTGTTTGTTCTAGTTCGTTGCTTCTTCGCGGATAGGACGTTGAGATGATGTGAGCAACGACAAGTTCTGCGGATGTACCTCTACTTGCTGGATTCCAGGCAAGTATACTCACTTGCTGCCTATGGCTGCCTTTCATCACTTGTTACCGATTCTTTCCGTTATCCTTATGCTAGCCTTATGATTCGATGCTTGTGTCTCGATCCTATCACATGTTTACCTTGCAGCCATGATATAGCCTTCCTTCCACTTCCTATTAACTGTTGTTTGTTTACCCTGTTGGCCTTGTGTCGTAGTTGCATGCTTAGTGTTGTTTGCGCTCAAGTCTTGTTGTCCTTTTCATATCACCTGTTTAGTTGATAGCTGGGTTTCAATTTAATCAACTACATGTTAATGTTTTGGGTAATAATAATTTGATGATAAGGCACCGGCAGGAGGCCCGGCGTGGTTTTGAGGCCTGCTAGTGTCGACCCTAATTAGGAAAAGGGTATTGTCCATTGATCCATGATGAGCGCACTAACCGCATGTGGGAAACGAGTATGGGCGCCCCCCGCAATTCTGATTCGATTCGCATCTCGTCCAAATCGCCACACTTAGTTCGGGCTTTCCATTTGATGCATGCATATGCAGGTGCGAGCCCTTGGCGCCAGGGTGGAACTTTTGTAGTCGGCATTTAGGGCGGCGTGGTCTTAGAGTGCTATGAGGGTCCCCCTTTTCTTCGTGGGGGCTCGATTAGCCGCGCACGCACAGCATGTGGTTCTTTGGGCTTGATGCGAAGAAGAGTTGGGTTGTGTTGAGTACCTCGCTTGGTGGGTTGATCCCCCGTCTGGCGGGTTATTCTTACGTGTACGGCCAAATTAGTGCATCCCTGCAGGGTTAAATCTTCTCGAGAAGCCGTGTTGTCCGCGGTTATGGATGACTTGGTGAAAGTGCTGGCTAAGAAGTACTCAGACAATTTACACTTAACGATGATAACTTGACTAGTAATATAGATTACCTCCACCATAAAAATGAATGACACCTTAATCAACAGTGTGAGTTTTCCTTGGGTTGCTTCCTTAGTAGGGGGTAACATTGGATGGGTATTGTTTGGTGAGTAGTTGTAGTTGGTTCTGATACGCTATCTTATCCCCTTTCTTTTAGCCGGATGTTGTAGCGAGTCTCTGTAGTTAGTTATTGCAGCCCGCTGCCGCTTCTTTGCAATAATCCTTTCTTTTCCGTTGAACCCAAAGTATTTGTATCTTGTGATGATTGGTTACGCTGGTATCTTGTGAGTATGGTTTATCCACTTGCCAGTACTTAATCGTACTGACCCACGAATCCTTTTCGTGGCTGCATATTCCACATTGCAGCCAACATGTTTGAAGTCTGACGACGTTAGCGTGGGAATCCCTCCGGCTTGGCCTGGGCAGGGATTGGACGCCATCGGTTATCTTCAGGACTCTTAGTCCAATTTGTATATTGTCCGTAGTCGGACACTATGTTGTTTTCTTCCGCTGTTATTTGGATCTTTGTATGGTATCAGTTGTATCCTTGACTCGTTTGAGTCATCTTGTATATATATTTTCTGTTGTTGTTGTGGATTATTCGTGAACTGTTGTAATGTTATCACAAGTGGCAACCTGGAATCGGTTATTATGTGGATTTTGGCGGAAATGCTGAAATCTGCATAGTGCCCGATCTCGGGGCGTCACACGGATCCCGGCGGAGATCTTCCCGATGGCATCACACCATTCACCATATAGGATAACAAAACGAGAAATTCTAGGCTCAAACGGGTACTGTTATATATAGCAAGGAGGAGGGCCACCTACACCAGCCGCATACCGGCGAACAATGCCACCGGAGCTACAGACGGAGAGGGGCGACGGCGGGGCGGAAAGTTGACTCTCAAAACTACTGTAGCAAGGGATAACGCAACCGATAAAGTTTTCAAGTTAACGTCCGCGTGTGTGTATGTTACTACACTGAATACATTCAAGTCTGTTAATGCTTGCCTGCCAACTATTCAAAGAACAATATAAATCTTAATGGCAAAGGAGTACAAACTACGTCCTTGACTCATTGCCAGCATCACCATTCTTTCTCACAAGTTTTGAGCAAAATTTATATAAAATTTTTCAAGTGTACTAGTTGCGCACTTGTTTTACGATAAGAGGAAAAGATAGTATGCTGAGTAGTTTTTAATAACAATGGATTATATTTATAATAGATTTTTTTCTTTTGGTTAAGTGATGACGGACACATACCTCTGCAAATCTGCAATTTTGCTGTAACTAGCAAAAGTACCCGTGCGTTGCGACGGGTCGATGCGCTCACCTAAGATGATGTTGTGATCAACAGTAAACTGGAGCATGCACCGACATGATAGGGTCAAGAGTGTAGAACGGAAAGCCAAAATGATGTTGGTGTCTCCGCCTCACACGCACCACTCACTCCGACTCATCTGATAAAAAAAATCAGACAAAAAAAGTTCAAATGCTTATAGGATAGTCCAAAATTTTTTGTTTAGTTACAATACTTTTGGAAACTCACATTGGAGCCAGCGTTCTTATGCTCACGTTATTTTTGGGAAAATAAAAAAATTAGAAATACTTCTTAAAAAATCACAAGCAAACATGAGTATGTTTCACACACCCGTGTAACTTTTCGGAAAGAAATAACATTGGATCTGCCCCATGCGAAAAAGACAAATTTCTGACAGAAATGAGATCCAAAAAATTGAATTTTAGATATGTGATCTTGTCTTTTTTTCTCAGGGCAGCCACAATGTCATTTCGTTACGAAAATTCACACGAATGTAAAAAATATGTTCATCTTTGCTTTAGATTTTTTTTTTTTGGAAATTTCTGAAATTTTTTCTATTTTTTTCCAAAAATACGGGGAGCACATGAGTCCGGGATCCAAAAACACCACTCCCCTGAATATGAAAAGTAATAGTACAGTATAATCTTGTGTATCTTCCCAATAACCTTTTAATGCGAAACACTTGCAAAAAATTAAGCCAGGACGTAAATATAAGGAGTGAAAAAAAATTCTCAGCCATTTTCATGTCGAGCTTACAACAATTAGCACCAATTAGATTATTAACTGTATGAGCTGTTGCGGTATTCCCTCTTTCAGACTTTTGGCCATTTTCTGAAACAGTATGTATGCTCCTCAATCTCACCATTCCCACTTTCTTTAAACAAAATTATGAGCAGCACTATACATCTTTCAGGACCAAAGAAAAATTAATGGCCAAAATTCCTGTGTCACATAGCACGGGCAATTTGCTCGAGTTTCAAGGTGTATGCTCCTAGCATTGAGGTGCCCAGATTGCACGCCATTGCCACCCGTATCAGATTTTCTGCTCCACCACGATCTTCTCGCGCACCTTCCAGACAATTAGACAAATTGGAAGGGAGATGAATCGGTGAGGATAGCGGTGAGCCATGGCGGCCGTCTCGCCGGACCTCCAGATTGGCGCAGGTATGAGCCATGTCGGCCGTCTCGCCGGACCTGCAGATTGACGCCATGAAGGTCTCTGGAAACCAGTGTCCCGCTGCAGGAAAGGTGCGGGGGAAGACCGTGAGCACCTGCCAGCGGCGAGAAATCTGGAGATGCTCGGAAAATTCCGGCAGCGCATGTAGACCAGGGACTCGCGTGAGCGATCGATTGGGAATGAAGGACAATTGAATTGCCTGGTTTTTCTCACCCTGTCACTTTTCGTGTGCGCATGGCCGATGAATAGGCATAGCGGATCTCCATCACAGGCACCATGCTGTAGCGGCCGTGGAAGGAAACAGAGGCAGCGGTGCCTTTCTTTCCAGCGAACCGTTTAGTTGACTTCCGGTGACAGTGCATGTAATATTATTTGGAATTAAGGGTAAAAAGAAAAAAAACAAATTATAGGTAAATATTTGGTGGGAGGGGAATATGGTAAAATTGGCGTTGGACCGGAAGAAACCTTCCTCTCTTTATTATTAGGTAAAGAGGTAAAGATAAAGATAAGACACGTCAGATATGTTGCTGAGTTATACATGATGCCAACCCTTGCTTCAACTTATGTGCTTTCACTTCGATTTCTTGCAGCTTAGACAATTCTTTTTTGGCTTATTCCTTTATCCCTGCTCCTCCAACAGCTTGCACCTCAGCATTTGTGTGGAAGATTTTAGTCTTCTAGCTTCATACACTTCCTTTTTCCTGGATATAGGTAAAGTAATTTATTTATTTTGGAAAATTACATGGCAGGTTATTAATGAAAACCCCTGACAATAGAAAACAAAGACAACCTCCGATATGTCTAAAATTGAGGGGCATACAAAAATGCTTTAGGTGGTGCGCAGCCCCTCGTTCAAAAATCAAACATTCAAACAAACATCTGTGCTAAGATTACAGCTTCCTACATAGCTTGAACCCTTTTTACTTCTACTAGCAAAAGTGCCCGTGTGTTGCGACGGGTCGATGCGCTCACCTAAGATGATGTTGTGATCAACAGTAAACTGGAGTATGCACCGACATGATAGGGTCAAGAGTGTAGAACGGAAAGCCAAAATGATGTTGGTGTCTCCGCCTCACACGCACCACTCACTCCGACTCATCCGATCAAAAAAATCAGACAAAAAAAAAGTTCAAATGCTTATAGGATAGTCCTAAATTTTTTTGTTTAGTTACAATACTTTTGGAAACTCACATTGGAGCCCGCGTTCTTATGCTCACGTTATTTTCGGGAAAATAAAAAATTAGAAATACTTCTTAAAAAATCACAAGCAAACATGAGTATGTTTCACACACCCGTGTAACTTTTCGGAAAGAAATAACATTGGATCTGCCCCATGCGAAAAAGACAAATTTCTGACAGAAATGAGATCCAAAAAATTGAATTTTAGATATGTGATCTTGTCTTTTTTTCTGAGGGCAGCCACAATGTCATTTCGTTACGAAAATTCACACGAATGTAAAAAAATATGTTCATCTTTGCTTTAGATTTTTTTTTGGAATTTTCTGAAAAGTTTTCTATTTTTTTTCCCAAAAATACGGGGAGCATATGAGTCCGGGATCCAAAAACACCACTTCCCTGAATATGAAAAGTAATAGTACAGTATAATCTTGTGTATCTTCCCAATAACCTTTTAATGCGAAACACTTGCAAAAAATTAAGCCAGGACGTAAATATAAGGAGTGAAAAAAAATTATCAGCCATTTTCATGTCGAGCTTACAACAATAGCACCAATTAGATTATTAAGTGTATGAGCTGTTGCGGTATTCCCTCTTTCAGACTTTTGGCCATTTTCTGAAACAGTATGTATGCTCCTCAATCTCACCATTCCCACTTCCTTTAAACAAAAGTATGAGCAGCACTATACATCTTTCAGGACCAAAGAAAAATTAATGGCCAAAATTCCTGTGTCACATAGCACGGGCAATTTGCTCTAGTTTGAAGGTGTATGCTCCTAGCATTGAGGTACCCAGATTGCACGCAATTGCCACCCGTATCAGATTTTCTGCTCCACCACGATCTTCTCGCGCACCTTCCAGACAATTAGACAAATTGGAAGGGAGATGAATCGGTGAGGATAGCGGCGAGCCATGGCGGCCGTCTCGCCGGACCTGCAGATTGGCGCAGGTATGAGCCATGGCGACCGTCTCGCCGGACCTGCAGATTGACGCCATGAAGGTCTCTTGAAACCAGTGTCCCGCTGCAGGAAAGGCGCGGGGGAAGACCGTGAGCACCTGCCAGCGGCGAGAAATCTGGAGATGCTCGGAAAATTCCGGCAGCGCATGTAGACCAGGGACTCGCGTGAGCGATCGATTGGGAATGAAGGACAATTGAATTGCCTGGTTTTTCTCACCCTGTCACTTTTCGTGTGCGCATGGCCGATGAATAGGCACAGCGGATCTCCATCACAGGCACCATGATGTAGCGGCCGTGGAAGGAAACAGAGGCAGCGGTGCCTTTCTTTCCAGCGAACCGTTTAGTTGACTTCCAGTGGCAGTGCATGTAATATTATTTGGAATTAAGGATAAAAAGAAAAAAACGAATTATAGATAAATATTTGGTGGGAGGGTTATATGGTAAAATTGGCGTTGGACCGGAAGAAATCTTCCTCTCTTTATTATTATTAGGTAAAGATGACAGCTTAGAGAACCACATAATATAGCAAAAACATCTCCCTACATGTATTCTGGATCAGTTATTAATGCTACGAATGTTGGAAGTTTACGGTATATGTGAAATGCTGATACGCACATAATTTTCTCCAAGTCACAAGATTGGGTTTTCTTGTCAAGGAGTAAATTAAACAAGCATTCCATCAAATATTCATACATGATGCCCATATGACAAATTCCAGAGATTTTTTTTTGCTCAACAGTTGTAGATATGCTGTTGTAACCGAGGATGGCCGTTTTTTCGGAGGGAGGCGATCACGGGGCGGAAGGCGATTCTCCCTCACCGGCCTGTCGCGGCTGGTCAGCGGCGTTGGGTGGCCGCTTCTGGGCCCTATCTAACGCAGATGAGGAGGATGAAGGCGAGCAGGCTATGATGGAGGAGGTGGTTAGTGAATTCTCGTCATTTTGTTCGACGCGGGTACCTGTCGCGGATCGGGATCTCCCGTTGACGTCCGATGGGAGGGCGGAAAAGAGAGATGCCAAGAGCAAGGCGCAACGGGAAGCGGCGCGGCAGGTATTGTCTCTGACGCCTACTCGTATGTCTACGCAGGTCTCAAGGCCCCGGAATGTGCTGATCAAGCTGCCGGTGATGTCGCCATCGACGACGGTCCTCGATCGCCAAGATGATGAAGGATGGATCACTGTACTTCGTCGGCGTCGTGCTTCGAAGTGGAGCTCGGTCTTCAGGTGTCGCACCCTGGCTTCTAAGGGATACTCATCGTACGAACTGGATAGCAGGTGCTTGGATTATGGGGCATAACTGCTCCCACGTCCCAGCTTCCTGGTAGGCCTGCGGTTATGCGCGACAACACAAGCCCTGCTATTCCACCGTCGATGTAAACTATCCACTAGAAGTCATAGGCACTACTGTCGACGTACTTCATATCAATCACGCACTGTACGTCAACAGCTTTGAACGAATGATGATCACAACTTATCTCTAAGACACAAAAGATTGAAATAAGGTAGCAACTGGCCTTCACTAAGGCAGAGATAGCAAATACAATCATCCAGAGGACACATGTCCCAACATAGCATTCATTACATCAGCGGAAGCAATCAAAGGTGTCTGGGTACAGACAAATCCAACAGGCTTAAGAAGCCGGAGAAAATAAAGAAGACGAAGCCCATCCACGTAGGTCCTGGATCCAGCCCTGGTCCAGCTAACTACTCGTCTGCAGTCTCGTCAAACTCCACGAAGTAGCCATCCTGGTGGTCATCGTAGCCGTAGTCGTAGTCTGCGTAAACCACAGCCCCAACGGGGTCAGTACATCCAAGTACTGGCAAGCAAGACTCACAGTTCACCAAAGTATAGCCCGTCAACACAAGCACAGATGACTTGGGTTCAACGGAAAGAAGGGGATAAATAAGATGCTGCAACTGGCTGCGTTAACCAACTACAGAGATTCTATCAATTCCAACTATCAGAAAGGGCATAAGATCGAGGGTTGTAACCAACTGAGAGATAACATCAAACAAACCCATCCTGGATCTCGCCCCTTATCCAAAGAAGCAATCCGAGGATAACTCACACAGTTGGATTAAGATGAAACAAGTTATTGTGACAATAATCCTATTACTAGTCAAATTGTAATCATGGGGTGTGAGATTGTGAATCATTAGGTTTAAGTTGTCCTGAGTACTTGTTAGCCAGTACTTTCACCAAGTAATCCATAACCGCGGAAAACACGGCTTCTCGAGAAGATTATCCCTGCAGGGTTGCACCAATTTGGCCGTACACGTATGAATAACCCGCCAGATGGGATGCCTCCCACCAAGCGGGGCACTCAACACAACTCAACTCTTCTCCGCATCAAGCCCAAAGCACCTTGGGCGCACGGCTAATCAAGCCCCGAAGAAAAGGGACCCTCATAGCACTCTAAGACCGTGTCCCCCTATATGCCGACTACAAAAGTTCCACCCTGCGCTGGGCTCGCAAAAACATGCATGCGGCAAATAGAAAGCACGAACTAAATGAGATGATTTGGACGAGATGCGAATCGAATCAAATTGAGGGGGGGCGCCCATACTCGCTTCCCACATGCGGGTAGTGAGCTCATCATGGATCAGTAGACAAGACCCTTTTCCTATTAGGGTCGACACTAGCAGGCCTCAAAACCACACAGGGCCTCCTGCCGGTGCCTTATCATCAAATTATTATTAACAGTAATAACATTAGCATGATTGATTGATTGATTAAACATCGAGCCCCCAGAACATAATGAAATATAGTAACTGAAAGTAACGGGTAACAGACTCGAGCAAAACAAGCTAAGCATGCTAGTAAGACACTGGCTCAATCAACAGGGTTGTAGGAGGGGTGGTGAGGCAATATCAGGGTTCAGGGAATCATGTGATAGTTTCGTAACAGAAACAACTACCACTAAGGCTAGCAAGAATAGACAACGGAAGTATCGGTAACCAGGGTTGAAAGGAACACAATGGTTCATGTGAGTGATAACTTGCCTGCAAACTCAACAGCCGGGTACTGAGCTAGATCCTCAGAAGGGGTGCTGAAAAGGTCGTCTGCCTCAACGTCGTCGTCTATTCGAGAAGAAGCAAACAAACAAGACAGGAATGTAAACAATCATTGCCATGGCATTGTGCACAATCAAGATGATGCATGACAAGTTAATAGTTGCATCAAAATAAACTGACTAACATGATAGCACAAATTAAATGGACCCATATGCAAGGGTTGCATATGGAAAAGGATCCATTGAAATAAGTGGAACAAATGATTTACAATTATTTATTATGTGATAGTTGTTATCATGATGCATGCATGATGATGATGACAAGATAAAAACAGATAACAATAAATAACAATGATAGATGCAAAGGAAAAGGAATAAAACAAGTTTAGAACTTATTTATTAAGTTTGGAAAATTTTGGTTACTTAAACATGCCACACATACAAGTATTGTTTTCACCAATTTAAAGTGTGCAAAACGATTAACAAAATTTATATTTGAAAAGAACATCAAATTTTAGTTGGATTACATGTTTCAAATATTGAAATTTGAATTAGGATGAATTTATTATGAATTAAACAATATTAAACAAGTTTTATTTGAATTTAAAACAAGCTTAAATATTATTTGAATTTTATTTAGTCAAAACATAATTTCAAATTCACATTTGCAAAGTTCACACTTTGGTGGTTTAAAAACATAATTTGCATGTTCAAAAATATTTTATTTTAAGCAAGTTATGATTTTATCAAATTTAATTGAATTAAGCAAGTATTAAATTATTTAGGCAATTTAAATTATTCAAACAATGAAACACATTTTATATTTGAATAGAATGTTCAAAATGGTTTGAAAAACATATTTTATTTGCCTTATTTGGAATTAGTATGAATTATTTATGAATTATTACAAATTGTATTTGAATTATTCAAATTTGAACTTTAAATGTATTTTGAAAACCCAAAACAGAACACAAATGGAATAATTGGAAAGATTATAAAATTTTGAACAGAAAACATATATAACTTTTATTTGTCAGGATTATAGATTAAAAGTTATTGATTTTTGAAGTTAATGTTTTATTCTGCCAATTTTAAAAAAAGAATTAGAAATCATTTAAACTTTTGTTACGGGGGTGGCAGCCACACGCAGCCACTGCCGCGTGGGCCAGGGCCAACGTGGCGCAGTGCACGCTCGCGTGGCAACCAGGCCCGCTGACGGGTGGGTCCGCGCGTCAGGGGGCGTGTGACAAAAAAGTGGGTTTTTCCCGTGCGGGTGCGAGGGATCGAACCCCCACCCTGCGCTGCGCGCTCGAAGCCCTGAACCAAAAGCGCTGCTGTTCGTTTGTTACCAGTAACAGATGCGCAGCGAGGTTGAGGTTCAGTAAGCGCTACTGAATTTTTTTAACTGACGAAACACGCACTGAAACTCTGTCAGTTAGCAGGTGCTCATCGGCGGCGAGGAGTTTGTGGACGGCGGCGCTGCTGTGGGTGTGCTGGATGTGTGCGTGGATGCGAGCGGGGACGTTGAACAACAGAGAGGGAGGAGGAAGCACGGAGGCGTGCTCACCGACGTTGTAGACGTGGCAGAGGGCCGATGGAGATCGACGGTGACGTACTGACGGCGACGGTGACGTTGATGGCGGCGCTGATCGGATGCGTCTACGGCTCGGTGGTGGTGTTCAAACGAGAGCGGGGAGAGAGAGCTACCGATTCCCGTGGCTAGGTAGGGGTGAGGTAGACCATGGCGACGGCGGTTGGCTCGGTTTCAGACGGTGGTCGTCGGGGGAGAGATCAGAGAGGGGGAAGCTCGACGGGGAGAAGCGCGTGGCGGCGGCGGAGCGATGGGACAGGGAAAACCTAGGAGCTAGGGCGCTGCCAGGGGGCTAGGGGGCTTCTTATAGGCGAGGAGAGCGAGGGCGGCCGCCGGAGTCGCGCGCGGTGTCGCGGTGGCGCGCGGAGATGCCTGCCGTACTTCGAAAAGAAGATCGGCACGGATCTCGAAGCGGTAAGTGAGCAGGGTAGAGTGGGCTGGGTCGCGCGCGCTAGGCTAGGTGGGTTGGGCCGCTGCTATCTGCCGCGCGCTGCGTTAGGTGCTGCTCGTTTTATTTTTTCTTTCTGTTTTTTTTTGCTGAAAAGATTTTGGAAGAAATTGTTAAGGTTTTGTTTAAGAAAAATTCCAGAAAAATTTAGTTAAGCTATTTAGGTAATTAGAAACCATATTCCAAGATTGGATTTCAAAAGTTGAGATTTAAGATGATGTTTGTATTTGAATCCAAATTGAAACAATTTTCATTATTAAAAACACAATATTGAAACAACAACTTTAATAGGGTTACCCCTAAGAATTAATGTGTTTAGGGATTACAATTGTTGGGTGAATTTCATGGTTTCAAATAGGTACTGATTTGAAATACATTTGATTAGAAATTGAAGTGAATTAGAATTAATTGATTGAAATATTTGTTTGGTTTAAAGCAGCAATTTGAGAAGTGATCAATAATGAATTGTTTGGAAAACAAGGGAGGTTTTGTTTTGCAATTCCTTATTTGAAAAGATTGTAATAGACAAGTATGAAAACAACTGTTGATTAAAGATTGAATTTCATTAAGAAAACAATGCAACAGAAAATAAAATGAGGATGATGCCATGATGCATTGCATAAATTAAACAAGGAACAGAAACACTAGGTAGTTTTCATACTTGGATGTTACAAAACGCCCCCCTTGAAGGAATCGCGCCCCGAGATTCCTTACTGAGATGTGAAAAGGTCCGGATACTTCTTGCGAAGATCCTCTTCGGTCTCCCACGTTGCCTCTTTATCGGAATGATGCGACCATTGGACTTTCAAGAACTTGGTGCTCTTGTTGCGAGTCTTACGCTCGGTCTCATCGAGAATACGAATAGGGTGCTCCTCATAAGATAGATCATCTTGCAGTTCAATGGAATCATGATCAACTGCACGATCTGGATCTTTGAAACACTTCTTGAGCTGTGACACGTGGAACACATCGTGCACTTTGGATAGTTTTTCTGGAAGTTCAAGACGATAAGCATTTTCTGCACGTCTTGAGAGGATGTTGAAAGGACCAATGTACCTTGGTGCAAGCTTTCCTTTCACACCAAAACGATGAGTGCCTCTGAGGGGAGTTACACGGAGATATGCCTTATCACCAGGTGCATAGATCATATCCCTGTGCTTGCTATCATAATAGCTCTTCTGACGAGACTGAGCAATCCTGAGATTGTCACGAATGATACGAACTTTCTCCGCGGCTTCCTTAACAATGTCAGGGCCTAAAAGTGAACGTTCACCAGCTCCAGACCAATTGATTGGACTCCTGCATCTGCGACCATACAGTGCCTGAAAAGGTGCCATGCCTAGGCTTGCCTGGTAGCTGTTGTTGTAGGAGAATTCAGCATATGGAAGGCAATCCTCCCATTTCATGCCAAAGGAGAGACCACATGCTCTGAGCATATCCTCGAGAATCTGATTGACTCTTTCGACTTGCCCCTGAGACTGAGGGTGATAAGCTGTGCTGAACAGAAGTTTGGTGCCCAATGCTTCTTGAAAGCTTTTCCAGAAATGAGAAGTGAAGATACTTCCACGGTCTGAGCTTATTTCCAATGGAACACCATGAAGAGGAACAATCTTTGTTGTGTAGAGCTCTGCTAACTGGCTAGCTGAGATAGTTTCCTTGACAGCAAAGAAGTGAGCAACCTTAGTGAGACGATCAATAACAACGAAGATTGCATCATTGCCCTTCTTGGACTTTGGAAACCCAGTAACGAAGTCCATTTCAATCATGTCCCACTTCCACTCAGGAATTTTGAGAGGTTGGAGAAGACCGGCTGTTTTCTGATGGACTGCTTTAACACGTTGACAAACGTCGCATTCAGAAACGTATTGAGCAATTTCACGTTTCATGCCAGACCACCAATACAGAGTCTTGAGATCCTGGTACATCTTTGTACTTCCAGGGTGGATGGATAGAGGAGTTTCATGAGCCTCCTTGAGAATGATATCCTTGAGACTTTGAATCTGAGGAACTGCAATGCGTCCTTCGAAGAACACAGTTCCCTTGTCATCAATTGAGAAGGACTTGAATTTATCATTGCCTTCCCTGATGTGCTCTACAATCTTCTTGATTTCAATATCACGAAGTTGTTCAGAACGAATCTTGTCCTCAAGAGTTGGACTGGCTGTCAAGCTAGCAAGGTATCCTTCAGGGACAAGACCAAGGTTCAGCTTCTGGAATTCTTCATGAAGTGGAGGTTGGCTTTCCATGATCATGAGATTATTGCAATAGGATTTGCGACTGAGAGCATCGGCCATAACATTAGCCTTGCCTGGAGTGTAAGAAATGGTGAGATCAAAGTCTTTAATCTTCTCAATCCATCTCCTTTGCCTGAGGTTTAGATCTGGCTGAGTGAAGATGTATTTCAGACTCTTATGATCGGAAAAGATTTCAGTCTTGTTACCCAACAAGTATTGTCTCCATTTCTTGAGGGCAAACACAACTGCTGCAAGTTCAAGATCATGAGTGGGATAGTTTTGCTCATGTGGGTTCAACTGACGTGAAGCATAAGCCACAACTTGACGTTCTTGCATAAGAACTGCTCCTAGGCCTTGGAGAGATGCATCATAGAATATCTGGAAAGGTTTGGTAGTATCTGGGCCAACCAGAACTGGGGTGGAAGTGAGTTTAGTCTTCAGGAGGTTGAAACTTTCATCACATTGTGGAGTCCAAACGAACTTTTTGTCCTTCTTTGTGAGATCAGTGAGAGGTTTAGCAATCTTGGAGAAGTTTTGGACGAAACGACGGCAATAGCTAGCCAAGCAAAGAAAACTTCTGACTTGCTTCACCGTCTTAGGGGGTTTCCAATCAACAATTGCCTTAACCTTTTCCGGGTCAATGGCAATGCCTTTGGCAGAGATGATATGACCAAGATATGCAACTTCTGGAATCCAGAACTCACATTTGGAAAACTTGGCATATAGACGATGCTCGCGAAGTTTCATGAGAGTGAGACGAAGGTGTTCTCCATGCTCTTCCTCGGATTTGGAGTAGACTAGAATGTCATCGAGATATACCACAACGAACTTGTCGAGGTATTCATGGAAGACAGAATTCATGAGTCTTGAGAACGTTGCCGGTGCATTGGTGAGACCAAAAGACATGAAGGTGTATTCATATAGACCGTAACGAGTGGTGAAAGCTGTCTTAGGAATATCTTCCTTTCTGATCTTTATCTGATGGTACCCCATCCTCAAGTCCAACTTTGAGAATATTGAGGCTCCAGCAAGTTGATCAAAAAGATCATCGATGCGAGGAATTGGATACTTGTTCTTGATTGTTTTCTCGTTGAGAGGACGATAGTCAACCACGAGTCTTTTTGTTTGATCCTTCTTGGCAACAAACAGAGTTGGGCAACCCCAAGCGGAGGAACTAGGCTGAATGTAACCTTTCTCCATGTACATATCGATTTGCTCCTTCAACAATTTCAGTTCAGGAGGAGCTATCTTGTATGGATGCTTAGAGATTGGAGCAGTACCTGGCTCAAGCTCGATCACGAACTCAACTGCTCTGTCCGGGGGCATCCCTGGCAACTCTTCTGGAAAGACGTCAGGGAATTCACAAACCACCGGAACATTTTCAATTGCAGGAAGGGGTTTGGCATCGAGGTTGAACAGCTGAACAGAACTTGATCCATATGGAGAATAGACTATCTGGCCTGAAGTGTGGGAGAGTGTTATTGACTTTTGAGCACAGTCAATTTTAGCTTTGTGGGTCTTCAACCAATCCATACCCAGAATGACATCAATGTCAGAATTTCCCAGCAACATGAGTGAAGCAAGGAATATGCGACCTCCAATTAGGATCTGATTGTCCATGCTTATCTTGGAAGTAATCATTCTAGTTCCCAGAGAGTGCACATAGATTTGATTGCTTAGTGGAACCAGAGCTAAATTGTACGTTGTAGCAAAGATCTTTGACACGAACGAATGCGATGCTCCAGTATCAAACAACACTTTAGCTGGAATAGAGTTTACGGGTAATATACCGAGAACGACGTCAGCAGCTTCCTCAGCTTTGTCGGCCTTGATATGGTTCACCCTCGCGTTCCTCCCGACAGGCCTGTTGTTGGAGTTGAAGGCTTTAGCCGGGGGAGCACGAACCATTGCCTGGTTGGTGTTGGGGCGAGGAGGTAGGGGTCGCTGCTTCTGAGTACACTTATCAGCATAGTGCCCAGTCTCCTTGCACTTGAAGCAAGTGACGACACGAGAAGAACCTAGCCTTGGCTGCCCCATTGGAATCCTCTGACCCTGCATCTGAGATGGGTTGGGTGGGCGGGGACCAAAGCCTGGAGAAGCTTGGGCATTTGGAGCCCGAGTGACAGCACCATTTGGCACCCAGATGCGGCGCTTCTACGGAGGGGTGGTCATGTTGGAGGAGGAACCACCCTCACGCGAGTGCTTGCGGGACTCTTCGAACGCCTTGCGCCCATTCTCCTCATTGAGCGCGGTGTTCACGAGCTCCACGAAGTCCTTGCACTTGATGTTGGTGAGAGCGTACTTCAGTTCCGGGTTAAAACCTCGGCGGAACCTTGCCATCTTCTTGGCTTCAGTGGACACTTCGTCACCAGCGTACCGAGCGAGACGATTGAACTCGTTCTGGTAGCCGAGGACGTCCAGCTTGCCCTGTCTGAGAGAGCAGAATTCCTCACGCATCCTTTCCATGAGACCATCCGGGATGTGGTGCTTCAGGAAGGCATCCTTGAAACATCCCCAGGTGATAGGATAGCCAGCTCTCATGGTCTGGTAGTTCTCCCACCAAGTAGCTGCCTGACCCTTCAGTAGGTAGGTGGCATACTTGACCTTATCTTCCTCAGCAACATGAGCTATCTCCAGAGCCCTGTTGATCTCCCTGATCCAGTCATCAGCATCCAGAGGCTCACGTGTTGCCACGAAAGCTCTCGGCCCCACGCTCAGAAACTCCTTAATGCTAACTCGCGGAGCATTCTGGTTGTGGTGCTGGTTAGCCTGGATCTGGGCCATCTGTGTCACCACTTGGGTCATCTGAGCTAACAGTTCCCCCATTGGTGGTGGCGGAGGCGAGTTGTTCCTGGTTGGAGGCATCCTGAACAGAAATTCATTTTAGCACAACAACAGAAAAGGATAGACTTGGTAACCGAAAGATAGATTATTCCGACGCATGAATAGATAACCAACAGGTACATCATCACATGTTCAAATACATCAGAATATCCAACAGACCAATACATGGTTCGAAAGACAAGGATAACTAAACATAGCTAGGAATGGATACATCGGTACTCCCATGCTCATCACGCAGGACGGCGGTGAGTAGCACGACGAGAGATACGGTGCGGAGGAATCCCCCGGAAGTAGGTATGACGACGATCCACGTAGAGCGGGACTGCCCTGAGAGCAACTCTCGGTGTGGTGAAGTAGAAAGCGTCGTCTCCCTGTGCTCCATAGCGGGGAATCGCTCCGAGGTCGAGAAGTGGGCCTCTGATCGGCTCGTAACCTCCAGCATCTGGCAGCGGTAACCCAGCTGTCTGAACGATACGTGCAAAGCGCTCGTCTCCAACAAAGTCTCCAATGGAACCCCAGATAGGTAACCATGTCTCTCAGCATCTCCGGATAACCGGCGGTGCTCTCACAGCGAGTCATCCGAACCACCTGCGGGTAGAACCTGAGATCCATCTGCAGATGATCGGGGAAGTTTTGATTAGACTCCGGTAGAAGAAAAAGGATGTGGAAAACAACAACAAGGTTCAACGGACGATAAGGATGTTGAAAAGAACATGATATTGAAGCAACATCGGGGAAACTCGAGACCAAAAACTCCTGAGGTACTACAGAGAACCCAAAACACGTGAAATCCTAGCTTGAAAGTTTAGGTGAGAACAGAAAACAACGTTGCACTTCCTTACCAGAAAAGGGTGGGTAGGTGGGGAAAGAAGAAAAATGGCAGAATTCCTACTCTCACGTTTCATTTTCCCTATATAGCTACAAAATAGTTTCTAGACTCAACTGCGACCAGTAAAAAGGGATCCTACAGGCAGACAGGCTCTGATACCATTTGTCGCACCCTGGCTTCTAAGGGATACTCATCGTACGAACTGGATAGCAGGTGCTTGGATTATGGGGCATAACTGCTCCCACGTCCCAGCTTCCTGGTAGGCCAGCAGTTATGCCCCATAATCCAATCACCTGCTATCCAGTTCGTACGATGAGTATCCCTTAGAAGCCAGGGTGCGACATCAGGGCGACTGGATCGATTAATACATCAAATCTTCTTCCATCTTCGATAAGGAATGTTGGTTCCCGATCCAAGATTTGGAAGGAGCATGATTTTCGGAATTTTCAAAATTTGGATCCCGTCGTGAACTTTGGAAAGTACGTGATTCACGGTCATTGGGCTATGATCCGTCATTTACTTGATCAGATACGATCGGTGACTTGGGCCTTGGGGTCAAAGCCTGTACCGCATCGGGATCGGAGGGATATCCGTGTGGTCGAAGCGTTCGATCGCTGCTAGGTCACGTGTGGAAGTGCCCCGCCGCCGCTACTCCCATCGCTTGCTTCCGCCGTGGGGCACCGATGGCCGGCTATGGTGGTGGAAGGAAATACGATGGCAATCATTACCAGGGGTTCGGTGGTGCATATGAAGAGGGGGCCGAGTAACTATGCCGATCGCGGGAATAATGCTCAGATGCCGGGAGGAGCTGCACCGATTCAGCAACATGGTGGTGCTAGGGCTTTGGGGGGGGGGGCTGCTGCGGCTCCCGTGGTTCCAGTAGCTGCGCCGTTTGCGTTCAATGCAACGGCAATGGGAAACTTTCAGCAAGGACAGCGGGCTCCCATGCAGAATCATGTTGGTTACAACGGAGGTCGCGGTAGACAGCGGTATGAGAACCAGGGGCGTGGTTTTCCTCGGGGACGGGGAGGAGCTGGCAGAGGTTTTTGTTACGGTTATGCTAGGCGGGATGTACCTCCGGCAAGAATCGTTGTCGGACCTGATAGGGTGGTTGCACCCACATCTAGCGCTGCTCCAGTTGCTTTTCATAATGCATCTATTGATCAACATGTTCAACCATTACCTGTTGTTGCTGCGCCTGTGAACAATACTCAACTCGCCGGTGCTGCTTTGGGGCATGGACAGCGGGGTTTACAGCCAAGTCATCAGGTACTTGGTACTACGGTGGCTGCGGGTGATCAAGCAAGGGATAATGGGGCTCGGATTATTTCTTCTAATCAGCGTTCGGATGCTATTGTGAAAGCAAAAAGTGTGGATAGAAACAGGTGTTTCCGATGTGGTTTGAGTGGTCATGCACTCGGAGATTGTGATACGGAAATGTGTCTCATTTGTGAGAACAGAAAACATGTGAATGGTTCTTGCAAATTGCTTTCGGCTCCTAAACCTCCTCTTGTTCAATATGGATTTGCACATGAGGAGCTGATGTTCTTTGGTGTTCAATGCTCTGATACTTACATGCCTAGGATTTTAAATCATCGATTGGCCTCGTTGGTGGTCACCGGTGGGGATTTGAGCATACCACAGATTATTTTGCAACTCCAACGGTTGGTTCCTAGGGATAATTTTCATTGGGAGGTCACAAGGAGAGGTCACAATATTTTTCAAGTTCAGTTTCCTTCAAAGCAAGACCTCGAGAGGTTACAGGTATTTGGCACTTTTTGTGTGCCAAACAATCCTTGTAAGCTGACTGTTGAGACGTGGTCTAAAAAAGTTGAACCGGAAGACACTCTGCCAAATTTTTGGGTGAGAATCTCAGGTATTCCAGAGGATCACCTTGGTGATTACTTAGCTATGTGGTCTCTTGGTTTTATTTTGGGGAAGCCGGTGAAAATTGATATGGAATTTACTCGAGAAAAGAAAATTTTGAGGATTCTAGTTGGTTGTCTTGACTATACTAAAATCCCTTCCACTTTTCCTCTTTTTATTAAGGATGGGTTATACAGGCTTGTTTTTGAAGTGGAGGGGGAGGATAATTCTACTCCTGATATTGTTATGGCTGAGAATGATGATAGAAAGGAAGATGATGATGGTCTTGGTGATGAATTTCAAGATTCCCTTGCCAAAGAGGCTAGCCAAAAGAAATCAAGGGGGGTGGGGTCTAATGTGGATTCGGGTATTGACCCGATGCTTGATCAAGGTAGCGGTTCGGTGGGCAAACAGAAATAGCTAGGGGGTGTGGTGTTTTCACCGCAAGTGAAAGAATTCTTTGCAAAGTCTAGAGCTGAAATTGATCTTCTCTTCTTTTCGAAAGATGATGGTGCGGTGGAGGTTGGACATGGGTACAAGGAGGGCACCATGTATGCAGCTGCATCGTTTCCTTCTATTGATTCGGAAATTGCTGTTAATGTGGATGCCACGGTGCATGATTCTCTGGATTTTCGATCAGTGGTGGTGGGTGAACAATCGAGTATGGATACAGTGGTTGCGGTGAGCTGCGGTGTGGAGGGGAGGTGCCTTTCGCCCTCTGTTTCTGCCGCGAGGGACGAATTTCCTGCCGCGAGTGCACGGCAGGCTGCCGCAGCCTCACGGCAAGCTGCCACGGAGTTTTTTCCTACCGCCGCTGTTGTTGACGGGGAGCAGGGGCAGGATGCTGTGGCGTTGGCTCATGTGGATTCTGGTTGCTCTGATAACCTCATGAAGGTGGATGGCTGCGTTGTTAGGGAGGGAGAGGGCACGATTGCTTTGAGTCTGGATGTTTCGGGTATTCATAAGGGAGGAGATGGTAAACATATTGGTGACGTCAAGTCCCCGTTAATTGATATTGGGGTGGATATTGCCTCTGTTTCGGCCACCAAAGGGATTTCTTCGGGTTTTTCTAGTGGTCAGAGGGATTCTCTTATTGCTAGGCGGCTGTTCTCGGAAGAGGAGGAATGGGTTCATTCTATGACTATCGTGTCACCACGGGGGCATTCTTGTGAGGAGGTTATTGCATTTGGCGGGATTTCTGACCCCTCATTGGGGGGAAGGGGGGTTACGCTCGAGTGCGAGGATTAGGGCCCAGCCCGATGCGGATATCTCTATCCAGGAGAGGGCTTCTCTCCGTGCGGCCCATCGTGATGATTTAAATTCAGGTACTACTGCAAGTAAATTTTCTTTTGCTTCTTTTCCCAATGATGTTATTATTTCTCGTGCGGCTAAATTGGGGGTTGCTATGGGAAATTCAGTAGAGGAAATAAACTTAGCGGTGGACTCTCTTAAACAAACTGAAAATTTGAGGAATTGTGTTATCCTAAAAAATAACTTGGAGGCAGTGTTACCGTCTACGTCTTCTAGTTTGGTTTTACAAAAGGCTGTTAACTTGCGTGAGGACCTGGATCTAGAGAATGAACTTGATGAAGGGAATTCATTGGATATTCCTATTATCTCTTTGAAACATAATAAAAAAGTCTAAGACAGTTGTGTCCACTAGACGTTTTCCTAGGCGTAGTGCCAAATTAAATACCTGTAAAAAAAAAGAAGTGAGTGAGATGAGAGGATTTATATGGAATTCGAATGGGTTAGGAGATACAGCTAAGCATATTGCTATTAATGAAACTATTCGGAAGAATTGTATTGATTTCTTTTGCCTTATTGGAGACAGGGAGATCAAACTTTTATTCACATTTCTTAAGACATCTAGTTGGGGGATGGGGGGGTAGATTTTACGTGGTATTGTTTACCACCCCATGGTAGGTCCGGTGGAATTTTAGCAGGTTTTAACCCAAGCACAATTTCGGTTCTTGATGTTTTTTCGGGGGATTTTTGTGTTAAGTTCCACCTTAAATCAAAGGAAGATGGCTTCCAATGGGCTTTTGTGGTGGTTTATGGGGCAGCTCAAGATGATAAGAACCCTGCTTTTCTCGCAGAACTCGTGCGTATTTGTGAGGGGGAGTCACTTCCAATGTTGATTGGGGGTGATTTTAACATTATTAGACGAAGAGAAGAAAACAACAATGATAATTTTAATGCTCGTTGGCCTGTGAATTTTAATGCAATTATAGAGAGTTTGGATCTAAAAGATTTATAGATGTCTGGGCGTCAGTTTACATGGGTGAGTAGACACCGTAATCCTACTCTAGAAAAGCTCGATAGGTTTTTGGCTTCTGTTGAGTGGGAACAAAAATATCCTCTCGTGTCGGTTAGGGCTCTCACTAAGACTGAGTCTGACCATGTTCCTTTACTTATTGACTTTGGGTTACCGGATCATGTTGGGAATACATCGGCATTTTCATTTGAGTTGGCTTGGTTTGCGCGAGAGGGATTTTTGGATATGATTAAAGAAAAATGGAATGAAGTGACCATTGGGTCAAACCCTATTGAAATTTGGCAATCAAGAATAAGACACCTACGGAGTTTTCTTAGAGGTTGGGCAAAACATATTAGTGGTGAGTATAAAGTGCAGCGAGATCGCTTGTTGCTACTTATAAATGAATTAGATATCAAAGCTGAGTCGTCTCCTCTTAGCGAGGAGGAATGTGAGGTTAAGAGGCATGCTAATGAGTTTTTGACTAAACTTCGTAGAGAAGAGGAATCTAAGTGGGCTCAACGTGCTAAGGTGAGACATGTGCAGCAGGTGGGAGTAACACTAGGTATTTTCATTTAATTGCTAACGGTAAACATAGGAAGAAAAAAAATCTATCAACTTGAACAGGATGAAGGCACTATTGTGGGTCAAGAAAATTTGAAATGTTTTATTTCTCAGTATTACAAGGGTCTTTTTGGGGCGTCGGCCCCATCATCTTTTTCTATGGTGGAATCTTTTACCGAGGATTTACCTCAGGTATCACCAGTAGAGAATAATTATCTAACTTTCGTGTTCTCTGAGAGAAGTATTTGATGTTATCTCACAGATGGAACATAACAAGGCACCAGGTCCTGACGGGTTTCATGCTGAATTTTATCGGCATTGTTGGGAGTTTATCAAGGTTGACTTGATGGGTATGTTTGCTCAATTGCATGCGGGTGATCTACCGTTATTTAAACTCAACTATGGAGTTATAACTCTATTGCCTAAGAAGGAGGATGCATGTAGGTTTGAGCAATACAGACCAATTTGCCCGTTAAATGTTAGTTTCAAGATTTTTACTAAAGTAGGTACTAATAGGGTGACTTCTATTGCTCAGAAAGTTATAAATCCATCTCAGTCAGCTTTTCTTCCTGGTAGAAATATTCTTGAGGGAGTGGTAGTGTTACATGAAAAGATGGATGGGGTAATTTTCAAAATTGATTTTGAAAAGTCTTATGATAAAGTAAATTGGGCTTTTTTACAACAAACCATGCGTCTGAAAGGTTTTAGTCCTCAGTGGTGTGAGTGGGTGGCTCGCTTTGTCGAAGGAGGGAGTGTCGGTCTTAGAGTGAATGATGATATTGGTCATTTCTTTCAAACTCTAAAAGAGCTAAGATAGGGTGATCCACTGTCTCCGATTTTATTTAATTTAGTAGCAGATATGTTGGCAGTTCTTATTAATAGAGCTAAAGAGGACAATCAGGTGGGTGGTTTAGTGCCACATCTAGTGGAGGGAGGAATATCGATTCTTCAATACGCTGATAATAATGTTCTTTTCTTGGAAAATGATCTAGACAAAGCTGTCAACATGAAACTAATTCTTTGTTTGTTTGAACAACTATCTAGTTTGAAAATAAATTTTCATAAGAGTGAGATTTTTTTTTTTTGGTAAGGCTTGTGAGCATATGGATGATTATCATCGTATTTTTGGATGTGAAGTTGGTAATCTTCCTTTTACATATCTTGGTATACCTATTCATTATAGGAGACTTCTCCTTAAGGAATGGAAGGTAGTTGAGGACCGTTTTGAGCATAAATTGAGCTCGTGGGCAGGAAAACTGTTATCCTATGGGGATCGGCTAGTGTTAATCAATTCGGTGTTGTCTAGTTTGCCTATGTTTCTTTTTTCATTCTTTGAGGTTCCTATTGGGGTTCGGGAAAGAATTGATTTCTATAGATCACGATTTTTCTGGCAGAGCGTTCATGTCAAAAAGAAATATCGTTTGACAAAGTGGAATATTGTTTGTCGACCAAAAGATCAAGGTGGACGAGGCATAGAAGTGTTGGATGTTAAGAACCGATGTCTTTTAAATAAATGGTTGTTTAAGCTCTTAACTGAACAAGGCATGTGGCATGAATTATTAACAAATAAATACTTGGGTCAAAAAACTTAAGCTAAGTTGGAAGCTAAACCTACTGATTCACCCTTTTGGAAACGTATTTTGCGTGGTAAAGATGACTTTTTAAAGCATGTTAAGTTTACTATTGGTAATGGTGAGAGGACTAGATTTTGGGAAGATTGTTGGCTAGGGGATTCACCTCTGGCAGTCCAATATCCTTCGTTATACTCAATTGTGAGTAATAAGAACATCTTGGTGTCAACTGTGCTTGGTCAATCACCTCCTGCTTTGCACTTTCGACGTGCTCTTATTGGAGATAAATGGGAAAGATGGTTGCATCTAATGGAAAGGTTAATGGATGTGACTATCTCTATTGATCAAGATAGTTGTCGTTGGTCCCTCACCAATTCTGGAAATTATACAGTCAAATCTTTTTATGCGGAGGTTATGAATGAAGAGGTTAGATTCCTTCATAGATATTTGTGGAAATTAAAGGTTCCTTTGAAGATAAAGATTTTTATATGATTTCTATCTAGGAAAGAATTGCTGACTAAAGACAACCTAGTTAGGAGAAATTGGGATGGGTGTAAGAAATGTGTGTTCTGTGGAGAGCCTGAAACAGTTACTCACCTTTTTATTTCTTGTGATTTTGTTAAGAAAATTTGGAGGTTGGTGCAATTTACTTTCAGCATTTCACCTCCTTCTAGTGTTCCAAATTTGTTTGGTAATTGGTTGTGTGGGGTGGATAAACTTTCGAAAGCACTTATACGCATAGGAGTATGTTCTTTACTTTGGGCTCTCTGGAAACATCGAAATGATATTGTTTTTAACAGTAGGAAAGTTGGGAATTTTTCGCAGGTCATTCATCAGGCCAATTATTGGATGCACCAATGGTCTATTCTTCTTCAAGAGGACTAGCGTGCTCGTTTGGATGGTGGATGCACTCGACTGATGGCGGTCGTTCATGCTATTTTCAGCATGGGTGGCTGGTTGCTTAGTAAACGTCTTGGTGCTGGATAGTCTCATGAGGATGGAGTTAGATATTTTGATATCATTGTGCTCGTTTTCTGTGTTTCGGCTGTTTGCTTTATAGGTTCTATTGAGTTCCTATGTGAGTGCTATTCGATTCTAAGATAAATTTGAATGATTACTTATTAATAAAAGCCGTATGCATCAACCAGATGCAGAGGCTGGGTATCCCTTTTCAAAAAAAAAATGACAAATTCCATCTAGTTTATAATTAACCTTGATGAAAATTAACTGCCATCTAAATATTGTAGGACATTGAATGGTTGTCATCTTAGAAATTACATACTTATAAGTAGGACACAATATAAAGTCCCATTTAATGAGAAAGTTACACCTAGTTCATAGTGAAAAAAAGGAACATCCAACCTAGACAAGCACCTGCATCCAACTAGACAAAAGTTACATCCACATGG
Organism: Alopecurus myosuroides; assembly: GCA_028641055.1. Lineage (NCBI taxonomy): Eukaryota > Viridiplantae > Streptophyta > Magnoliopsida > Poales > Poaceae > Alopecurus > Alopecurus myosuroides. Next base: position 298,844,610 of record CM054057.1, on the reverse strand, counting down.
GTGCACAACATATGCGAAATACATGACTATGGATAGTTAGCGATCAACACCGCGTTACATCAGCGAGATTACAAATAAAAAGTTCAAAACAAAGAACATCATATGGAATATCCCCTAGCAAAAGTTACATCTATAGGACTAACAATCAAATCTGCAATAACCTGAAGTTGATCGATGAAACAACAAAAAGGCACGGTCAGATAAAAAACTCAACAACTTAGTTATCCTCTCATGAGTATATAATAGAACACAGACCCGAGGAGAGATTATAAACAGTACATCACAGATTGATAGACGATATTTATCGAATTGATGAATGTAAGATGTAAATTTAACATGTTCCTACTTGAACGAGCATTGGCCGCCATCCGACCAAAATCGAAGAAGAAATTTGCGAGAGTGGCACCCATCTGCCGGCAATCCACGCATATTTCTCCATTGCATGTAACACGAAGTAAGATCACAGAGCTACTCTCCTCCTCCAATTAAAATGGATGGGAAGACAGCTTTACCTGCTGTGCACCCGCCGGAGACTGCCAAATCGGAGCGCCACCTCGATCTCGTTCAAAACAACGATCAGGATGACATGACACAGACGGAGAAGTTGTCCATTCCGAACAGTAAGAGCCCGTAGCTCCTGAGCATCCGCAGCTAGTTGAGCAGGCCGTGCACCCCACGGCGCAGCCTAAAACTCCTTGGCGGAGGCTGACAGAGAATCATGAACATGAAGCACTCCCCGTCCCAGATCCCGGGCCATTCGTCGTTGTTGACATCGATTCGGGCGGAGTCGCGGCGCACGTTGAAGTTTGGGGATGAAGGAGCCGCCGCCCTCGAAGGCGTCCCCCGCGACGGTGACAGTGGCTAGGAGCCGTCATCACTCATCAGTGGCGAGGCGCTGGAAGACGTGTAGCTGTGCGGGGGAGGAGTGGCGTGGAGGGAGGCGTGAAGACAGGTGATATGATTCACTTTGTTTGTATTCAGAGAGAGTTGCAGTACATATGCAGGTGAGATGCGGAAGTAGGCAACGCACGAACCGCATCAGATCCATGAGACTCGGACAAGCTAGGCCTACAGCTAACGGTACAAAGAGTCGTTACATATGCGTGTTACGGAGTGGTTAAGTTGCGTATTTCTACAACCCCCCTAAGTCAGAACGGCACCCTCGATGATGTTCAGACTGGAATGAAACTCCTGAAACACCGCTGTAGGCAGACCTTTGGTGAAGATGTGAGCGTACCGCGAACTCGTAGGAACTTGAAGTACTCGAACTTCTCCCAGAGCGACCCGATCACGAACTAAATGAAGATCAATCTCCACATGTTTGGTGCGCTGATGTTGAATCGGGTTTGTGGAGAGGTACATGGCAGAAACATTGTCACAATAAACAACAGTGGCATGCGTGACGGGTCGGTGAAGCTCACTGAGAAGCTGGGGTAGCCAGCAGGACTCCACAGCGCAGTTGGCAACTGCGCGGTACTCGGCTTCCGCGCTCGAGCGGGAGATAGTCTGTTGCCGTTTGGACGACCATGACACCAAGTTGCTCCCAAGAAATACCCAAAATCTAGAAGTGGATTTGCGTGTGTCGGGACAACCAGCCCAATCAACGTCCGAGTATGCGATGAGATCACGAGAGGGATCAGAGTGTAGCTGGAGCCTATAGTGAGATGTCCCCTGGATGTATCGAAGGGTGCGTTTGATGAGTGTATAGTGGGGCTCTCTAGGATCGTGCATGAACAAGCATACTTGTTGCACGGCATAAGACAAGTCGGGGCGAGTAAGTGTGAGGTACTGCAAGGCACTCGCGATGCTGCAGTAGAGAGTAGGATCGGAGAACGGCGCCCCCGTTTGGCCAGATATTTTGGATTTGGTGTCAACAGGTGTAGGAATCAGATGGTGGTTTAGCATCTTGGCTCGGTTAAGAATACCCAAGGCATATCGTTGCTGAGAGAGGAACATGCCGGTGGTGGTGCAGTGGACATTGATTCCGAGAAAGTGATGAAATTCTCCGAAGTCACTCATGTCGAATTCGGTGTTGAGGGATGTGATGGTGTGGTGAAGGAGAGAAGGTGTGCTGGCTGTGAGAAGAATGTCATCAACATATAATAGGAGGTAAGCGGTGGTGGTGTGACGGTGGAGTATGAAGAGTGAGGTGTCACACCGAGGGGCAACAAAGCCAAGAGTTTTTAGGAATGTGGTGAAGCGGGTGAACCATGTGTGTGGAGCCTGTTTGAGCCCATAGATAGATTTGTGAAGCCGGCATACATGGTTGGGATGAGTGGAATCGACGAACCCGGACGGCTGGTGGCAATAGACTGTCTCCACAAGGTCTCCTTGGATGGGAGAGGAGCAGGAGGTGGCGATGCTGAGGACACCACGAATTGTGGCTGGTTTCACGACAGGACTGAAGGTCTTATCATAGTCCACCCCGGCTTGTTGCGTGAAGCCACAGACCACCCATCGAGCTTTGTAACGTGCCAACGTGCCATCAGGGTTGAGCTTGTGGCGAAAAATCCATTTTCTTGTCACAATGTTAACACCTGCAGGACGAGGAACCAAAGACCAAGTATCATTCCGAATAAGAGCATTATATTCATCAAGCATAGCATTGTACCAATTGTTATCTTTGAGGGCCACACGGTAGGAAGATGGTACGGTGGATGGTAAAGAGGAGACGGATAGGGAGAAATTTTGTTTGGGCATGCAATATCCTTGTTTTGATCGGATAATCATTTGGTGGGCATTTTGGGTGGATCTACCGGTGCGGATTTGGGTGGTGGGGCAGTCTGAGGTGTCGCTGGGGCATTGGTGGCTGGAGCTGGTTGTGGGGATAGAAGGGGTGGCGTGGGGGACAACTGCATGATGGCGGGGCTGAAACCGCGTCCTTGGGAAGATCCCGTGGAAGATCGGGTGGGGACGGGCGACAAGGGAGGCAGGTGCGCGTCAGGTGGGCGTGGTGGTGGAACCGAGGGCGGTGGTGGCGAATGGGGAGTGGCTAGCTGGATCGGGCGGATCGCCTGGGGGATCGGTGCCAATGATTGCGCACGGACGGGTGGGTGGTTTGCTGCAGAGGGCACCGGATCGACTGCGGCAGGAGGTGGTGTGGTTGTGGGTGTGTTAGCAGAATAAGGAAAATTATTTTCGTCAAAAAAATGTTCCTAGAGATGATGACTTTGCGCATTTGCAGGTCTAGGCAGTGATAGCCCTTGTGCTCCTGCGGGTAGCCTATTAAAACACACCTAGTGGCACGCAGAGAGAGTTTGTGAGGCGCAGTGGAGTATGCATTCGGGAAGCATAGGCACCCAAATGTCCGAAGGTGGTCATAGGTGCAATGTATGCCATAGAGAAGGTAATTAGGAGTGTGATGTTGCACGAAACGTGAGGGACAAAGGTTTAGAAGATGTGTGGCAGTGTGGAGGCACTCAACCCAGAAGTTTGGTGGTAATTTGGATTGGAGAAGGAGGGTACGGATGATATCATTAGTGGTGCGGAGAAGGCGTAGTGAGATGCCATTTTTGGAGAGAAAGGAGCGAAGGATGGTGGTGAGGAACTCGCCCCCATTGTCACATTGGAGGCAGCATATGACTTTGTTAAATTGTGTGGATACAAAGGAAAAGAAATGCAGCAACGTGTCACAAGTGTCGGATTTATGTCGAAGAGGGAACGTTAATACGTCATAAACGTATCCATAATTTCTGAGTTCCATGTTGTTTTCATGCCTTATGCTACATGTTTCATTTACACTTTATGCCATTTTTATCGATTTACTGCGACTAACCTATTGACAAGATGCCTCAAAGCCAGTTCATGTTTCTGCTGTTTTTAGTTTCAGAAAAGTTCTTCTGGAAATATTCTCGGAATATGAAAATTTGAAGCCCAGAAGTCTTGAAAAGTTGTTGCGCACAAGGAGTCCGGAGGAGGCCCGGAGGGGAGCCACAGGGGCCCCACATCATGGGTGGGCGTGCCCCCTACCCGCACCGAGGGGTGGTGTGGCCCCCCTGCTCGCCCACCAACGTTGCCCTCTTGCCTATATAATCTCCTCAAAGGGTTAACCCTAAATACAGGAGCCTTTTCCACAAAAAACATCTGCATCCGGTGTCATCGTCAACCCTAGTTCGGGAGGGTCTGAAGCTCTCCCCGGCACCCTGCCGGGAGGGGGAATCATCACTGGAGGGCTCTACACCACCATGCCCGCCTCCGGAATGATGTGTGAGTAGTTCATCCTTAGACTACGGGTCCATAGCAGTAGCTAGATGGTTGTTCTCTCCTCTTTATTCCTCATGTTTAGATCTTGTGAGCTTCCCTACATGATCAAAATCATCGTATTGTAATGCTACATGTTGTGTTTGCTTGGATATGATGAATATTGAATGCTATGTACAATGATTATCAATCTATCATGTTCTTTTCATGTGTATGTTATTTATGATCTTGCATACTCTCCTTTGTTAGTAGATGCTTTGGCCAATTATATGCTAGTGACTCCAAGAGAGAGTATTTATGCTCGATAGTGGGTTCATGCCTCCTTTGCATCTGTGCTCGAGTGGCAGAAACGTGACGGATGAGGGATGTGTTGTTGCCTAGGGAGAAAACAATGAGGTTTATATTGTTTACATTACATACTTTGTTTAATGCAATTATTTGTTGCTTGCAACTTAATACCCAAAGTTTGCTCGGATGGCCTTCTTAGGGCGGAGTATTAGTCATAGATGCAGTTGGATAACGGTCTATGTATCTTCCTGTAATGCCCGAATGAATCACATAGTAATCATCATGTCATGCATATGCACTACGGTGTAGCCTTTATATCTATCAATTGCCCAACTGTAATTTGTTTACCCAGCATGTTATCTATCTGTCTTGGGAGAGACACCTCTAGTGAACTGTGGACCCCGGTCCAGTTTCCTTATACTGATAACACAACCAGCGCCATCTCTTTTTTCATACTGCTGCTAATGTTTTCCTACTGTCATCAATGTTATCTTTCATCTACTGCAAACAAATATTATTTTCCACACGGTACGTTTAACCTCTTTGTTTTCAGCAAAACCGGCGAGATTGACAACCTCACTGCTTCATTGGGGCAAAGTAATTTGATTGTGTTGTGTAGCTTCCATGTTGCTTCTGAACTGGTAGTGCGCCCTGCCATCTCAGCTGCATCAACCTTCGGAAGTGATTTCTTTCTCCTACTGGTCGATTCAATCTTGGTTTTTTCTGAGGGAAACTTTCTACTGTGCTCTTCATACCTTCCTCTTGGGGTTTCCCAACGAACGTGTGTTACACACATATCAAACGTCCAAGAGAAATGGGAAAAATTGTCGATTATTGCAATATAGTACTTATAATAGGAACATCTAACAATGGGAGAGCTCCAGAGGTCACAATGTATTAAATCAAATGGAGCAATTGCACGAGAGTGTGAAGTAGAAAAAGGGAGGCGAGCCTGTATTCCTAATTGACATGCATCACAAAAAGAGAACTTAGATGTATTTTTTATTACATTGAGAAAGGAAATCTGAAGGCAAATGGGAGATTTCAGTGGAGCTAGGGTGGCCAAGACAGCGATGCCAAAGGTCGCCGGAGATGGTGAAGGCCGATGAAGGTGATCCTTGGGGAGTGCCGAAAAAAGGGTAGAGCTCGCTAAGGCTATTGGACCTCATGTGTCGTGGCGAGGTAAAGACAGATGCCATGGGATGGCTTAAGGTTGGGGCCGATGGACGCTTTAGGTACCCGGGGAGGGATCGCACGCCGAATAGGCGCACACAGAACACTTCAAACACCAGAATCTACCCAGGTTCAGGGCCCTCATGAGGAGGTAACACCCCTACTCCTGCATATCTCTCTCTATTATGTTGCACTGAGTACATGAACCACAATCTCTCAGTGTATCTCTCTCTGCCGAGTAGCTCAGGCTCAGCTCTACGTGTACGTGACTAAGTGAATGCCAGAACTAACGACTGACCAAACGACCGACCCCCGCGCAGGAGGGGATTGTCCACCTTATATACTGGCGGCCGAGCACTATTCTATGAATAAAAGGACGGAGTAGACAACTCCACTATGCAAACGGCGCACGCCTCCGTGTTCCCACTGACAACGTCGCCGAAAGTCTCCGCGGTAGGCCGCTGACAGGTCTTGTCCGCCTTGTCAGCCTCTTAGGGTAGGTCGCTGACATGTCCTGTCCCCCTTGTCAGTGACAGGACTTGACAGCTCTCATACCGTACTGCTCCCACGTCTCTATGCTGATAACCACACACCTAGTAAGTTGAACTGCACGCTGCTACTGCCCCTGGATACGCGGGATTCACCTCAACGGCTCCATTGACTTTGTGCCCGAGTAGAACAACTTCTTGCCTGTCCGGATCACTCGAGCGCTACCCGGCTGGTCCGGACTAACACTTGTATCTTCCCTTGGCCTCTCGTACTTCCTACCGGATAGCGCCAACCGGATACCTTCTTATCCGGGTAGCCGCCTACTCGGTATGGCCGAACTCGGTAGAACAGTATCTTGGACTCCATTTCTCACCTGTCTTATCACTACTCGGGGGTAGCCCCCAACATTAGTCCCCGAAACTGGTAGAGTCTGGCGAACTTGGGCGTTGGGCCCTGCCAGCTTTAACCAAATGACTTCTGAGATGAATTGTAGCCGAGTTGCACCTCAACTCGGATGCTTACAATGTGAACTCGTACCTTCCCCATTGGTGTCCCTGGAGTTTTCATCATTGTGTCGGGTAGGCCAAGCTGTCCCGGATTCAGCCGAGATCCCAACACTTAGCCAAATTTCCAAAACTTTGCCGCTCGATCCAGAGCGTTTCTATCTTCGCTTGTAAGGCTGCACACGTGTCACGCAACTGCTGCCCATGACGCCTCAGGTCTAACGCGGTTACGTGGCACGCACCTGCCACTGCACGCCGGGCCCACAGTTCGTTGCGTCGCTTCGCACTGGTACTCGATCACCCACGACGTGCGACGTGGGATTAACTGCGCCCGTTACACGCGAGTTACTCGCTTTATGCGTTTCTAACGAGAGTAGTAACCCCCCGAGCCGCACGATCTTCTCCACAACCAATAACGCGCCATAATTGTACTTTGGAGAGGCTTAAATACCTCTGCGCCGCCCACCGCTGGCGCTTCCTCGCCATTTGCCTCCTCTGCCTTCTCCTTTCCTTAGCCGAGCGCGCAGAGAGCACATCGCCCCACCGCGAACCACCAGATTCCGCCGCTCGCCGCCGTTTCGCACACAGAGAGGGGAAGGATCTATCTCTGTGCGACGGCGCTCGTCGGAGAGCGTCCGAGGGCGCCAAGGTCTTCATCACGCGGCGCTGCTGTCCTCGACCTCGTGCCGCCATCGCCGTTCGTCCACGTCTCATCTCCTCCGCCTATTCCCCAAGTTCTTCCCCTCCGGAGAGATCTAGATGGAGCCCGAGCCCGCTGCAGATCTCCACCAGGAAGATCTCCCTTCGAAGCGCGCCTGCTGGGAAGGATCGGATGTCAAGGCATCCGACTGTCAGTGGCTGGTGAACACCCGCCGGGTGCCTCCTGGCGTCATCTGCAGGCCTCCCGGCAACGAGATGGAGCCGACCCCTGGCCCCGGTGAGTACGTCGTCTTCTTGAGCCACTTTAAACGCGGCTTTGGCCTTCCTGTTTCTAAGTTCATGCAAGACTTCTTCCGTCACTTTGGCCTCCAACCTCATATCTCCCTGCCAACGCTATCGCAATGGTCTCCACCTATGCCACTTGCTGCGAAGCATTCCTTGGTGTCTACCCCACGGTATACATTTGGGCGAAGTATTTCTTCTTTCGCCAGCAGGTCCTTCCTAACACATCCAACCGGACTGCCCCAAGGAGATGACTCAGACAGGGGCAGCTATGATAATCCAGCGGACTTCGGGTAGCCACCCACGGGTACTGGGACTGGACACATGCCGGAAGTGGCGGAGAGGGTTCTTATATGTCAAGAACCCCACTCCGGCAGAAGGCGAGTAGCAAGTCGACCTCATCAAATTGTCGGAGTTCAGGAATGTGCCCCCCACCGAGATGAGAAATTGGGGATATCATCCCAGGAAGACTGTGACAGATGTGAACCGGGCGGACGAACGGCTGCAGGAGTTGGTCGCGCAGGGACTCCGAAAGGACGACCTGATTGCTACCTGGGTGGAGCGCCGGGTTCTCCCTCTTCAAGAACGGCTGCACAAGATATGCTTCATGGGTGGATCCCGTGACTGCACCCGGACAACCGCCTTCGAGCTCACCAAGGAGGAGGTGGCAATCTGGGCCAAGTCCATCTTTAGGTCGACGCTCTCTGACACTTGGTTTTACGATTTTGCGCCGTATAGCCTAGATCGACCAGACCGCAAGGTGAGTACTCTTCTTTATGCACTTAGCTGATTTCGTCTCTTGTTTCTTCACATTATACCGAGTAGGAGGTATCTTGAATTATTTTCCTTAGGCTTAGCCCAATATGCTTTGTGTTTGCATTCTATACCGAGTAGGACTCCTCTGTTAGGACTTAGCTTATTATGCTTTGTGCTTGCATGCTACTCTGAGTAGAGCCTCAACTCGTTTCCCTTTCTAGGAATTAGTTGTATATGCTTTGTGTTTGCATGCTAGACCGAGTAGAACCTCCTTTGTTAGGCCTTAGCTTATTATGCTTTGTGCTTGCATGCTACTCTGAGAAGAGCCTCAACTCGTTTCCCTTTCTAGGACTTAGGTGTATATGCTTCGTTTTTGCATGCTAGACCGAGTAGAACCTCCACTTGGTTATCTTGAATATATTGTATTCCTTATGCTCTGTGCTTGCATTCTTAGGTCCTTCCTCGCCAGAAAATAGAGGACAAGGCCATTCATGAGCAAAACTGGAAGCCGGATAGGATCGAGGATGATGCAGAGGCGTTTGACGTCCAGGATACGCTCTGTATTCCTCTCGCCGGCCAGGATGGTAAGTCCCAAGTCTCCACCTCCATTCGGGACTGGTCCGAGGACGATTAAGGTGACCGAGTCCACCAATATGCACATTGCAATATATCTCGGCTTCTTTCCTTACTTACTCTTGTACTTGCTCTTTCTGGTCACAGATGAGGCGGAGGAGGAAGAGCCAATTGACGCACATCCTGTGTCAATGGCCGCCCCCACCGAAATGAAGAAGAGACCGGGTAGCGGAGCAGTTGAACCCCCTGCCAAGAAGACGAAGAAGACCACCAAGCGCACCACTGGGCGCCGGAAACGCCCTACCACTGACGGGTAAGTTCAACCGAAAAACCTTGCGGTTTGCTTTGTGTTTGCACCTCTCAGTCTTCTCTGTTTTTTCTCCGTTCTTGCTTCTGTGATCTTTCTTTGCACCTATCTCACTTTTCCTTCCTTTCTTCTTATTCTCTCTCAGTGAGGCCCTCGATGCCGACGCCACCAACGCGCCACCCAAGCCAAGCGTGCCCCAGAATGTCGTGGACCTTGATCCCGACGAAGGGGATTATCAGCCAGAGAAGAGGACTCAGATGTCCTCTCCCCTTAAGAAAGAACGGGACCTTAGTGCCGACAACACTAGCACCGAGATGGAGACTGACCGGGCTTCGGAGCCACCGGAGCCCACCTCTGAACCAGCTGCAACAGAGCCTGCCGCCGAGAGGCAGCCATCCCCAGCAGCGGCTTCCATCAAGAAGCCCCGGCCGAGAAACGACAAGAGGCCCCCGCCGAGAAGCAACAAGAGGCTCATGCCGAGAAGCGGCCCCAGCAGCGCAGGGCCAGGCCAAAGAACAACAGCCTCCCCAGGACCAAGTCCGGCCTGGCGCCAGGCAGGCTGGACAGCCGTAGGAGCCACCCAAGAGAACACCCCAGCCGGATGCGAGGCAGGCCGGGCAGCAACAGTCCAAGAGACCACAACCAACGCCACATGTGCCGCCTCCACCGCCGAGAGCTCCTTCTGCTGCACCTGGTGCAACCAAGCCGCCACCTGTTCCAAAATCTTCCAAACCTTTGGATGTTGCGGCTGCAGCTGAGAAGACCGCCACCAAGACGGCCAAGGCCACCAAGACTGACGACAAGAAGGGTCCGAGCCAGACCTACCGGATATCGGCCGCCCCTGCCGGAAACACTCCAAGTCCTCTAACACTTAGCAATGCGCTGGTGCCCAGCAAGACTGGCCCGGTTACCCGGAGCTCCAAAATCGTTCAAAATAACATCCAATTTTCCCCCTAGGGCCAACAGGCTCCCGGAGCAGGCGCCAGCGGCACCACCATTCCGGTGAACTTCCCGGAACACTGGTGTCGTGGTGGTGTCACGGAAGATGCCATAGGATGGCTAAAGATGTGGGGACGATGGACGCTGGAGGTGTCCGGGGAGGGATCACGCGACGAGTTGCCGCGTGAGGTAAGATCCACACAACACAAACAACACGATGTACCCAGGTTCAGGGCCCTCGTGAGGAGGTAAAACCCCTACTCCTGCCTGTCTCTATGTATTACGATGTCTCTCCGAGTAGCCACAGTACAAATGGTATCTCTACCGAGTAGCCTTTCTCTCCTCTCCGAGTAGAGCTAGGTCAAGAACTTAGGGTTTCTAGGGTTCCCAGTGAGCAACTGTTAGCGTGCCTCGCGCAGGAGGCGGCGGGGCACCTTATATACACGGTGCCCAGCCGGATACGTCCAAATCTAGACAAGTGTCGACATAGTGTGCACATCGTCCTTTCTCCGAGTACCCGCTGACAGCTTTGGTTCCTAACCTTGGCTGCTTCTGTAAAGTCGTTGGGCAAAACCAGGGGACAGACTGGTATCACTGTACCTAGGCACAGAGTAGGCCCCCCTTATCCTGCCACCGCCTGCTTCCATGCTGTCACTGTCAGGGAGACCGGTCCCATATGAACAGTAGTTCGAATGCTGCCAAGTACGGACCCAGGATACGCGGGATCCTGTGTCAGAACGGCTCCTTTGACTTTCTGGCCCGAGTAGGTTCCCGCCAATTGTTCCCGCCAATTGTACTCGGGCCAACCCTTCTATTCGAAAGGATAGAACTTGATTGATATCTCCTTCTAGTCATCTTGAGGTGAGACCGAGTAGCAGTCGACCGGGTAGCGAGTACCAGGTAGTCGGCTACTCGACCAAACCTCTCTTCTGTAAGCTGCCTTTACCACCTGTCCTTACCCTACTCGGGGGTAACCCCCCGACAGCAGTCCCCGAAGCTGGTTGAGTCTTGTGAACTTGTTCATTAGGCTCTGCCAGCTTAAAACCAGCCTTTGCCTCTCAGCCCTTGAACCTCAAGATGCCGAGTAGAACCTCCGAGTAGCTATCTGGAAAGTACCTTGAGTTTCCTCTTTCCCGAGTAGCACTTGCTTTCTACTCTGTAACCGAGTAAAAAGACTTAGACAAATTTCTCAGATTGAGCCTCTGCAGCACAGAGCACAATCCGGCCCTTCGCGCAGCAACTGCACACGTGTCAAGCATCCACGACCTTGTCGTTTCGTTGCCCAGGACACGACCTGCCACGCGTCCAGTTTTCACGCAGTGGGCCCACCGGCCGTCATGTCCCATCAAGTGTAGTTATAGGCCACGATTCGGTGGTGGGATCCACTGTGGCCATTACGCGCGCAACCGGCGCTTGTGTGCGTTTCTAGCCGGCCACAGGATCCACCACACGCCACAATCGATCCCACTTCCACGACGGTAACGGTAAACTCACGGAGGAGATATAAATACCCCCGCCGGTAACTTCCTTTTCCCCTTCCCTTGCACTATTCCTTCTTCGTCTCCTGCTCTTCTCCGCCACCGAGCTCTCCGCCGCCGCGCAAGCTCTCGCGCCGCCGCGGACTCAATCCACCAACCAACTCCCCTCGAAATCTTCCACCTTCCCAACTCGCCACAATGGCCAAATCCGGCTGGGCCGGCTCCTCCGTCACCGCGGAAGATTGCGCCTGGCTCGTCAATACCAGGCGAGTCCCTCCCGGCGTGGAGTGCCGGGCGCCGGACGGTGAAATCGTGCCGTCTCCGCGGGAGGGAGAGCGCGTCGTCTTCCTGGCGCATTTCGAGCGCGGGTTTGGATTGCCCGCCTCCGATTTCTTGCGGAAGTTCCTCAAACACTTCGGCATCCAGATGCACCATCTGCCCCCCCCAACGCCGTCGTCTTCCTCGCCTACCACGCCGTGGTCTGCGAGGCCTTCCTCGGCATCCGGCCCACGTGGGAGACGTGGCTCAGGTATTTCCACCTGCGCCAGCAATCCACCGGGAAGAAGGACTCCGCGGGCGTCGCCCGCGCCACCGACACCGGCTGCGCCATGATGGTGCAGCGGTCCGGGACGAACCACCCCCGCATCAAGGGGCTGGACTCCGTCAAGCTGTGGCAGAAGACGTTCCTCTACGTCAGGAACGTTGCCGCCACGGAAGGAGCCCCGGTGAATGATCGAATCAATTTGCCCGTTTGGTGCAATCGCGCTCCAATCGGGATGTACTGGAAGGACATGCCCGTCAATGACGATGACGCCATCGAGATGGAGAATCGACTCGGCTGGCTGAAGGCGCAGGGCCTCAAGAACGACGACCCGGTGGCCTGCTGGATCCAGCGCCGAGTACTGCCCTTGCAGGAGCGGTGCCATCTCATGTGTTACATGGGAGGGCCTCGCGACTGCACCAGAACAACCACCATCGAGATCGACAACATCGATGTCCCCTGGCACGCAAGGAACATCTTGACGACAAGCCTTGGCGACCACTGGCAATACGGGTTCGTCCCGTATAGCCGTACCAAGCCAATTGAGCGGGTACGCCTTTCTTACTTTGCTCTCTGCATACACTTTCCGAGTAGATAACTTCTCCTTCTTGCATCAACTAGCAATTGCCTTGCGTTCCGAGTAGGACATCTAGCCGAATTGCCTTAGGCTTAGTATGCTTCGTGTTTGCACGCCTTGCCGGGTAGCCTACTCGAGAATGATTCTTAGGCTCGATGTGCTTTATACCTGCACGCCCTTCCGAGTAATACCTTTCGGCAAACATGCTTAGGCTTAGTATGCTTTGTGTTTGCACGCCTATCCGGGTAGAATTCCTTCCTGGTACTCGGCTAGTCTGTGATCCTTCTCTTATTTTCAGGTCCTCACTCGCCAGATAATCGAGAGCTGCGAGGTTTTTGAGGGCAACTGGTCTCCTGACCGCGAGGAGGACGATGTGCCCTCTTTCGATGCCGCGGAGCAGCCCAATCTTTCTCGCTCCCCCACTACCGACAAGCGCGATGCTCTCCGCACCTGGTCTGATGAAGACTTTGACGGTAAATACCCTTTCATTCTGTTTGTTTCCGAGAAACATCAATCCCTTGTTTGCTGTTTCTGATTCTTTCCTCTTTTCTCTTTGATCTCCAGATGAAGTTGCCGCGGACAAGGACGACGAGGACGAGGACGAGAACGAGGGCGACGTGCCCCTAGTCGTCAAGCCTCTGTCCATCGCCGCTCCTGAGACCCGCAAACGGGCTGGCAGCGGAGCACCAGCGCCTCCTGCCAAGAAGAAGAAACCCGCCGAGAAGAAGGTGGTCGTGAAGAGGTCCAGACGAGAGCTCAAGTGCACCACCGCGTAAGCCCTCTTCTCGGTCGCCTCCCTTCTCGCGCTGTGCTATTTTCCCCAATCTTCTTTTAATTTGTGATTTCTCTTTCTCTGCAGACCTCCTATGGATGCAAACGCAGCTCTCGCGTCTGACCACACCAAGGAGAAATCAGTGCCTCTGGTCAATCTGGATGATGATGAGGACGACACCGCCAACGCTGCTGCTGCCAATCCACAGACCGGCGGTGCGCAAGGAGCCGCGTCAGAGCCAGCGGCACAGGACACTACTGTCCACCATGAGAGACCCCCTTCTCCTCCGGCTAGCAATGCCGAGGAGAAACAAGATCAAGAGATGCAAGACGACACCGCCGTCGAGCGGCCTGAAGCAGAGCAAGAGCAGCCTGCCACAGGGGCTGCTGCACAAGAAAGCCTCGCTGCCGAGCAGCGAGTAGAAGACACCACCGCCGCGGATGCCACCATAACTGACGTTTACCCATTGAGCAGCGTGCAACCGGGCGTGACACCGAGTAGCGCCCAGCCAGGAGCTGCACAGGGCGACGGATCCGCGGCGCCACCAACTGCGCAAGGCCCTACACCACCAACTGCGCAAGGCCCTACACCGCCAACTGCGCAAGGCCCTACACCGCCAACCTCTTCCTCGCCGCCGAAAACCAAGGATACATCCAGCCCTCCTGCCGGGCGAGTAACCAGGCAACGCGCCCTGGATGCTCTGAGGGGTGAGGTTGACAGAAGGGCAGCCGAGAAGGAAGCTGCTGAGAAGGCCAAGGCCGAGAAGGAAACTGCTGATAAGGAAGCTGCTGAGAAGGCCAAGGCTGAGCAGAAGAAAGCCAGTGCTGAGCAGAAGAAGGCCGAGAAGCAAGCTGCCGAGAAGGCAGTCGCCGAGAAGGCGAAGGCCAAGACTGACAGGAAGAAGACTGAGGATCCCGAGAAGCAGAGGGTTGAGAAGGAGCAAACGAAGAAGCGGGCCAGAGACCAGAGTACATCCTCAGGCGGAGCGCTCGTGATCCACGAGTCCGGCCCGATTCCTGCTGCGCGCTCTGCAGACGCTCGCGCTGCTGGACAGCCTTGCTATCCGGAGTACATGATTGAGGTTAGCCATCAGCACTCCATCGGCTTCCCTCCCAAGGACAAAGCTTTAGCTATCCAGAGGGGAAGGAAAGTTGTAGCCATGAACTCCCCTTCTCCAGATCCGAGCCAACCCCAGTCTGTCAACATTGCTTCTCGCGGAGTCCAAGACAAACCAATAACCTCCAAGGGTCTTGAACAGGTATTGGACACCGTTGGCCACATCAACGCCAGGTGGGACAGCAGGGTTCTCGGGGAGGAGAAGTGGCACGGCCTGACCCTTGGCGGCATCGACCACATGCGCGTGGATTGGAACAAGATCGATCTGGGACACAGGCCCATGTCCGTCTCCACCGAGACCGCAACCCTTGCAGCCAAAATGTTCCTGCACCGCAAGAACGCCGAAGACATCGAGCAGTCCTATGCAGTAAGTCCTTCTTGCCTTTTCCGAGTTGAATTTTCTTCTCTTCTACTCGCCTTTCTTCTTTCTTACCATCACCCCCAGTCCCCGAGATTCGGGTCGAGTAGACGGATACTCTCCGAGTAGCCTCCTACTCGGGCTGAATCTTCTCTGCTTTGCCTAACTCATTTTCTTCTCGTTTCTCAGGATAGCGTTCTTAAGCGGACCCACTTATACCGCATTCTTCTCTGGAACCATTCCATCGCCAGGAGGCGAATTGCTGCTCTAGAGAAGGAAAAGGCAGCTGCGGAGGCAGCCAGCAAGAACGCCAAGGACAGCACCCAGCAGCTGGCTGAAGTACAAGGTATGCTTTTAGCTACGCGGTTTCTGCGTTTTATGTTTACGCCCGCTTCTGCTTTCTTATGCGCTAACCTTTCCTTCTCTGCAGAAAAACTGAAGGCCTTAGCAGACGAACATGAGAAGTGCCGCAGCTTCGTGGAGAACTCCGAGGCCACCATCAAAAGGCTAGAAGGTAAGCTTGTTGTTTACTCGGTTTGACTTTGAATTTGTTTCTTCTCTGCTCCTCTGCTAACCTCATCTATCTCTTCGCAGAAGATTACAAGTTGTTTGCTGAGGCACACCAAGATTGTGTCAAGCCAGCAGAGGTGCAGAAGCAGCTGTCCGACCAGGCCGTTGAGCTGTTGAAGGACCACACCACGGAGACCGAGAAGCTGCAACTCCAGTTGCAAAAGGCACTCCAGGATGCCGTCAAGATTGGCGCCGAGAGGGACAGAGCCATTGCCGAGAAGGCCAAGGCCGAGACAACTTTCCGAGCCAAGGAGAGGGCCCTTGAGCAGGAATGCGAGACCTTAAAGAAGACCAACGCTGATCTCTTCGCTCAGATGGATAGCTTGCGTCTGATCCAAGAAAAGCACATTTCTAACGAGGAGTCCTGGAGGACCCAACTGCAGCGGCTGCGCAACGAACTGTCCGGTGAGTCTTTTCTTCGCTGCTTCTTTTCTTCTCGGTCGTATTTCTTCTCGGTTTTCTTCTACTCGGTTCTTCTCTTCTCGGTTCTGAAGTTACCACATGTTATTTCAGAGATCTGGCCTCATCTTGATTCCCCTTCTGTGCCTATGGTGGCCAAGGCCCAAGCAGCTCGCCTTGCAAAAGGTGAGGCAGCAGATACCAGAGCCGGGATCGAGGACAGCTTGCTGGTGCTCAAAAGCTATTTCGAACAGCTGGCTGGTATCGGAACTGACTTGGTGCACGAGGGCTTTGAGCTCCACAGGCTGTTTTGGCCTCATGATGATCGTCCAACCACCATGAAGGGCCTAGCCTTCAAGCTGAAGAATGTGAAGAAGGAGCTGAAGAAGTGGCGTGCCTCGGGCGCCCGTGCTGGTGCAGACGTGATGCTTCTCTGCATAGCATCCTGGTATGAAAACCTCAACATGCAGCTCATCCGCGGGAAGCGCAACAATTCCAAGTGGGAGGTAGACCCCGACTGCGTGGCCACACGCAAGCAGATCGCCTACGAGGTCGCGGAGTGTGCTGAGACGGAGACCTTCATCGATGGCCTCCCCGAGCCCGACACCGAGTACGAGGAGGAAGAGGGAGAGGACGATGAAGTAGAATCCGACTTGGAAGGCCTCTTCGACTCTCCTGAGGGCAAGGCCGGGAAGGGGAAGAACGTCGCCGTCGCGAGTAGCGATGAGGACGAGTACGCCCACATCGACACCGCCGCACTCGATTTTGGCACCTCCTCGGGTGCTGCTCTCGACGACACGGTGCCCCCTCCTGGCCAAGCTTCAGGCTCCTCTTCGGCTCCAGGACCCGTCTCGGTGGCCACGGCCACTTCTGAGCAGGCGGCCACCCAAGACGATGCCGAGATGAAGGAATCCGCCACCGTCCAGACGGAAGCGGGTGCCACCCATGCCAGCACCGAAGGAACAGCTGCCACGACCGCCACCGAAGAAACTGCTGCCAAGACCGCCGCCGAGGAAACATCAGCCAAGGCCAGCGCCGAGAACACTGCCTCCTCATCTTGAAGCAACCTGCACTCTCTTTCAAACTCGAACACTTATCAGATCCCCGGGATGCCGGGAGCAGATGTAATAGACTATCTTTGTTTTGCTTGCTACTCAGTTTTTACGCCCACTCTGTTTATTTCGACATTAATCAATTTGAAAGACGCTGGCTTAATGCCGAGTTGTGTTTCCATGCGAGTCCCCGAGTTGCATTTCTTATTCACCCTATCTTTTCATCTCTGCTCTACCCGCGACTTGTCGCTTTTTTGGTATTCGAGTCACAAGAATCAAGTAGTAGGGCTGCAAATACTTAGCCGCTAGAAACAATCATGGTAACGCAGCCCACCACTTAGCCGAGAAGACGAAAACAGGGAACAAAAGTAACCAACAATCTACTCGGTTCCTGCACTCTTTCTTCCTTAGCGATTTTCGTGTGCTCATTGACCTTTTGCTTGTTCTCTTGCTTGCCATGAAGCCGGGTTTCGGACAGCAGCAAAGTCGAAGAGTTGGCATATAGGTTTAAACACAGTACTCAATGCACTTATGAGTTCTGAAGTGGAGCAACCGAATAGACAAAGGACCAAGCCAAGTAAAAAACACTTAGAGCAATTTTGGACGAGGGCAGTTCCCGAGAGCAATTTCAGATTGCAGAGTAGAATTTCAACTCGGATAAGAGGGTACATACACATCTTTGCTCACGAATGAAAACGACGAAGTAGCGCTACATTCCAAGGGCGCTTGGTTTCCTCTCCAGCTTTATCTGCCCTGTTCGCCTGCGACGGGCGCACATCTACAAGATAGTACGCATCATTGTGCAGCGCTTTGCTCACAATGAAAGGCCCTTCCCAAGGAGGAGACAACTTGTGCATCCCGGCTGTGCGCTGCACCAATCTAAGGACCATGTCTCCTTCTCGGAAAACCCTTGGGTTCACCTTTCGGCTATGATAACGCCGCAGGTTTTGCTGGTAGATAGCCGAACGTGACAGAGTCAGCTCTCTTGCTTCTTCAAGCAGGTCAACGTCGTCTTCTCGAGCTTCTCTCGCCTCCACCTCAGTGTAGAGGGCTACTCGGGGGGAGTCATGCTCTAAGTCTATTGGCAACACGGCCTCAGCCCCGTATACCAAGAAGAATGGCGTGTAGCCGGTTGACCGGTTAGGGGTAGTCCTTAGACTCCACAACACCGCTGGCAACTCTTCTAGCCAACACCCAGGTGTTTTCAGCAATGGCTCAATCAGCCTTGGCTTTATGCCTGCCAGTACCATCCCATTTGCTCTCTCAACTTGCCCATTGGAGGCTGGGTGCGCGACTGACGCAACGTCTAGTCGGATATGCTTATCTCTGCAGAATCGCACCATTGCCCCCTCTGCAAAGTTGGTGCCGTTGTCGGTGATGATACTGTGCGGGTAGCCGTATCTCATGATCACATCCTTCACAAACTTCACAGCTGTGACCCCATCGCACTTCCGAATAGGTTTCACCTCGATCCACTTGGTGAACTTGTCCACCATGACCAAGATATGTGTCATATTGCCTTTAGCCGGCTTGAAAGGACCAACCATATCCAAGCACCAAACAGCAAATGGCCATGTGATAGGAATTGTTTTCAACTCGGAAGCAGGCATGTGAATCTTACTTGCGAACATCTGGCAGCCGGTGCACTTCCTCACAATATCTTCAGCTTGCTGCAGTGCAGTGAGCCAGTAGAAGCCATGCCGAAAAGCTTTCTTGACCAAAGCCCGAGATGAGGCGTGATGCCCACATTCCCCTTGATGTATCTCCACCAGGATTTCTTCTCCCTCTTCCGGGCTCACACAGCGTTGCAGCACACCAGTGGCACTTCTCTTGTGCAGCACATCCCGGACTATAGTGTAGCCCTTGGATCTTCTCTGAATCTGCCTCGCAGTCACCTCTTCTTTAGGTAAAGTACCGTCCCTTAGAAAGGATAATATGGGCATTGCCCAACTCGGTGTCTCCCGCACGGGGAACACTGGTTCGTCCATTTCCATTGGGGCAGGCTCTTGTGGCTGCACAGGAGGAGTAGGAGCGCTTCTTTGCAGCCCTGACCGATTGGCGAGAACTTCTTCAATGAATGCGACAGCTTCTGGGTTGAGGGCGGCAGTCCCCGAGTACGGAGTGGCAGTCCCCGAGTAAGGAGTGGCAGTCCCCGAGTAAGGAGTGGCAGTCCCCGAGTAGGGAGCGGCAGTCCCCGAGTAGGGAATGGCAGTCCCCGAGTAGGGAATGGCAGTCCCCGAGTAGGAAATGGCAGTCCCCGAGTAAGGAGTGGCAGTCCCCGAGTAAGGAGTGGCAGTCCCCGAGTAGGGAGCGGCAGTCCCCGAGTAGGGAATGGCAGTCCCCGAGTAGGGAATGGCAGTCCCCGAGTAGGAAATGGCAGTCCCCGAGTAGAGGACGGCAGTCCCCGGGTTCCCTGCAGCACTCTCCCAGTCAATCTCCATTGGGTCAGATTCGTCACTTGGCAGAGAAGGAACAAAGATGGATTCCGAGTTGGGGGAAGGCTTGATGGATGGCTTCCTCAAATGCTCCAAGGCAATCCCTGCCGGGATGGACTGCCGAGAAGATCCCAACTTGGATAGCTCGTCTGCTGCTTCGTTCTCTGCTCGGTGAATGTGCTGGAACTCACAGCCTTCGAAAAACCCAGTCATTGACTGCACCAGGAAGCGATACGATGCCATGTTGGCATCCAAAGCATCCCAGGTACCTGAGACTTGCTGCACCACTAGATCCGAATCACCATAGCATATAATGCGCTGCACACCAACCTCCTTTGCTACTCGCAAACCATGTACCACTGCCTCGTACTCGGCTACATTGTTGGATGCCTTGAAATGAATCTGCAGCACGTACTTGAGTTCATCCCGCTTGGGTGATGTAAGCACAACGCCAGCACCAAGGCCTTCTTTCACCTTTGAGCCATCAAAATGCATTTTCCAATAGTTGGAAACTGGAGCAGGAGGTTCATACTGCATCTCGGCCCAGTCCACAAGAAATTCCGCCAGGACCTGAGACTTGATTGCTTCTCTTCTCGTATACGCGGGAGCGTACGCGGCTAACTCAATCGCCCACTTGGCTACTCTGCCACTCGCCTCCTTGTTACCCATGATATCCGAGATGGGAGCAGAACTCACAACTGTGATGGGGTGCTCCTGGAAGTAATGCTTCAGCTTCCTGGCGCCCAGGTACACACCATATGTCATCTTCTGGTAGTGCGGATAGTTTTGTTTGGAACTAGACAGCACTTCACTGAGATAATAGACTGGGCGCTGCACACTCTTGCCTTCTTCTTCTCGCTCCACCACTATCACCACGCTGACTACTCGGTTAGTCGCAGCAATGTACAGCAGCATAGGCTCCTTGGGTAGCGGACTAGCCAAGACGGGAGCGCTAGCCAGCATTGCTTTTAGCTCATTGAATGCCACGTCCGCTTGCGGAGTCCAGACAAACTTGTCGCTTTTCTTCATCAGCTGGTACAGAGGCAAGGCCTTCTCGCCCATTCGGCCCAGAAAACGGCTCAGAGATGCCAGACAACCCGTGAACTTCTGCACATCCTTCAATGATCTCGGCAAAGACATGCTCTCAATAGCTTTTATCTTAGAAGGATTGGCTTCAATGCCCCGACTAGAAACCAGAAAACCGAGTAGCTTTCCAGCTGGTACACCAAAGGTGCACTTACTCGGATTCAGTTTCATTTTGTACTTGCGTAGGTTAGCAAAGGTTTCCTCCAGGTCGGCAAGCAGAGTATGTGTTTTATTCGTTTTGATGACAATGTCATCTACGTACACCTGCACATTCTTGCCGAGCTGGTCGTGCAAGCATTTCTGCATGCATCTCTGATAGGTTGCACCCGCATTCCTCAAGCCAAAACACATGACACGATAGCAATAAGCCCCGTACGGGGTAATGAAAGCAGTCTTTATTTGATCAGCAGGGTTGAGTGCAATCTGGTGGAAACCAGAGTAGGCATCTATGAAAGACAACAGTTCACAGCCGGCAGTGGAATCGATCACCTGATCGATGCGGGGTAGCGGGAAAGGATCCTTGGGGCATGCCTTGTTCAAGTCGGTGTAGTCGACACACATGCGCCATGCAGTGGCAGCCTTGGGATCTTCCTTTTTCTTCTCGACCATGACCGGGTTGGCTAACCAATCCGGATGCAGCACTTCCATGATGAAGTTACTGATCAGCAGCTTGGTGATTTGGTCACCGATGGCCTTCCTTCTCTCATCTCCGAAGCGGCGCAAAGCCTGCTTCACGGGCTTGGCGTCAGGACGCACATGCAAAGAGTGCTCAACCAACTCCCTCGGCACTCCTGGTAGATCTTCATTGGTCCAGGCGAACACATCCCGATTCTCACGGAGGAAGTGGATGAGCGCGCTTTCCTATTTCTCCGCCAACCCGGCACCAATGATGGCCACGCGCTCCGGGAACTTGGGGTCAACCTGGACTGTCTTGGTCTCCTTGGTAGCTTGGAAAGCTGTACCATGCTGGGTACTCGGCACACCTTGTGCGCCAGCTTGTGCGGACTGAGCCATGGCCACCACTTCGTACATCTTCTTCTTCTCGGCAGCGATCACCATCGATTCCGCCAGCTGGGAGCTAGCAGAGGCACACTCCATGGACTTCTTGTAATCTCTCGAGATGGTGATGATGCCATTGGGACCGGGGATCTTCATTTTCAGATAAGCCACATGTGTAGAGGCCATGAACTTGCTCAGAGCAGGCCTGCCGAGTAGAGCATGATAGGGGCTCTGATGATCCACCACTTCAAACTGCAGACGCTCTGTGCGGCAGTTCTCCCGAGTACCGAACAGCACATCAATCCACACTCGGCCAATCGGGTTGCATGAGATCCCGGGCACAATGCCATGGAAAGTGGTCTTGCTAGGCAGCATCATGTTCTCGCCAGGCCAAGCTTCTCGAGTGTGTCCTTGTACACAATGTTGATGCTGCTGCCGTTGTCGATTAGCACCTTGCTGAACCTCACATTCTTCTCGGGGCCCAGGAAGGTAGGATCCAACACCAACGCATAGGTACCCGGATTGGGCATCACCTTGGGATGATCTGCCCGAGTCCACCTGATCTCCTGGTCACACCAATACATGTAGTGAGGGACAGCCGGAATCACTGCATTGACCTCCATGGCCCGCCTGTGCTGTGATTGCTTGTCGACTGCCTCAGAAGTGAAGATCATATAGCTCTCATGGTGCTCTTGGTACTGGTTGGAGCCATTGCCCCCATTGTTGCCATTGTTGCCATTGTTGTTGCGGTTGTAGTTGTTGTTGTTGTTGCGGTATCTCTCATTGTTGAAGTTCCGGTTGGCTCCTAAAGCCACCTGGTTTACATTCTCTCTTCTCGGATAGACTGGCGGCCGAGTTGCGGGCGCGCGAGTAGGCTGAACAGTAGCATTGGCGGCTGGCAGGGGAGGAGGAGGGGGCAAGCCATCACTCTTGATCACATCCCACCACTCGCACTGCCGAGTAGTGTGGTTAGCAGGCCTCGAGGGATGATGAGTGTGAAAGCTGCATGGGCCATCCTTCATGTCGTCAAAGACAAACTTCTTCGGCTGCTCGGAGTTCCCGCTACCCGACTGCGCAGTGCGGAACGGTTTCTTGTTGCCCTGGCCCTGGTTCTGGTTCTGCCCGTAGGCTCCAGCAGGTTTCTGCCTTTGGCCACCACCGCCTCCAACATTCACTGCATTCACCTCCTCGGGATCATACCGAGTATCTACTCGGCGCTTGTTGCGGAACTCGTTGCGCTTGCTGGTGTTGAAATTTCTTCTCGGCTCAGAGGAATCCATCAGTGGCTGAGTAGGATCACCGAGTGCGTACTGATCCGCAATCTTGATGGTCTCGGCCAGGGTGTTCGGCATCTCTCTCTGCAATCTCTGCCAAAGCATACTGCCATGTCGGCAACCCTGCGCAAACCAAGTGATGGCCTGTGCTTCATTCACACCCTCACAAGTGTTCCTCAAGGTGCTCCACCGAGTAAGGTACTCGCGGTCTGTCTCGTCTTCTCGCTGCCTGCAAGCGGACAGCTGCTGTGGCCTATTCGGCCTCTTGTAGGTGCTGGTGAAGTTGCTGACGAAGGCGTCCGAGAAATCCAGCCAGCAATTTATGCTGTGCTTGGGCAAGTTGTTGAGCCAAGTGCGAGCTGGACCCTCTAGCATCTGCGGGACGTACCGCACTGCCCACCTCCTGTTGCCACCCGCAATGTGGACCGCGGTGACGTAGTCATTGAGCCAATCTTCGGGCTTGGTGCTACCATTGTAGCTCTTGGTGCCTCTTGCGAGCTGGAAGCCCTTCACGGAAGGCTCGTTCATGATGCGCGGGCCAAAGCACTCGGGGCCAGGAGGACCCGTGCTCTCAAGCCGCGCCGACAAGCTGATACGGTCCAACTGATGCCTTGCATCTCCAGGCGCCAACACACGCTCACCAACACGGTCATGAATGTCATACCCAGCCATCTCCATAGCCGAGTAGCCATCATCATACCTATCCACCTGCATAGCTGCGGGCTGCTCCACCGGGTTGGCGACTGGTGCTACTGGGCGCGGCTGCTGCCTCTGCCGAGTAGGCTGAGCTGCGGGTTGCCGAGAAGTACCCGGACGCGCGGCTTCTCGGGCACGGCTTTGAGCTTGATGGGCTTGAGAGCCTGCTCTTGCAGCGTTGTGTTCCTGCCCGGGCTGCTGCGGCACAGCAACCTGTTTCGCGGCAGCAGCCGGGTCATACACCTGCATTTGCCTGTCTCTACCCGAACGCCCACTGCGGCTCTTCTCGCGGCTGGGATGCGGAGACGAGGCCTGATCGTTAGATCTAGCCGCGTGCGAGTGAACCACCTGCGAAGCTCCAGCTCCCGGGTTGGCCTTCCGGAACTCCTCGTTCTGCCTAGCAGCCTCCAACACCAACTCGTTGAGCCTCTCCTGCTGCCTGAGACGCGCCTCTCCATCTAGACGCGGCAACTCGGCAGCCACGGCCTGTGCAGCTCTGAGCGTCTTGGCGGGTGTGCTGTACCTTGGCCTTGTGAAGGTGTTCGCAGTGGCGGACTGCGCGGGCACCTCCGCAACTGTCGCCATCTCGGCACCCAGGTTGCGCCGCGTAGCGCCTACTCTGCTGGGCCTCCTGGCGACCGGCGTGAAGCCGTGAGCCTTGTTGTACTCGAGCTGATCTAGACTCAGCTCAAGCCTGATCTTCTCCAACTCCGCCTGCTCGGCAAGCAGCTCCTGGCGTTGCCGCTCGAGCTGCTCCCGCGCGGCTAGGAGCTCGATGTCGGTGGGAGTGGGCATGCCGGTTCGCGCAGCAGACGCGGGGATGACCGTAGACGTGGAAGGCGGCAGGTTGCTCTCCTTCTCATAGGGCCGGTGGTTCCTGCCACCAGCAGGCGGGTCGTCAACCTCCTCGACGACGGCCGCAGCGCCAGTAGCAGCTGCGCCAGTGTTTGCCGCCAAACCCGTCACCATCACCTCAGCGCAGCATGCAGAGCTGCATGCAGGCCTTCCGCGAGCAGCAACCACCGCGGGAGGATCCTCCGCGTCATGCACCAGCTCGGGGTAGGCGCTGTTGGCGACGGTGGCGACGTAGACGAGGTGAGAGCCGAAGGAGATCACCGAGCCGCCCTCGGGCATGGCCATGCCGCCGAAACAGCCGGCGTTGTCGATGACGAAGTCGAAGGAGCCGAATCTGTGGACAAGGCCACAAACTACGCGCTCCGCTGATGAAGATCCCGTCTGAACTGAAACTCCAGCCAGCGCCGCTGGTTGCCCCACGGTGGGCGCCAACTGTCGTGGTGGTGTCACGGCAGATGCCATAGGATGGCTAAAGATGTGGGGACGATGGACGCTGGAGGTGTCCGGGGAGGGATCACGCGACGAGTTGCCGCGTGAGGTAAGATCCACACAACACAAACAACACGATGTACCCAGGTTCAGGGCCCTCGTGAGGAGGTAAAACCCCTACTCCTGCCTGTCTCTATGTATTACGATGTCTCTCCGAGTAGCCACAGTACAAATGGTATCTCTACCGAGTAGCCTTTCTCTCCTCTCCGAGTAGAGCTAGGTCAAGAACTTAGGGTTTCTAGGGTTCCCAGTGAGCAACTGTTAGCGTGCCTCGCGCAGGAGGCGGCGGGGCACCTTATATACACGGTGCCTAGCCGGATACGTCCAAATCTAGACAAGTGTCGACATAGTGTGCACATCGTCCTTTCTCCGAGTACCCGCTGACAGCTTTGGTTCCTAACCTTGGCTGCTTCTGTAAAGTCGTTGGGCAAAACCAGGGGACAGACTGGTATCACTGTACCTAGGCACAGAGTAGGCCCCCCTTATCCTGCCACCGCCTGCTTCCATGCTGTCACTGTCAGGGAGACCGGTCCCATATGAACAGTAGTTCGAATGCTGCCAAGTAGGGACCCAGGATACGCGGGATCCTGTGTCAGAACGGCTCCTTTGACTTTCTGGCCCGAGTAGGTTCCCGCCAATTGTTCCCGCCAATTGTACTCGGGCCAACCCTTCTATTCGAAAGGATAGAACTTGATTGATATCTCCTTCTGGTCATCTTGAGGTGAGACCGAGTAGCAGTCGACCGGGTAGCGAGTACCAGGTAGTCGGCTACTCGACCAAACCTCTCTTCTGTAAGCTGCCTTTACCACCTGTCCTTACCCTACTCGGGGGTAACCCCCCGACAACTGGGTTGAGCTGCAGGAGTAGTACCAGGCACGGCAAGAGCGTGAAGCTCAGCGGCTGGAGCAACTGAAGAGTCGGAAGAGATTGTCCGTCTCCGGATCCAAGGGAAAAGAGGGTGCATTGACCATCCAGCCTGCCGCCCCACTCACGGAGCTTGCCTACGAGCTCCGAGAAGATATGGAAACCATCCTAGACATGATAGGTTACATTGAGAAGGATTGGGACAGCAAGAAGTTTGGTCGCGCGGAATGGGACGGCGTGAGGCTCAGCAGCCTGGATAATTATCGGCAATCCTGGAACAAGGCCAATGTCGGCCCCGTCTCGATGGCAATGGCTGCATCCAGCAGTACTTTGGCGCACAAAATGTACTGCCTGCACAAAGGTGTTGAGGATGCCGAGACCACCAACCGGGTAAGTGTACTTCCCTTCTATCTGGTTTTCGGAGTTTCCCTTTTTTTCCATCTTTTCCTTTGCTTTATCCACCATCCAGTCCCCGAGATTCGGGCCGAGTAGCCAAGGCTCAACCGAGTTGCAGTCTACTGGGGTAGAATCTCTCTACTCACACTGTCTTCTTCTTTCTTCAGAAGTGCACCGAGACCCGGACTAAGCTCTTCCGCCAGCTTCTATGGTCCCACCGGGCTGTCAAGGCGAAGAACCGGGAGTTGGAGGCAGAGAAGGGTGAAAGAGTTGTCCTGAAGCAGAGCGTCACCGATACCATCACCAAGGTCTCCGCTTTAGAGAGTAAGTGCGAGTACTTTGGTTTGTGCGTTTTGTGCCTACACCCATTTTTAGCTCTGCTCAATTTTTGCTTCTCTGTAGGTGAGCACAAGGCGCTTGCTAACTCGCACCAGGACTGCGAAGTCATGGCCGCGTCTACGCAGAGCAAGATCTCCTCTCTGGAGGGTGAATTGGCTGCCGAGAAGGAGGAGGTGCACAAGCTCAAGCTCGAGCTTGATGAGGCCCTCAAGACTGCGATGCAGGACGGTAAGGAGAAGACCGAGGCGCTGAACCAGGCTGCCGTGGAGAAGCTGGAGCTTGAGAAGGAGATTTAGTCTCTGAGAAAGAGAAATCAAGCCCTCGACACTATGGTGGATGACCAGCGCTGCCTCCAAGACAAGCACTTCAGGCTTGTTGAAGATTGGACCCGCCGGCTAGGGGCCCTTGTCCCGGAATTGCACTGTGAGTTACTGTAAACCTTTGCTCTATCCGGTTTATTTCTTTCCGCCTCTTCTATTCGGCTTTTATTCTTCTTGGTTCCTTCTTCTGACTCTACCCAGCATGCCCCACCCTAGGCACCTTTCCGGATTTCAATCTCGTTGTTGAGACTGCTGGGGAGAAGGCCAGGAGGCTGAGGGCAGCTGCAGGCCTCAATGTGGATGACTCAGCCACCATCGACGACCAGATCGAGAACATCAAGGCTCGGGTAATCTCCCTGAAGTGCATGGGTGCCTCCATGGTATCAACTACCATGCACCTGCACAAGCTTTTCTGGCTAGAGAGGGAGGTCCCAGACACGATCAATCAGATCGCCTCTGGCCTTGATCACAACAAGGAGGAGTTGAAGAAATGGCGCGCCTCCGTAGCCTGAGCTGGTGCAGATGAAGCCCTCCACTTCGTGTTGTCTTGGTACGAGAATCTAGATATCGAGAGGCTCAATGTTCTTCGGAACGACTCCAAGTGGACTGATAAGGATGAGTTCATCATGCGATGCAAGGAGACCGCCTACCGGCTTGCATCTTATGCAGACACGCAACCGTTCATCAACGGCCCCAGAGAGCCGGATACCGATGTCGAGGATGAAGAAGATGACAAGGATGATGATGATGATGCTGACGCTGGCGAGGATGGTAGCGTAGGCGACGAGGAGGAGGAGCAAGACGAAGCTGGCGATGAGGGGTCCGAGCAGAACAACGCTGAGGAGGAGGCCGTGATGGACGTTAATCAGGAAGCGACGGAGCAGAGAGCTGGCTCTGAGGAAGCCCGGACCGAGTCGTAGCCCACTGCCCCGGCCGGAGTTGTCAACACCGAGATGGTGATCGACACTCCAGTTCCCGAGTTGGGCGCAACGGGGGCCGCGACTGAGAACGCCGCGTCCGGACCCGCTACTCCAACCGGTGACTCCGCGACTCAGGCCTCCAATGCTGCTTCCGAGCCTGCCTCCACGACTACGGTCCCTTCTGCTGCTTCCGAGCCTGCCTCCACGACTCCGGCCTCCGAGTTCGCAGACCCATCCGTCGTAGAAGCCAATTCCACTCCATCAACAACATCTTAAGTTCCTGCTTCTATCTCTAACTCCAAACTATTCATCAGATCCCCGGTATGCCGGGTGTAGATGTATTAAATGTTGGATCGTGTGGAGATAAACAAAAACTTTTCCTGCGCGGTACTTCCAAGATCTAGCCGAGGTAGAAGGCCACGATGATTACCACTAGACGCGCGGTTGCGGATTATCAATGAAGCGCGTCGGGGCAGTGCAGTCCAACGATCCGGTCTGGCCGATCCAATCCCTCGAACGTCGAAGTGCTGAGCGTACAGCACCTCTGCCAGTATCCACACGTACGAGGAGGAGCTCCGACGGCAGACTGCTAGGTCCGGTGCGCCGGCTGGACTGAGTGGGGCTAGGGTTCCCAACGCATGGGAGAGTGGACTAACGTGCCCGCTGGGCAACCTGCGCCCCTCTTTATATAGCGTATGGTAATGGGCTTCACAACACTTGTGGCCCATTCCCTCTGTGAGTCCGACTCACAAAACCAGTCCATTTCCGGTTCGGGTCCAACCCGACCAATACTTGCTCCCGCTCTTAAGTGTGCGACCCTGCAGGCTCATGGCGACTTGGACACGATTGGAGTCCGACTCTCAATCGATCAATCGGTAGCGGCTCCTAGAAGAACGTGCCGACTCCCAAGTACCATTGAGTCATGACGACATTACCTTTCAATGTGATATTCATCTTAGTCCCTTTTGCCTCACGATATACCTGGTCGAGCTATAGGCGATTTATCGTCATCCCTTAAATAGGTCAACTCTCTTCTCGATCTGTGACATGTGATTCATCTGACTAACTCTTAGTCAACCGACACAGTTAACACTTAACTGAGTCGCGCATGGCCATGCTTCCTGAATCATATCACTCGAGAGGGCCCAGAGAATATCTCTCCATTCGGAGGGGCAAAATCCCATCTTGATTATCCACATCACGTAGCTTGCTTCTCATTCGACCCGAACTCTGCCTTTATAGTTGCCTTGTCACAGAACAACGTTTGACAGAACCTAAGTCGGTGATCCACAACTCGGATTGTGCGACAACCTCAGGTCTAAGGATTACATTGATTGAGACATGCAAATGACGACTTGATCGTTGCATCTCAATGTGGGTCAGTCCGACTTGCTAAACTCTTTAGCCAAGTCCGTGAACGTTGGAATGGCATCACCATGCCCATGAGAAGTGGAACCGTGTCATCAGCCAACACTCACATTAGTCTAGGGTGTGTGTCCAGCACAACCTAAATGACCAAGGACAATCTAGTATGAACAACATGAATATATAGTTCCACAATCGAATCACATATTCAATGACATATATCAGATGTTCAAAACAAGGACAACTTAATAACTTTATGAATACAGTGGGAATTACATCATACATGATTGCCTCTAGGGCATATTCCCAACAGTCTCTCACTTGCACTAGAGTCAATCATCCTGGCATCATATGCCTAGGCATCGAATGCCCATGCCTCTCGTGTGCGCCTCATGCTTAGGCTGTGGTAGCGCCTTTGTCAACGGATCTGCAATGTTTGCATCCGTGTGTACTTTGCATAACTTGATATCACCTTGTTCGACAAACTGGCGAATGAGGTGGTACCGCATGAGTATATGTTTGTTCTTCTGGTGTTGTCTAGGTTCCTTGGCTTGTGCGATAGCACCATTGTTGTCACAATATACGTCCAAAGGATTGGACGCGCCCTGAACCACACCAAGATCAATCAGGAGTTTCCTGATCCAAACAGCTTCCTTTGCCGCCTCTGAGGCAGCAATATACTCAGCCTCTGTTGTAGATGCAGACACCGTATCTTGCTTGGAACTCTTCCAGCTCACAGCCCCTCCGTTCATCATGAACACGTATCCAGATTGTGAACGAGAATCATCTGAGTCGGTGAGATAACTCGCATCCGTGTAACCCTTTACACTGAATTCCTCATCACCTCCATAAACTAGGAACATTTCCTTAGTATTTCTCAAATACTTAAGGATGTTTTTAACCGCTGCCCAGTGGGCTTCGCCAGGGTCAGCCTGGTATCTACTCGTAACACTTAGAGCATAGGAAACATCTGGCCTAGTACAAATCATGGCATACATGATGGATCCGATTGCCGAAGCATACGGGATCACACTCATCCGACTTTGCTCATCAGTTGTCGAAGGGCACTGAGTCTTGCTAAGTTTTATGCCATGGGACATCGGTAAGAATCCCTTCTTGGACTCTTCCATTTTGAATTTCTTCAAAACCTTGTCCAGATATGTACTCTGACTCAATCCAATGAGCCGCCTGGATCTATCTCTATAGATCCTGATTCTTCATATGTAAGTCGCCTCACCCAAATCCTTCATTGAGAAACTCCTTTCCAATGACTCTTTGGTTTCTTGCAACATCATGACATCATTTCCAATCAGCAATATATCATCCACATATAAGATTAGAAAATTTACTTTGCTCCCACTAAACTTCTTGTATAAACAAGAATCATGATCGCTCTTGATGAAGCCAAACGATTTGACTACCTCATCAAAGCGAATGTTCCAACTCCGAGATGCTTGCTTCAACCCATAAATGGATTTCTGAAGTTTGCATACCTTGTCAGCATTAGCTGGATCGACAAAACCTTCGGGCTGTATCATATACACGTCCTCAGTTAAATTTCCATTAAGGAAAGCCGTCTTGACATCCATCTGCCATATCTCATAGTCGAAATAGGCTGCTATGGCTAACATGATCCGAATCGATTTAAGCATCGCTACGGGTGAGAAGGTCTCGTCGTAGTCAACTCCTTGAACTTGTCGGAACCCCTTCGTGACAAGTCGTGCTTTATAGACGGAAATATTTCCATCCATATCAATTTTCTTCTTAAAGACCCATTTGCACTCGACGGGTCTTGCACCGTCAGGCAGATCAACCAAATTCCAAACTTGGTTTTCATCCATGGACTTTAACTCGGATCTCATGGCTCCAAGCCATGACTCGGAATCAGATCCCACCATCGCTTCCGAATAAGTTGCCGGCTCATTACTGTCTAACAGTAAAACATCTCGAGCACTCTGTAATCTGGCAGATCTCCGAGGTTCAGGTGCTGTAACTGGTGTAGGTACCATGTCGAATCCCTGACTCAACAAATCCCTTCGGTGAACCTATCTGTCGTGGGATAATCACGGCAGATGTTACCGGGGGTAACTGATCTTGGGGCAAGACGACACGGGCGTTTGGGAGAGGGTTTAGCTCAGAGGAAAACATGGTGCAATTCGACCTGGTAGCCGGCAATCAAAGTCGCCGAGTCTCCGATCTTGATACAATAACTCAACTCTGGGATTACACTGGATGCTCGATATCAAGCGATATTGCTAGGGTTCTTAGATCTCTGTCTAAACTAGACCTAGGGGTCGGTTTATAAAGAACCCGTACCCCCTGACTTATTCTCCAAGGCGCATCCTGGATCCTACCCGGACACAGCGCACAAACCCTAACTTTCCTCTACCATAACCCACAACCCGGGTTACTGGGCCTACAAGCTGGGGCCTTCACTAGTTTCCTTATCCTTAGCCGGATCCTGTACAGCGTCCTTTGGGCCGGGTTACTCCTTGGAGTTTGGCCTACCGGGTTATCATCCCCCCATCAGTAGTCCCCAGAATAGCCTGGGCTTCATGGATCCTTCCTTGAAGCGCTCGCTATTCCCTGCAAAGATATCAAACACACGAGTATGTGGAGGCCGGGTTAAAGCGCCTCAATAAATAGCTAGGCCTTACTCCATGGTGGCCATATAGTAACCCGGCTCTTCCCCAATTACCTAAGTTACTTTCCCAGGTAAAACCCCAAAATATCAAGATTTTACACTTGATAATCGACCTGATATCACGGGATGGATCTCTTTCTCCTTTTCGTTCAGATCCCATGTTCAACATTTAAAGCGCATCTCGCCAAAACTTAAATAAATAGCCGTTTACTTCCGCAACTCCCGGCTCCCGCTCACTGAACCGGGCTTATCCATTCGCCCTATAAATAAGCTCCTTGGGGGTAACCCGAATCCTAACGGCTCATTTCCCCCCATTCCGCTTCCTTTCTCCCTCTGAGCTCATTCTCGCTGAGCGCCACCACGGAAATCCTGCGCGCATCACCGGAGCCCATCGGCCGGAGGCTGCGCTCCGCCACTGCTTGCCCCGCGCCGCCGCCAAGATCCGCCGGCGAATCTCCATCCGGCCCGTCAGGAGCCGCGAAGGGACACCATGCCTGCGCCATCTGCCTCCGCAAGGCTTCACTCAGATCCCCTCCAGTAAGCCTTTTGCACCCATTAATTTGGCCTTGCAATTTTTTGATTTTACCTCAGATTAGATCCAAATCATTCCGCCAAGGATTTCTCGGGCATGCCGAATTAGGCCACCAATAGTCTTTCTAGCTCGCCCAATAGATAAAGCGCACGCTCCAATCCACTCTCCTACTACCGGTAATTGTTATTTTCGCCACAAATCTGAAGATAAAATTCCCAATTTGGGCCCAAACCACTCAAAATTTCCGCCCTGGCTTCAATCACCCGGCTAATCTTCCCCTTTCCAGTTCCTTTTATTCGCGCTAAGTACCCGTGTAGCCATCTATCGTCCTCAAAAGCTCCTTCAACATTTAGATCCCATAATTTTCGCCATAATGCTCGATACCCGGATAATTTCGAACTTTACTCTGCGAGCTAACACCCGGATTACGCGCAATTTCTCCTGTCTCAATATTACCCTGCCGATACTCGGCCGGCTCACAACTTCCGTGTCTTGGTCTTCTTATCCTTTTACCTTGTACTTTGCAGGTTAACCACATGGCTCCCAAAAAGCAGGGGAAAACCCCAACCAAAGCTAAAGCCACCAACTCCATATCCGCCAACTGGGCGCGGTCTACGGTCACCAAGGCCAAGTTGGAGGAGCTGGTAGAGCTGGGAGTCCTTCCTCCTCAAGAGGATATCCAGTGGAGGGTGCCGGGCAAGGAGACCCGTCCCACCCCGACAAAAGGCGAGGTAATTTGTTTCGTGGAACATGTGACCCGGGGCTTCCGCCCACCGGGTCACCCTTTTTTCCGTGATGTTCTAAGTCATTACGGCCTCCGTGTTTTTGACATCGGGCCTAATTCCGTTTTAAACATCTCTCACTTCATCGTCCTTTCTGAATCATACTTGTGCACTTCGCCAAGTCTAGCTCTTTTCATTGAGCTTTTTCAGTGCAAACCGTGTCGCGAAAGCGGCGACGGGGCGCTCCTTGCTTGCGGCGGGGTTTCCATCCAGCGCCGCAAGAATTCTTTGATGCCACCCCTCACCCTTAACTCCCATGTCAAGCACTGGCAGCTATCCTACTTTTATTGCCAAGACACCTCCCCACCCGGCCAAAAGAAGCTGCCGGGTTACTCAGAAGGTCTTCTTGACATCTCTGAGAAATTTAGTGCCTTCGCCTCTGACTCGGATAGGGAGGCAATTCAACCTCTACTAGCCAAAATCAACACTCTCACGGCCCAAGGCCTCATCGGGCTCAACCTGGTGAAGACTTGGGTCGACTTCCGGATTCAACCCAATTCCATCCGCACAAAGTTGATGTGCGAGTATTCGGGACAATCTACAGACCCGCTCCGGTACTCTGATAACATCTTTGCAGCTGTCGATACCCACAAAACCATCAAGGGTTTTCTGACAGAAAAGCTTGAGGTAATCCGGAACATATCCGGATTGGAGCCCTTCACGCTCGAGAACCCAGCCCCCAAGGTGAAAACCCGACTTTAATGCCTTTATCTTTGCTCTTTCCACTCGATACAGTTGATAACCCTCGTACTGACACCTTTCAGGCTGATGATGATTTTTGGAAAACCAACACCTCTCCTAGCTCCAAAAGTCCAGAGGAGCAAGAAGCTGCTAACTCGGACGAAGGTATTTTCCGGATTTTGTTTGGTTCCTTTAAGCTCACCATAACCCCTTCATTTCCAACTATAACTCTGATGATATCCAGAGCGAGAAGATGACGAGGAAGAAAACTCCGATGGCAAAGTAGAATCTGCCAGCGACGAGGAGGAACTGGAGCCGAAAATCAAAGTCGGATCAAAAAGAAAAACCCAAGAGGCCACCTCCAAGGTTTCATATCTCCTCCTTGCATTCAATTCGTATCACTTTAATGATATACATATGAGTTACCTTGATGTTATTCCACTGGCCATTCTTGAAGGAGTCGCCCATGACCAAGTGCAGGTCGACTCGAAATCACCCGGGTGATGATGCCCTTAACCCGGGTATTTCATCGACCCCGACTCGGCGGGCTGGTAATTACCCTATCTTTTCTCGGTCAAAACATTCTCCTTGAACCATTCCCACATGACATCTAACTTGATAATTTCCAGCCTCTCCCGAGTCCAGCGACGGATTTCCTTGTGACTTCGCGGTGAACACCGGGTAAAATCCTCTTCTTGATGTTCCACCACATTTCACCACCCTTTCCTGACTGTGTATTTAGCTGCTTACTGACAACATCTACAGGGCCACGGTCGTTATCAGCGACCAAGAGGATATGGAGACCGAGGACCCGGGTAAGGGGAGCCCGACTAATAAGACTACAGCCGCGTCTAGCGGCGAAAAACAAACATCGCCGGCAAAGCCGGACGCACAAGAAGCCGAGTATCCGATTGCTTCCCATGCAAGCAAGAAGAACAAAGCCACCGTCTTGGGTGCAGAAGAAAGAGCGTCGGATTCCGACACACAAATGACCCGGGTTCCGCCTCCCACTAAGAAGAAAGCTACTTCTCGGAATTTCCAAGGCCCCGGGTCCTCTGATACGAGTAAAGACACTTTTGACCAATTGATGAACACCCTCCTCACTATGAAGACTTCGGAGAGCAAGATATTGGAGCGCATGGCTGCAGAGCACCAGGTAAGGACACTTGGTATCTCATATTGTATACCTAGTCCCCAAGTTCCGAGTATGACTTGCAAAAGTTATGCTTGGAACTTTACGCCATATTCAGCTTACCCTAATATCCAGCTAATACTTACGTTCCTTGCTACTTGCAGGCACAGATAACCCGGTCTGATGAAACTTTACTGAAGACCGAACAACTTCTTCTTGCCGAGATAAAACGAAGGGAAACCCTTGAGGATGACATGAAAACTTTGAAGAAGGATGTTTCCAAATACAAAAAGAAGTGCAATGCCGCTCAGACCGCACTGAAGAAACTATCGGACCAAATCACCGATACTTATCAGATCTTGCTTAGTAAGTTTTTGCTGCCGATTGGCTTCATGTCTTTTCTTTATTATATCAGACTCGGGATTACTGATACGTTCTCTCTCTTGTTACAACTGTAGGTGCCAACCTTGCGGCCCTAGAGGAGGATGCCGTTGTCAAGGCTAAAACCCTAAAGACCGTGCTCCGGACTTTCTTTGCCGGCACAAAATTTATATTGGATGCCGTGAAGTGGCCTACGGAAGTATATCCGGGTGAAGAAAATCTCATTCAGGCCTGCTCCACTGTGCCCGGCTGGATTGAAATCTGGAAACGCTCGTCATGCCGGATTGGAATGACCCGGGCTTTCACCCTGGCCAAGGCTTTCTTTCCGAAGCTTGACCCGGCAAAGGTAATATCCGGGTTTCCCGAATTCAAGGCGGACGGTTCCAAATTTACACCCAAGGATT
The DNA here is from genome assembly GCA_028641055.1 of Alopecurus myosuroides. Classification (NCBI taxonomy): domain Eukaryota; kingdom Viridiplantae; phylum Streptophyta; class Magnoliopsida; order Poales; family Poaceae; genus Alopecurus; species Alopecurus myosuroides. Next base: position 298,808,983 of record CM054057.1, on the reverse strand, counting down.
TCAAAGCCATACAAGCCGCAGTGCGCCCCTCGGCTACCACGTTGGCCGATAGTTTGGATCTAAATACGATTATGAGTGCATATGACGCTGATGGCAAAGTTGTTACGGAGGAAGCACCCCCTCCCTTTGATATCTTGGAGAAGTGGGCTGCTAACTCGGCCAGGAAGAGGGAGGCGACTGCGAAGAGAGAGGCCGAGTTAGGATCAGGTCCGTCTGCCTCTACACCAGCCGTCCCTCCACCTGTCCGCCCTGGTGCAGTGAGTCCGGGTAAGGGTGCCGGGAAGGCTAAACAGCAAGCCCAGGACCCAGAGCCGGAAGACCGTACTCAGGAGGCTGAATAGGGCAGTACCGTCATAATGCCTTGTTTACGTGATGCTTTGTATTCAAACTATTATGCTTTTGATAGTGCGCCTGTGCACTCCTGATACTGATGTCGTAACTTGTAACGCACTTTTAGTTCGTGATATACTTTGCGGCTTTCCTAGCCTTTTGATAACCGTATTGCTTGTCTATTCGTTGAGCTTTTTCTCGATACCCGACTCTCTATTTGGCTCCCTTCGTAAGACTCGGTTTTCCGAGTACCAGGGGCTTTGATAAGTGGACTTTTCTTTAAGTCCCCAAGACTCGGATGCTAGGGTCTTTCGAACTGCGATAGACAAGTAGTTTGCTTCTTTTTCGAAGTCCCCAGTCCCCATGACCCAAAGTCCGAGTCATGGGGGTGTGGCTTTTCTCAGAGAACAAATCGTTTTTGACCGAGTCGAAAACCTAAGGCCATTCCGCGGAAGTACTGAAGTTATGCTTGATAGTCATTGAGTTTCCGGCTATTAGCCTTGTACTCTGCATAAACTTGTGGTTTAGATGACCCTTTTGACTATCTTGTACTGTAAGCCGGCTTTCGCGTGGATACCATGTTGTTACATCCATACGAAAACAGGGTCAGACAAGTCCCATTGGGCTTCATGGCTGATTGTAATCGTAAGCGAACAAATCATGCCACTTTAGTGCGAGTCACATCGAGCTTAAGTAAGAAAAGTCAAGAAAATTTGGCTCCTTTGTCCAGTTATAAGATTGCAGCCGTACTCGTTTGCGAATAATCGGCCCCTATAACTTATAGGCATCAAGGCCGGGTCTTTCGGGTTTGTGGCTGGGCTACTTGAGCAACCAGCCCCCGAGACCTATATATGCTCAATGATACTGAAATATTGATGTCACATGGATACTACTTACTTGTAATCAGGCTGTAACGAAATAGGACTTGATAACCACCTCTTTATTGATGCGAGAAAGTTTGGATCAGCAGGCCGCCTCATTAAAAACCTTCCAGTCCCCTTAGGTACCCTGGGTAGGAAAAGAGCGCGTCTGAAACCTGCTGCCCGTTACATTGTTTAGTTCTCCATGGGGACCGGCCCCGGACTGGCGTGACCGACGCACATTCTCCACATGCTGGACTTTTTCATGATGAGTACCGGGTTTACTAACCGACCCGGGTGAGGTGTTTCCGTGACACGGCTGGTTGTGAGCGGCCGTGCAGTTTCTTCCTTTATAGCGGATTGCTTGGGGGAGTCATCCTTGATAAAAGCCACCATTTTAGCATCTTGTGCTACTTTGGATTTTGCTCTTTCGCCTTCAGTACGCGGCCTTTTTGATGTGGTTCTATCCTCCGGGTCTGCTTGAGACCGGTAATGCTTGAGTTCTTCTTTTCTACAGGCCTGCTCGGCCATCGCTGCGTCTCCTTCGTCGCACTCAGCTGCTATGTCTCGATTTCCATGTATGGTAATGGTCTTCTTGGGACCCGGGATTTTTAGCTGTAGATACACGTAACATGGCCTAGCCATGAATTTGGCGTAAGCCGGCCTTCCAAATAACGCGTGATAAGGGCTGCGCAATTTGACTACCTCAAAGGTAAGCCACTCAACTCGATAGTTATCCTTTGACTCTCCAAAGGCTACCTCCAACGCGATTTTTCCCTCGGGGCACGCTGAATGACCCGACACTATCCCATGAAAAACTGTTGAGCTTTTTTGTAGCTGAGACTCCTTGAGGCCCATGCGTAGGAAGGTTTCCCAATACAGTATGTTGATGCTGCTTCCACCATCCATCAAAACCTTTCTCAGCTCATACCCATTGACTTGTGGTGCGACTACTAATGCCAAGACTCCCGGGTGCTCCACTCTTTCTGGGTGATCCCTTCTGCTCCATGTTACCTCCTGTTCTGACCATCTCAAGTATCTCGGGACAGCTGACGAAACTGAGTTGACCGCTTGCTTCAGTATCTTTTTGTCCCTGTTAGAGCCTCCTGTGGTATGCACATGATATTGACCCAGTTGTTTGGGGTTAGCCTGGAAACCTCCTGCCCCCCCTTGGTTATTACCTTGATTTCCAGCCGCCGGGTTACCAGCTGGGGGTGGGCCGTTGCCCGGGTTTCCCCCCGGACCCGGTCCTCCTCCCCGTCCTGCACCTCGCATAGCTCTGTTCACTTCCTCATTTTTCCATCTTTGTAAGTCGGCGCACTGCTCCAGGGAGTGGTTAGCTGGCCTGCCGTTCCTGCTGTGCTTCGGGCACGCCATCCTGAATATGTCCCAATTGTTACCCGGCCTTGGCGGTCCTTGATAATTTCCTCCATTGTGATTACCTCCGTTGAAATTTCCTTCTGCTCTGGGCCTTGAAGACCCGGCTTCTGTATTGGCGACAAACTCGGAGCCTCCTTCAAACGGGCGCTTGTTCTGGCTATTTCCGTTATTACCCGGTGCTGATCCATTGCCGGTTCTTCCATTATTACTTGTGTTTGCTTTTACCTTCTTGTCATCAACTTCCTCTTCTGTAGTATCTGTCGCAGCGTGTTTGTTGCACGCGTCCATCAATTCTCCCATTGTAACTTCCGACGCATTTCGACTAGACTTCATGCGAGTTAACTTTTGCACTAAAGGTATGTACTTGCATGTTTTTGCCATGGCCTGTAGCGCATCCTTGGGCTGAATGTCCGTGGACGAGTGAAGTATCTCCATAACCCGGCGCACCCAACTGCGCGCCGATTCTCCCTTCTTCTGGACGCACCGCTCTAGGTCGTCAATAGTGAACAACTTCCTGCACGTCCCATGAAAGTGCTTGACAAACGCGGTCTTCAATTCCTCCCAGGACTTGATCGATCCTTCCGGCAAATTGGTGAACCACAACTTTGCTGCTCCTTCTGACATCATCAAGTACATGAACTTGGCTTGGAGATTCTCGGATGCGTTGCGAATTGACATTGCCATCTCATAGCTACTTAGCCATGTTTCTGGATCCATAGTTGGCTCATAATTCACTACTTTCCCTGGCTCTTTGAATTTTTCCGGGTAAGGTTCAGCTCTGATATTGTCTGAGAGACACTTGGGTCCCGCAAGAACGGTTGAAGCCGGCCTTGCTCTAGAAACGTGTGATGCCGCGGGGGGCGCGGCTGGGCGCGGTGCTGCGGGAAGTCCATGCGCTGCAGACCCGGCCGCGGCCCTCCGGGCTCTGGAACTGTCTACGACAGCCTGTGCTGCTGATGCTGCCTGAACACGGGGAGGAGGCGGCATTTGCTGCTGCTCTTCCCTCCGCCGTGCTGAACTTGTTTGGATATTCCCTTGCTGTTGACTGACGTATGGTGTCCCGTGCATACCGCTTCTATGATCCGGATAATTGGCTTGCTGTGCCACCGCAGTGTGCAACAGATCGATGGCTTGCCGAGTCTTCTCTGCATGGGGCGACTCTCCCACAGGGATTTGATTCAACGCGAGTGTCGTGGGATAATCACGGCAGATGTTACCGGGGGTAACTGATCTTGGGGCAAGACGACACAGGTATTTGGGAGAGGGTTTAGCTCAGAGGAAAACATGGTGCAATTCGATCTGGTAGCCGGCAATCAAAGTCGCCGAGTCTCCGATCTCGATATAATAACTCAACTCTGGGATTACACTTGATGCTCGATATCACACAATGTTGCTAGGGTTCTTAGATCTCTTTGTCTTGTACACAAGGATTATCCTGGTTAGACCTCTCCACGGGAGATAATAGCTTACTTCCAGCTGGGATCTTATTAGCAATCGATCTAGAGGCTCGGACTGCAATGTCGCCGAGACCTGGAATTTAGCTCGGGCTGACTCTCGCCGAGACCTGGAATTTGGCCGACTCTCGCCGAGACCTGGAATTTGGCCCGTGCTGACTCTCGCCGAGACCTGGAATTTGGCTCGTGCTGACTCTCGCCGAGACCTGGAATTTGGCCGACTCTCGCCGAGACCTGGAATTTAGGGTTTCTACCCGAAATCTCTCTCTCTCTATGACCTAGGAGCCTGCTTATATGGGCGGCTGGTCTCCTGGTCGTACAAGGTAAAAACTGGGTCATACCATATTAAGAGTCCTAATCTAGGTCCCCTGCGTGACCTCCAAGTCTTGAGTCTCCAACTTGTACAAGGTTTCCGGGTCTTCCAGAATCTTCCTTCTATAGCATCTTCCAAAGCTGAGTTACCCCCAGACCAGGCTTTGCCTCCTGGCCGGGTCTCGCTTCTGGCTGGTCATATTTTCTTCGTCCTTAGGGGTACCAGGTTATCTTTCCCCCAACAGTAGCCCCCAAGTTTAAGCTGGATTCGAGCTGGTCTTGTTCTCCTTCATGATCTTGATTTTAGGCGTCATGTTTCAGGTGAAGCAGCAAGCTCGATCATCCAGGTTAAACTCCCGAAATAAGACAAATAATATATAAAAGGATAAAACCCGGTTATTCTTCCTGGGTTCATACGCCTCCAGGTTTATCTCAATAACATCCCATAAATCATGTTTCTTCCTGGGTTCTTATGCCTCCATGTTACCGAGGTGGGTCCTCTCAATATGTCGATGGTTTAGATGACTCTTTTGCAAACCTTTAACTGTAAGCCGGCTTTCGCATGGATTATCACTGCTGAACTTACTCTGAAAAACAGGGTCAGTTAAGTCCCCATGGGCATCATAACTGATTGAGATTACAGGAGAGCAAACAGGCCATATAAGTGCGAGTCACATCGAGCTTAAGCAAGATAGGCAAGGATTATACTGGCGGCATAAAAGCCAGGTCTTAGGATTGCAGCTACAAACTATTCAAGTAAGAGCCCCCAAGACCCGGATCAATGTTTATAAAGTAAAGACTTAATTGTGCAACATTACCACATTGATCCACATACTGTTGCCAAGAACTCTTTGGGCAACACTAACCGAAGTTGTGAAGCACTCTTGGACTAAGCTTATACTAATAGGATATTTCTCAATATTGCGAAGCACTCTCGGGCCAAGCTAATATAAATTTTTGCGAAGCGCTCCGGGCCATGCTAACCGAAGTTGCGCAGCACTCTTGGGCTAAGCTAATATTAATAGAATATTTTACAATATTGCGAAGCACTCTCGGGCCAAGCTAATATAAATTTTTGCGAAGCGCTCCGGGCCATGCTAACCGAAGTTGCGCAGCACTCTTGGGCTAAGCTAATATTAATAGAATATTTTACAATATTGCGAAGCACTCTCGGGCCAAGCTAATATAAATTTTTGCGAAGCGCTCCGGGCCATGCTAACCGAAGTTGCACAGCACTCTTGGGCTAAGCTAATATAAATTTTTGCGAAGCGCTCCGGGCCATGCTAACCGAAGTTGCGCAGCACTCTTGGGCTAAGCTGATATAAATTTTTGCGAAGCGCTCCGGGCCATGCTAACCGAAGTTGCGCAGCATTCTTGGGCTAAGCTGATATAAATTTTTGCGAAGCGCTCCGGGCCATGCTAACCGAAGTTGCGCAGCACTCTTGGGCTAAGCTGATATAGAATCATACTCAAAATCATCGGGGATTGAACCGGACGTACGTACCATGCCGATGAGGATGTTGACCCGGCCGATTGTGATGACAGATCCGGATTCGAGCAGATCCGACTCTGGCCCCTAGCCAAAATCGTCCACCATCTTCTCTCCTTCGGGGTTGATGTAGATCTCGCCGATGATGAGGTTCTTCATGTTCTCCCGAGCTTCTCCCGTGATGTAAACACCTTTGGACGTGGGCCCCACGGTGGGCGCCAACTGTCGTGGGATAATCACGGCAGATGTTACCGGGGGTAACTGATCTTGGGGCAAGACGACACAGGTATTTGGGAGAGGGTTTAGCTCAGAGGAAAACATGGTGCAATTCGATCTGGTAGCCGGCAATCAAAGTCGCCGAGTCTCCGATCTCGATATAATAACTCAACTCTGGGATTACACTTGATGCTCGATATCACACAATGTTGCTAGGGTTCTTAGATCTCTTTGTCTTGTACACAAGGATTATCCTGGTTAGACCTCTCCATGGGAGATAATAGCTTACTTCCAGCTGGGATCTTATTAGCAATCGATCTAGAGGCTCGGACTGCAATGTCGCCGAGACCTGGAATTTAGCTCGGGCTGACTCTCGCCGAGACCTGGAATTTGGCCGACTCTCGCCGAGACCTGGAATTTGGCCCGTGCTGACTCTCGCCGAGACCTGGAATTTGGCTCGTGCTGACTCTCGCCGAGACCTGGAATTTGGCCGACTCTCGCCGAGACCTGGAATTTAGGGTTTCTACCCGAAATCTCTCTCTCTCTATGACCTAGGAGCCTGCTTATATGGGCGGCTGGTCTCCTGGTCGTACAAGGTAAAAACTGGGTCATACCATATTAAGAGTCCTAATCTAGGTCCCCTGCGTGACCTCCAAGTCTTGAGTCTCCAACTTGTACAAGGTTTCCGGGTCTTCCAGAATCTTCCTTCTATAGCATCTTCCAAAGCTGAGTTACCCCCAGACCAGGCTTTGCCTCCTGGCCGGGTCTCGCTTCTGGCTGGTCATATTTTCTTCGTCCTTAGGGGTACCAGGTTATCTTTCCCCCAACAGCGAGTGTCGCCGCATACACATTGTCCATGGGGTTATTGTAGTGACCGGCTGGTGTGCGGAATCGTGATGGTGGCGGTGGTGGTAGGTCGTTGCCGGTTGTGACTCTAGTCTGTGGTGGGGGTAGCTCGGTCCGTTCGCTTGCCGGATGTGTCGCTGCTGTCGCCGGTTGTGGTGCGGTTCCCTGGTTCACCACTGGTATCGGCTGATCCTGAGGTGTGACAAATAAATTAGCCGGATTGATAACCCCGCCCGTTGCTGGTAACCTGGTTTGATGCCTTTGATGTACTCTAGACGTTTCCTCTCGGAGCCGAGTTTCCAGCGCGTCCAGCTCACGCTGTCGCCTGGCCATCCCTTGCCTTTCTGCCTCTACCTGCCTTCTTTGCTGTTCCAGCGCACGACGAGCCACATCCAGATCCCTGACACGTTCCGCTGCGTTTTCCGGAGTGATAACCGTTGCAAGAACCGTGGGGTCTAGAATCAGATTATTATCGAATAAGGCCGGGTGGCGCGGGTTTGAAGGACCCGCCCCTGGTGTCCGGTTTCCCAGGAATCCGAACGTGTTTGCGTGCAACTCCTCGTCTGCTGCACGGCTGGTTACTGATGCCGATTCCCCATCAACCCGGGCCAAAATCGGGTCTCCGTTAGCCGCGCCCTGCTGCTGGGCCGCTGCCTGAGCCGCCCCAACTGATGCCGCGGCTGCGTTTCCTTGGTTGAGATTGGCCGCGGGAGCCGCATAGACTGCAACTCGGCGTACGATATCCGGTGTAAGTTCATGTTGTTCTTCCTCATCGTTCTCCTCCTCATACCGGTTTTCCAGCAGATCCAGGATAGACCCGGTATCACCTTCTCTTTCGACCCGGTCGCGCGGGGTCCATGCCGGCTCCTCCGGCTGTTCCCACTCCGCGATGGGTTCTTCTGCCGGATGTGTCGTTCCAATCGATTCTTCGTCATCTGATCGGATAGCAGCGGCTTCTCCTGGCACAGAATCAGATCCAATATTGTCAGGGATCGAATTGGAAGTACATACCATACCAATGAAGACGCTGATCCGGCCGATTGTCACAACGGATCCAGATTCGAGGTGATCCGACTCTGGCCCCCAGCCGGAATCGTCCACCATCTTTTCTCCTTTGTAGTCGACGTAGATTTCGCCGACGACGAGATTCTCCATGCTCTTCCGAGCTTCTCCCGTGATGTAAACACCTTTGGACGCAGGCCCCACGGTGGGCGCCAACTGTCGTGGGATAATCACAGCAGATGTTACCGGGGGTAACTGATCTTGGGGCAAGACGACACGGGCGTTTGGGAGAGGGTTTAGCTCAGAGGAAAACATGGTGCAATTCGACCTGGTAGCCGGCAATCAAAGTCGCCGAGTCTCCGATCTTGATACAATAACTCAACTCTGGGATTACACTGGATGCTCGATAGCAAGCGATATTGCTAGGGTTCTTAGATCTCTGTCTAAACTAGACCTAGGGGTCGGTTTATAAAGCACCCGTACCCCCTGACTTATTCTCCAAGGCGCATCCTGGATCCTACCCGGACACAGCGCACAAACCCTAACTTTCCTCTACCATAACCCACAACCCGGGTTACTGGGCCTACAAGCTGGGGCCTTCACTAGTTTCCTTATCCTTAGCCGGATCCTGTACAGCGTCCTTTGGGCCGGGTTACTCCTTAGGAGAACCCATGAGCGCTGGTGGAATCGTCGGCTAGATAGGGGGCGAGATTTACCCAGGTTCGGGGCCCTCGTAGAGGTAAAACCCTTACTCCTGCCTCTTGTCGATCTGTATTGATGATTAGATCGGTTACAAAAGTGGTGCTCGAATCGAGGGTAGGTCTCGAGTTCAAGGCTTTTGGTCGTGCGGTATTGCTTGGTCCTCTCTCGGGGGCTCTCCTGGCCTTATATAGGCGGCCGGGTCTCGAGATCTACCCGGAGAGGACTCCAACCCTAGCTAGGTCGGTTACATGTTTCCTAACTTAATCCGCAAGTTTAGTGCGGGTGGGCTTCACATGGGCCTTCTGGAGTATTCCAAGGGCTCCTCTTCTTGGGCCTTCACCTTGGGCCTGAGAGGGGGTGTCCTTATCCGCAGGATCCAGAATCCATATCTTCGTCAGTAGCCCCCGAGCGTTTGCTCGAGTGGGAATTTTCCAGTCGAGTAGACGGTCAAACCTTTTTTGGCCTTGCTTTTTCTTTTGAATAAACAGCTTGGCTGCTTACTGTTTTAAAGGGTGTGTTCCCTGTCCAATGAGTCCTTATGCTCGAGTGTCGAGCGACTTAGGTGCCTATTATTGCGGCTTTATTTGCAGAAGGATGCGGCACAGTAGCTTGGCTCTCCCGAGAGATCAGGGCCAATTAATTGCGACTAGGGCAAAAACATTCCTGGCCTACACAGATTCGAGACCTCCGACTCGAACCCGATAAGGTGATTGTTGCGACTGGGCCGTTGTGGACTTATCGAGTCGAACTTAACCTATGAGGGTACCCGGCGCGTCCGCTAGGATTTTTCTTCGTGTTGTTGACACGGAATTATACCGGAGGACGCAGCTTAAGAGTGCGATTCCAGGCCCTTAAGAAAGATCTTTTTGGGTCTTACCTTCATATTCGAAGAATATGGCATCCGGTTGTGCCTAGTCGGCTAAACAATCCAGGTTTTTATGATGTAGAAATATCATGCGTGAATGGAGGTAGGTTATTTCTACCCGAATGATTGTTTAAGACTCAGTCGAAAGAGTTTTCGTACTGTAGAGAGTCGTGCCCATATGAAAGAGTTTTCATGTTTGGACTGTTGCGCCTATACGAAAGAGTTTTCGTGTATAGGATAGTTCTCTTGTTTTAAAGAGGTCTTGCTCCATGATTTATTCGTAAAAGAATTGCCTTTAGTCGAAGGAATTTCATACGAAGCTAGTTTCGTGTTTGAATTGTCCATTCGAAAGTTCTTGAATTTGATGATGCGTGCCATGACGTCATGGCGCACTTTTCTCCTCCCGATGGGACATGACGGAGTGGTAGTAGATGGGCTGGCCCACTTAGTCAGCTTTTTGACCGGGAAACGAGACGCCGCTTCCGTTTTTTACGCGAACCGCGCAGTAAATGCGCACGATCTTCTGTTAAGATCGTGGCACGGAACAGCGTTCACCGCCCCTTCGCTTCATCTTTACACATGGTGGCTGCGATACGTGCTACGTAGCGAATCGAGTGGCTGAGATTGACCCGCTCCGTGTATAAATACGGGACTTAGCGCTGCGGTAAAATTTTCCCAGCCTTCGCCTTCAACCATCTTCTTCCTCGTGCTCATCTTCCTCCTTGCGCTCGAGCTCACGCTGTTAGCCATGGCCGGAGGCAAAAGACGTGGTGCTGCTGCTTCCGCATCCGGAGAAGTTTCCGCGCAACCTGCGCCTCGGGCCGGCGACTGGCGCTCGCCCAATACCACCGTGAAGAGCATCAAGGAGATGCAGCGGGAGGGGCTGCTGCCGGCTGAATCTGAGAAGCGGGTGCGCCTCGGGAAGAAAGAAGAGGTACCAAACCCGCAGTCGAACGAGCGCGTGGTCTTCGCGGACCACGTGTCACGGGGTCTTTCTTTCCCTCTCCATCCTTTTCTCCTTGGGTTGTTGTATGTCTATGGCATACAGCTTCACGATCTTCCTCCGAACGCGGTGCAGCACATTTCGTGCTTCATCGTGTTCTGCGAATGCTTCCTTGGCATTCGCCCTCATTGGGCGCTTTGGAAGGCCCTCTTCAAAGTTCGCATCTTCCGCGAGAAATCGCGGGTGGACTCCGAGCCTGGCGAGCCGCTGCGCACATGCGGCTTCGGGATCCAGGCGCGACTGGAGAGTAGCTACTTCAACATGCACTTCGTCGACTCCGCCCAAGGCTGGCGGAAAAAGTGGTTTTACGTCATCGACAACAGCCCGGGTGGGATCGTGGAATTCCACCCGTTCGCTGTTTTGAAGAGGCGGAAGTCTTGGGCGCACAAGTTGTCAGCCGAAGAAACGCAGGTCATCACGCCCCTACTCGCAAGAGTGTCCGCTCTCCGGGATCAAACCGCCGGAGTGGTACTCAACGGGCTGCACCTGGCGAGTATTTTTCTGAAGCGCAGGATCCAACCGCTGCAGCAAAGGCCTTCCACCATGTGGGAATACCAAGGTGCTGAAGACCCTAGCCGAGTGAGCCGCGAGGAACTTTCGAACGTTGAGTTCGAGAAAAAAATTGCGGCTGTCACAAGTTTGAAGGTGGGGGAGAAGTTCCCCGACTGCACGGTCGAGGCCTTCGACGCTTCGAAACCTCCACCAGCCGCGGTTAGTTTTATCCTTCCTGTCTGTCATTATTCTCTTCTTTGCTTTGAATCTTTGGTCGACTGAAATTTTTCTTGCCTTCCTCTGCCTTCTTTGTAGAGCTTAGCGGTGGCGAACTGCTACCCGCCAGTTGCGGGAGAGGACGCCTCAGAGGTATTGGCGAGTCACCTGGACGGCTTAGCCGATACCAGTGTAGCCGATGCTTCCTCGAGCTCCGAGGACGATTCTTCGGATGATGCGGAGGGCTCGAATGGCGGCCTTCGTCATTGCAAGCGTCGTCGGGTAGAGGACGATAACGAGGCTACTTCCAAGGACAATTCCTTAGAGGAATCGCCCGGGAAGGCCCCTATCTCCGCGACTCCACTTCGCTCCCTCGCCCCTTCACCTTCATTCCCAGTAATCGCAACCGCTTGGAACGCGGATTTGCTGGATGAAGATGAAGATGATGAGTAAGTTATTTTCCTCGTTCTTAGTCGAACGTTCTTTCTTCTGCGCTTATGTTTGATTCCTTGTTCTTTTCTTGCTACAGTGTGCAGGCCATCATCCCTCGCAGGTACGCTTCTTCTGTTCCTCCCAAAAAGAGGAACAAAGAAGGAACTGCGGGTGAAACTCCCAATACTGGCACCGTCCAGAATTCTCCCAGCGGAGCCCCCAATGCGGCGACTGCGGAACGTGAGGCTCCTAGCTTTGCCGCCAGGACTTCAGCTTCGAAAGAAGCGACGGACAGCTCCGCAGATACTTTCTCCTGCGCCACGGGCCAGGTAAACTTTGTAGTTTGTCTTCGAATTTTTATCGGGTGCACGACAGTGCTCCCGATGGGAGTAGCCCCCAAGGCTGTAGTCGATTGCTTACGATCGGTTACAGGCTCAAAATCTTGTTTTATTTTCTTCGTCTTGATTTTTATCGGGTGCACGACAGTGCTCCCGATGGGAGTAGCCCCCGAGGCTGTAGTCGATTGAATTTAATCGGGTACAGGCTCTAATTTATATCTTCTAATTCTTCTACTTCTGTACTTTTGCAGTCGCTTGTTGACTCACTTGCGGCGATTGGTCGCCGCGTTGTTCTTGCCGAATCGGAATGCGAGAGGCTTCAGTCACACTGCAGTCGATTCCACACCGAGAGTGAGCTCCTTAAGAGTAAGTCTCATTGTCTTCTTTTGTTTCTGTTCTCGTGTCCATTCTTGATGTCTAAAAAATGTTATTGCGCAGCTCAACTCGAACATTCGGAGTCCGAGAGAGTCAAGCTCTCTGAGCGGGCAACCACTCAGGAAGCTGATTTGGCGGCTGTTCGACAAGAGCTGGAGGCCTCCCGCATGCGGTCGGAAGATTTTGATAGGCAACTCGCGGATGCGAGAAAAGCTTTGAAGGATCAAGAGGAAGCTGGCAATAAGGCCGATTCTGACCTTGTCACGTTCCTCCGTCCCCTTGCTGAGCGTTTCGCGGGTAAGTGGCCTAGGCTCTCGCAATTGTATCTTTTGTCTTGGTGAACTTGCGAAATTTTGACATTCCTTTCCTTTGCAGGTCTTCTGGATGTTCCTTTGGAGATCCCTGGGATCCAGCGAGTAGATGTGCTAACCGACACACTTGCTCAACTCAAGAGGCACGCCGAAGGAGTGTGCTCCTTGATTGGCGATGCCACCCAAGTGTTGTCGCAACTGCACAGTCGCTTCCTCGCCAACGCTGTACCTCCATCCGCGCTAGATGGCCTGCTGAAGATCTTCTCGGAGGGCAATCTCCTGGATGCTTACGCAGTCGCCCAGTCGGAGTCTGGCGCGAAGACTGCGATCCAGTTCGCGCTGGCACACGGAGTCAACGGTTTGGAGGAGGCCTACTCGGCTCTTCCAGTCGACCCCTCGACGCGCAAAAAGGTACGGCTCTCTCGTTTTGGCGAGCAGGCCACCATTCTTGCTCGGAAGCTGTCTGAGTTATTTGCTCGACTGAAAGGAGGGGCGACTGCCGCTAGTGGGAGCACCACTGTAGCTTCTTAGTTTTGTTCTTCTTTTTCCTTTCCTTCGTGAATGTAATGAACCTTGGGATGTATTCCCGTATTTTCATTATCTTTAATCGAAGTGTTCGTTCTGGAAATTGCTTCCCGTAGTTTGTGTATTTTCTCCCGATGGGAGTAGCCCCCGAGCACTTTTGTCGGATGTGCGACTAGAAATGCTTCAAATAGGGCTTCTTACTTCTTTCCTTGTATTCTTCCAGGCTACCGGGGTAGTTGCAGAATCTTCGAGTGGACATGCTACTCTGGTAAACCCCCTTGTTGCCGCCGTGGGCACCTATGCTGGTCTTCGTGATAAGGTCCGGGAGGGTGAGCGTCAGCTTAAAGCTCTGCGCGGTATAGTCGATGTGGCGAAGTCCAAGCAGAAACTGGCGGCTGAACGTGAGCAGTTTCTGATGGATGAATTATCGTTGGTTGCGAGGGATTTGCTGTGTAAGTAATACAGCCCCCGTGTCTTCTTTTTGCTTTGTTTCCTTAGCTGATCAAGCATGCTTGCTCTTCAGTTGTCAGACCTGATGACAGGGAAGAAAAGCAGTGGGTGGAAAACCACATAGTTCAGGAGGCTGGTAGCTCAAATCCTTATGCGAGTAACTTCTGGTCTGATCGCAGTCGAGGATTTGTGATGGCCACCCTGAAGTTCCGTGTTATGCAAGCGATAATTCTCGTGAGTTCTTTTCACGAGGTCCTGATCGCGATGAACGCTGCTTTCTACCCACTCGAAAGGGGTCCCGAAGACTGGAGCTATCTTCTAAGGTTGTTTGGACGTGAGGGAGAGGTTCGGGCGTGTGTGCACAATCAAATGACATGCGGCGCGGTTGTAGCTCTATCCTTTGTCCGAATATGGTATCCTGAAGTAGATTTTAACTCTGTAGCCAGGCTCCCAGATGATCCAATCGATGATATTTCCCCCTTCTATGATGCTGTTCGTCCCGCAGCGGAGAAAATCATCCGATTGTCCTCTGAGGAGGTAGATAGAGTTTTGGCGACTGAGAATGCTCAGCGCTTTGATTGATTGTCGGATGTGCATATCCTGTAACCTTGTATAGTTTGTAAAAACTGTTGTAAGGTGTATAACCTTGTATGTATGCTTTTTTCCTGTAATGCTTAGTTGTAGGCGTAGCCCCCGTGTGTTTATGGGGTGTGTTCCTGTAACTTTTGAGCGTGTAAAAATAGGAAGTTGCGAATGAATATGATGGAGAAACCATGTTTTTATTGCGATGACTGAGAAGCCATGTATTCGAGCTACAAGAGTGGCTAGCATAGCCTTATTTGTTGTGAGAACAAGTAAACCTAGGGATAAAATTTGCGGAGGTGTGCAATATTCCAAGGATTGGAATAGATTCCTCCTGTCGATGGATTCTTCAACCTGTACGCTCCGCCTGGGATGACTTCTTGTATGATGAAGGGTCCTTCCCAGGGTGGTTCGAGCTTGTGTCCTTCCTTCTGCTTGAGTCGCAGCACTAGATCTCCAACCGCGAATGCTCTGTGGCGTATGCGGCGACTATGATAGTTTCGCAGGGATTGCTGATATACTGCGGATCTGGCGAGTGCGATGTCCCGCATTTCGTCCAGTGCATCCATATCTTCCGCGAGTGCCCTGTTAGAGGTTTCTTCCCTGTAGGCCACAACTCGTGGGGCGCTGAATCGAACGTCCTCGGGGAGGACTGCTTCTGCCCCGTATACCATGAAAAATGGCGTGTATTTTGTAGATCGGTTAGGAGTTGTGCGGAGGCTCCATAGTACGGAGGGTAGTTCATCTGCCCAATGTCCTGCGGCGGGGTGTAGACGATCGAGTAGGCGTTTCTTGATGCCAGCCGAAACTAAGCCGTTGGATCTCTCGACTTGTCCGTTCGTTTGCGGGTGGGCAACTGAAGCAAACTTGAAGTTAATGCCCTTTTCCTCGTAGAACTGTTGCGTTTCCTTTGCTGTGAAGTTTGTACCGTTGTCTGTAATGATGTCGTGTGGCACACCAAATCTGCATACAATGGAGTCGAGGAACTTGACGGCGCATTGAGCGCTAGCCGAAGTTACTGGCGTGGCCTCGATCCATTTGGTGAATTTGTCGACTGCGACCAACAAGTGTGTATATCCTCCAGGGGTGGACTTGCATAGTGGTCCAACCATGTGTAGCCCCCATTGTGCGAAGGGCCAGGCAATGGGTATCATGTGCAATTCTGTAGCAGGTGCATGTGGTCTTGGTGCGAATCGCTGACAGGCATCGCATCGTTCGACCAGGTTCTTTGCATCGGTAGCTGCTGTCAGCCAGTAGAATCCTGCTCGGAAGGCCTTCCCCATTATTGTTTTCCAGCTAGCATGATGTCCGCAGTCTCCTTGGTGGATGTCATGGAGCAATTCTTTGCCATCTTCGGGTGTGATGCAGCGCTGAAGTATTCCCGAGATGCTTTGCTTGTATAATTCCCCATTGACTACCCGAAAGGATTTGCTGCGTCTGATTATTTGTCGAGCCTCGCGTGGGTCAGCCGGGAGCTGTCTGTTGGTCAGGTAGTCGAGATATTTCTGCGTCCAGACTGGCTCGACCAGAAAAACCTGTCGTGATATGTTATGAATGAGCTCGATAAGGGCGACTTGCGGGCTGACCTCTGTTTCTGGCACTGCTATTGCTTCTGCAGCTTTCTTGATTTTGACCGATCGCTTGATCATCCGTTCGAAATATATTCCTGGTGGTATGGGTGCATTCGTGAAATCCATGTTTGCCAGTCGATCTGCTTCTTCGTTGCTGGATCTTGCGATGTGCTTTAGCTCGCATCCTTTAAAACTTCCTTCGAGTAGAGATTGTACATGTCGCGGTACGCGATCATGTTTTCGGCGATTGCGTCACACTCTTTCATCGTTTTGTTGCACAATGAGATTGGAGTCGCCGTAGATCATTAAGCGAGTAGCTCCACAGGCGATTGCCATCTTCATTCCGTGCAACAAGGCTTCGTATTCTGCGTCGTTGTTTGATGCCGGATCATCTGGTGGAAAGTCCAATCGTAGGACGTATTGCAGCTTGTCTCCCTGAGGGGATATGAGAACAATTCCAGCTCCTGCTCCTTCGTTTCTCTTGGACCCGTCAAAGTACATTATCCAATTGCTCGTGTACTCGGGTGGTCCTGGCGTTTGCAGTTCTGTCCATTCGCTTAGGAATTCAACGAGTACTTGGGATTTGATTGCGCTGCGTCCTGCGTAAGTGATGTCCCAAGCGCCCAACTCGATGTTCCATTTTGCTATTCTTCCGGATGCCATAGGGTTGTTCATGATCGTCCCGAGTGACGCATCATTAACCACTGTAATGGCGTGTTCTTGGAAATAATGTTTGAGCTTGCGGGCGTAAGAACGACTCCATATGCGAGCTTCTGGTAGTGAGGGTAGCGTTGCTTGCATGGTGAGAGCACTTCGCTGATGTAATAGATTGGACGTTGAACTCCGTACGCTTTGCCTTCCTCAGGTCGTTCGACCACAATTAGTGTGCTGATGACCTGGTTTGTGGCGGCTAGGTACAAGAAAAGTGGCTCCCCTTCTCGCGGTGTTGCGAGGACGCGCCTACTTTGCAATGACCGCTTCAAATCTGCGAATGCTTGCTTAGCTTCTGATGTCCACTCAAATTTGTCTGTCTTCTTCAACAACTTGTAGAAGGGTAATGCTTGCTCTCCCAATCGTGCGATGAATCTGCTTAGGGCGGCTAATCGCCCTGCGAGCTGTTGGACTCCGCGTAGGTTGGTTGGCTCCTTCATGGTCAAGATGGCTTGTATTTTCTCCGGGTTGGCTTCAATGCCTCTGGCGGATACCAGGTACCCGAGAAGTTTTCCTGCCGGAACGCCAAAGATGCATTTGGTCGGATTGAGCTTGATCCTGTACGCGTTGAGGGCGTCGAATGTTTCTCTAATATCATCGAGGAGTGTGTCCTCAACTCGAGTCTTGATGACAATGTCGTCAACATACACTTGCACGTTCTTGCCAATGAGGTTGGCGAGGCATCTTTGCATGCAGCGCTGATATGTTGCGCCTGCGTTTTTCAGTCCGAAGGGCATTGTTGTGTAGCAGTAGACACCGTGAGGTGTGATGAATGCTGTCTTTTCTTCATCCTCCCTTTTCATTCGGATCTGATTGTATCCCGAATAGGCGTCCAGGAAGGAGAGGCGTTGGCAGCCTGCTGTAGAATCCACGATCTGGTCGATTCGCATGAGGGGAAAATTATCCTTGGGGCAATGCTTATTTAATGACGTGTAGTCGATGCACACCCAAAGGATATCCGTGTTCTTTTTGGGGACCAACACCGGGTTTGCTAACCAAGTGGAAATCTTGATCTCCCTGATGAATTTCGCAGCTAGCAATCTGTTTACTTCTTCTCCAAGCGCCTTCTGCTTGGGTTCTGAAAATCTTCGCGTGGTCTGTTTGATGGGTTTGGTGTCTGGAAAGACTTCGATTGAGTGCTCGGCAAACTCCCTGGGTATTCCTGGCATATCTGAGGGCTGCCAGGCGAAAATTTCCCAGTACTCACGGAGGAGTTTGACGAGCGCGTTTTCCTATGCTTGCGAGAGGGTTGTTGAAACCATCGCTGTCTTCGCAGAGTCTGTCGGGTGCACTTGATGCTTTCGGGTGTCGCTGTTGGCGCTAAACTCTAGCTCAGGCGCATTTTTCTTCGTGAGGGGCATCACGGAGTGATCCGTGGTTTTTGCCAGCTCTTGAAGTTCTTCGTGCATCCCGAAAGATTTTGCGATCTCGTTGAACTCAATGTCGCATTTGTTGGATTTCTGAAAGTCTCCGTCAATGGTGATTACGCCATGTTCGCCAGGTAATTTGAGCTTCAGGTAGGCGTAGTGAGGTACTGCCATGAATCTGGCGAATGCTGTTCGGCCCAAGATGGCGTGGTACTGTGAAGGCCAGTCGACAACTTCGAAGTCGAGGAACTCTCTCCTGTAGTTGCTCTGCGTGCCTAGCACAACTTCTAGGTTGATTGTTCCGAGTGGACGGACTGCTTTGCCTGGAACTAACCCGTGGAAGGATGTTTCTGATTCCGGGAGGCCGTCCAAGTTCTTGTTCATCCGACGGAGTGTATCCGCGTAGATAATGTTGAGGCCGCTGCCCCCATCCATGAATACGCGGGCCAACTCGTAGTTGCCGATTTGCGCCTGGATGACGAGGGCGGCGTGTCCTGGTCGATAGACCCGTGGTGGGTGATCTTTCATCGAGAACGTGATTGGCTGGTCCGCCATTTTCAGGTACTCGGTCTTTGTTGGCGGTGTCTGCACTGCCATGCATAGTTGCCTTGTGTTAGTCTTTTGAGCTCTGCGAGAGGGGCATACCTTCTGGATCATCGCGAGTTGTCCTGCCGAGTTTGGGTAACCATTGGCTCCGGCGTTCTGCGGTGGTGCAGGTACTGCGGCTAGCGCCATGTTTGGATTTGCGGGTGGAGGTGGTGGTGGTGGCGGTTGGAATCCTTGGTGCCCTCCTCCTGGAAGCGGCGGGTAATTTTGAGTGGAGGCAGATCTTTTCCTCGCAAGTGCGTCCGAGATGTCATGGAACTTTCGGCAATCCTTAAGCAGGTGTGTTGCCTTAGTTTTGCCCGTGCGCTTATCTGTGAATAGATGTAGCGAGCAGTATGCATCAAGGTCTTCCTCGGGGGATTTTTCTTCAGCCTTTGGTCTCCACTCGCGATTTCCACGGCGACCGGAATCGCGATTTCGCGTGAATTCCGCGGCGACCAACTCCTCTCTATCCTCATGATCGTAATATTTCCTTCTTTTTCTTTGACCATGACGATCGTCATCGTGTGCGGGTGACGATGTTCTTTCGTTGCGCCCCGCATCTTCTCCGTTAGCCCATTTTTCGGCTATGATCATTAGCTCTCCGATAGTCTTGGGTGCAGCCCTGCCTAGCTCCTCTCGAAAAGCAGTTCTTCTGGCGCCTTTTGCGAAGGCTTCGATCGCTACTTCTTCTGAGATAGTTCCCGCAGTATTTCTGAGCGTGGTCCATCGCTGGATGTACTCGCGTGTGGACTCGCCACTCTTCTGCTTGCATGCTCGTAGTTCTTCGATTGTAGCTAGCCTCTTGTAAGTCGACTGGAAATTTTTGCAGAAATCGCGGTGCAAATCATCCCACGATGCGTAGCAAGATTTTGGTCTTCTTTCCAGCCAACTGCGGGCCGCGCCGGTAATATGCAAGTTGAGGTATTGCATAGCCGTGTTCTTGTTCCCACGTTGGCATTTTACTGCCGTGAGGTAGTCGCTTAGCCACTGAGAGGGCTCGAGTGAGCCGTCGTATTTTGTCACCTCCGTGCTGAGCTTGAAACTTTTGGGTAGAGGTGCTTCGCGGATGCTGCGAGCGAAACAGAGTGCTACGCAGGTTTCGTCATACGAGGAGCCGGACGAAGAGCGCTCGCGATATCGCGAAGCCCTTGCTTTATCCACCCTTTTTTGAGCGAGATCTGATCGCGCGTCGTATTCTGGCCGATCGCGGTCGTCATCTTTCCTCGGTTCCTTGCTTCGTTTTCTCGAGCGGCTGCTATGGTGCCGCGAGCTTCTGTCACTCGGGCTATCTTCACTGCTGCTTCGACTGTCGCCGCGGCGTCTAGCTTCTTTTCCTCGACCGCGGCGTGGTGACTTATCCCTCCTTGGTGAAGAGCTTCTGTGCCTGCGGGGCGTTTCTTTATCTTTCTCTTTCTCCCGTCGCTCCTTCTCCTGCTGCTCCTCGACCTTCTTGCGATCGTGAGAGGCGAGCCTTGCGGCTGCCAATCCGAGTCCTTTTCGTATTTGCTTGTATTGTTCTGCCCGAGGGTCGCTCTCCGTCGGTTGGTTCATCTGCATGTAGGTTGCTGCTGCTAGAACTGCAGCAGCGGGAGTTTGCGGGTACACGTTGCCATCGTCGTCGACTCGCATGAGAGAAGGAGTGATTGATCTGTTTGTTTCGGGTACGGATTCGTCGTTCCTGGATGTGGATGCGTGTCCTTTCCTCACGGGTCGGGTTCCGACCGAGGGCGTTACGGACAGCCTAGCTCGTCTCTGGCTTGATTCGTCCGCCGCTCTTCTTCGGCGGGCCAGATCTACCCGAGCATCTTTGATAACCGTGGCTGCTCTCACTAGGTGATAGTGGTAGGCAACCATGTCTTCGTGTGAGGAACCGGCTGCGGGTGGCTTGCTTGTTCGCATAGCTTCCTTCGCTCGTTTCCAGGATTCCCGCGAAACGCCGATTATGTTGCGCTCTGTCGCGCTGTGTTCTGTTTCTGAGTCTTGTTCCGATCCTGCCATGCAGACTTGAGCCAGTCGAAGCTCGTGCGTCCTAGGCGTAGGTCGAAGGTTTCCTTGAATTCTTGATGGTTCCTCTGTCGAGAGGGTGTGATAGTCGTTAGCGTTGAAGCAGATGGACTCGCCGCTTTTCTCCAGGTGACGGCGTGAGTCGACAGCTCCAGATTCAGTTTCCGATTCATCCGAGAAGTGGAGGATCCCGTCGCTGTTCGTCACGAATTTGAGGCTTCCGAACGTCAGGGTGACGCTCTCCTCTAGATCTTTGAATACCGGGCGCGATTCCGGCGAGTGCGGTGTGACCACGACAGATCCGATCCGTACAGGATTGTTCGGAGCCGTAGTTGTCGGTTTCCAACGAGAGTTTGATGTCGATGAAGCCGAAGATGCCGGTGATCCAGCGCCCGCTGTTCCCACAGACGGCGCCAATTGTCGAATCCCTGACTCAACAAATCCCTTCGGTGAACCTATCGGGTTTCGATTAGGAGAACCCATGAGCGCTGGTGGAATCGTCAGCTAGACAGCGGGCGAGATTTACCCAGGTTCGGGGCCCCTCGTAGAGGTAAAACCCTTACTCCTGCCTCTTGTCGATCTATATTGATGATTAGATCGGTTACAAAGGTGGTGCTCGAATCGAGGGTAGGTCTCGAGTTCAAGGCTTTTGGTCGTGCGGTATTGCTTGGTCCTCTCTCGGGGGCTCTCCTGGCCTTATATAGGCGGCCAGGTCTCGAGATCTACCCGGAGAGGACTCCAACCCTAGCTAGGTCGGTTACATGTTTCCTAACTTAATCCGCAAGTTTAGTGCGGGTGGTCTTCACATGGGCCTTCTGGAGTAATCCAAGGGCTCCTCTTCTTGGGCCTTCACCTTGGGCCTGAGAGGGGGTGTCCTTATCCGCAGGATCCAGAATCCATATCTTCGTCATACCACGACCGGCTCAGCCTCCAAGGCCATTGCCGACTCGCCCCTAGCTGGTTCTTCTCGAATTTCTTCGAGTTGCACCGTGCTCCCACTGACTTCCCGACTGAGAAACTCTTTCTCAAGGAAGACACCATTCCGAGCGACAAACACTTTGCCCTCTTCCCGGTTGTAGAAGTAGTACCCCAAGGTTTCCCTCGGATACCCCACGAAAATACACTTATCCGACTTGGGCGTGAGCTTGTCCGACTGAAGTCGCTTGACAAATGCTTCACAACCCCAAATCTTAAGAAAAGACAAACTTGGATTTTTACCCGTCCACATCTCATGTGGTGTCTTCTCTACTGACTTTCATGGTACTCTGTTTAGTGTGAAAACTGTAGTTTCTAGACAATAACCCCAAAATGATAAAGGTAGATCTGTCTGACTCATCATTGATCGTACCATATCCAACAAGATCCGGTTTCTCCGTTCCGATACACCGTTTCTCTGCGGTGTACCCGGCGGAGTGAGTTGAGGAACTATTCCACAACTCTTTAGATGGTCATCAAACTCATGGCTCATGTACTCGCCTCCACGGTCCGACCGTAGAAACTTTATTTTCTTGCCGAGCTGATTCTGTACCTCACTCTGGAATTCCTTGAACTTTTCAAAGGCTTCCGACTTTTGTTTCATTAAATAGATATATCCATACCTACTCAAATCATCAGTGAAGGTAATGAAGTACTCATAACCACCTCTGGCTGTCGTGCTCATTGGACCACATACATCACTATGTATTAGTTCCAACAAGTCGGACGCCCTTTCACAACTCCTTGCAAAAGGTGTCTTGGTCATTTTGCCTAGTAGGCATGATTCGCATGTCTCGAATGACTCTAAGTCGAACGAAGTTAGAAGTCCATCATCATGGAGCTTCTTCATGCGCTTCCAACTTATATGACCAAGCCGACAGTGCCAAAAGTAAGTCATATTCAGATCACTTGGTTTCAACCTTTTAACATTTATGTTATAGACCGATTCACTATCATGATTTAAAATAAATAACCCGTTCTGAACGGGTGCAAAGCCATGAAACATATCTTTCAAATATAAAGAACAACCATTATTCTTAATATTCGACTCATAACCTTGTCTCATCAAACATGAGGCGGAAATAATGTTTCGACTAAGCGCTGGAACATAATAACAATTATTTAGTTCCAAAATAAATCCTGAAGGTAAATGAAGTTGCATCGTGCCGACTTCGAACGCAGCGACTCTCGCCTTGTTGCCGACTCGAATATCAACCTCTCCTCTTGCCACGCTCCTAGTTCTTACCAGTCCCTGCAACGAGTTGCATATGTGAATAACTGATCCGGTATCATATACCCAAGAACTATTAGGAGCATCGGCAAGATAAATGTCTATAACATTGCACACAAGCGTACCTGAGTTGGAAGTCATACCTCCACTCTTGGCTCTGTCAGCCAAATACTTGGTGCAGTTCCTCTTCCAGTGGTCGTCCTGCTTGCAATAGAAGCAATTGGCTCCGGCTGTAGGAGAAGGTTTAGTCTTTGAGGGAGCACTCTGGACAGGGCCATGGGCGCTACCTCCTGACTTATCCTTCTTCTTCTTAGTCCAAGAACTCTTCTTGAACTTAGGCTTATTCTTGAACTGGCGCCTTTCTTGATATCAGCCTTTGCCGTTTTGAGCATCCCATCTAATTCAGTGGTACTCTTATCCATACCATGCATATGGTAGTTCGAGATGAACGAACCATACGCACTAGGAAGAGAGTTCAGAATTATATCAGTAGCGAACTCTTCGTTAATTGGGACGCCCAGCCGATCCAGAGACTGAATGTAACCAATCATCTTTATTACATGCGGACTGAGTGGATCGCCATCTTTCAGCTTACATCCCAGCAAAGCTTGAGAGACTTGATACCTCTCGGTCTTTGCCTGAGCCTGGAACATACTTTTGAGGCTTTCGATCATATCGTAGGCCTCAACATTCTCGAACTGCTGCTGCAAGTCCGGTTCCATGTCTGCAAACATAAGACAGCTGATTTCCGTAGACTTATCTCTAGTCTTACGGTAGGAATTCATGACAGCGACAGTCGCATCGTCATCAGGTTCATCTGGAAGTGGAGTTTCTAGAACATGTTCTTTCTTATCATGCTTGAGGACTATCCTCAGATTACGATACCAGTTGGTGAAATTAGTTCCATTAATCTTATCTTTCTCTAGGATTGACCTCAACGCAAAAGTGGACAACTGAGGAAGGTTGCTAGGTGCCATTGATCTACAACAGAAAATATGCAAAAACACTTAAGACATGTATTCATAAAAGAGCAGGCATATTAAACGCTTGAATACTTATACTCCCACTAGAACCAACACCCCTCCGATGGTTGCTAAGTGATTCAAGATCCTAAATAAGCAAGTCGACTAGTGAGCTTTAGCATCACCGCTAGCCGTCAAGTGATCTAGGTAGGCAACACCTTGCCAATCGTATCCAATACGACTCCTGTTAGTTGGGTGGCATCACATGCCCCGGCTCCCAACCTACCGAGCCCCGAGCCCCACAACCGTTGTGATGGACTCGTCTAGATTACCAAGTGCTTCTGCTTGTAAGAGTCCGACTCGAACCCACCTAACCGGAAAGAATTGGTAGCACCTCAATTTTATGAGCCCACTACCAAGAATGTCCGACTTGTGATGGTGCAGCACTGGTGGGGCGACCGACTAGACCTTCTTTGAGGGATTAAAATCTACCAACTATCTAAATAGAGGTAAATAGAGACATAACAATAACACAAATAAAGCAATTATAATGTGAAATGGTATGGTTCTCTTCATGGTGATCTCCATCTCCACGAAGCTTGCAAGTCGACTCGTGCCAACTCTTGTCACGTGCCATCTTGCTCCATGTAGCCGACTTGTACATCGACTTGCATGCCTTCCGGGTTCTCCAACAAGCTACATTAGCTAGTAAATGAAAATTTACATAGAGAATCCGACACGCAGGTCATTATACAATAAAATGACAGCACCTAGGCTCCAGCCGGCTAACAAGAACATGATACACAGATCATGTATGGATTACACACATCACATGCACATAAGCCATACCATTCACAACTTCCTGCAAAAACAAGTTATGCATAGATACGATATCTACCGGCGTTGTGAAACTCACAACGACATCTAATGCGCTACCATAGGGCGAAGCCGGCGGCCCCCCTCGCGGGCGGGGATCGAAGGGGCAGCGCCCCTCGCGGGTGCGGGCAGCGCCCGATGATTTCGGAAAACGCAGATCTCATCTGCATCCCGATCATGGATTTCTTCATCGGATAAAACGATTTTACCCGAATCTGATCCGTATTCCGATTCGACCAAACTCTTTGATCTTCGATCACCGCAACTCGATTTATGTGTCACGGTATACCCCGATGGCGGAAACCGACCGGTAGGGGTAAGTTGTTCCACGACCTTAGCAGTATGATCACGGAAACCTGATCATCCATTAACCCCGAGTACGATTGATCCAATCAACCTTGTACAAAACCGATCTATCTCATAGACCGACCACCAAAACAGCAATTATTTCACATCTAACGCTAACTACATATCACATATGTACGGATCTCGGGCCTAATACCAGAAGCTACCGCTCTGATACCACTGTTGGATCGCGTGGAGATAAACAAAAACTTTTCCTACGCGGTACTTCCAAGATCTAGCCGAGGTAGAAGGCCACGATGATTACCACTAGACGCGCGGTTGCGGATTATCGATGAAGCGCGTCGGGGCAGTGCAGTCCGACGATCCGGTCCGGCCGATCCAATCCCTCGAACGTCGAAGTGCTGAACGTACAGCACCTCTGCCGGTATCCATACGTACGAGGAGGAGCTCCGACGGCAGACTGCTAGGTCCGGTGCGACGGCTGGACTGAGTGGGGTTAGGGTTCCCAACGCATGGGAGAGTGGACTAACGTGCCCGCTGGGCAACCTGCGCCCCTCTTTATATAGCGTATGGTAATGGGCTTCACAACACTTGTGGCTCATTCCCTCTGTGAGTCCGACTCACAAAACCAGTCCATTTCCGGTTCGGGTCCAACCCGACCAATACTTGCTCCCGCTCTTAAGTGTGTGACCCTGCAGGCTCATGGCGACTTGGACACGATTGGAGTCCGACTCTCAATCGATCAATCGGTAGCGGCTCCTAGCAGAACGTGCCGACTCCCAAGTACCATTGAGTCATGACGACATACATTTCAATGTGATATTCATCTTAGTCCCTTTTTCCTCACGATATACCTTGTCGAGCTATAGGCGATTTATCGTCATCCCTTAAATAGCTCAACTCTCTTCTCGATCTGTGACATGTGATTCATCTGACTAACTCTTAGTCAACCGACACAGTTAACACTTAACTGAGTCGCGCATGGCCATGCTTCCTGAATCATATCACTCGAGAGGGCCCAGAGAATATCTCTCCATTCGGAGGGGCAAAATCCCATCTTGATTATCCACATCACGCAGGTTGCTTCTCATTCGACCCGAACTCTGCCTTTATAGTTGCCTTGTCACAGAACAACGTTTGACAGAACCTAAGTCGGTGATCCACAACTCGGATTGTGCGACAACCTCAGGTCTAAGTATTACATTGATTGAGACATGCAAATGACGACTTGATCGTTGCATCTCAATGTGGGTCAGTCCGACTTGCTAAACTCTTTAGCCAAGTCCGTGAACGTTGGAATGGCATCACCATGCCCATGACAAGTGGAACTGTGTCATCAGCCAACATTCACATTAGTCTAGGGTGTGTGTCCAGCACAACCTAAATGACCAAGGACAATCTAGTATGAACAACATGAATATATAGTTCCACAATCAAATCACATATTCAATGACATATATCAGATGTTCAAAACAAGGACAACTTAATAACTTTATGAATACAGTGGGAATTACATCATACATGATTGCCTCTAGGGCATATTCCCAACATTAAATACTTTATCGTTCCACGTGCTACTTAGTTTTATCAAGTTTCTAGCAAGACTAGCTCAATGCCGGATTGCGTTAAGTGCAAGTCCCCGAGTTGCTTTTCTTATCCACTCAGTTCTTACCTGCCACTTGTGGCTTTTTGGTAGTCGAGTCACAATATTTCAAAAACTGAGCTTTTAATACTTAACCGCTTTGAGATTTGAAATTAACATTGCCCCACACTTAGCTGAAAGTATAGAAAGAGAAAGACACCCTACTCGGTTGATGCTCTCTTTTTTCCTTAGCAGTTTTTTCGTGTGTTCATTGACCTTTGACTTGTTCTCTTGCTTGCCATGAAGCCGGGTTGCAGCCAGCAGCAGAGTCGAAGAGTTGTCCCTTAGGTTTAAACACACTACTAGACATGCGTGTGAAATTTTGAGAAGAAAAACCGAGTAGGCAAAGTAAATAAAGTAAAAGGCACAAAGCTAGTTTGGCACAGGCAGTTCCCGAGTTCGAATTCGGAGTGCCGACTTGGAATTTAACACGGTTAAGGAGATACATACAATGTTTGTTTAGGAATGAAACGGCGGAGTAGAGCTATATTCCAAGGACGCTTGGATTCCTCTCCGGATTTATCCGCCCTATTCTTCTGTGGTGCCTGTGCGTCAATGAGATAGTACGCATCATTGTGCAGAGCCTTGCTCACAATGAATGGCCCTTCCCATGGAGGGGAAAGTTTGTCCATCCCGGCTGTGCGTTGCACAAGTCTAAGGACCATGTCCCCTTCTCGGAAAACCCTTGGGCTTACTTTCCGGCTATGATAGCGTCTCAGGTTCTGTTGATATACAGCTGAGCACGACAAAGTTAATTCTCTTGCTTCCTCAAGCAGATCAACATCATTTTATCGGGCTTCTCTTGTCGCCGCCTCAGTATAGAGGGTTACTCTTGGTGAGTCATTCTCAAGGTCAGTGGGCAACACGGCCTCTGCTCCATATACCATGAAGAATGATGTGTATCCGGTTGATCGGTTAGGGGTAGTCCTTAGACTCCACAATACCGCTGGTAACTCGTCCATCCAACAACCAGGGGTTCGCTGTAATGGCTCAATCAGCCTTGGCTTTATTCCGGATAGGACCATGCCATTAGCTCTTTCAACTTGTCCATTCGAAGCTGGCTGAGCGACTGACGCAACGTCTAGCCAGATCCGCTTTTCCTTGCAGAACCGAGCAAAAGCTCCTTCACGGAAATTGGTTCCATTATCTGTGATGATTCCATGCGGGCACCCATATCTCAGAATGATATCTTTCAGGAAGCTCACAGCTGTGTTTCCATCGCACTTCCGGATTGGCTTTAATTCAATCCATTTGGTGAACTTATCAACCATGACCAAGATGTGAGTCATGTTTCCCCTAGCTGGCTTGAAAGGACCCACCATACGGCAAATGGACAAGTAATGGGGATGGTCTTCAACTCGTATGCTGGTGTGTGTATCTTGCTTGCATATCTCTGGCATCTGTTGCATTTTATCACTAGGTCTTCCGCTTGCCTCAAGGCTGTGAGCCAAAAGAATCCATGCCGGAAAGCCTTGTTGACCAGAGCCTGAGAAGAGACTAGGTGCCCGCATTCTCCTTGATGTATCTCTCTGAGAATTTCTTCTCCTTCTTTTGGCTCAACACAGCGTTGGAGCACGCCAGCAGGACTTCTCTTGTGCAGTTCCTTGTTGATGATGGTGTAGGCCTTGGATTTTCTCTGTATCTGCCGGGCTGTGACCTCGTCACTTGGCAAGGTGCCCTCCGTCAGGAAAGATAATATGGGCAGAGCCAAGCTCGGCGTGGGCCTGACAGGAAATATAGGTTCATCCACTTCCATTGGATCAGCCACCATTACTTTCTCTGAGTTGGAGACGAGTCCCCGAGTACTGAGAAATGACCCCCTCGATGAAGGCGACAGTCCCCGATTTGGGAGGTGATGGAGGGATAATAACCCGGTAGGCCAACTCCAAGGTATAACCCGGCCCAAAGGACGCTGCGCAAGATCCGGCTAAGGATAAAGAAACTTCTGGAAGGCCCAAGTTTGTAGGCCTCGTAACCCGGATTGTGGGTTACGGTAAAGGAAAGTTAGAGTTTGTATGCGGTGTCCGGGTAGGATTCAGGGTGCGCCTTGGAGGATAAGCCAGGGGGTACGGGTGCTTTATAAACCGACCCCTAGGTCTAGTTGAGGGAGATCCAAGAACCCTAGTAGTACCGCTTGATATCGAGCATCCAGTGTATACAAGAGATCGAGTTAATATATTGAGATCGGAGACTCGGCGACTTGATTGCCGGTTACCAGATCGAGTTTCATTATGTTTTCCTCTGAGCTAAACCCTCTCACAAACGCCTGTGTCGTCTTGCCCCAAGATCAGTTACCCCCGGTAACGTCTGCCGTGATTATCCCACGACAGTTGGCGCCCACCATGGGGCCTGCGTCCAAAGGTGTTTACATCACGGGAGAAGCTCGGAAGAGCATTGAGAATCTTGTCGTCGGCGAGATCTACATCGACCACAAAGGAGAGAAGACGGTGGACGATTCCGGCTGGGGGCCAGAGTCGGATCACCTCGAATCCGGATCCGTCGTGACAATCGGCCGGATCAGCGTCTTCATCGGTATGGTATGTACTTCTGGTTCGATCCCTGACAATTTTGGATCTGATTCTGTGCTAGGGGAGGCCGCCTATATCCCATCAGATGAAGAAGAATCAGTTGGAACCCATCACGAAGTGGGAACAGCCGGAGGAGCCGGCATGGACCCCGCGTGATCGGGTCGAAAGAGAGGATGATACCGAGTCCATCCTGGATCTGCTGGAAAACCGGTATGAGGAGAATAACAGCGAAGGGGAACAGCATGAATTCGCGCCAAGCATCATACGCCGAGCCGCGGTTTACACGGCTCCCGCGACCAATCTCAACCAAGAGACCGTAACCGTGGCCGCGGCCGGGTCAGCACAAGTATTAACCCGGCAGCAGGGGCCGGCTAACGGAAACACGGTTTTGGCCCAGATTGACGGAGAGTCGGCATCGGTCACCAGTAAAGCACCAGAAAGTGAGCTACACGCGAACACGTTCGGGTTCCTAGCAAACCGGACACCAGGAGCGGGTCCCTCCAATCCGCAACACCCGGCCTTGTTCGATAACAATTTGATCCTAGATCCGACGGTTCTCGCCACAGTTATTACTCCAGAAAACGCGGCGGTGAACGTGTTAGGGATTTGGACGTAGCCCGTCGTGCATTGGAGCAGCAGAGGAGGCAAGTAGAAGCAGAAAGGCAAGGGATGGCCACACGGCAACGTGAGCTGGATGCACTGGAAACTCGGCTCCTAGAGGAAACGACTAGAATACATCAAAGGCATCAAACTAGATTACCAGCACTGGGAGGAGTCATAAACCCGGCCGCGCTATTTATCACGCCTCAGGATCAGCCGATTCCAGCGGCAAATCCAGGGACTGCCCCTCAGCCGACAACCGGAAGAGTACAACCGGCAGATGTGCAGGCCGGATTACCTGCACCACTGACTGGAGTCACTGCCGGCAACGTTGTACCACCACCGCCACCATCGCGTTTTCGCACACCAACGGGTCATTACAACAATCCCATGGACAACGTGTACGCGGCAACGCTTGCACTAAATCAAATCCCCGTGAGAGAGTCACCCCACGCAGAGGAGACCAGGCGGGCGATAGATATGCTGCGCACCGCGGTGGCGCAACATGTTAATTACCCGGATCACAGAAGTGGAATGCATGGGACGCCATATGTCAGCCAACAACAAGGTAACGCTGGAAACATCCAAACAAGTTCGGCGCGGCAGAGGGAAGAGCAGCAGCAAATGCCGCCTCCTCCACACATTCAGGCAGTACCAGCAGCATCAGCAGCACAGGCCATCGTGGATAGCTCCAGAGCCAGGAGAGCCGTGGCCGGGTCTGCGGCACATGGGCCACCAGCGGTACCACATCCAGCTGTACCCCCTGCAGGATCACACGTTTCCCGGGTAAGACCAGCTTCAATCATTCTTGCAGGGCCTAAGTGTCTTTCGGACAACATCAGAGCGGAACCTTACCCGGAAAAGTTCAAAGAACCGGGTAAAGTGGTGAATTATGAGCCGACTATGGATCCGGAAACATGGTTGAGCAGCTATGAGATGGCCATGTCGATTCGCAATGCGTCCGAGAATCTTCAAGCCAAATTCATGTATCTAATGATGTCAGAGGGAGCAGCAAAGTTATGGTTCGCCAATCTACCGGAAGGATCTATTAAGTCATGGGAAGAATTGAAAACCGCGTTTATCAAGCACTTTCACGGGACGTGTAGAAAGTTATTCACTATTGACGACTTAGAGCGATGTGTTCAGAAGAAGGGAGAATCGGCACGCAGCTGGGTGCGCCGGGTTATGGAAATTCTTCATTCATCTACGGATATTCAGCCCAAGGACGCGCTGCAAGCTATGGCAAAGACCTGCAAGTACACACCCTTAGTACAAAAGTTAACTCGCATGAAATCTAGTCGGAATGCTTCGGAGGTTACAATGGGCGAATTGATGGATGCATGCAACAAACACGCTGCAACAAATACTACAGAGGAAGAAGTTGATGACAAAAAGGCAAAAGCAAACACGAGTAATAGTGGAAGAACCGGCAATGGATCAGCACCGGGTAATAATGGAAATAGCCAGAACAAGCGCCCGTTTGAAGGAGGCTCCGAGTTTGTCGCTAACACAGAAGCCGGGTCTTCGAGACCCAGGGCAGAAGGAAATTTCAATGCTGGGAATCACAATGGAGGAAACTATCAAGGACCACCAAGGCCGAGTAATAATTGGGACATATTCAGAATGGCATGCCCGAAGCACAGCCGGAACGGCAGGCCAGCTAACCACTCCTTGGAGCAGTGCGCCGACCTACAAAGATGGAAAAATGAGGAAGTGAACAGAGCTATGCGAGGTGCAGGACGGGGAGGAGGACCGGGTCCAGGGGGAAACCCGGGCAACGGCCCACCCCCAGCCGGTAACCCGGCGGCTGGAAATCAAGGTAATAACCAAGGGGGGGCAGGAGGTTTCCAGGCTAACCCCAAACAATTGGGTCAATATCATGTGCATACCACAGGAGGTTCTAACAAGGACAAAAAGATACTGAAGCAAGCGGTCAATTCAGTTTCGTCGGCTGTCCCGAGATACCTGAGATGGTCAGAACAGGATGTAACATGGAGCAGAAGGGATCACCCAGAAAGAATAGAACACCCGGGAGTCTTGGCATTGGTAGTCGCACCGCATGTCAATGGGTATGAGCTGAAAAAGGTTTTGATGGATGGTGGAAGTAGCATCAATATACTGTATTGGGAAACCTTCCTACGCATGGGCCTCAAGGAGTCTCAGCTACAAAAAAGCTCAACAATTTTTCATGGGATAGTGCCGGGTCATTCAGCGTGCCCCGAGGGAAAAATCGCATTGGAGGTAGCTTTTGGGGAGTCAAAGGATAACTATCGAGTTGAGTGACTCACCTTTGAGGTGGTCAAATTGCGCAGTCCTTATCACGCGTTATTCGAAAGGCCGGCTTATGCCAAATTCATGGCTAGGCCGTGTTACGTGTATCTACAGCTAAAAATCCCGGGTCCTAAGAAGACCATTACCATACATGGAAATCGAGACATAGCAGCTGAATGCGATGAAGGAGACGCAGCGATGGCCGAGCAAGCCTGTAGAAAAGAGGAACTCAAGCAGTACCGGTCTCAAGCAGACCCGGAGGACAGAACCACATCAAAAAGGCCGAGTACTGAAGGCGAAAGAGCAAAGTCCAAGGTAGCACAAGGTACTAAAATGGTGGCTTTTATCAAGGATGACTCCCCCAAACAATCTGCTATAAGAGAAGAAACTGCACGGCCGCTCACAACCAGCCGTGTTATGGAAAGACCTCACCCGGGTTGGTTAGTAAACCCGGTACTCATCATGAAAAAGTCCAGCAAATGGAGAATGTGTATCGGTCACGTCAGACCGGCACCGGTTCCCAAGAAGAACTAAACAATGTAACGGGCAGCAGGTTTCAGACGCGCTCTTTTCCTACCCAGGGTACCTAAGGGGACTGGAAGGTTTTTAATGAGGCGGCCTGCTGATCCAAACTTTCTCGCATCAATAAAGAGATGGTTATCAAGTCCTATCTTGTTACAGCCTTTACTCCGATTACAAGTAAGTAGTATCCATTGACATCAATACATCAGTATCATTAAGAATGTTGAGTATATATAGGTCTCGGGGGCTGGTTGCTCAAGTAACACAGCCACAAACCCAAAGACCCGGCCTTGATGCCTATGAGTTATAAGGGCCGATTATTCGCAAACGAGTACGGCTGCAATCTTATAACTGGACAAAGGAGCCAAATTTTCTTGACTTTTCTTACTTAAGCTCGATGTGACTCGCACTAAAGTGGCATGATTTGCTCGCTTACGATTACAATCAGCCATGAAGCCCAATGGGACTTGTCTGACCCTGTTTTCGTATAGATGTAACAACATGGTATCCACGCGAAAGCCGGCTTACAGTACAAGATAGTCAAAAGGGTCATCTAAACCACAAGTTATGCAGAGTACAAGGCTAATAGCGGGAAACTCAACGTTTATCAAGCATAACTTCATTATCTATATGAAACAATTCCGGGTTTCGGCTTAGCAACAACAAGTTTGTTCTCTTCGAAAAAACCACACACCACAGACTCGGAAATTCGGGCCTTGGGGACTGTGGGCTTCGAAACAGAATCAAGCTGTTTCGTCGCTAAGCTCGAAAGACCCCAACGTCCGAGACGTGGGGACTTGGGGACTTAAAGAAAAGTCCACCTGTCAAAACCCACGATACTCGGAAATAAAGAAGGAAATAAAAAAGAGAGTCGGGTATCGAGAATAAGTTCAAGAATAGGCAAGTATCAAGATTATCAAAAGGCCAGAAAAGGCACAAGTATATCACGGAATAAAAGTACGTTACAAATTACGGTACCAGTATCAAAGGTGCACAGGCGCACCGTCAAAAGTATACTAGTTCTAAATACAAAGTATCAGGTATTATGATGGCATCGCCCTATTCGGCCTCCTGAGTACGGTCTTCCGGGTCTTGGTCCTAGGCTTGCTCCTTAGCTTTCCCGGCAGCGTTACCCGGACTTCCCGCATCAGGACGGACAGGCGGAGGAACAGCTGGTGTAAAGGTGGATGGTCCTGATCCTAACTCGGCCTCTCTCTTAGCAGTTTTTTCTTTCTTCCTGGCCAAATCAGCCGACCATTTTTCCAAAATATCAAAGGGAGGGGGTGCCTCCTCCAGTATGGTTTTGCCCTCAGCATCATATGAGCTCATGATCGTGCCCAGATCCATCTTATCTGCCAAAGCGGTTGCCGAGTGGTGTACCGCGGATTGTATGGCCTTAAAGTCCTTGGGTATGAACTTGGAGCCATCAGCTTTATATTCGGGGAACCCGGAAATTACCTTTGCCAGGTCAAGCTTCGGAAAATAAGCTTTAGCCAGCGTCAAGGCCCGGGTCATACCAATCTGGCAGGCTGAGCGTTTCCATCTCTCGATCCAGCCAGGTACTGTGGAGCAGGCTTGAATAAGGTTTTCCTCACCCGGGTATACCTCAGTAGGCCACTTCACGGCATCCAATATAAACTTTGTACCGGCAAAAAAGGTCCGGAGCACAGTCTTCAATGTTTTAGCCTTGGCAACAGCATCTAATTCTGGGGCCGCAAGGTTGGCACCTGCAGTTGAAACAAAGGAAGGACGTATTAGTAATCTCGAGTATCATATAATAAAGTAAAGGCATGAAGACAGTCGGCAGCAAAAACTTACTAAGCAAGATCTGGTACGTATCGGTGACCTGGTCCGATAGTTTCTTCAGTGCGGTCTGAGCAGTATTGCACTTCTTCTTGTATTTAGAAACATCCTTCTTCAAGGTTTTCATGTCATCCTCAAGGGTTTCTCTCCGCTTTACCTCGGCAAGAAGAAGTTGTTCGGTCTTGAGTAAAATTTCAGCAGACCGGGTTATCTGCGCCTGTAGGTAACAAGGAACACAAGTATCAATTGGATATCATGGTAAGCTCAGTATTGCGTAAAGTACCAAACACAACTTTAGCAAGTCATGCTCGGAACTTGGGGACTAGGCATACACTACGAGATAGCAAGTATTATTACCTGATGCTCTGCGGCCATGCGCTCCAAGATATTGCTCTCTGAAGTCTTCATAGTGAGGAGAGTGTCCATCAGTTGATCAAAAGTGTCATTACCCGTATCAGAGGACCCGGGGCCTTGGAAATTCCGAGAAGGAGTTTTCTTCTTAGTGGGAGGCGGCACCCGGGTCATTCGAATGTCGGAATCCAATGCTCCCTCTCCTGCACCCAAGGTTGCAGCTCTTCTCTTCTTGCTTGTGTGGGAGGCGATCGGATACTCGGCTTCTTGTATGCCCGGGTTTAGTGGTGGCGATTGTTCTTCGCCGCTAGATGCGGCTGCTGTCTTATCAGCCGGGTTCCCTTTACCCGGGTCATCGGTCGCCATATCCTCTTGGTCGCTGATAACGACAGTGGCCCTACGGATAGTATGAGTGAGCAGTTAGTGGGCAATCAGGAAAGGGTGATGAAAATGTGATAGAACGTCAAAAAAGGAACTTTACCCAGGATTCACCGCAAAGTCCGAAGGGAATTCGCTGCTGGATATGGGCGAAACTGAAAAAATATCAAGCGAGATTTCGTAAGGGAAGGGTTCAGGAAGATTGTTTCCTCTGAGAAAGGATAAGGTAAATACCAGTGCGCCGAGTCGGAGACAATGGAATATCCGGGTTAAGAGCGTCATCACCCGGATAATTCCGAGTCACTCTGCGCTTGGTCATGGGCGACTCCTTTAAACACGGCCAGTGGAATAATATCAAAGATAGCTCATGAATATCATCAAAGGAATACGAATTGAATACAAGGAGGCGATATGAAACCTTGAAGACGACCCCTCGGGGTTTTCTCTTAGAACCGACTTTAATTGCCGGCTCCACTTCATCTTCATCACTGGCGGATTCCACGTTGCCGTCAGTTTCTTCTTCTTCGTCATTCTCCTCTTGTTCTGGAGATCATCAAGGTTATAGTTGGAAAATGAAGGAGTTACGATGAACTTAAAGGAACCAAGTAAAACTCGAAGAGCACCTTCGTCCGAGTTAACGGCCTCTTCTTGTTCCTCTAGACTCGCGGAGCTAGGAGAAGTGTTGATCTTCCAAAAATCATCATCAGCCTGAGATAAAGGTATCAGTACAAGGGTTATCAACTGTATCAAGTGGAAAGAGCAAAGGTAAAGACATTAAAATCGGATCTTCACCTTGGGGGCTGGATTCTCGAGTGTGAAGGGCTCTAATCCGGCTATGTTCCGGATTACCTCAAGTTTTTCTGTCAGAAAACCCTTGATAGTTTTATGTGTGTCACCAGCCGCAAAGCTGTTGTCAGAGTACCGGAGCGGGTCCGTGGTTTGCCCCGAATACTCGCACATTAACTTTGTGCGGATGGAATTGGGCTGAATCCGGGAATCGACCCAAGTTTTCACCAGGTTTAGCCCGATGAGACCTTGGGCCGCAAGAGTAGTGATTTTGGCTAGAAAAGGTTGAATTGCCTCCCTGTCCGAGTCAGGGGCAAAGGCATTAAAATTCTCAGAGATGTCAAGAAGGCCCTCTGAGTAACCCGGTATATTCTTTTGGCCGGGTGGGGAAGTGTCTCGGCAGTAAAAATATGAGAGCTGCCAGTGCTTGACGTGGGAGTTAAGGGTAAGAGGTGGCATCAGTGAATTCTTGCGGCGCTGGATAGAGACCCCACCGCAAGCGAGAAGTGCCCCGTCACCGCTTTCGCGGCACAGTTTGCACTGGAAGAGCTCGACGAAAAGAGCCAAACTTGGCGGAGTGCACAAGTATGACTCGGAAAGAACGATAAAGTGGGAGATGTTTAACACAGAATTGGGACCTATGTCAAATATGCGAAGGCCATAGTGGCTCAGAATGTCGCGGAAGAAGGGGTGACCCGGAGGACGAAAGCCCCGAGTCACGTGCTCTACAAAGCATATTACCTCATCCTTTGCTGGTGTAGGCCGGGTCTCCTTACCCGGCACCCTCCACTGGATATCCTCTTGAGGAGTAAGAACTCCTAGCTCGACCAGTTCTTCTAACTTGGCCTTGGTGACCGTAGATCGCGCCCAGTTGGCGGATATGGAGTTGGTGGTCTTGGCCTTGGTCGGTGTTTTTCCCTGCTTCTTGGGAGCCATGTGGTTGACCTGCAAAGCACGAGGTAGAAGGATAAAAAGAATAAGACTCGGAAACCGTGAGCTGGCCGAGTATCGGCGAGTGATATCGAGACAACATGGAAATTGCATACTATTCGGGTATCAATCTGCAGAGTAAGGTTCGAACTATCCGGGTATCAGGCATTATAATAAAAGTTGTGGGGGTCTATGCATGGAAAGAGCCTTTGAGGACGATGGATGGTTGCACAGGCACCTATTGCGAATAAAAGGAACCGAAAAGGGGAGGATTTTCCGGGTGACAGAGATAAGGGCGGAAAGTCTGAGTGGCCCGAGCCCAGATTGGAGACTCCGTTTCTAGATTTGCGGTAAAATTAACGAATGTGGGAGGCAGGAAAACGCAATAAAGTCTATATCCCCCGTATTGGATGAGCTAGAATGAATACAAGCGATCTAATTCGGCACGGCCGGGAAAATGATCGGCGGGTTGACCTAGATCTAATCTGAAGAAAATCAAGAAATTGCGGAGGCTAATTAACGGGTATGGGAATCTTACTGGAGGAGATTGAAGTGAGGCTCGACGGAGGCAAATCGCGCAAGATTGGTGCCCCTTTGCGATTCCCGACGGGCCGGTTGGGGGTTTGGCGGCGGATCTTGGCGGCGGTGCAGCGTGAGTTGTGGTGGAACGTAGCCGCCGGCCAATAGGCTCCGGTGATGCGCGCGGGATTTCCGTGGTGGCGCTCTGTGAGATTGAGCACGGAGGAAGAAAGGAAGAGGAATGGGGGGAAGTGAGCCGTTGGGGTTAGGGTTACCCCTACGAGTATATTTATAATGGTTCATGTGGATAAGTTTGGTTCCACGAGCGGGAGCCGGGGATTACGGAGTAACGGCTATCTGTTTGAATTTTTCGAAATATGCTTTAAGTGTTGAACGTGATATCTGGGCGAAAATAAGAAGGAGGTGATCTTCATAAATATCAAGATCAATTATCGAGTAAAGTGCGGGATCTTGAAAGTTTTATCAGGGCTTAGACCCGGAAAGCTAAGTTGGGTATTTGGAGACGAGCCGGGTTACCACATGGCCACCGTGGAGTTGAGCCTAGATATTTATCAAAGCATCTTAACCCGGCCTCCCTATACTTGTGAGTTTGGTATTTTTGCAGAGAATAGCGAGCGCTTCAAGGAAGAATTCGTGAAGCCCAAGCTATTCTGGGGACTACTGATGGAGGGATAATAACCCGGTAGGCCAACTCCAAGGTATAACCCGGCCCAAAGGACGCTGCGCAAGATCCGGCTAAGGATAAAGAAACTTCTGGAAGGCCCAAGTTTGTAGGCCTCGTAACCCGGATTGTGGGTTACGGTAAAGGAAAGTTAGAGTTTGTATGCGGTGTCCGGGTAGGATTCAGGGTGCGCCTTGGAGGATAAGCCAGGGGGTACGGGTGCTTTATAAACCGACCCCTAGGTCTAGTTGAGGGAGATCCAAGAACCCTAGTAGTACCGCTTGATATCGAGCATCCAGTGTATACAAGAGATCGAGTTAATATATTGAGATCGGAGACTCGGCGACTTGATTGCCGGCTACCAGATCGAGTTTCATTATGTTTTCCTCTGAGCTAAACCCTCTCCCAAATGCCTGTGTCGTCTTGCCCCAAGATCAGTTACCCCCGGTAACGTCTGCCGTGATTATCCCACGACAGGAGGGGCAGTCCTCGGCTTGGAGACGACAGTCCCCGGGTTCTCGTTTGCATCCTCCCAGTCAATCTCCATGGGAACAACCTCTGAATATGGCAGAGCTGGGATGTATATGGACTCCGAGTTGGGTGATGGCTTGATAGATGGCTTCCTCAAATGCTCCAGAGCAATCCCAGGCGGGATGAATTAACGAGAAGACCTCAACTTGGATAGAGCATCCGCTGGATCATTTTCAGCTCAGTGGATGTGATGGAATTCACACCCATCAAAGAATCCGGTCATATTTTGAACCAGAAACCGGTAAGACGCCATGTTGGCATCAAAGCGTCCCAAGTCCCCGGGACTTGTTGGACTACCAGATCCGAGTCGCCATAACATACAATCTGCTGGATTCCAATCTCCTTGGATACTCTCAAGCCATGGACCAGTGCTTCATACTCGGCTACATTATTATTGGATGCCAAAAAATGGATCTGAAGCACATACTTGAGTCGGTCTCCCTTGGGCGAGGTGAGCACAACACCGGCACCGAGCCCCTCTTTCACTTTAGAGCCATCAAAATGCATCCTCCAGAAATTTGTTTCCGGCAAGGGAGGCTCATATTGCATCTCGGCCCAATCCACCAAGAAGTTCGCCAGAGTCTGGTATTTGATGGCCTCTCTTCTTGCGTATAGCGGGGTGTACACGGCTAACTCAATCGCCCACTTGGCCACTCGGCCACTTGCATCCTTATTGCCCATGATCTCTGAGATGGGGGCAGTGCTCACCACTTTGATTGGATGCTCCTAGAAATAGTGCTTGAGCTTCTTGGCACCCAGGTATACGCCATAAGTCATATTCTGGTAGTGAGGATAATTCTGCTTGGAGCTAGATAGCACCTCGCTGAGATAATACATCAGCCTCTGCACGGTATTTCCTTCTTCTTCACACTCTATTACCACCACCACACTCACTACCCGGTTGGTAGCTGCGATATAGAGCAGCATTGGCTCCTTAGGCAGTGGGCTTGCCAGAATGGGAGCGCTACCCAGCATGGTCTTGAGCTCCTTGAAGGCCACATCAGCTTGCGGGGTCCAGACAAACTTGTCACTTTTCTTCATGAGCTGATAGAGAGGCAAGGCCTTCTCACCCATTCTTCCCAGGAACCGGCTAAGAGCCGCCAGGCACCCGGTAAACTTGTGCACGTCCTTCAGTGATCTCGGCAAAGACATGCTCTCAATAGCTTTTATCTTGGAAAGGTTGGATTCAATGCCCCGGATAGACACAAGAAAACCGAGTAGCTTTCCAGCCGGGACGCCAAAGGTGCACTTGGTTGGATTTAATTTCATCCGGTACCTACGCAAACTTTCAAAAGTTTCCTCAATGTCGCTCAGTAGTGTGTGTTTTTCTTTGGTTTTGATGGCAATGTCATCCACATACACCTGCACATTCTTGCCTATCTGGTAATGCACACATTTCTGCATGCACCTCGGATATGTGGCTCCAGCATTCCTCAAACCAAAACACATGACACGATAGCAATAAGCCCCGTACGGGGTAATAAAACCAGTCTTTATTTGATCAGCCGGGTTAAGGGGAATCTGGTGAAAACCAGAGTAGGCATCAATAAAAGACAAAACCTCGCACCCGGCAGTGGAATCAATCACCTAATCTATCCGGGGCAGCTTGAACGGGTCCTTGGGGCAGGCCTTGTTCAGGTCGGTGTAGTCGACGCACATGTGCCACACCACAGCGACCATGGGATCATCCTTCTTCTTCTCTACCATGACCGGATTGCCCAGCCAATCCGGATGCAGCGCCATCATGATAAATCCACTTGTCAGCAGCCTTGTGATCTCGTCACCAATGGCTTTCCTTCTCTCTGCCACAAAGCGGCGCATCGCCTGCTTAACCGGCTTGGCGTTAGGCCGCACATGCAAAGAGTGCTCAACCAACTCCCTCGGGACACCAGGAAGATCCTTATTGGACCATGCAAAGACATCCCGATTCTCACGGAGGAAGTGGATGAGCTCGCTTTCCTATTTGTCCTCCAATCTGACGCCAATGATGGCCACACGCTCTGGGAACTCTGGGTCAATCTCCACCTTCTTCGTTTCTTGGGAGGCCTGGAAGGTGGCTCCGTACTGAGAGCTTGGCATGCCAGGCATAGCGACTTGAGCCGCCTGGGCAAGGGCCACCACCACATGTATCTTCTTCTTCTCGGCCGCAATGACCATGGATTCGGCTAGCCAAGATCCAGCAGATGTGCAGTCCAGAGAGCACTTGTAATCACCCGAGATGGTGATGATGCGGTTGGGAACGGGAAGCTTCATCTTCAGATACGATGCATGAGTTGAGGCCATGAACTTGGTGACAGCAGGCCTGCCGAGTAGAGCATGTTAGGGTCTCTGAAGATCAACTACCTCGAACTGCAGGCACTCAGTCCGACAGTTCTCCCTCGTGCCAAAGAGCACATCGATCCAAATGTGATCGATAGGAGCACAAGATACTCCTGGCAAGA
Organism: Alopecurus myosuroides; assembly: GCA_028641055.1. Classification (NCBI taxonomy): domain Eukaryota; kingdom Viridiplantae; phylum Streptophyta; class Magnoliopsida; order Poales; family Poaceae; genus Alopecurus; species Alopecurus myosuroides. Next base: position 298,768,228 of record CM054057.1, on the reverse strand, counting down.
TGCCGTGGAAAGTGGTCCGGCTGGGTAGTAGCATGTTCTCGGTAACACCGAGTTTCTCCATGGTATCTCGGTACATGATGTTGATGCTGCTCCCGTTATGAATCAGCACCTTGTTGAACTTCACATTCTTCTTGGACCCTAGGAAGGTAGGGTCCACCACTAGAGCATAGGTACCCGGGTTGGGCATGATCTTGGTATGATCAGCTCGAGACCAGACGATGTCTTGGTCGCACCAGTGCATGTAATCCGGCACCGCCGGCATCACAGTTCACCTCCATCGCGCGCCTGCGCCAAAACTGCTTGTCATCCGGCTCGGTGGTGAACACCATGTAGCTCTCATGATGCTCCTGGTATTGGTCCCGGTCTCCACCACCATCATTGCCATTGTTGTTGTTGTTGCTGTTCTGGTTGTTGTTGCGGGTGTAGTAGTTGCGGTTGGCTCCCTGAGCCACTTGGTTCACATTTCCCTCCTCTGATTCTCGGCCGGCCTGGGAGCAGCAGCCCGGATAAGCTATGCATTGGAGCCCGAGAGCGGAGGAGGAGGATGAGGAAGCTGGCCAAAGCCCTCACTCTTGATCCGATCCCACCAGCTGCACTGCTGAGTTGTATGATTGGCTGGCCTACTCGGATGCCGAGTGTGAAAACTGCAAGGCCCGTCCTTCATGGTCTCAAAGATAAATCTCTGAGCAGTATATCTGGACTCCTGGGCGGCATTGTTCTGCTGAGGGGCATTGTACTGCTTCTTGAAGTTCTGGCCCTAAGTCTGGTTTTGCCCATACTAGGCTCCAGCAGTTTTCTGCCTCTGGTTGCTCCCGACAACCGCAGTATCTTGGTTCACAGCAGCTACATGCTCCGACCCATATCGGGCATCAGGGCGATCATCTCTCCTCTTGTTGCGGAAGTCTTGGCGGTCATTGCGCCGGGTACCATCTTGGTTTCTTCTTCTCGGCTCGAAGGAATCGAGCAGAGGCTGAGTAGGGTCACCGAGAGCATACATATCAGCGATCTTGATAGTCTCGGCGAGCATACTCGGCATCTCCCTCTGCAGCTTCTACCACAGCATGCTGCCATGCCTACAACCCTGAGCGAACCACGCAATGGCCTGTGACTCATTCACACCTTGGCAGGTGTTCCTCAGTGTGCTCCACCGAGTAAGATACTCGCGGTCGGTCTCGTCTTCCCTCTGCTTGCACGCCGAGATCTGCTGCGGCCTATTCGGCCTCTTGTAAGTGCTGGTGAAGTTGCTGATGAAGGCTTCCGAGAAGTCGAGCCAACAATTGACACTGTCCTTTGCCAAATTGTTGAGCCAGATCTGAGCAGGGCCCTCTAACATCTGGGACACATACCTCACTGCTCATCTCATGTTACCGTCAGCGACGTACAAGACAGTAACATAGTCATTCAGCCAGTCTTCTGGCTTGGTGCTTCCGTCATAGGTCTTGGTCCCCCTGGCCAACTGGAACTTGGGCACAGCTGGCTCTCCCATGATTTTGGGACCAAAACAGTTTGGTCCGGGTGGGCCTCTTGCTTCTATCTCTTCGGACCGGTAGATCCGGTCCATCTTGTACCTTGCATCGCTGGGCTTCAGTATCCTTGCTTCCAACCTTGTTGCAACATCTCTTGGGTCGGCATACCCGGCTTGCTCCATTGCCGAGTACCCGTCATTGTAGAGGTCCTGATGCACAGGGCCGGGCTGAGCCGCCGGGTTGGCCACTGCAACAACTGCTTGTGGCTGAACCACCTGCTGAACCGGGTTGGCAGCATGACGCCGAGATGGGCCATCTCGGTTTCCTCCTTGCCCTTCTTGGTGAACTCGGGCGGCCTGATAGCCAGTACCTGCAGCATTGTGTTTCTGACCGGGCTGCCGCTCTAGAGCGTGTTGTTTTCCGGCGACAACCGGATCATACACCTGCATCTGTTTGTTCTTCCCAGAGTTCACACTCTGGGCCCTCTCACCGCCGGGAAGTGGTGATGAGGCATGTCCTTCGAATCTTGCCCCCATGTGATTGAACAACATGGGACGCACCACCTCCCGGATTTCTTTGCTAGAAAGCCTCATTCTGCCAGCCAGCCTCAAGAACTATCTCATTGAGCCGGTCCTGTTGCCTAGCGCGAGCCTCACCGGAAGGTGCGGCAACTCGACAGCAACTGCCTCTGCGGCTGTAAGTGTTTTGGCAGGAGAGCTATATTTTGGCCTACGGGCCGAGGTCATGCTATCGGATTTGCTAGCAGTTTTACCATCTCTAGCTAGCTCAGCACCTAGGTTGCGACGAATGATCCCTAGCTTGCTAGGATTTCTAGCAATAGGAGTAAAACCATGGGCCCTATTGTACTCATTTTGATCTAGGTTAATCTCAAGCCTAATCATTTCCAGCTCCTGGGCCTCCTGAAGCAAGGCCTGGCGCTGCTGCTCGAGCTGCGCCCTCACCACAGCCGGATCCGCGTCCGTGGCGAGAGGCATGCCTAGGTTCTCGACGACACTAGCAAGAGGTGCCGATATCACTGTCAATGTAGAAGGAGCCACGTATCCCGGTTGGTTCCGGGGCATGTCGTAGGGCTTGTGGCCCCGGAGAGCAGCCGACTCGTCGATGACTTCGGGCGCAGCGAGCGCGCCTTTCCCGGCAGCGATAGCCGGGCCAGTCATCATCACCTCCACGCTGCCCGCAGAGCAGCTGATACGTGCATTTTATATCATCATTTATACCCTCCATATAGGCATTATTGGGATATTTTATCAATGTTATGTCATTGTTTTGCATGTTTCAGATGATTTTATGGGACTTTCCTACAAAGTCCCTATTTTTGGTATTTAATTTCTGGGTGTCAGAAAACACCTGTTTTCATGTTTTTGATGTTTCAGGAGCTACAGGTATCCAAATTGCGAAAGGAAAGAAACCCTGTCCGTTTTTCTTTGGGAGAAAGGCCGTGGGCACAAGACACAAAGGAGGAGGGCCAGGAGGCCCAAAAAGGGGGTAGCCCACGCGGCCAGATTCCCTGGCCGCGTGTGGGGCCCCAAAGTGGGCCCACGGCACCTCCTCCCTGAGGTCTTTTTGCTGACGACTCCGTCTTCCCCGAAAAGGAACACCCTAATTTTCCCGAGACGAGACGGAGCCGCCAGGGCGGCGAAACTCTCCGCGGGGGAGACAGATCCTGCTGCTCCGGAGCTCCGGAGAAGGGGGAAATCATCCCCATATTCATCCCCATCTCCTCCTTGGCGTGGGAGGAGGCATCTCCATCACCATCCTCACCAGCACCTGCATCTCCACCATCACCATCACCGTGATCCACTCCGTTCCCCTCATAGTTTGATCATTGCTACACCCTAGATACGTGTTATTGTACTCCGTTGCATGTTTGGGATTGAGTACTTGTCATTATTTGGTGGTGGATCCATTGTTTCAGATTGTGTTGTACCACATATGTCACCATACATGATCATGTTTGCACGTTGTGAGTAGTTCCCGCATGTTCCTGAGGGCATAGGATGAATTGGCAATGATTTGTTACATGAGATGAGTTGTTATTTGGTCTAGTATTTATCTTTTATGTGATTCTATGATGGTGTTGTACGAACGTCGACTGTACAACACTTCACCTACATGGGCTCATAGGAGAACACCGTAGTGTAGTGACGTGATGATGTCTTTAGGTGACAGGAACTTGAGACAGAGTCGTTGAATTGCATTATGAGGGTACTTGTATCGGGGACCTTAGAGCATAAGGCTATGGTGGGACATCATGTCTTAATAATTCTCGTGATGTCATTTAATTGTCCACGTGATCCATCATAAGGGGTGATAGTTTATTTATTTAGCTATTCCTATTTGTGGCTCCGTCCGAAGAAGATTAAAACTAGACAAGATATACAAACATGTTATGCAATGAATCAGTATGCCAGCTAAATCCGTGCAGCCCTCGGGAACGTTTTCCACATATAAGACACAAACAACACTTGAGCTTGTCCTCTTGAGCATTAGAGGATTGGGCTTTGTCTCTCATTGAGACCTACTACTTGCTGCAATTTACTTTCCGCATTTTACTTTACTTGCACTACACAATTAAAACACAAAAACACCTGTTGCTTTTATTATTCCTTTGCTATTCTACTTACCAGTTCCTTCTGCTCCTTGTGGGTTCGACAACCTTTCTAATTCGAAAAGTACTACAATTGATCTCCTGCACTTGGGAGCCATCAAGACACTTTTCTGGCGCCGTTGCCGGGGAGCGTAGCGCTATTGGTAAGGAAACTTGAAAGCTGAATTTTACTTGCTGTTGCATCCTGTTATTATTATGGCTTTTATGAGAGATGCTTCGCTGAAACTTGCTTTATATGAGAGTGCTTATGCTATTAAACCTAAAGTTGTTGAAAAAGCACCTCATGATGATGGTTATATTATTCCCCTTGAATTTGTTAAAGCTGTTAGGAATGAGTATTTTGCAGGCGATGGAACAAAGGCTGCAAGTGATCACATATGGGCTATTGAGGATATATGTGGGCTAATTAGGCTCAAGGCTATTTTTGAGGAGGAGGTAAAATGCAAGTTATTATACCAGTCCTTAACTGGTGATGCTCGAAAATGGTATATGTCCCTGGATGAAGAAATTACACATAATTGGGATACTTTTATGAAGGTTTTCTTTCTTAAATATTTTACTCCTAAAGAGGCTTATGAGAACCGTTGCTTTATATTTAATTTTTGGCCACACCTTGGAGAGAGTATTACTCAAGCTTGGGGGAGGCTTAAGGACCTCCTTCGTAAGAATCCTTGTCATGATCTCACAAATAAACTTATATTGATAAACTTTTATGTGAGACTACCTGATAGGCTAAAGCAATATTTGGATGGTTCATCTGGTGGAAGCTTTACAAATAATACTGCAGAAGAAGCTTGGAATTTATTGGAAATTATTTCGAAGAACTCTGAATATTGGGACCTAGACAAAGGTAATGAAGCTTATTTTGATTATGGATATTCATGTGTAGAAAATTTCTCTAGTTCTATTTTGTTCAAGAATGTTATTAAAGATTTTGGTCTTGATCCATATGTTGCAATTGAAATAGCTAAGAAATTTGCTGAGCACATTCGAATTCCTAAAAGTGGCTTTGATTATTATGTTGAACCTGTTAAATCTTCTATTGTTGTCCCTAAATTTATTAAAGAAACACCAGTGTCATCTGTAGTAATAGAAGAATATATTGAACCACCTCCCTATCCTGAAAAAGTTAAAGAGAATTTGCGTATTGCTATTGCTGACAAAAGTAGAAAGAGATGTTCTCAACCTAAAGAACAGGTGGAAGTCAAGAACCAAGTCTCTATTATTAAGCAATTAAATGAAGAAGATCCTGTTGATGTTTATTTATGTGAAGATGCTACCAAAGTTATTAAAGGGAATTCATCCAAAGATGGTAAGCCAATTATATCATGCTCTATTGGGACTTCTTGTTATCATGGTTTATGTGATATTGGAGCAAGCATTAGTGTCATTTCATATTCTCTCTATCAAGAAATTAAGCCTGATATTGATCCTATCACCATGGAAGAAACAGGTATGACCATTCAGCTTGCTAATAAAGATTATATTAGTCCCTTTGGAATTGTTAGAGATGTTGGAGTATTGGTAGGGAAAATAAAATATCCTACTGATTTTATTGTGCTTGGTTGTCCACAAGATTCTTTCTGTCCTATTATATTTGCTAGACCTTTCTTACATACTGTTGGTGCTGAAATTGATTTGCCTAGAGAAAGGGTGTTTATTGAATGTGCTGGAGAGAAACTTGAATTTAATTTTTCTAAATTTGCTGATAAACCTGCTAAGAAAGAACCAAAATCTAAAGATATAATTGAAACTCTTGCTCATATAGCTGTAGCTTCATCAGACGTGGTGGAACGTTATATGCTTAATCAGGAAGAGCCATTTAATGATGCAGAAAAAGAAGCTTTAGAACAAATATTATGGCAGCAACCTCCACAATTACAATTGCATATCCCACTTGATAATCTAGGAGTACTCCCACCTCCTAAAGCAGATCCTAGTTTTGAATTAAAGCCTTTGCCTAAAAATCTGAAATATGCATACTTGGATAAGAAAAATATATATCCTGTTATTATTAGTGCTAACCTTTCACCTGAGGAAGAAGAGAAATTACTTGATGTGCTTAAAGCTCACCGTAAGGCTATTGGTTATTCTCTTGATGATCTTAAGGGCATAAGTCCAGCTCTATGTATGCATAAAATTAATTTGGAAGAAGATGCTAAACCTGTTGTTGATTTCCAACGCCGTATACATCCAAAAATGAAGGAAGTGGTAAGAAAAGAGGTAATTCGACTCATAGAGGCTGGTATTATTTATCCTATAGCTGATAGTAAATGGGTTAGTCCTGTTCATTGTGTTCCTAAGAAAGGTGGAATTACTGTGGTTCCTAATAAAGATGATGAACTTGTTGCTCAATGTACTGTTGTTGGTTATAGAATGTGCATTGATTATAGAAAATTAAATATAGCAACTCGTAAGGACCATTATCCATTGCCCTTTATTGATCAAATGCTAGAGAGGTTATCTAAATTCTCACTTTTGTTATTTAGATGGGTATTCAGGCTTCTCTCAAATTCCAGTTCATAGTGATGATCAGGAAAAGACCACTTTTACTTGCCCATATGGTACATTTGGTTATAGGAGAATGCCTTTTGGTTTATGTAATGCTCCTGCTACTTTTCAGAGATGCATGAATGCTATATTTGCTGATTATATTGAAAAGATAGTGGAAGTCTTTATGGATGATTTTTCGGTGTATGGTACTTCTTTCGATAATTGTTTGTTCAACCTTAACAAAGTTTTGCAGCGTTGTGAAGACCAACACCTTGTTCTTAATTGGGAGAAGTATCACTTTATGGTAACAGAGGGAATTGTTCTTGGGCATCGTATTTCTGGAAGAGGAATAGAAGTTGACCCAGCAAAAATTGAAGCTATTGAGAAATTACCATATCCAAGAGACATCAAAGGTATAAGAAGTTTTCTCGGTCATGCAGGTTTTCATCGTAGGTTCATTGAAGATTTCTCTAAAATATCAAAGCCTCTAACCAATCGTTTGCAAAAGGATGTTCCGTTTTCTTTTAATGATGATTGCATAGAATCCTTTAATGTTTTAAAGAAAGCCTTAATAACTGCACCTATTATTCAACCTCCTGATTGGAACTTGCCCTTTGAAATTATGTGTGATGCTAGTGATTATGCAGTTGGAGCTGTTTTAGGCCAAAGGGTTGATAAGAAATTGAATGTTATTTACTATGCTAGTAAAACACTAGATGGTGCTCAAAGAAATTATGCTACAACTGAAAAAGAATTTTTAGCGGTAATATTTGCATGTGATAAATTTAGATCTTACATAATTGATTCAAAAGTCACTGTGCACTCTGATCATTCTGTTATTAAATATTTGATGAATAAGAAAGATGCTAAGCCTAGTCTAATAAGATGGGTACTTTTGTTGCAAGAATTTGATTTACACATAGTAGATAGGAAAGGAGAAGATAATCCTGTAGCTGATCATCTTTCTAGAATGGAAAATATACCTGATGATCCTATTCCTATTAATGATAGTTTTGCTAATGAACAACTTGCCCTTGTTAGTGTTTCTAGTGCTAAAGTTGCATCTCCTTGGTTTGCTAATTATGCAAATTTTATTGTTGGGAAAGTTATGCCACCACAATTTACTTACCAGCAAAGAAAGAAATTCTTTTATGACCTTAGACATTATTTTTGGGATGATACATTATTGTATAAGAAAAGTGTTGATGGCATTATTAGATGTTGTGTACCTGAGCATGAACAGCAGGATATTATAAGAGATTGTCATGACAGTCCCTATGGAGGACATCATGCAGGAGATCGTACTGCAGCAAAGTTATTACAATGTGGTTTTTATTGGCCTACTCTATTCAAGGATTGTGCTGAATATGTTAAAACTTGTGATAAATGTCAAAGAGTAGGAAACATTGGTAGAAGGAATGAAATGCCTATGAACTATACATTACCACTTGAACCATTTGATGTGTGGGGTTTTGACTTTATGGGACCATTTACTGCTTCTAGTACAAAACATACTCACATTTTGGTTGTTGTTGATTATGTTACAAAATGGGTAGAAGCAATTCCTACTAAGAGTGCAGACCATGCCACAGCCATGCAAATGCTTAAATAAATTATTTTCCCTAGATTTGGTGTTCCTAGATTTTTAATTACTGATGGTGGATCTCATTTTATGCATGGTGTTCTTAGAAAAACATAGGCAAAATATAATGTTAATCATAGAATTGCATCACCCTATCATCCTCAAACTAGTGGACAAGTTGAATTAAGTAATAGGGAAATTAAACTTATTTTAGAGAAAACAGTAAACAGAGCTAGATCTGATTGGCCACTTAAAATTAATGATGCATTGTGGGCTTATAGAACTGCTTATAAAAATCCTATGGGTATGTCTCCTTATAAAATGGTTTATGGAAAAGCATGTCATTTACCCGTTGAATTAGAACATAAAGCTAGATGGGCTATTAACAAATTAAATTTTGATTTAAAAACAGCGGGGGAGAAGACATTGCTTGACCTAAATCTATTAGATGAGTGGAGGAATGAAGCATATGAAAGTGCAAAATTGTTTAAAGAGAAAGTTAAAATTTGGCATGACAAGAAAATTAAAAGAAAGGAATTTAAAGTAGGTGATCAAGTCCTATTGTACAACTCTCGTTTTAAGTTTTCTGCAGGGAAATTAGCTTCAAAATGGCAGGGTCCATTGGTAGTACAGGAGGTATACCGTTCGGGGGCCATCCGTCTTCACGGTGATATGAAAGGTAAACCTCATGTGGTCAATGGACAATGCCTAAAACATTATATTGCAGGAAAGAGCTTCATAGGAACCATCGAGGAGATAAAGTTAATGACACCGGAGGAGGTAATTGTAAGGGATCCTGCAGTTTCAGAAACCCAAATTCAATAATTTACAATTATTGTGTTTGGAAGTTTCCCGGAGTTGCGTGAAAAACTTACGGAACTCATTTTTTATGGAAATTAACGTGTGGGACAAGAAAATTGGAAGGAATTGGACCTCGAGGGGGAAAAGAGGACCCCACACGCGGCCAGATTCCTTGGCCGCGTGGAGGTACCCCTTTTCCACCTCGGAGTCCCGTTCCGTCTCGTTTTTTACTCCGACACTTCGTCTTACCCTAAAACCCATCAATATATACCCCCTTTTGTCGATCTAATCCCGCACCGAGAGTTCTCGCGCGATCTTTGTTTCTGCTATTTCTGTCTGCCAGGGTTTAGCCATGTCAAGCTCCGGATCCAACCTAGGGGGGGAGATCCACCCAAGGGAGGCATTGTGAACCATTACCTCAACTCCGTGATGAACCCCATGAAAACCCTGACCTTGAAGGATGGTGTGTTGCTCATGGAGGAGGTGAAGGCTCCCAAGACCGAAGGCACGCTGGAGGAGAGGCTGGAGGCTCTGGAACAAACAGTTTTTAGGTATAACTCTATTGTTGAACGCAGCCTTGATGGCCACCACTTCATGAATCTGGAGCTGGAGAAGAAGATAGAGGAGTACGAGGAGAGGATCAAGGACCTGGGGACTAGGTATCTGCGTGTCATATCAGAGATGGATAGATACCAAGCTCTGATGTGGGACATGGAGAACCAGAACTGTGAGTATGAAGAACGTTTCAAGAAGATTGCAGAAGCTGCCACTCTCAGGTACAATGATCCACCCATGTCCTTCCATACTGGAAGGCCTTTTCCATGGAAGCAGGAAGAGTGGAAGGAAGATTACGACAAGAAGAAGAAAGAGTGGTGGCTGAGTATGAGAAGAAGGGAGAATGAAGAAATTACCGCAACCATCTAAGCTTGGGGGAGTTTCACCTATCCCCCGTCTTTTATCAGCTTTATCATGTCTATCTAGTTTTGGTGTGTCTTGCTTTTATTATCTAGTATCGTTTTCGTTTAGGCTTGAGTGAGCTCATTGAGCATTATCATGCATCCCCATCTTATGGTTTATCAATGAATAATAAAGTATGGTGTTATCCATGATTCCCTTGTTTTGGGGATTTATGGGTAACACTCATGCAAATGAGCATGGCATATTTAGAGGTTTCAATCACATCTTGCCTTGAAATTAATTAACTTGAGTGTGTTGGACAATTGTAGAATTATCTCAATATGACATAAATCCACTATATATCTATTAGCTTAATGGCTATTCCGAGCATGTTCACCATGTTATAGTTTCATTTATGCTCTAAATTAAGATGCTTATGTTATTAATTGGCATGGGCTGAATTTGGGATAAGACTCTCACGAACTTTTGAATGCACACATTTATTTCTATTGCACTTAACAAACATATGACCCATTAATGGGAGCTAAAAGTTTTGTGCTTGACAAGGATTTTGGTTGGGAGTTGGCTAACACGTGCATCACGTGAAAAGCTTTCAACATTGCACAAAGAAATTTTATATTTAGTTGATGTCATGTGCTTTTGTTTTTGGACTCCTGCCATGCCGAAATGAAATAGAGGAATAGTAAGTTTTGATGAGTAAGTATATATGACTAGAGAAATTGCATTGGGCCGCTAACCCAAGCCATGCTGGATCATGGTGGAAATTTACTTACAGCTAGAGTGGACTCTACAAACACATACTACAATAAAATAAGAAGCTATGCATATAGTGAATGAAATAAAAAAGGATGATGAGTCTACTCCGTTTGTTCATCTTGTTATTGTGACATGGGCTGGTTTCTATGTCATGGGTCAAGAGGTACCTCTTTGCAATTCTCTATGATGTCATTAATACTTATTATGATTGTACAAAGCTTATTAAGAATCTTAAGTTGAGTAATCATGGAGTAGGTTTTCACACTCACGGGGCATGAGACATTCAACCAACACCTTGTCAACCACATTCAACATTCATAAATTAAGATTCTAATGATAAAGGGGCAATGAGAGTCTTAGCCCAATGGATGCCACATTACAATTAGTAATTTAAGCTGAATAGTTTGGAAACTAAATGAGACTTGATCATGTTTTACCTCTACTCATTTATCTTTCTCCAAATTAAAGAGTATAATTCGATTGTCCAACATACAATGGTTATTTGCTTTCAAAAGTATGGGGTGTTTGCTAGATCTTCGAATATGTTATCCTTATGTGTATGAGTTCTATTCATTCATCTTGCATTATAACTGAACATGATGATGATACAATGCCCGTATTTATTTATCAACCATAAGTCCATTGATGCATGTAATGATCTATGTCCTTATTTACTCGAGGACGAGCAAAGGTTTAAGCTTCGGAGAGTTGATACGTGCATTTTATATCATCATTTATACCCTCCATATAGGCATTATTGGGATGTTTTATCAATGTTATGTCATTGTTTTGCATGTTTTAGATGATTTTATGGGACTTTCCTACAAAGTCCCTATTTTTGGTATTTAATTTCTGGGTGTCAGAAAACACCTGTTTTCATGTTTTTGATGTTTCAGGAGCTACAGGTATCCAAATTGCGAAAGGAAAGAAACCATGTCCGTTTTTCTTTGGGAGAAAGGCCGTGGGCACAAGACACAAAGGAGGAGGGCCAGGAGGCCCAAAAGGGGGTAGCCCACGCGGCCAGATTCCCTGGCCGCGTGTGGGGCCCCCAAGTGGGCCCACAGCACCTCCACCCTGAGGTCTTTTTGCTGACGACTCCGTCTTCCGCGAAAAGGAACACCCTAATTTTCCCGAGACGAGACGGAGCCGCCAGGGCGGCGAAACTCTCCGCGGGGGAGACAGATCCTGCTGCTCCGGAGCTCCGGAGAAGGGGGAAATCATCCCCATATTCATCCCCATCTCCTCCTTGGCGTGGGAGGAGGCATCTCCATCACCATCCTCACCAGCACCTGCATCTCCACCATCACCATCACCGTGATCCACTCCGTTCCCCTCATAGTTTGATCATTGCTACACCCTAGATACGTGTTATTGTACTCCGTTGCATGTTTGGGATTGAGTACTTGTCATTATTTGGTGGTGGATCCATTGTTTCAGATTGTGTTGTACCACATATGTCACCATACATGATCATGTTTGCACGTTGTGAGTAGTTCCCGCATGTTCATGAGGGCATAGGATGAATTGGCAATGATTTGTTACACAGGATGAGTTGTTATTTGGTCTAGTATTTATCTTTTATGTGATTCTATGATGGTGTTGTACGAACGTCGACTGTACAACACTTCACCTACATGGGCTCATAGGAGAACACCGTAGTGTAGTGACGTGATGATGTCTTTAGGTGACAGGAACTTGAGACAGAGTCGTTGAATTGCATTATGAGGGTACTTGTATCGGGGACCTTAGAGCATAAGACTATGGTGGGACATCATGTCTTAATAATTCTCGTGCTGTCATTTAATTGGCCACGTGATCCATAATAAGGGGTGATAGTTTATTTATTTAGCTATTCCTATTTGTGGCTCCGTCCGAAGAAGATTAAAACTAGACAAGATATACAAACATGTTATGCAATGAATCAGTATGCCAGCTAAATCCGTGCAGCCCTCGGGAACGTTTTCCACATATAAGACACAAACACACACTTGAGCTTGTCCTCTTGCGCATTAGAGGATTGGGCTTTGTCTCTCACTGAGACCTACTACTTGCTGCAATTTACTTTCCGCATTTTACTTCACTTGCACTACACAATTAAAACACAAAAACACCTGTTGCTTTTATTATTCCTTTGCTATTCTACTTACCAGTTCCTTCTGCTCCTCGTGGGTTCGACAACCTTTCTAATTCGAAAAGTACTACAATTGATCTCCTGCACTTGGGAGCCATCAGCAGCTGGTCGGCTTCCCGCGGAACGCGAGAACAGCAGGAGGTTCCTCAGCAACGATCACCTCCTCGGGGTACTCGCGGATGACGGTGGTGGCGACGTACACCAAATGCGCGCCGAAGGAGAGGACGGATCCGCATGCTGGCACGGGCCTGCCGCTGAAATCACCAGCGTTGTCGGTGACGAAGTCGAAGGAGCCGAATCTGTGGACAAGGGCACAAACCACACGCTCCACCGACGGAGAAACGAGTCCCGTCTGAATATGCACCCCAGCCAGCACCGCTGCTGGCCCCATGGTGGGCGCCAACAGTCATGGTGAGGTAAAGACAGATGCTATGGGATGACTTATGGTTGGGGCCGATGGACGCTGTAGGTACCCGGGGAAGGATCGCACGCCGAATAGACGCACACAGAACACTGCAAACACCACAATCTACCCAGGTTCAGGACCCTCGTGAGGAGGTAACACCCCTATTGCCTCCGATACAAATTAAGTCATATTGTTTTAGTAGAAAGGTGTACTAAAAGTGTCACTTAATTAGGAGCAGAGGGAGCAATAATTTCCCATATGTGGCACACACGTATATCTTAGCATTACAAAAACAAACATCCCAAAACTAATTTGCAACTTTGTTTCATAAAAATGTATTTCCATATTATTTACTACATTTTTTTATGTGAAACAGCTAACAAAAATAGAGGAAAATGGCACCACTGCAATTTGAACACAAATTAGACCTAGGTGGATGGCTAACTACCAAATATGAAGATTTTTCTCGCTTTGAATAGTCCTTTGTTTTTTAAGTTGTGGCTGGATTTCTAAAAGCAACTCAGATTTGAACTAAAATTTTGTGATAATTTGTGTAGAAAATATTGCAAAAATAATTAGAAAATATCCTATCATAATTGCATGTAATGGACACAATTTTTTTTGAATATTCAATTCCTTGGTATGAATGGCCATGCCGACAATTTATAACCTATTTTGAAAACTATCAAGGGAAGTGAGAAACAAATCAATAAAACATATTGCGCCAAGATTCATATTATGTGACATGGTTTACAACAAAATACCATAAGTCGAATATGGCACTTAAAAAAAGTTTGTTCTCAAAAGGGGATATCGTGTATGACTTACCTATGCATTCAGCCCGAATGACCAAGCTGATGGACATATCCATGACATACTTGGTGATAATTTTCCTATATTTGGCACACACGTCCATATTGGCATGAAAAGCAAAAGTACCAACATTAGTTTTAAACTTGGTTTCATAAAAATATTTTCCATTTTATTATTACTAAAATGGTTTATTTATGAAGCAGCTTCAAAAAAATTAGGCCAAAATGTCAAAAACAAATAATTTTCACACTAAGTAGACCTTGTTGGATCAAGAACTACTTGATGTGAATAATTGTATAGCTTGTAGATGACTTTGGTTTTCCAATTTTGGCTAAAGTTCTAAAAATACTCAAATTTTAAATTCAAGTTTGTGATTTTTTTCGTTATTTTATTTTTGGAAACATAATTTAAGGTATCACAAATTGATTCCATGGAGCACACACGAATAAAGTCAAAATATTCAACCTCTTGGTATGAATGACCACGTCGAGAATTTTGACCCTATTTTGAAAATTAAAAACAATGAGAAAAATGAAAAAAAAATAACAAAGAGTCTATTATGTGTTAAGGTTTCTAGAGAAAAACAAAAAAATTAATACGGAACTTTGAAAGAAAGAAGAGTTTCTCAAAGAGGGCTATCATGTCTGACTTATGTTGGCTTAAAAACCAAATGACCAAGGTGATGGCCTATCCAAGGCAGTTTTGGTGATAATTTGATCATAGTCGGCACACACATCAATCTTTATATACTAAAAAGCCTATCAAAACAAGTTTTTTTTTTACTTGGTTTCATAAAATAATGATTTTCCATTTTATTACTGTCAAAAACATGTTTTCTGTAAAGCAATTACCAAAAATATGGGCCGAAATCGCGAGGGGAGTTACTAGACGTAAAGAATTATCTACCTTTATAGATACGATTTGAATTTCGTACGAATTTTCAAAAGTAACTCAAATTTGAACTACAAGTGTGCAATAGTTTTGTCAATTTTTTTTTGAAAAATAATTCGAAGATACCCTAGTATGATTCCATGCGTCAGACACAAAGAAGTTTAAATATTCAACCCCTTGGTATAATGCACATGCCTATAACTTTTACCTATTTTGAGACAATAAAAAGGAAACAAATAAAAAATTGGAAAACTTGCACAAAGGGTAATTTTTTGTGACATGGTTTAAAGGAAAATACCAAACTTTGAATATGGCACTTTGGAAGAAAAAACATTCTAAAAAAGAATTATCATGTATTACTTATATTTCCCTCAAAACTTAATCCAACAAAATGTAGCCCACACTGGCCACCTTTTCCACTTAAATGTAGAACAAAAATTACGACTGCGCTGTTGCATCAAGTTCACACTCGCATGTCTTCACGTTACCGTCACTTAAATGTAAGACCATCATGATGTTTCTAAAAGAAAGTCGGGATACATAGAAATGAAGAATAATAAATGATATGCGGTTCATCCACAAGCACAAATCATCTCGGTGATGCACTCGTTGTCTCCTCATTTTTAGGGCAGGTACAATGGTGATATCTTAGTAATGTCACGTGAGATAATTGGTGAGGTGACCGACAAAGAAACAAAAGAAAACTAACCCTTCTCTTAGCTAAGATATGATCTCTTTGTAAAAAAATACAAGACGGTTTCTCCATTGGACAATATGACTTCTTTTACTCACACACTTTCGTGTTTAATTTTTAGCAACCCCATAAATTTAGGAGCATGCAAACAAACGATAGAGATAACTTAAAATATGATTCACGGTACAATATGTTATGTTATCTTCTCTAAATAGAGTGGAATAAAAAATAAAACAATAATTTATCAATCATTGTACATATCCTACGTGAAAGGCTACGTTTTCTTATGGGGTGGTTAATTTCCGAGTTTAAAGATTTTGGCTTGGGGTTTGTGGTGAATTTTTGGAGGGCCATGTTGTTATTTCATAATTTCTTGAGGTGCATTTTGTAAAATGTACTTCCATTTCTTGTTATAAATGAACTTCTAAACCCTTTGGGGCCTATCCCAGTTAAAAAATCAACACAGTCAGAGCATCTCCATCGGTGCCCTCGATAATTTGTCCAACACACCTCACATGCTGTCCGATATGGGTTTACGGGACACATGTACGGTCTAATGTGAGAGGCCCAACAGCTCTCCCTATAATATCTTTTAAAATAATTTAAAAATTCAAAATTTAAAAAGGTTTGAATTTTATTCAAACTCAATAATTTTTACAACAGAAATTTAACTGAAAACTTACACTAACCTAGGTGTAGGTCGATGACTATACAAGGCTCGTTGGGGCCAACCTCCTTGTCATCCGACGATGGCTCGTGCACGAAATGGTGTTCGCGCTTTTGACGCCTCCCCCTCTTCACCACCGATTCACGCGATGCATAGTGGTGCACTTCCTTCATTCCCTAGCGAGCGGTGTGCATTACACTACCTCCCTCGCCGCAGTAATGACGGAGATCTCCATCCCACGCTATTCGATGCGCTCGTTCGTATCCTCATTGGTCACTACCCTCAGCCACTATTTGTGCCTCTCCCGACGCTCAGAGTTGTAGTAGGCTAGCCAGGCGGGCTGCTCTTGGAAGGCCGGGTACTAGGCTAGCCGGGCGGTCTTCTCTAGTAAGAACGACATGTCATCGTCCTCCTCTTGTTCGTCTGAAGGAGGGGATCTGGGTGCGGTGGTTTCGCTGCAGACAGGGTGTCATAGTTGGTGGCGAGGTGGCAGACCATTTCTCTAACGACGACAAAAGTTGTGGGCATGGTTGGAGACAGCGGAACGATAGACCAATTTATTGGGGATCTTTGATAGGAAATGGTCACAAAAGCTATGGTGCGGACGAGAACTGACGGTTAGGTGAGAGTCGTCGAATTAAATCGTGTGGGAAGCCGTACCAACGTATATCTTTTGAAGACGAGACAACCCACGTGCTTCTGACGAGCACTCCTCTGAGCGTTGACGGAGGCGCCGCAGAGCCCTTTGACCGCAGTTGTCGTTCTCGTGTATAAAGCGAGGGCCGGCGCTGTGGCGGCCAAAGAGGTTCCCAAAGATTGCCCCTTTGGTGCAAGGAGACCAAGACCGCGCTACAAGATGAAGGCGGCGTCATTGGGCTCCCCCACCGTGACCCCATGGAGGGTGGAGCTGTCCCTCAGAGACCAAGACCGCACAGTAGGTGCAGAAGTATGGGACGCTCCACCCTTTGGCATTTTGTGGTAACCCTTTCCCGCCAAGTGAGCGGGAAGGAGGTCCAAACACCAGTATAAGAAGGGCACCACCGACCCTTGGACAAGGAGAGCTCGAACCATCGTAGAGCCCAAGTAGTTTGTTCCAAGCACCAGCTCGCTCTTGTACTGTAATCACCGCAGTGCAATCTATCAAACGAGCAGGAGTAGGGTTTTACACCACATTGGTGGCCTGAACCTGGGTAAACTCTCTGTGTCGCCATTGTTGTCGTGCTCAAGATTCCCTCTCGAAGCCTCCTTTGGAAGCGTCTTTAACCCCCAGTGTTCGAACCTTTGAGAGCTATCATGTCTAGGGCTTACGAGCTCTCTCTAACAGCTAGATGCGGTGTAGCCGAACGGAGGAGGTCTAGGACGCGCAGGACAAGAAGGAGCGGTGCTCGTGGCTGCTGTGCAGAGGACGGCGCGCTGGGAGGTCGGAGAGGGCGGTGCCTTCGTGCTCAGCCATCCTTGCGGGGAGGAGGACAAAGGAGGCAGGAGTAGGGAGACTGCGTGCATGCAGGGACACTTTTGGGAGCAGTTGGCCATCACACGAATTTTTCAGATTTTACCTGCGCAGGCGAGCCAATGCCCAGAATTCGCTGTGTAGGATACGGCTTTTTAGCGTTCGCGCTAATTTTTTCGTGCGTTTTATTTTAGGGCATGTGTGGGAGCACCATTTTTTCCCTCTAGCGCCCAAAATGACGACTTTTAGCGGGGGGGGGGGGGGGAGGGGCAGTTTTCGGCTTCTGTTTACCGGAGGATCAAGTTTGGTCGTAACAAACTCCTCCCGCGGGGAGCAGGCTGAGGAAAAGACCTCACTGATCCCCACTCTCCGCGTGCCGCCACGGCAGCGGGAGGGAGAGGGGACCTCATCCCTTCGTTCTGGTTTAGTTACTAGGGTTTGGGTCTATCTGCCGTGGTGTGTCGTTGGGTTGGTGGGAGCGGTGCCCGGGCAAATAAATCTACCCCAACCCTACTGCTACACTGGCGATGGCTTTCACGACGGCATGTCGGGGTTAATGGCAACGTGTGCTACTCGGTCCTCTAGATCGTCAGCTTGGTCTTCTCGCCGTTCTTTAGATCCAACGATATCAGTTTCTCGGTGTGTCGCTAGCTTCCGTGGTTATTGGCGACAGTGCTGGAGGCCGAGGCGGTTCTTCTGGGGTGAGAATGCAGGTCCGGATGTTGTGGATCTGTCATTGCTCTCCGACTTTGTCAATAGGAGGCTACATATCTTGGTTCAAGACAACACGAGGACGTCCCCCGGTCGTTGTGCCACATCGACATGTGTCTCGCACTACTAGGAAAATGGCTATAGGTGACTTAGCATCAGTGGCGCACCATGCAGCCGTGCGCCACTGATGTGGCTGGGAGGAAACATGTCCAGGCATCAGTGGCGCACCATGTAGCCGTGCGCCACTGATTGTCCAAGCATCAGTGGCTACCTGCCACCCATGTATTCTCCATAGAATTTTTTCGACGACATATATTTATTTTTGCTACGGATGATAAACTCAACATATTTATTTTGCTAAGTATGATCTAATGAATCTAAAAAAAAGTATGATGTAATGTGTGCGTGGATTATATTGATTTGTTGACTAAGTAAAATAATATTAATAAAAGAATGTTGGTTTTTCTGCTGAAAAAAGCACTAAATTAATTCGTACATAAAACAAATTTAATAGAAAAGGTGATGGGGGTGGGGGATTCGAACCCAGGTTGGTGGAACAGCATAACACAGCGTCAGCCACTAGGGTGAGAAAGACTTCATGTCTCTTTAGCATATTTAGGTTATTTAAAAGCTTTATTTCAATATACAATGCGTGGCGCACGCGCTTTGATGCGCTACAGATTCGTCTCAGTATTGGGAGGGGGAGGATATCGCGCGTCTCTGGCTCACTCGATCCCCTTCTTTGACAACTCTCTGCAGCCACACCAAGAACGCCCCTGGTCGCCACCGCGGCTCTCTCGCACGATTCCCTGGAGAGAAGCGCCACCGCCGCCCTTACCGGAGTCCCTGGACAGAAGTGCCGCCACCACCGCCCTGGCCGCCAAGTACCTGGTCGCGGGATCCGGCGCCCTCCTCCGCCGCAGCAGCGCCTCCCTGCCCCCACCGGTGAGACGTAGGCCTCTCTCTCCCCCACCATATAACCTCTGGATGTATTGAATTAAGTTTTCGATCTGTAGGCAAACTGACGCATGTTGTATTTTCTGGGCGGATTTGTCCTCCGTCGTTCCTAGTAGAGTCATCCGCATTTTCTTGTTTACTCCAGCGGTCGTCGTCGTCTAGTCTGGAGGCCACACGAAATGCTCACTATCAACGCCCACCCCTTATCGCTGCCTTCCTCGTCCCCAATCCACACTCGCCTCCAACCGAGACCCCTCTGGCTCTGCTCACCTATCAGCGCCGCGGCGTCCACCTCCATGTCAGAGTACTAGTAGTAGATCTCGTCTTGTTGGTAAAAGCATGCGCTGGTATTTTGAGCGTCTATTGATCTCTAGTCCATAGGTTGGACTTCACCTGTGTTGCTATCAAACTGGTAACCTGAGTGATTACACCTAGAACGTTTGGTTGCTGAATTTACGGATTTCTCTATGAAATTGGTTGTTAGTCGCATCCGATTACTAAATTTTAGTTCAGTTCACAGTTCAGTCATATGGAGCCTGATTATGGTCTGGTTGCTTTGAGTTCGCGTGTGATGACTGCTGCAAATCACTAGTTAATTATGACGAAGTTAGTTAATCACTCGTAGTGTACTAGTACTACTAGTGCATTAGTGATGTGTTTGCACGTGTTTGTCAGGTCTAATACTCTTTAGATGTAAGTTCCGTAGAAAGGCAGCGCTCTCAAGTACCTGTGTGGCGGTGAGTCTCTGAATGCAGGTCCTTTGGCATGTGCCGCCGCTGCATGCGGGACCTTTTTTTCTTCTGCCCGTACATGCGGTGAGCTGCGGCTCTTCCAAGCGCATCTGCCGCGCTTCTCGACGCTGGCGTGTGGGCCGGGTAGTTTTGGCGTTGTTCGTTCTGCCTGTGACTGTGAGGTGGCCCTGCATGACATGGGTGCCGTATGTAATCGGAGGTGGAGGTATAGCCCAGTTGTCGCACGTACCTCTGACGGGGGGCGTTTCTTCTAGGTTTTCTCCCTTCCCAATTCTCGTAATGCTAGTGCCCGCCGCCGTCTCCACTCCACTCTTTCCGTCTTTGCATCACAGCCCAACGCCGCCTCAAATCGCCCACCACCACATCGGGTGGCGCTGCCTCTGCTCTCCTAGGACCGGAGCTGTGCTTGGGTTCTGGAGCAGCGAGGTCGAGCTCGCCGGAGGCTGGGCAGGAGGCGCCGAGAGCGGGATCTGTAGGCAGCATGTGGGCGCCACGACCTGGCTCACCGACGGTGTGAGTCTGGCCATTTGGTTGGCACCATTCACTAAGCATATAGAATAACATCTATTTTAGTGCATCTGCAAGTACAATAACTATTTTCCATGTTCAACATCCATTCTTGGTTCATGCATTCTCCATGTGCATTTGTTGTTTGAATTTTATTGTGCTGTGGGACAGATTACTTGTGAAGCTACTACAATGGTTTGTAGTAAATGTTTTTGCGTATTATCACACATCCGTGTATTTGTGGCTAGATGATTTTCTATAGGATGTTATATGGCGACACAATTGGCGAAGGAATAAGTTTTTTGTGGCACTGTTGTAGTAAATAGTTTGCACCTAATGCTTCTGATCAGGACTATAGCCATTCAATTTCATAACAAGACAATCTGCCACTCTCAAAAGAAAATAAGTCCCTCTTCCAACAAGTTAGTCGTAATAAAACTTCTGGGGAGGCCATTCATTGACAGTTGTTGGCGATCTTTCGCTCTCATATTATTGAAAGAATTGTTCATTTAGTTTCTTTCTTTGGTTGTAAAGCAATGAAAGGTTCTTTATATATAGATTGTGTGCTGAGTGTTGAATCTGTCAGCTCTCCCGTCCATACTGGAGCCTTCTTATTTTTCATATAATTTGATCGCATATACATCGCCATGTCTCATCTAAATATTCCCTTTTGCATTATGGGTAATAATAAACAAACTGTGTTGATCTTCTCGACGAGTACGGAGAGAAATTGCGTACCTGTCATGGTGATTAGAACGTGTGGTATATATATGCACGTGTCTTTGAACTTGCACACGACATGTACACTTAAAATGGCAAGGACCCGATATATTATAGTGACATGTTGATCTGCTAATTCAACCAAATGCCACTTTCATGTTTTGTTTTAACCATATTATTTTCAGTGTCCAATCAAAAACTGATATATAACCTCGAGCGGCATGCTGACAAAAACACGTGTGCATACAGCTGATTAACGCCACGCCACACTACTACTTCCAGGCCTGCTAAACATGTAGAACATGTGGATGATGCACCCAAAGACCACGACCACCGGGTGACTAACCACATAAATCAGGGCGCACCGTATCGCAGCTGCCTAATCTATTAAACATATTTGTTACATAGCGCTGTAAAAAGCTTCGAGCCGTTACGTGTTGCAGCCAACAAAGACGTTGAAAGATCGGTGTTTCAAAAATAAAAAAACGTCGAAAGATTGGTCGTAGCAGCCGTGCCATGTGACAACGTTATGCA
Organism: Alopecurus myosuroides; assembly: GCA_028641055.1. Classification (NCBI taxonomy): domain Eukaryota; kingdom Viridiplantae; phylum Streptophyta; class Magnoliopsida; order Poales; family Poaceae; genus Alopecurus; species Alopecurus myosuroides. The sequence goes on along the minus strand of CM054057.1, from coordinate 298,746,350 downwards.
GACGGCGCAGCGGAGCGCGCATATCTGTCTAGTAGTGTTATTGTGTCAGTTTGATAGGTTGCTTCTTTTCCTCAAGCTGATGTAAGCTCGCTAATAATTCTTCATTTTGTTTTAGCCACAGGACAAAGTGTTCAATACATTTAATTTGTTTTATCCTTGCCATCCAGCCACCAATGTGACGATGACTTCCTACCAAGAATCAGTCTCTTCTTATGTAAAATATGAATATTTCACTTGAACAGTTGTGCACAGCTCATTCAGCTAATTTTGATTGTGTTCTATTTGAGTAATATGAGAAATTTGATGGTGAAAAGCTAGAGGAAGATCTTGTCATTTGTGTAATCTGAGAAATTTGGGGATGTTCTATGGTGGCATTTTGTTTGCAGAGACTTCAAAATAAGTTGCCCCTTATTTGCCGAAATGGTAGGGTTCCAGGGGTTTATGCCCATTGGGAGCAGTGTCACAAGAAAGCGACGAGGTTCGGTGAAATCTCTTACAAAAGCTATAGTACTATAGCGGAAACGGAGGCTTGGTGGATCATGAACCACTTGCTAGAGGAATGAGATCAGAGGAACAGGAACCGGATGAAGACCTTTGTCGTCTTGTTTGCCGTCGTGACTGCGGTTCTGATCTGTTTCTATTGGTAGTGTAGGTGATTGTCCCCTACTTAATTTGTAATATGATGAGGTTGATGAACTTGTGATGGAAGAGTTGCTAGTAGCTAAACTATGTGTTGATGAACTTGTAATATTTCCAAACTTGTTACTATTTCGGAATTTAGCTATGAGCGTGATGATGAACCAGATTGCGATAATGATAAGCTTTGTCTATTTATACTACTTTGCAATCTGTTATTTGAATTCTATATAACCTGTATACATATCGTATAAATACGTGTACAAACAAAACTACGTAAACATATATAAGAATTAGTATCGCATCTCCAAATGAATCAGTGGCGCATCAATATGGTGCGCCACTGATTCTATAAAGTGCATGCATACTCTAGAGAATCCCCAGAGAATCAGTGGCACACCTTGGGGAATCAGTGGCACACGGAATCAATGGCACAATAGCAGTGGCGCACCATGGTGCGCCACTGATTCCCCAAAGTGGTGCGCCACTGATGCCCTTTTTCCTAGTAGTGTCGCTGCATGCAGCATGCCTGTTCATCGACTCATAAACCCTCGTTGGCGATGTTGCTTTTTGGATCTTGCAACGGTGACTCTTCTAGTGTTCGTCTCGACGACGCTGGAGTTGGGTTGCGATGACTCACTAGGGTGGTTGCAGGAAATTCTAAGGAATATTTTGTATTTCTCGATTTTTTAGGTATTTATGTGCAAATTCAGAATAATCATTTTATCTAGTTTTCACATATGTGACATATTGCAACTTAGATTTTCGATTAATAAAATGTGTGGTTACTAAAAAAATGCGTTCGGTCGTAAATAATCCTGGTGGTGCATGGACCAACTCTTTTGTAGCAGGAGTACTCTGTAAACAAAACGTGGATACGTGTCAACATGACCATATTAAAGGGCACGAGACAAAGACAGAGCTGTGTACTAGAGTAATAAAGGAATGGAAAACACTTGGAATCATCCGGGGGAACGGACGCGAGGCGTCTCCCGGGTCGCGCACGCGACGCGTGGCCGGTGGCCCCACCACACACGAGCAACGCGAGAGCCTGCCTTATCCTTCCCTCATTCTCTATTCCTGTCATTTGACCATCTTTCCATCTAGCAAGCTACCGGAGCGACTCCAGCTTCCGGACCGGGAAGTCGCCGCTGGCGAGGACCTCCTAGGCGCCGCCCTCTCTCTACCTCCTTGCCTCTCCCGCCCTCCCCAAGCTCTCCGGTACATCTCCACGGCCGCGCCGCCCCACCGTTGCTCGCTGCGGCCGCGCCGCCCTGGACCTCGGCGAATCCCTCCACTCCGGCGAAGCGAGCTCCCGCGCCCCTCCGTGGATCCAACTCGAGGAGTTCGGCGGCGAGGCGGTCGGTGGGACCTTGGAGAGCGAGCGCTCCCCTCCACCGTCGCCGTCGAGCGAGCACTCCCCTCCACCGCGGCCTCTTCCCAAGCGACACAGAGCCCAGTGGGGCATGGCGGCGCCGCCTGTTGCGGGCTCTGCCGGAGGCCGGAGGTAGTCGGCACAGGTTGAGAAGAAGAGCATTTTTTCTGGTTTTTTTTTGCTACACGCCGCGGGGAGCATTTTTTTGTAAGCTTTATAGCAAATTTTTTCTCTTTTTTGAGCAAATCGACAGACTAGGTGTAGCAAATTCCTCTCCAATTTCTTGATCTGGCGCAATTTTTTAGATGAGCAATTTTTCTCTTTTTTCTGCTACACTGCGGGAGCATTTTTTTGTAAGCTTTGTAGCAATTGTTTCTCGTTTTTGAGCAAATTGACAGACTCGTTGTAGCATTTTTTCTTCCCCAAATCCTTTGATCTGGCGCAAAAGTGAGATGAGCAATTTTTGTTTTTTTTGCTACACTGCGGAGCAATTTTTGTAAGTTTTTTTATAGCAATTTCTTCTTGTTTTGAGCAAATCGATAAATCGTTTGTAGCAAATTTCTTTCGCAAATCTTCTTGATCTGGCGCAAATTCAACTGCTGGGCTTTCGAGTCAGATGAGCATTTTTTTTCTTTTTTTTGCTACACTGTTGATGGTCAAGAACAAAAACTTTGGACGCTCCATGGGGGCCAAGTTCTGTAGCAACCGGCGGCAACCGGGGGCAGCGGCGATGATCCATAGGGCCATCAGTGGTGCTCCCGGCGACGAACGGATCTCCACGTGGCAGCGTGCGGAAGACAGGGGGAGTTCGCCGGCTTCTGTGGAAGATAGGGGCGGGGCGGGGCGGAGTTCGCCAGCTTCTGCGGAAGACAGGGGCGGGGCGGGGCGGAGCGCGTCGGTCGCTGCCGGAGTTGGGGACGGGACGCGGGGGCAGCGCGGCGCCGCTGTCAGAGTTGGAGGACGGAGGTAGCGCATGGGAGGGGGGCGAGTTTGTCGCGAGCGATGTTTGAGTGGGTTCGGGAGCAGATCGGACGGCCCCCCTGACGCGCATCGCACGGCTGCGGACCCGGGGATCGGGGGATTTGATCCCTCGGGGGAGGCTCAGCATCGTCCTAAAGGAATTACTGTCAAAATAATTGCAAGAAAAAGGAAATACTGTCAAAAAAGGAAGCACAGCTGTGCCCAGCGGGAGCCAGATTCGTCCTCCTGCTCTCTCTCTCTCCAAGACTCCAGTCCAGCAGCGGCTTTACCTCGACGACGTCTCCTCTTCGCTCTCCCTCCCTCCCCGCTACAAATCATCTGCCTTGCGTTTCCTGTGCTCTAGACCTCTAGCGTTGAAAGATTAAGGTGAAAGAGCAGCCGGCCAGGGCAGAAGGAGAAAATGGCTGGGCCCAACAACCAGGGGAGCAGCCAGCCATGGCAGAAGGAGAGCAGGGCGGCCGTGTCGAGGAAGAAGGATGGGAAGATGAATAACAAGGGGAAGGGGAAGGAGAAGGAGAGGGAAGGCAAGAAATTTGGGCAGCAGTTCTGCAGGCTGTTCTTGGCCCCGGAATCCGGGGAGAGATTGGTGAGGGTTTTTTGAATATTTGGTTAATCTTTCTCTGACGAGGTTGACTGTTGACATGTGTAGTTTTATTATCCTTCAGATTTTGATCATCTAAACATGAAAATTACCATTTTGATTGTGTGCTCATCTACCCTGTATCTGAATCCCCGCGACATGTTGAATCCCAGCAACAGCCAACTCAGTCTGGGTAGGAAAAACGCCATGCCATTTTCTTGAGAAGTTTTTGTATGCCTGATCAGGTGGACTAATCTAAGAGGCATTTTCGTACTAGTACTAGTAGTAGTAGGCGAAAACAGAAATGGCGCACTGTCTACATTGACACCAAATCTTAGATGGTGGACATGATAGTGCAATGAGTATGTATTCATGTCGTTGCAGGTTCTTGAAAATTGTTGGACGGTAGCTTGGGATTACAGTCCTGGCACTTCTTGTGTTTACTGTCAACTGTTGGTAGTTCAAAGAAATTCGGATCGTGTTAATTTGTTGGTCACCTTGTCTACCAAGTGACAAGGTATTAGAAAATTAGTGACCATTTTTTTTTACTCATCTGTAACAGATTGAATCCATTATCACAAACGGGAACACCAATTATTTTCTTACTAATTCCGTATAAATTTAATGCAAAGTCTTGCAAGTATTTTTATTAGGTGCATGATTGCAGTATATGTCTACAGTTTTGAGTTTTGAACCCTTGAGGTTCCAAGAAATCTCAAGGGTTACTGGCTTAGAAAAAACAGGCAACCTGCCCATGGGAATGCACTTGGCATTTTACCAAGATAATCTACACAGAGGTCGAATAAGGGGTTTTACCAAAGTAGAGGGACCAAATCGAGCATCAACGGTCATGACCAGAACTGCATTTTACCCTTTTTGGAACTCACTTGAATGTTAAACTTAAGTAGATTGTACTAATGACCCAGTCCCCCAAAATATAAAGTTATGTATACGCACATTATTGTTCTGTTGCATTATTACCTGGTTCACATGTCATAATCAAATAATAGATGTAAAATGCATTATTGTGTAGTGACAATTCATTGTTTAATTTCTCTTAGTTAATGCACATTATTTTGGGAGGGAATTTTAATTCTGTGAATTGAGAGGCTAGATAATTCATTGGTTATTATTTGAGCGGGTTCTAATATGTAGTTTTTCAAAAGTTCTTCGCTTTTGTTAGTCATATATACCCACATGTTAATCAGTACATATTTATTTTTTGAGGCTATTATTTCAGGTTTGCTTGGCCTAGGATAACCGGGTGCCTTCTAGTCTAAGACATGATATAGATTATCAGATTTGATAGTTTTGTCTCGGAGCTGTGACTTGTGACTGTATTGCATATGTAGTTCAAAATTTAAACAATTTTTCATGGTACTTATTGTAGAGAATTCCAGCACTATTCAGTCAGTACCTTGAGAAACAGCCAACTGGACTGGTTTTCCTAAAAGGTCAAAGTGGCAGCAGATGGATTGTAGAACTTTCTTCAGACACCGAAGGGTTCTTCTTTGGACATGGATGGAAGGAATTTGTTGTGGATCATTCCATAGAGGCAGGACACATTTTAACTTTCTGCTATGATGGTTACTCACAATTCTCAGTGGTAATATTTGATGGAACGTGTATTGAGAAGCCATCAGCTTTTCATACTAAGCCTTCCAAGGAAATGTCGGCTCCCACTCAAGAGGAGAATATGTCAGCGAGCCTTAACAGTACAGAAGGTAAAACATCGTTGATAAAAAAATTGTACTCCCTCCAATCCTAAAAGAAGTGTCGCCACAAATGAACTAATCCCATACAACTTATAGGCATAGCTCCCGACACTTTTTATGATCAGAGAGAGTATATAAGATGACATATGTAGTATCTGGTGAGAGGTGACCAGCACAATATATGTAAATTGTTAAAGCAACAACACGATAAGATTATGTACAGTGCATATTTGACTAATAACTCCATAACCGTGTGGCAGTCATGGTCAGCCATCTTAAAAAATGATATATGATGATATTGAGTCATAGTTGCCTAAATTACTTGCCCCTTTCGCTTCATATGTAGTACAGTACTGTGCTTATATTCTTTATTGGTTGCCATGCATGGTCATAATTTAGGAGGCTTCTGTTGTGTCAATACGTGGTAGTAAATGCTAGAAGAGTTTCCTTAGACAGGCTTTGACAATTATTTTGTTAGCTAGTACATGTTGAAAATCCTAAGGGTTCATATGATTTCCCTCCAAGCTAACTCTTCATGTCACAGAACCTGATTCCTCAAACCGGGTGTTAGAAGAAAGTATCTCTCGCAAAGATTCTTCAAAGTCATCACCGATATTCAGATTTTCTAAGGCTGTGGATACATCTGGCAAAAGTACGTTATCCGACCCCTGTACTCTTTTATTATCAGCAAGTTTGCTACGACATATGTTAAGTAAGAGATGCAATTCTTAGTGCATGACTTATGTAATTAACTTTCCAGCAGTCTTAAGAATCCAAAGAGTACCAGAAGTAATGTCACAAAGGCAGCCTGTAAGTGAAGAACAGAAGAACTATGCTCTTCAAAAGGCAAAGCAACATAAATCAAAGTACCCTATAACTATGCAAATAATGAAGGAGACTAATGTCTACAGGACATTTTTCATGGTAATGTTACTTCCCTCCCATACTTTACTACTTATATCAAGCTAAAAAATGTTCTCTTTTTCTGGTATACATGTACAGGACTCTTGAGATACATGTATCAAACATGATTATTTCTCACAATTGCCATTTTCTGTTTTGGCTCAGTGTTAGAGAATTTCCTCGAATATTTTTCTTCAGAAAGTTACAAGCCAATTCATTGTTTAGGACATTTGTTTACATAATTACTACTGATTTTTTTGCCATAAAAAAATTCAGAAAGAGATAAATTTTGGAAATTTATGAAATTTCGGGTTTTCAGAAAATATTTCGGTCAGTTACAAAAAGGAAAATATTTAGGATTTTCTCTTTCAAATTTTGTTAGATTTACACTAATTTATAAGTAATTTGAATTTAGAATTTAACTCAAATATAGTCCGAAAAGTAATGTTGAAATTTTGATCCCTGGGATTAACATGCATGATGTAATAAACTCAAGTAAATAATTATCTGGTTATTGTCGTGCAAGAGGTCAATGATCCAAGACCGGTGTGAATGGACTAGAGAATCAGGTTGTGCAATAAATATGGGAGTATTATATTTCCCAGCTCAAAATCTGGAAAAAATAAACCCTGCCAGTGTAGTACGGAAACAATTATGTTCCAGATTCTAACATTTGACTGATGATTACTGATTTCACATAATTGCATGTCTACTTGTTTCCTTATTTTTACTCTTATCAGTTTCCTGACTTATAGTCAGCATAAACAAATCATCCACTTGTACATGTTTAGTGTAAAAAAACAACAAGTATCCCAAAATCAAGGTTTCTGAGTCGAAGAGTCGTCAAGTCGTTCAGGGGTAGCGACTCTTGACTAGTCGTGACTAGTCAAGACTCATGGTTGACTAGTCGACATGAGTAGTTTAGCAATAGGTACTTTAAAATTACCATATTATATGTATAATTATATATGACTAGCCGACATGAGTAGTTTAGCAGCAGCCAGCAGAGCAGAGCAGCAGCCGGTGAAGGGAGTTGGGGGAGGATCCTGGGAGCAGCGGTCACCGTTGGAGGAGCATATCAGCAGCAGCAGTAGGCTGGCAGAGGGAGAAGCGGACCAGCAGCCAGCAGATCAGGGAGAAGCCGGTGGAGGAGCGGGTTAGACTGGACTTTGGGGTTGTGGTGTCATGGCGTTGCGGTGGCGCCGGCCGGCTGGATCTTGGCCTCTTGGGGCGGCGGCGGCCAAGGGAGAGTCGCGAGCGGCAAACGTTTTCTGACTGAGGGGAAATTGAGGCTAGGTTTCACGGGAGCTGGGCAAGTAATTTGGGGGGGAAAATATGACGGGTGTGTCCAATTTCATGTCGATCGACTCAAAAATGTGGACTAGTCGAGACTAGTCAAGACTAGTCGATTGAGTCATTTGACTCAGCCAATGAGTCGGACTTCACTTTGAGACTCATCGACTAGTCGCGACTAGTCACTGGACTCAAAAACAGAGCCCAAAATAGGCATTCTAAGGATCAAACTGGAAGTACCATTTTATTTCTAGATGATCATTTTCCTGAAGTACTTTCTTGTCTTGCAGATTATTCCATGTGAATTTGTCAGGGAGTATCTTCCTCAGACCGACAAGGAGTTGACACTCTGGGATCCACAAGGAAAGGCCTGGAAAGTTACCTATGTTTATTACAGCCAGCGTTCTACTGGCGCTTTCATTGGGGGCTGGGGCAAGTTTTCTATAGGAAATCATCTGGAGGAGTCTGATGTCTGCGTCTTCGAGCTCTTCTCAAAGGACAACATAAAAGTGCACATCTACAGAGCTAACCCCGCACTAACTCTCTACATCCTAGAATCTAACAACTAGTAACAGCGCTGCAATTCCATATTTACCTGGGCTCTATAGTAGTCAATAATGGGAATGTTCAGATGCTAGAGATATTTGAACCAAAACAAGTGACTCCCTGATAAACAAGGTTTTGCTTTGATTGAATTCTTGGACGACTGGTTTGCATCATATTGCGGCAGTATATGAACAAATACATATTTATAATTTGTCAGTGTGTTGGTTTTTGTTGATAGGCTTATTTGCATGTGCTATGTTATGTTTCCACTGGAGGTAAAATAGTAATCCTTTTATCTACCTTGAAGGACTACAGGTATTTTTGGCCCCATGTCGCTGATGATTGCTTCGGTGTGGCATTGCACTCTATTTGCTTATAACCATACAGAATTTTAGACGGAGCCTTTTCTAGAGAAACATCGAGATGCGTTGAGAGTGAGAGCGAGATTTTATTTTATAATTTGCTCCCTCGGTTCCAAACTATAAGATGTTTTAGATATTTAGGTGTGGATAGTGAATCTACACTCTAAAGTGTGACTATATACTGTTAGGCGTGTTAGTATTGGTCTAGGAGTCCGTATTAGTCTAGATGTTATTCCCCTATTCTCGTCATGTGTAATACATATGCCTATTGGGCTATCAATATAGACAAGTTGTATCCATAACATGGTCCCAGTGCCTCAAGGTTTAGGGTCAATTCTCCCGCTCGCGCAACTAGTTCTACGAATCCAATCTTGATCGATTTTTTTTTCCTGGTCCGCGAGTCTCCTTAGTTTTTTTCTAGGTTTGCGGGACTCTCCTCAGCCTTCTAGATGTGGACTCTCCTTCGTTGGCGTTACCAGCCTTCATGAGATGCTTTGTATTTGTCAGTGGTTCGTCGGGAGCATGAACTTCGACGCCTTCGTGAGATGCTTTGTATTTGTCAGTGGTTCATCGGGAGCATGAACTTCGACAGGGTGATGCGTTTGTAGATGACTTCTATGCTCAGAGTTCTTCTATCTGGCGTCAGCTAGATTCCTTGCGCACTTCTGGTTGTGGCTCTTGTCCATGTTGCCGGACGTTTCATGCTGAGAAGGAGTGCCCGCGTGTTTATGTGTTCTTGACACGTCTCCGTAAGGAGTTTGAGGCACGACGTTCTCATATTTTTGCACGTGTTCCTTGTGTCACTCTTTTGGAGGCGCTCACCGAGATTCCTGCGGAGAAGACTCGTCTCCGTGGTGCTGGTCTGTTGGAGGTTCCCTGATGCAGCCCAACCCTTTTCAGGACACCACCAAGTATTCCAATTGGTCACATGACAATAGCCCGCGCAAAGGCTATACATGACAATGTGAACTCGGTCTTATCCTATTATGAATTCAATGTTTTGGTGAATGTATCACTAACTCAAGCGGATATACTTTGTGTGCGTAGGTATGACTTCCATGTTGCCCTCCCAAGATGTTCTGGACGATGTTGCCAAGGAAGAGCAAAAAGATGGATAAGGAGATGCTCAAGATGATGTTGTCAAGACCGGATTCTCCAACTCGAAGGACCCTGCAGTATCCGTCCTGCGCTCGAGCACCATCTCTGCTAGTCGGCGTAACGCTGTAATTTTTTTACTGAACCTAATACTGTGGGGGAAACCCCCACAACCTTTTATTACCACTCAACCAAAAAAAAGTGTGTACAATCAATAAAAGGAACTAAGGCAGACTATCTATCCATGATAGCAAGATTGGAACCATATCCTTCTTCACTCTATACTTAAGTAGAGTGATCTCTTGAATAAAATTTCTCTTTCAACCCCTAAAAGAGGGTTTAATGGTTTTGAAAATCCAGCTATTCCTCTGTTTCCAAATTGTCCAGCAGGCAAAAGTAACAATATCTGAGAAACAGGGACCAACAAAGTGCTTCTTTGCCAAAGACATGACTTCAACATTATCACCAGGAATCCATGTAACTTGGAGGTAATTCCAGATTCTAGTGCTGAACTGGCAATTGAAGAACAAATGCCTCCAATCCTCATAAAATCCAAACCGACATAGAACACAGTTGGAATTATCATTGATATTCCACTTTCTCCTAATCAGCATATCCTTTGTATTAAGTCTATCATGCAGTAAAAGCCAAGCAAAGAACTTGTGTTTGCATTGACATTTGCTCTTCCAAATCCAGCCAGAGGGAGCATCATTTGGGATATTGGAGAAATTATATCTGTACATGGCACTAGGTGTAAAACCCCCCTTACCAATGGATGTAGACCAAACATATTTTCCTAGAGGGTCAATATGAATATTCTGTAACAGAATTTGTAGTTCTTCAAATTCATCATGAGCTTGCATAGATAGATGAAGTAAAAATGACTGTATCCAATGCTCACTGTGGGTAAACTCTGAAAGTGACTGTAACTTATCCACATCAAAAGAGAATAATCTTGGGAATTTGGAACTCAGCTTGAAAGACATCAAACATTCTTCCCAAAAGAGAGTAGTATTGCCACAGCTAACAGAGCAGAAATGGAGTTTCCTGTAATTATCATTCAAATTAAAAATTCCTTTCCACCAGAAGGAACCACATGAGACCACATCATGTGGTACCACTTGATGATAGTAAGCATCAGTAACTAGTTGAACCCAAGGGGTGTGAACTTGGTTATAGAACTTGTGTAAATGTTTGAACAACAAAGCTTCATTTTGCGTAACGCTGTAATGGGAGGGGGGGGGGGATTAATGCTCGGAACATGGCCGGATACTGCAACGTCTCCGGAACACCCCTTTCAAGCCCGGAGTCTCCTCCCACCACTAGTACAAACCGGACATTATAGCTTGTTCTGGTACAATGGGGGTCTCTAATAAAATGGCTTATCATAGCCGGTCCTAGTAACCAGCACCGAATCCCTCTAACGGCCACAAATAGGAACCACCTCTAAAAATACGATGGGAGGAGACGGCTGTATAAACAAGTTGTCTATGATAATATGGTGTATGGAGACGGCGTTTGCTTGTGGCCGTCTCGGGCGGAAGACGGACCTCCGGGTTTTCCTCTGAGGGATCCGACATGTTGGTACTGCATGTACAGCAGGGAATTAATCATCCCGATTTTACTGATTGCATCTTAGTAATCTAGAAGGTCGGACATAATTAACACCAACTAGATGCTATCTTATATAGTTAAAATATGTCTTCAAACTTAACATTGTTCACACAAAAGTAGCTATGTACACTAGCTACATGCATATGTTCATCAGATCACACCCTTAATTATAGTAACCAACTATAGACTTTAGTTTTAAATGATCACCGTCTCAATCATAAACGCCAAACTAGGGTCACTAGTCTTCTTGAGAATGATCAAAACAAGTTGACCAACCTAAAGATCCTTAAATTGGATGAAGTTCTTCTACCCAGCTTATCAAAGTCTAGATGACCGTCAGCTCTCTTGGTGTACATGATGGTGACGACTTCCCTTGATGGTCGAAGTCGTAGTCCATCATTTCCCTGAGGTGGTATGCTGGCTTTGTCGGCTATGTGCTAAGATAGTTTCTACGTATGAAACTGGTAGAGGCTGAATATTGAGTGAGGAAAACAACCGTGAAAATTGAATCTGGTAGCTAGGTATACGTATCATATCATGTCTGCTCACATTTATGTTGGTCAAGCGAGTCAAAAAGAGAAGCCCAACATAGGGTCCAACTGGCAGAACTACGCTAGGCGGTTCTTTTCATGGGTCGTGAGATGATCTCTTTGGGCAAAAACAATTTTTTCATCGTCGTAATTCTCATCTGCTGAAATGATGACATCATCGTCTTGTGAACTGTTAGTGATCTTATCGTCACTAGAATTTTCCTCGCCACTGCCATATGTGCTGCAGCTGCTACTCTGCATAATGCCAACATAAATTCTAGGACTTCGTCTCATGGTGAACACAAACATGTCTCCTGGGCTAAGAATGTCGTGCGCGATAAAAAAAATTCCACTGGCTGTCGTACATGGTGGTTCTTCTCCTTCCCGTTCTGACACTAATGTTGTAATGGTTCCCATGGAAAAAAACAATACCAGCTCTCCTACTAGCTCATTGAACACTAGCCTGATCTTGCACGGTACAATCTGTGCAAAATGAACAAATAGAAAAACATATTAGTTAGACTATATAAGAAAATTAATGCACAGAACTAAACGGAAGGAAAGGGACTATTTTCTTACAAATGACTCGCGGTGACAGTCCAGAAAATGAACATGAAAGGTGCGTGCAGTAACAAGGCGGCTCTTGCGCTGGTATATCTTGCATATTTGGCAAGCCACACTGGTAGAAAAAAAAGACTTCCATACGCCCCCTTTAGTCTCCAAAATATCCGAACCGTGACTAAATGGGTCTTTAGTCGCGGTTCGCGAGGCGACCCGCGACTAAAGGTCTTGAGTGGCGGTTTGGGAAGCGCGCGGAGAGCTTTAATCCCGGTTGGCCTGGCCACCCGCGACTAAAGGTCCGAACTGCTGGCCTCCCGGTCTTTAGTCCCAGTTGGCCTGGCCACCCGCGACTAAAGTTCCAAACTGCTCGGCTCCCGCGCGGTTCTTATTCGCGAGCGAAGGCAGAAAGGCCTCATTGCTACAGTGCGCGCTCGGCTCTCTCTTCTTCTTCCTCTCTTCTTCTTCCTCCACACCATGGATTCTCCCGTTTTCAAGATTCTAAAGGTGGCCACACCATGGGACGAGACTCTCCACGTCTCCTATACCAATATTTGCGAGAAACTCCCTGAAGCTCTTAACCGTTTGAGCAAACTCTATGAAGCCGATTGTCGAATCTCTGACTCTACAAATCCCTTAGGTGACCCTATCGGGTTTCGACTAGGAGAACTCATGAGCGCTGGTGGAATCGTCGGCTAGACAAGGGGCGAGATTTACCCAGGTTCGGGGCCCTCGTAGAGGTAAAACCCTTACTCCTGCCTCTGTTGATCTGTATTGATGAGTAGATCGGTTACAATGGTGGTTGCTCGAATCGAGAGTATGACCTCGAGTTCAGGCTTTGGTGTTGCGATGTTGCTTGGTCCTCTACCGGTGGCTCTCCTGGCCTTATATAGGTGGCCAGGTCTCAAACCCTACCCGGAGAGGACTCGAACTCTAACCTTAGGTCGGTTACATATTTCCTAACTTAACCCGCAAGTTAGTATGGGTGGGCTTTACGTGGGCCTTCTGGAACACTCCAAGGGCTCCTCTTCTTGGGCCTTAACCTTGGGCCTGAGAGGGGGTGTCCTTACCCGCAGGGTCCAAGATCCATGTCTTCGTCAGTAGCCCCCGAGCGTTTGCTCGAGTGGGGTTTTTCCAGTCGAGTAGACGGTCAAAACTATCTTGGTTTCTTTCTTGTGGATAACCAGTTTGGCTGCTTCCTGTTTTAGAGGGCGTGTACCCTGTATAATGTGTTCTTCATACTCGAGTATCGAGCAATGTAAGTGCCTACTTTTATGGCTTTTTATCGCAGAAGGTTGTGGCGCAGTAGCTTGGCTCTCCCGAAAGATCAGGGCCAATTAATTGCGACTAGGGCAAAAACATTTCTGGCCTACACAGATTCGAGACCTCCGACTTGAACCCGGTAAGGTGATTGTTGCGACTGGGCCGTTGTGGTCTTATCGAGTCGAACTTAACCTATAGGGGTACCCGGCGCGTCCGCTGGGATTTTTCTTCGTGTTGTTGACACGGAATCATACCGGAGGACGCAGCTTTGAGTGCGATTCCAGGCCCTCAAGAGAGATCTTTAGCGTCTTACCTTCATACTCGAAGAATATGGCATCCGGATGTGCCTAGGCGGCCGAACAATCCAGGTTTTTATGATGTAAATATCATGCGAGTGAGAAAAGAATAGGTTCTGCCTACTCGTGTAATTTTTGAATGAGTAGTCCCTCTATCCATACGAAAGAGATTTCATGTTTGGGAGATTGTGCCCATACGAAAGAGTTTTCGTGTGTAGGGTATTTTCCTTCGTTTTTAAAGGAGTCTTGCCTCATGATTTGTTCATGAAAAGGTTGCTTCTATTCGAAGGAATATTGTCCATACGAAGTTCTTTTCGTGTTTGGACTTTCCATTCGAAGCTTTCTTCAAATTGATGATGCACGCTATGACGTCATGGCGCACTTTTCTCCTCCCGATGGGACGTGACGGAGACGAGACGTCGCTCCCGATTTTTGACCGGGAAACGAGACGTCGCTCCCGATTTTTATGGAAACCGTGCAGTAAATGCGCACGATCTTCTGTTAAGATCGTGGCACGAAACAGCACTCACCGCCTCCTCGTTTCATCTTCACACGTGGTGGCGGCGATGGGCGCCACGTGGCGCATCGAGTGGCCGGCATCGACTCGTTCCGTGTATAAGTACGGGGCTTTGCTGTGCGGTAAAACTTTCTCAGCCTTCGTCTTCCAATCCGTCTTCCTCCTCGCGCTCATCTTCTTTCTCCTCCAAACTCGTGCGCATCAGCAATGGCGAGGGGCAAAAGACGCAGCGCTGCCATTTCCGCATCCGGGGAAGCTTCCGTGCAACTTGCGCCGCGCTCGGGCGACTGGCGTTCGCCCAACACCACTGCGAAGAGCATCAAGGAGATGCAGCGGGAGGGGCTGCTGCCGGCGGAGTCCGAGAAGCGGGTGCGCCTCCGAAATAAAGAAGAGGTGCCCAACCCGCAAGCGAATGAGCGCGTGGTCTTCGCGGACCACGTGTCTCGCGGTCTTTCCTTTCCCCTCCATCTGTTTCTTGTCGGGTTGATGTATGTCTATGGCATACAGCTTCACGACCTCCCTCCGAACGCGGTGCAGCACATCTCGTGCTTCATCGTGTTCTGCGAATGCTTCCTTGCCATTCGCCCACATTGGGCGCTCTGGAAGGCCCTCTTCAAAGTTCGGATCTTCCGCGAGAAATCGCGGGTAGACTCCGAGCTCGGCGAGCCGCTGCGCACGAGTGGCTTTGGGATCCAAGAAAAATCGAAGACCAGCTACTTCAGCATGTACTTCATCGACTCCGCGCAGGGCTGGAGGAAAAAATGGTTCTACGTCATCGACAACAGCTCGGGTGGGATCGTGGAATTCCACCCGTTCGTTGTTTTGAAGAGGCGGAAATCCTGGGCGCACAAGCTGTCGACTGAAGAAACCTAGGTCGTCGCACCTCTACTCGCAAGGGTGACAGCTCTCCGCGATCAAACTGCTGGAGTTGTACTCAACGGGCTGCATCTGGCGAGTATCTTTCTGAAGCGCAGGATCCAACCTCTCCAGCACAGGCCTTCCACGATGTGGGAGTACCAAGGCCCCGAGGATCCTAGCCGAGTGAGTCGCGAGGAGCTCTCGAACGCCGAGTTCGAGAAGAAGATCGCGGCTATCACTAGCCTGAAGATGGGAGAGAAATTCCCCGACTGCGCAGTCGCAACCTTCGACGCGTCGAAGCTTCCGTCAGCCGCGGTGAGTTTATTCTTCTTCTCTTCTTTTGATTTCTTGTTTGTTCTGAGTTTCAGTCGATTGAATTTTCCCTTGCTTTCTTCTGTCTTCCATAGAGTTTATCCATGGCCACCTACTACCCTCCTGTATCCGGGGCGGAGGCCTCAGAGTTATTGGCGAGTAATCTGGACGCCCCGGCCGACACCAGTGTCGCGGACGCTTCTTCGAGCTCTGACCAAGATTCTTCGGATGACGTCGGGGACTCGGGTGGACATTATCAGAAGCACCGTCGGGTGGAAGGTGATGAGGCCACCTCCAAGGACAACTCCTTGGAAGAATCACCCGGGAAGGAGCCCATCAACGCTACCCCTCTGCGGACGCGCGCTCCTTCCTCCTCATTCCCAGTTATCCAGACCGCCTGGAATGCGGATATGCTGGATGAGGAGGACGACGAAGATGAGTAAGTTTCCTTCTTCTCGTTCTTAGTCGAACGTTTTCCTTTGCATCAATGTTAACACTTTGTCTTTTGTTGCAGCCTGCAAACCATTAGTCCTCGCAGGTACGCCTCTTCCCTTCCTCCCGAAAGGAAGAGTAAGGCAGAAGCTGCGGATGAAGTTCCTACTGCTGGCACTGTCCAGAATTCGCCCAGCGTAGCCCCCAAAGTAGCGACTACGGAGCATGGAGTTCCTAGTTCTGCTGTCGGAGCTTCGGCTTCAAAGGAGGCGACGGGTAGCTCAGCAGATCCTCTTTCCCGTGCCAAGGGCCAGGTAAATTCCGTTACTTGCCTTTAGTTTGTTATCGGGTGCACGACAGTGCTCCCGATGGGAGTAGCGCCCGAGGCTGTAGTTGATCGCATGCGAACGGCTACAGGCTCAAAGTCTGTCTTTTGCTTCTTCTTGATTTTATCGGGTGCACGACAGTGCTCCCGATGGGAGTAGCCCCCGAGGCTATACTCGAATGTTTACAATCGAGTATAGGCTCAAATTTTACTCTTCTGATTTCCACTTTCGTGTTGCCCGCAGACAGTTATCGACTCCCTCACGGCGATTGGGCGCCGTGTTGTTCTTGCTGAGTCTGACTGCGCGTTCCTTCGATCGGACCGTAGTCGACTCATCTCTGAAAATGAACTTCTTCGAGGTAAGCTCGGCCCTCTTCTTCTTTTTGTATTTTTCCCATCCGTTCTTCAATTCTGATAAATGTTGTCGTGCAGCTCAACTTGAGTTTTCGAAGACCGAAAAAGACAAAGCCTCCGCCTAGGCAGCAACTCTAGAGGCAGAACTGGCGACTGCCCAGCAGGAGCTCGAGTCTCCCCGCATGTTAAATGCTGATTAATTACGAGGGAAAACTTGTGGCTGCCCAGGATGCCCTCAAGAACTTGGAGGATGCTGGCGCCAAGGCGGATGCCAATCTTGTCAACTTTATTCGTCCCCTTGCTGAGCGCTTTGCGGGTAAGTTTGTACTTTTCTACGCTCCTCTTTTTGTCTTGGTAGATCTTTCGGACTGACACCCTTTTTTGTTCTTAGGTCTTCTGGGTGTCCCCCTGGAGCTTGCTGGGACTCCTCGAGTGGAGGCATTGACAAATTGTTGCGCCCAGCTTAGGAGGCATGCTGCAGGGGTTTGCTCCTTAGTCGGCAACGCTACTGAAGTGCTGACGCAGCTGCATGGTCGCCTTCTCGTCAATGCTTCATCTCCACCCGCGCTAGGTGACATGCTGAAGATCTTCTCGGAGAGCAATCTCCTCGATGCCTACGCGGTCGCTCAGTCGGAGTCTGGGGCGAAGACGGCCATCCAGTTTGCGCTAGCGCATGGAGTTAGCGGCCTGGAGGAGGCCTACTCGGATCTCCCAGTCGATCCTTCCACGGGCAAAAAGGTAGGGCTTCGTCGTTTTGGCGAGCCAGCCGTTGTCCTCGCTCGGAAGTTATCTGAGCTGTTTGCTCGATTTAAGGGAGGGGCGACTGCCACGAGTGGGAGTACAACTGTAGCTTCTTAGTTTAGTTCGTTTGTATCTTGCAACTTCGATTGTAATGAACCCTGGGATGTGCTCCCGTTTCTTCAATATTTTAATCGACATGCTTTTGCTGAAATGTTTCCCGCGATTGATCGTAAGCTCCCGATGCGAGTAGCCCCCGAGCACCTGTCGAATAGGTGGTAAATAAATCTCGAGTGGGGCACCTTATTCCTTTTAATCTTCTTTGTGCTTTTCAGGTATCCGGGGTGGCCGCAGAACCTTCAGGTGGACCTGCTGCTCCAACAAATCCGCGTGTCACCGCTGTGGGGTCTTTGGCAGGTCTTCGTGATCGTGTAGCTGACGGTGAGCGCAGGTTGAAAGCATTGCGCGGGGTAGCCGATGTGGCGAAGTCCAAGCAAAGACTGGCGACTGAACGCGAACAATTTCTGATGGACGAATTGGCCTCCGTCGCTAGGGACTTGCTGTGTAAGTAATGCAGCCCCCTAGTCTTCTTTGTCTTGTTTCCTTGACTAATCGTGCATATTTGCTCTTCAGTTGTTAAGCCGGATGATAGGGAGGAAAAACAGTGGGTAGAAAACCACATTCTTGAAGAAGCTGGCAGCTCGAAGCCTCATGCGAATAACTTTTGGTCTGATCGCAGTCGAGGTTTCGTGCTGGCTACTTTGAAGTTCCGTATCACCCAGGTAAAAGTTCTCGTGAGTTCTTTTCACGAGGTCTTGATCGCGATGAACGTTGCGTTCTACCCGCTGGAAAGGGGTCCTGAAGACTGGAGCCATCTCCTCAGGCTGTTCGGGCAAGAGGGAGAGATTCGCGAGTGCGTGCGCAATCAAATGACTTGCGGCGCGGTCGTGGCCCTCTCCTTCGTCCGGATATGGCATCCTGAGATAAATTTTAACTCCGTAGCTAGGCTTCCAGACGGTCCAATCGATGACATTTCGCCGCATTATGATGTTGTTCGTCCAGCAGCGGAGAAAATCATTCGGCTGACCTCTGAGGAAGTAGATAGAGTGTTGGCGACTGAGAATGCTTTTCGCCATGATTGATTGTTGGATGTGTACATCCTGTGATGTTGTATAGTTTGCAAAAACTGTTTTAAGGTGTATGACCTTGTATGTATAAATTTTCCTGTTATGCTTAGTTGTAGGCGTAACCCCCGTGTGTTTATGGGGTGTGTACCTATAACTATTTTAGCATATAAGAATGAATAATCTTCGAGTAAATATGGTTGAGAAACCATGTATTTTATTGCGATCATGTATTCGAGCTACAAGAGTGGCTAGTATAGCCTTATTTGTTTGTGAAAACAAGTAAATCTAGGGATAAAATTTGCGGAGGTGTGTGATATTCCAAGGATTGGAATAGATTCCTCCAGTCGATGGGTTCTTCAGCCTGTAGGCGCCGCCTGGGATAACTTCGTGTATGACGAAGGGTCCTTCCCATGGTGGCTCGAGCTTGTGTCCCTCCTTCTGCTTGAGCCGCAGCACTAGATCTCCTACCGCGAATGCTCTGTGGCGTATGCGGCGACTGTGATAGTTTCGCAGTGATTGTTGATATACTGCGGATCTTGCGAGCGCTATATCACGCATCTCATCGAGTGCATCCATATCTTCCGTGAGTGCCCTGTTGGAGGTTTCTTCGCTGTAAGCCACGACTCTTGGTGCGCTGAACCTAACATCCTCGGGAAGGACTGCTTCTGCCCCGTATACCATGAAAAATGGCGTGTAGTTTTTGGATCGATTTGAAGTTGTGCGGAGGCTCCACAGTACGGAGGGTAGCTCTTCGGCCCAATGTCCTGCTGCTGGTTGTAGACGATCGAGTAGACGTTTCTTGATGCCAGCTGAAACTAAGCCGTTGGATCTTTCGACTTGTCCGTTCGTTTGCGGGTGGGCAACTGAAGCAAACTTGAAGTTGATGCCCTTTTCCTCGCAGAACTGTTGTGTTTCCTTTGCCGTGAAGTTTGTGCCATTATCTGTAATGATATCGTGTGGTACCCCAAATCTGCATACGATGGAATCGAGGAACTTGACGGCGCATTGGGCGCTAGCCGAAGTTACTGGCATGGCCTCGATCCATTTGGTGAACTTGTCGACTGCGACCAGCAAGTGTGTATATCCACCCGGCGTGGACTTACGTAGCGGTCCTACCATGTCTAGCCCCCATTATGTAAAAGGCCAGGCGATGGGTATCATATGCAGTTCCGTAGCAGGTGCATGTGGTCTTGGTGCGAATCACTGGCAAGCGTTGCATCGTTCGACTAGCTCCTTTGCGTCCTTGGCTGCCGTGAGCCAATAGAATCCTGCTCGGAAGGCTTTTCCCATGATTGTTTTCCAACTAGCGTGATGCCCACAGTCTCCTTGGTGGATGTCCTGGAGTAATTCTTTGCCATCCTCGGGTGCGATGCAGCGCTGAAGTATACCCGAGATGCTTTGCTTGTATAATTCTCCGTTGATTACCCGAAAGGATTTATGCGCCTGATTATCTGTCGATCCTCGCGAGGATCGGCCGGGAGCTGTCTAGAGGACAGGTAGTCGAGGTACTTCTGCGTCCAGACTGGCTCGACCAGAAAGACCTGTCGTGAAATGTTATGAATAAGCTCGATGATGGCAACTTGCGGGCTGACCTCTGTTTTTGGTGCTGCGGGTGCTCCTGCAGCTTTTTTGACTTTGACTGACCTCTTGATCATCCGTTCGAAATATATTCCTGGCGGTATGGGTGTGTTTGTGGAACCCATGTTTGCCAGTCTATCTGCTTCTTCGCTGCTGGATCTCGCAATGTGTTTCAGCTCGCATCCCTTGAAGCTCCCTTCGAGTAGGTTGTACATGTCGCGATATGCGATCATGTTTTCAGCAATTGCATCACATTCCTTCATTGTTTGCTGCACGATGAGATTGGAGTCGCCGTAGATCATTAGTCGAGTAGCTCCGCAAGCGATTGCCATCTTCATCTCGTGCAACAGGGCTTCATATTCTGCGTCGTTGTTCGATGCTGGATCATCGGGTGGGAAGTCCAATCGTAGGACGTATTGCAGCTTATCTCCCCTAGGCGATATGAGGACGATTCCAGCTCCTGCTCCTTCGTTTCTTTTGGATCTGTCAAAGTACATTATCCAGTTGCTCGTGTACTCAGGCGGTCCGGGCGTTTGTAACTCTGTCCATTCGCTTAAGAATTCCACGAGTACCTGGGACTTGATTGCGTTGCGTCCTGCATACGTGATGTCCCAAGCGCCCAGCTCGATGCTCCATTTGGCTATTCTTCCGGATGCCATAGGGTTGTTCATGATTGTCCCGAGTGACGCATCATTAACCACTGTGATGGCATGTTCTTGGAAATAGTGCTTGAGCTTTCGGGCTGTAAGAACAACTCCATATGCGAGCTTCTGGTAATGAGGATATCGTTGCTTGCATGGCGAGGGCACTTCACTGATGTAATATATTGGTCGTTGGACTCCGTATGCCTTGCCCTCCTCAGGTCGTTCGACTACGATTGTTGTGCTGATGACCTGGTTTGTGGCGGCTAGGTATAAGTAGAGTGGCTCCCTTTCTTGCGGTGTTGCAAGGACGCGCCTGCTTTGCAATGACCGCTTTAAGTCTGCGAACGCTTGTTTAGCTTCTGGTGTCCACTCGAATTTGTCCGTTTTCTTCAACAGCTTGTAGAAGGGTAGCGCTTGTTCTCCCAATCGGGCGATGAACCTGCTCAGAGCGGCTAGTCGCCGTGCGAGCTGCTGGACTCCGCGTAGATTGGTTGGCTCCTTCATAGTCAAGATTGCTTGTATTTTCTCTGGGTTGGCTTTGATGCCTCTGGCGGATACCAGGTACCCGAGAAGTTTTCCTGCTGGGACGCCGAAGACACATTTCGTCGGGTTGAGCTTGATCCTGTATGCGTTGAGGGCGTCGAATGTTTCTCTAACGTTTTCAAGGAGTGTGTTCTCAACTCGAGTCTTGATGACGATGTCGTCAACGTACACTTGTACGTTCTTGCCAATGAGCTTGGCGAGGCATTTTTGCATGCAGCGCTGGTATGTTGCGCCTGTGTTCTTGAGCCCGAAGGGCATTGTCGTGTAGCAATATACGCCGTGTGGCGTGATAAATGCTGTCTTTTCTTCGTCCTCCCGTTTCATCCGATCTGATTGTAGCCTGAATAGGCGTCGAGGAAGGAGAGGCATTGACAGCCAGCCGTAGAATCCATGATCTGGTCGATGCGCGGGAGGGGGAAGTTATCCTTGGGGCGGTGCTTGTTTAACGACGTGTAGTCGATGCATACTCGAAGGATGTCCGTGTTTTTCTTGGGGACCAGCACTGGATTTGCTAACCAGGTGGATATCTTGATCTCCCTGATGAAATTTGCTGCTAGCAACCTGTTTACTTCTTCTCCGAGCGCCTTCTGCTTGGGTTCTGAAAATCGTCGAGTAGTCTGTTTGATGGGTTTCGCATCTGGAAAGACTTCGAGTGAGTGCTCGGCAAACTCCCTGGGTATTCCTGGCATATCTGAGGGCTGCCAGGCGAAAATTTCCCAGTACTCACGGAGGAGTTTGACGAGCGCGCTTTCCTATGCTTGCGAGAGGGTGGTTGAGACCATCGTTGTCTTCGCAGAATCTGTCGGGTGCACTTGATGCTTTCGGGTATCACTGTTGGCGCTGAACTCCAGCTCCGGCGCGTTTTTCTTCGTGAGGGGCATCACGGAGTGATCCGTGGTTTTTGCCAGCTCTTGAAGTTCTTCTTGCATCCCGAAAGATTTTGCGATCTCGTTGAATTCAATGTCGCACTTGTTGGATTTCTGAAAGTCTCCATCGATTGTGGTCACACCATATTCTCCAGGTAACTTGAGCTTCAGGTAGGCGTAGTGTGGTACTGCCATGAATCTGGCGAACGCTGTTCGACCAAGAATGGCGTGGTACTGTGAAGGCCAGTCGACGACTTCGAAGTCGAGGAATTCTCTTCTGTAGTTGCTTTTAGTGCCCAGCACAACTTCTAAGTTGATTGTGCCGAGTGGACGGATTGCCTTTCCCGGAACTATCCCGTGAAAGGATGTCTCTGATTCCGCGAGGCTGTCCAGATTCATGTTCATCCGACGGAGTGTATCCACGTAAATAATGTTGATGCCACTGCCACCATCCATGAATACGCGGGCCAAGTCGTAGTTGCCAATCTGTGCTTGAATGACGAGGGCGGCGTGTCCTGGTCGATGGACTCGTGGCGGGTGATCCTTCATCGAAAATGTGATCGGTTGATCCGCCATCTTCAAGTACTCGGGCTTTGTTGGCGGAGTCTGCACAGCCATGCACAGCTGCGTTGTGTTAGTCTTTTGAGCTCTGCGGGATGGACATACCTTCTGTATCATCGCGAGTTGCCCTGCTGGATTCGGGTATGCATTGGCCCCGGAGTTTTGTGCAGGGTGTGCGGGTAGCGCAGCTAATGCCACGTTTGGATTTGCTGGTGGAGGTAGGGGTTGTGGCGGCTGGAATCCTTGGTGGCCTCCTCCTGGAAGCGGTGGGTAATTTTGAGTGGCTGCGTTTCTTTTTCTTGCGAGGGCTTCCGAGATATCAATAAACTTTCAGCAATCCTTAAGAAGGTGTGTTGCCTTAGTTTTGCCCGTGCGCTTATCTGTAAATAGATGTAGCGAGCAGTATCCATCGAGGTCTTCCTCGGGAGATTTTTCTTCAGCTTTCGGTCTCCACTCGCGATTCCCACGGCGACCGGAGTCGCGTCTTCGTGTGAATTCCGCTGCTACCAGCTCCTCTCGATCCTCGTGATCGTAATATTTCCTCCTTTTCCTTCGGCCATGGCGGTCTTCATCACGCGCAGGTGATGATGCTCTCTCGTTGCGCACTGCGTCTTCTCCGTTAGCCCATTTTTCGGCTATGATCATTAGCTCGCCAATAGTTTTGGGTGCAGCCCTGCCTAGCTCTTCTCTGAAAGCAGTTCTTCGGGCGCCTTTCGCAAAGGCCTCAATCGCCACTTCTTCCGAGATGGTTCCCACAGTGTTTCTGAGCGTGGTCCACCGTTGGATATATTCGCGGGTAGACTCACCGCTTTTCTGCTTGCATGCTCGCAGTTCTTCAATGGTGGCCGGCCTCTTGTAAGTCGTCTGGAAATTTTTGCAAAATTCGCGGTGTATGTCATCCCATGATGCGTAACAAGATCTTGGTCTTCTTTCCAGCCAGCTGCGGGCCGCGCCAACGAGATGCAAATTGAGATATTGCATAGCTGTATTCTTGTTCCCACGTTGGCATTTTACTGCCGTGAGGTAATCGCTTAGCCATTGAGAAGGCTCGAGTGAGCCGTCGTACTTTGTCACTTCCGTGCTGAGCTTGAATCTTCTGGGTAAAGGTGCGCACCGCAGGTTTCATCATCCGAGGAGCTGGACGAAGAGCGCCCGCGATATCGCGAAGCCCTTGCCTTATCTACCTTATTTTGTGCGATGTCCGGTCGCGCGTCATGTCCTGGCCGATCGCGGTCGGCGTCCTTCCTTGGCTCCTTGCTTCGCTTTCGCGAGCGGCTGCTGTGATGTCGCGAGCTTTTGTCTCTTGGACTGCCTTCGCTGCTGCTTCGACTGTCATCATGGCGCCGTGCTTCTTTTCCTCGGCCACGACGTGGCGATCTATCCCTTCTTGGCGAAGTGCTCCTATGTTTGCGGGATGCTTCTCTATCCTTCTCTTTCTCTTTCTCCTGTTCCTTCTCCAGCTGCTCTGTGGCTTTCTTTCGTTCATAGGCGGCGAGCCTTGCGGCTGCCAGTCCTAGTCCCTTGCGTACTTGTTTATACTGCTCCGCCCGAGGGTCACTTTCCGTCGGTTGATTCATCTGCATGTAAGTTGCTGCGGCTAGAACCGCGGCAGCGGGAGTTTGCGGGTAGACATTGCCGGTGTCATCGACTCGCATGAGAGAAGGAGTGATTGATCTCCTGGTCCCGGCTAGGAATTCATTGTTCCTGGATGTAGATGCGTGCCCCTTGCTCACGGGTCGGGTTCCGACCGAGGGTGTTATGGACAGCCCGTCTCGTCTTTGGCTCGACTCATCCGCCGCTCTTCTTCGGCGGGCCAGATCTATTCGAGCGTATTTGATGGTCGTGGCTGCTCTCACTAAGTGATAGTGGTAGGCAACCATGTCTTCGTGTGAAGCCCCGGCTGCGGGTGGCTTGCTCGTTCGCATAGCCTCCTTGGCTCGGTTCCAAGATTCCCGTGAGACGCCGATTATGTTGCGCTCTGCTGCGCTATGTTCCGTTTCCGAGGCTTGTTCCGATCCTGCCATGCAGACTTGAGCCAGTCGAGGCTCGTGCGTCCTAGGCGTAGATCGAAAGTTCCTTTGAATTCTTGATGGTTCCTCTGTCGAGAGGGTATGGTAGTCGTTGGCGTTGAAGCGGATGGACTCACCGCTTTTCTCCAGATGACGGCGCGAGTCGACAGCTCCAGATTCAGTTTCTGATTCATCCGAGAAGTGGAGGATCCCGTCCCTGTTGGTCACGAATTTCAGGCTCCCGAACGTCAAGGTGACGCTCTTCTCCAGATCCTCGAATACCGGGCGTGATTTCGGCGAGTGAGGTGTGACCACGAAAGATCCGATCTGTATAGGATTGTTCGGAGCCGTAGTCGATGGTTTCCAATGGGAGTGGGTTGTCGATGAAGCCGAAGATGCCGGTGATCCAGCGCCCGTCGTCCCCACGGTCGGCGCCAATTGTCGAATCTCTGACTCTACAAATCCCTTAGGTGACCCTATCGGGTTTCGACTAGGAGAACTCATGAGCGCTGGTGGAATCGTCGGCTAGACAGGGGGCGAGATTTCCCAGGTTCGGGGCCCTCGTAGAGGTAAAACCTTTACTCCTGCCTCTGTTGATCTATATTGATGAGTAGATCGGTTACAATGGTGGTTGCTCGAATCGAGAGTATGACCTCGAGTTCAGGCTTTGGTGTTGCGATGTTGCTTGGTCCTCTACCGGTGGCTCTCCTGGCCTTATATAGGTGGCCAGGTCTCAAACCCTACCCGGAGAGGACTCGAACTCTAACCTTAGGTCGGTTACATATTTCCTAACTTAACCCGCAAGTTAGTACGGGTGGGCTTTACGTGGGCCTTCTGGAACACTCCAAGGGCTCCTCTTCTTGGGCCTTAACCTTGGGCCTGAGAGGGGGTGTCCTCACCCGCAGGGTCCAAGATCCATGTCTTCGTCGCCGATGAACACCACAAGTTCTTTGGGCTTGATCTCGAGTACACGACCAATCAAAAGGATGTGGCCGTCATCCAGATTGCTTACAAGGAAACCGTTCTGGTCTTCCAATGGGCAAGGTACGCACACGATCTCTCTTGTAGGAAAATTGTGTTGTCATGTTGATAGCAAAGTGATATGTAACATTTGTAGAGAGGAAAATTTCATAGGGTAGCAACATTTGTAGAGAGGAAAATTGCATAGGGTAGCAATATGGCATTTTTGATTTGTTGTTTCATTGAAAGAATACACTTGTTGCAACAATATGTAACATGTGTTCCATTTTTGTTGTTGCATTGAAAGAAACTTGTTGCAACAATATGTAACATGTGTTCCATTTTTGTTGTTGCATTGAAATAATACACTTGTTGCAACAATAGCTATAACATGTGTTCCATTTTTGTTGTTGCATTGACAGAATACACTTGTGTTCCAACAATATCTAACATGTGTTACATTTTTGTTGTTGCAGTAGTGCAAAGAAATGTCCAGAACTTATGGATTTTCTTGTCAACAAAGGTTTCGACTTTTGTAGCGTCGATATCACAAATGACCAGCAGAAGATGATGCGCACGTGGAATATTGAGATACCTGAAGACCACTACATTGATCTTCAGGACTTGATCCATTTTGATGAGCTGGGGCCCAAGACCGGGATGGCTCAGATGGCAACTGCCTTCATCCACCACGACTACAGAACGATGAAGAGTAGTTTCCCCTCGAGAAATCACAACAATTGGGGGAAGAACCCACTTGACCTGATCAATCTCAAGTATGCAGCAATAGATGCATATGTTGCGTTCGAGTTGTTCCGCATCTACTCTTCGATGCAGCAGTAGATGCTATGTTTGCATTATTCGAGACTTTCTATATGTAGTACTACTATTATGTGCTATGTTTGCATTATTCGAGACTTCATATGTAGTACTACTATTATGTATTATATGTCCTATATTATTTCTATTAATTGTGTATGTGTTTAAGTACCGATGTGTTTAAGACTAACTCCTTTGCAAAATATTTGAGAAAACGAGTGGAAAACATGGAAAACAGAAGGTTACTTAAATGTCTCAAAACCTTGTGAGAGAAGAAGACTAATGAAATGGCTAAAATAAAACCAAGGGTTAAAAAGGACATGATGCATTCATAAGGACTAGAAAATACAAGAGATTTAGGAAAGGGGAAACAAAAGATTGCCTAAGATTAAGAGATATGACCACCTAATCAAGATGCATTCATAAGGACTGGAAAACGGTGAGATAAAATATTTTTCTGAATTTTTTGATATATTATTTGTATTTTTAAGATTTAAAAATGAATTAGTTTTATTTTCTGAATTTATTGATATATTATTTGTATTTTTAAGATTGTAAAATGAATTAGTTATATTTTTCTGAATTTTTGATTTTTTTTTTAGATTTTAAAATGAACTAGTTTTATTTTTCTGATTTTTTTTGGAAATAATACAAATTTAAAAGTTAATGTTTATTTATTTATTCAAAATTATTACTTTTGTTTATTAAAAGAATTATTTGAAATTCAAACAATAAAGAAATGTGGCATCAACCAACATGTTAATAGGATTGATATGATACTAGTATCACATACATGCGTGCGAAACACTTGGATGCGGGACGGGATGGAACTCGGAAGTTAAGCGTGCTAGTGCTAGAGTAGTGGGATGATGGGTGACCGAGCGGGAAGTTTGACCACGAGTAAGTAATTTGACTAGAGATAATTGTAGTTAGACACTAAGCAAATAATACAAATTCTGAAAAAAAAAGAGTGAAAAATAATTAGACACCCAAATGAATTAAAAAAATAACGAAATAGCTTTTAGTCCCGGTTCGTGTTACAAACCGGGACTAAAGGTCCTCCGCCCCCGGCGCACGCCCACGTGGACGGGCCTTTAGCCGCGGTTCGTAAGAGGCGCGACTAAAGGGGGGGGCCTTTAGTCGCGCATATTTAGTCCCGGTTGTGCGTCCTTTAGTCGCGGTTCGTAAGAGGCGCGACTAAATGGGGGGCCTTTAGTCGCGCATATTTAGTCCTGTTGCGCGGCCGGGATTAATGGCCTTTGCGAACCGGGACTAAATGCCTATTTTCTACCAGTGCCATATCCTTTTTAATTAAGTTCAAAACAAGTATGAGTAAAAAAATTTGTAAATTAACACATGGGGAGGGGGTAGAATAACTGTGATTAAGTTGCAGGGATTATGGTAAATGGATGGATCTGAAACATTGCAGAGGTTAAATTACTGCATAATAGATAAACATGATCCAACAATAAAATCGGGTACTCGATGAATATGGTGGAGTATTTTGTAGCTTGTGAACTAGGTGCAAACGACGATGTCCCTTACACTTATTCCCTTGGTTACGCGTCAAGATTCCCCTAGATGCGGCGAGTTGGAGCGGAGGTGATGCTGCAAGTTGGAATGGCGGCAATGCCGGGGATTTGGAGGGGCGGCGAGGGTAGGGATTTGGAGGGGGCGGCGAGGGTAGGGATCTCGAGGGGCGGCAAAGGTAGGGATTTGGAGAAGAGTGGGGCACCGCAAATAAGGAAAAATAACTCACAGCGCGTGCCGGACACAATTATTTGGACTTGATGTCCATTGTCCAGAGTCTCCGAACAAGTTCGTACTCTCTGGGTATTATTTTTAAGAGTAAATATTTAAAATATTTAAAAAAAAAATTAAAACCAAATATAAGTAAAGGTGCCTATATGCTTGCCGGTGTTAAATGAGGTTATATCAAACAAAAAAGGTTCATATGACAAGTTAGTACAAACTTGAGTGTTTACATTGAAATGTCACATCCTCCCTAACGAAGATGTGCTCACTGGAATGCAACATCAATGCAAGTAATTAAAAAAAAACATGAGCTTAGATAGTGGGGATATTGTTTTGCTAAAATAGTAAATATTCATCTATTTAAAAACATGTATTCATGTTCGTCCATTTCAGTTTTAAATTTAAATCAACTAAATAGCTAGAAATTCAAATAATTCTAAAATAATAACAAAACATTTTGAAAAAATTCTGAAAACCCTCATTACAATTATTTCATGAAACTCTTAAGGAAAAAAAATGCATGTACATAGTTTGGAGAAGAATTACATATGGGTTTGTCTGTTAGATCAAGTCCGGAGCTTCCGCGGACCATCCAAACAAAGGCGGTCAACCGATTTGTGTGTTCGTCGCCCCTGACCGGTGGGTCCACCGAGTCATTGACACAAAGGCGGTACCGAGTCAACGGGATTTATTGTGAGCGACGAATAGCTGGTATGCAAGTCTTAATAGGGAAGCGGGTCCCCTGCATTGGAAATGCGTCGCTCCTTGCCTTCCCCGACGCGTGTCGCCAGAGTAAATAAGGAACCGCCATGCGCCGCTGTTAATACACGCGTCGCTCCGCGCCCCCTCGCTGTAAAACTACCCGTCCACACAGCGCCATGGCTATCCACCCAAAAAAAAACCTCGCTGGCATTCTCTCGCTCTCCACCAAAAACAAATCTTGCCGGCGCTCCCTCGCTCAATCTTCCTCGCCCTCCACCCAACAAGCCCTCGTTGGTTCAAATGTCTCACAATGTAGAGGCAGGAGACAGCGGCGGCCTCTACAAAAGTTGCCTCACCATACTCGAGGTGGCATTTTTGCTGAGCACGACATCCCGTGCCACCTGGGGTGCGCATCCCCTCCTTCGACGACTGGGTGCTCGACGCCATGGGGGCCATGGTGCTTCCATACCCCGAGATGGAGGCGAGGGTGCATGCTCTCCCTCGGGCGCAGCGGCGCACACTACTGCCGGAGCAGCTGGCGGACCCGAGCTACACGGAGGACATCCCGCTTTGGCCCACCATATTCGCGCAGAAATGGTAGGAGGCGCTCAATGACGCGCCGCCTCTCGGGATGTCAAAGAGAAACAACGACGCACGGGACCACTGGAGGGAAAATCGGATGATCCCCGAAGTGCTCGCTGAGTATGGGTACACCCCGCTTAGGAGGGGGCACGCGGCAGCCGTGTCGTTGCTCCGACGCTCGTCGACTCCATGCTTGTCATTGTCTCCACGTGTCTCCTCTTTTGGCTACGACACGCGTTTGTCGGCAATGGAGAGGGTGGGAGGCTACTCGCCAGCGCCGCAACCTCCGCGTGCTAAGAGGGTCGGTGACTGACCGGCCCCTCGCAAAGTATAGGAAGCCTTGTTATCCGTGAAGGCAGTCACGAAGCCTCTTTGCGTTGGCGAACGCCCAGTGTGCCACTACCACCGCCGTGCGACGTGACCTATGACGATGACCAGTTCGACCTAGACATGGCGATGGCCATCTCCATCTCGTTAAACAAGGTCATTGTCGCGCCGAAGTACATGACGGAGAAGTGGCCCGCCTGCGAGCATGGGATCACAGTTGTCGAGGACGACTACATCAAGGGGAATGATGACCAGGTCGAGGTCAAGGTGGAGCAGGAAGTGGACGATGGTGACAGTGACGACGACAAGGCATACGCGCGGGTGGCGCATGTGTACAAGATGTTTCCGGACCGTTTTCTAGTTTTATAGTTTAATCTTAGGTGACCGTACTGGAAATACTAGTTAATCTGAATGCAATCATTCTTTACAATTTGAATTCGGTTAATAGATCAACTATTCCCCAAATGATTTCAATTTCAATCGAGTTGAGTGTATTGCGAGATCTGTGTGAGATAGTTCAAAAAAAACTTGGCAATCCGATAGTTAGCTATAAGTCAATTGGCGCCAACTGTAGGTTAGAGTCGGTCGATACTCACAGACGTCTCTAATCAGACATATTTTGAGACAATGAGCAATCTTAGCCGTCTAAAGTAAATCTAGGGACAATCAAATTTAAGAACCGGATCTAAAGTACATATTATTGGAGACCGGTGAAATATGCGGCTGACGCTAATAGTATTAGAGACGAAACTTGATTTTCGGCCGTCTGAGCGCTTACTTCCTAGTCGGTGTTTTTTTTGGTATAACCGGCTCTAAGGGCCGTCTTGTGTAATCGGCTGATCATAGTCTCCGCCCCCGCCAAGACTTGGGTCTCCTCCCCTCCAGACCAAAGTCTCCGGAGTAAGTGAACGACATGCTGAGTTGAACTGGCCCAATTGGCAATGTAACACCCCACTTGGAACCCTACACTATAAATAGGCACCTCCCACCTCCTTGAGGGGTTAGAATAGATCTGAGAATAGACTCTTGAGCATGTTGCTTCTATAAACTCCCTAGTGAAACCTATCAAGACTTCTCATTAGTTCAACTACTTAAGTGACTTCAAGGCCTCTCCCAACGCAAACTCTCTCGATTGGGTGATTCTACTTCGGTCTCTGACCCTCTCGATTCTACTGAGTGTTCGCCAAACTTCCACAAGGGTATTCTACCTCACAGTCTCTCCCCATCGATTCTATTGGTCTTGTTGGTCCATCGGTTAGAGAAAGGTACCATCAAGGGTAGTGTAAGTTTGTGGTTATGATCCAAGGCTACCTCCTGTGTATCCTTTTGTGTTTGTGTTTTGTTCTTCGTGTTCTTCGGTTGTTCTTAGTCTCCGCCTTCTATCGGCACCAAATATGTTGGGACAACACCCGCATAATATGGTATCAAGAGCACGGTTTCCATGGATATGATTTCGTTTTCCACCCATTTTCTACCAATTTTTCTTGATTTTTTCTAAAGAAGAAAATTTTCACTAAATATAGCCTCACAGGGGATTTCGACCGACCTATCGAATTGTTAAGTTTTGAGTAGATTGACTCCATGGATTTCTTGGCTAGGACCTTTACCACCTTTCCATTAGAATACTTTTCCCGAATTCATCCTAATTTCCGGTTGATTTCAGGATTTTCATCGGCTGCTCGAAAAAGGCAGACTAGAGTCTCTGGATCATCGGAAACGGAGTGTCCGGACGCAACGTCACCTGAATCTCTAGACCGTCCAGACCAAAATATTTGGCCCAGACAGACTGGTGTCTCCGACCCAAACAGACCCATAAATTCACCATTGATTTTCCTCACAATTTTTTCTTGGACGTTTTTTTAGTCATTGTTGCTCCAATTTGGGTCTTTCGAGTCAGGCGTGAAGCTAGTGACACCATCATCAACAAAAAATCTACGGTGCAACTTGAGGTCAACTGTAGCCAACCGCAAGTGTGAGTTCATCATCAACTCAAACCAGGGTATAACTTGCTTACGCTTGCTAGCCCTTCCTCCTCTTCGCGACCTTCATCCTACTTTAACTAGCTCTTTTATATTGCATGCATTGCACCATTTCCACCATGAGTGAATGTTTTCATGTACACATGAGCGAAGCTTCCGAGTAGAATCTTGGTATTAGCATAAAATAAAGTATAAAAAGAAAAGAAACAAAAACAAAAAGAGTGGTGCCAAAGATTGATCAGTTGTAGGAACAACAAGCTCCGATAGTTGGTACCGCGAGTGACGGCGGGCATAGTTGTGCAAATCTTGTTGCCCTTATCTTGTGCAGTTTGAGCTAGAATCCTCCTTGTGTTGGTGTGACACTAAGATTAGTCTTCCTTGGGATCATTACATTGTCACTCGTCCTTTGGTCACATAAACCCATTCATCACTTGCACGTGTTTCCATTTGTTTCCATGTTTCTGGTTTTGGTTTTATTCATAACATTTCACTTTGGTTTTTATCTACTCTTGACAATATATTTTCATTGATTTGGTTGATTTTGCCTTTACACTTTGCCAACCTATCCACCATAAGTGTGTGTGTTTTGATGTGTTTGTCCCTGGATCGCTAATAACAAACCACCTTATCTTTGGTGTGTACTATCTTTCACCGAGGTCCACAAGGCTCAATACTATCAATGGAGGTAAAATGATATCGATTTATCCTTGGCTAACACTCCACATATTCGAGCACTTCTAGTCCCATAATGTCTCGGAAAGGAGAAATAGAGGAAGGAGAAGGCTACAATCCCAATGCCTATGTTCCAAGGTATCTACACTATGCATTAAAAACGGAGGTGTGATATGAATTTGATTGAGTGCATGAATCACGCTTTTCTCTCCAAGATCAGCTTGACACAAGAGTAGAAGCGCTTCAAGCATCCATAGCTCAACTTGGTTTCCGTCCTCATTGACATTCCTCTTCATCTAGCACAAGTGCCTTTGGATCCTCTTCAAGGAAAAGCTCTAGACATGAAGAACCCCACCACCATAATGAGGATGCGGAACCAAGGAATGATCATCGAGCTCATCACGACCAACATCATCATGCAACACACAATAATATCAATCGTCTGCACAACAACCAGGAACTTCATCATCAACATGGGGAATATGAGCCTCCGCCTCATCGCCAAGCACGTGATCTATCTCCACGCCCCGACAACAAAAATGATCAAGGCCAAACAAGGTGTGAGGCGAGAGGACCTTCCTAGCAACGAGAAGACGACAACCGATATTATCCTCGCCGCAATAAAGATGGCCGACAAGGATTCAATAATGCCAATGGCGAGCCACATGTTGATGAAGCCGATCTAGAGCGCCACCACCGCCGTCATGATGAGGCTCGAGAAAGTGAACACCGATAAGCTAACAACACTCACGACTTCCCTCACGATGCTAGAGGTCAAGATAGTTTGCATCAACGCTACCAATGATGCAATTATTAAGAAGTTTGTCAAGCTCAAGTTCTTCATGCCTAAGTTTGTGGGTACCAATGACCTCGAAGCATATCTTTTAGGGGCTT
Source organism: Alopecurus myosuroides (assembly GCA_028641055.1). NCBI lineage: Eukaryota > Viridiplantae > Streptophyta > Magnoliopsida > Poales > Poaceae > Alopecurus > Alopecurus myosuroides. Next base: position 298,713,049 of record CM054057.1, on the reverse strand, counting down.
TCAACGTTGATAATATATTCTGTTTTCACAATTATTCCAATAGAAGATGGTAGCCATGGCCTCCCTTGCTTTGATTATAATGCACTTCTTTAGTAGGAAAGAGTACAAACAACTCTGAGAAGATAATGATGAACCACCGATTGACACTTGGGATGATATGAAAAAGAAATATGTGTGCTCGTTTTGTACCACCACACTATACTCATAAACTCTTCAAGAATCTATAAGAGTTGAAACAAGGAATGAGAATGGTTGATGAGTATTACAAGGAAATTGGGACCTGAATGATGAGAGCCAAAGTTGATGAGTCCAAGGAAAAAACAGACTTTAAAAAATACTCATCACTTGTGGAGTTGGTACATCAAGCCACCAAGGCAGAATGACAAGTGATTGAGTACTTCACGTATAGCAAGGTAAAGTAATACTTCAAGAACAAACAAGCTTCCTCGTCACAACCAATGGCATAGCCATCTCCTTTAAGCAACTTGTGAACTACAACAAGGAAAACCAATGTCTCAACTAGACATCCACAACCAAGCGCGAAGAAATTGGAACAATCAAATGTGTCTTCTTAAGATTCCATCGCCAAGTCAAGTAAAATATTTTTCTTCAAGTGTGCCAGTAAAAGCCACAAGTCCATTGTGTATGTCAACAGAAGATTCATGGTGATGAATGATAAAGGTGAGTATGACTCCATGAGTGAAGGAGAATATAAAGCTTTGACACAAGTTACCTAGCAACCAAAGTATGATGAGGAATCAGACTCGTGTATTGTGATGGAGACAACCATCCTACACTTGATGTTTCATGAGATTTGACTGCAAATCATCATGAGGATGAAGATAAAATATGCAACTTGTTCCAAACAAGAGCCAGAATAAATGGAAGATCAATAAAGGTCATTGTTGATGGAGGAAGTTGTCGCAACCTTCCTAGTGAAGAATTGTGCGAGAAAATCAACTTGCAAAGAAGAAAGCACCCTCATCCATACCATGTTTAATGGCTAAGTGATAATGGAAGTGTCAAGATTCAACATCAAGTGGATGTGTCTATCAAGGTTGGGACCTATGAAGATACCATGCTATGTGATGTGGTTCCAATGTCGGTATGCCACCTTCTCCTTGGCCGCCCATGGAAATTTGACAAAGCCGCTATATGCATGATGGACGCACAAACTACTATAGTATAAGTGCAACAACAAAACATTACTGCTCCATCCAATGACACCTCGTCAAGTGGATGCCGACAATGCAAAGACAATTTCTTGAAAGCAACAAGAAAGAGCCTCTAGTGAGATGAGTGGTGAGAGAGATCCACCATAAAGTTAGTGAGTGCCAAAAGCCAAATATGAGCGGAATAATGAAGTGTGCTCCCAATGGATTAGCTTTGTTATCTACCAAACATAAGATGATAGAAGTGAGAGAAACCGATCTATACAACATTTTGTACTTGTGTGCAAAGGAAAAGTGATTGAAACTAACGACTTAATCAATATTTATTTGACTTTGTTGTCTCTATTGAAGAAATTTGGTGATATCTTCCCGGATGATCTCCTGATACGTCCAAAACGTATCTACAATTATAATTGTTCCATGCTTGTTATATATTATTGCTACATGTTTCTTCTATAATTTTATGTCACTTTTAGGCATTTTCATGGACTAACTTATTGAAAAGATTCCGAGTGTCAGTTTCTGTTCCCTGCTTGTTTTTAGTTAAAAAGATTGTACATGAAATATTCTCGGAATGAGCTGAAAATTTATGGGGGACAGTTTTTTTTACCAACACGTAGATGGATTCCAACGGAATGCCAGAGGGGAGACCCATAGCCATCAGGCAGCCTCTAGGAACAGGTCCACCCCAAGGCGCGCCTATCCATCACCTAGTAGCCCTGGGCACCACCTCGGATCGCCTCTTCTCCCATAAATACTCCTTGACCTCGGGATGATTTTCTCAAAAACACGTTTGATCTCCACCGCCATCAAAAACCCTAATTCGGCAGGTAGTGGTTCTTATTCTTGATTGTATAATATGTAGAATTTAAAAAAATTCCCTACGTAGTCCGTCAAGATCACTATGTAGATAACTTGACATGCCCATACATGCAAGGATCAGGATCACGACTCACTGGGCAGCAGAATCGATGTAGTCGTAGATGATTTCTGAACAATCGTAGATCCTCACAACTAGGCCTAGTTGCAAGGATGTCGCTAAGATTTCCTCGTCAAGGATCACAGGTGTAATCCCTCTTACGGTGTGCACGTGTAGCTCGTGTCAACCCGTCAGCGCTCAGCTGTCTAGGACTCAACACCGATGAAGAGAGACAGCCTTTTAGAATTGCTAATTGTAGCACTAATCAATCTGATTAGAGCTATGAGAATATGGAAGTTTCTCAACACAAGAGGGAGATTTTCTAATTAGAGCTAGGTCTAATTGGGAGAGTAGATCTCAAAACCCAATTATAAGAGGCTCTAATTCAATTAGAAGGGCTTAGAAGTTCTAATTATACCCTCTAATTCTACTAGAGAGAGAGGCTAACTCACAAAATTATGATCTTTCTCTTAGCCTTGGGGTCCTTTTTATAGTTGGAGGGAGGGGGAATTTCCAAACGGGGGGAGGTGTCCTAGTTGTGCTAGGAGGGGGCTTGGTTGCACCCCTCCCGCCCAACTCGGATTGGACTCCCATGTGGGAGTCCAACTCCATCTCCTCTCTTTTATTTCCTTTTCCCTTTTCTTTTCTTTTTGCCTTCAATTAAAATAGGAAAAGCACCGGAAGGTTCATAGTGCCATATTTGGAGGACCTAGGGCCCAACTGTCAGCCCCACCGATGGGTGCGACCTTAGGGTGAAATTGCCCCCTCCGTCGCTCTCCCCTTCCCGGTTTTGGCCCGAAACTCTTCCAGATTCCTACGAACCCAATAGATAAAATCATCGATATCGGAGTAATGGATACCAGGGTACTCAAACCCATATGCCAAGACCCAGTCAAAGCCATGTGGATCTAGTCAATCGGAGGTGTACCAAGCAAGACTCTATGGAGCCACAACCTCGCGAGGAATTGACCCTCACGAGGAATCTCCCAGCCTTGGGACTTAGCAGTTTGGTGCAGTCGTGCCCTACCTCGTAGAATTCCGCGAGGAACCTTCATCGACACACCTCCACGAGGAGGCCATACGTCTTCGCAAGGAGAAAACATTCTGTCCACCCATGACCCTCTGACAGGAGGGACATGTCTCTTCCCCGCCGCAGAGACAAAGCGCGCCTGTGCGGGTGACAAAACATATGACAGAGACGGCAACGGTGCTAGAGAGTGAAGATGCCAAAGCTTCCTATTTCTGTGATTAAAGACCACCGCACATATGAGGCGCCGAATTCGCCACCCAAGACTTTCTTATTCAGTGCAATAAGACCATGACGGCATAAAGATCCTTCGCGAGTGTCATCCCGAGGTCATCGCGAAGACCCCATGGTCTGCTATAGACCACCACTTTAATCGACGGTGGACCGAATCCACCGAGAACTTAGGGCTAGGGTCGTCCTTCTCTCGTTGCATTGTGGTTTCCGTTCCCGCTCAATGAGCGGGAACGAGGAGCTGACGCGACTATAAGAAGGGCGCCCCAGTCACGGAGCAAAATGTTCGTATTCTGAGCACCCTTGCACCATTGTCCTATAAACCTCGCCAAGCAGTGCAACCAAACAAGAAGGATTAGGTCTTTACCTCGCAGGAGGGGGCAAACCTGGGTAAACCCATGTGTCTTCCTCTATCGTGTGCCTCACTCCTCGCCAAGCATATGAACTTCTTGAGCATCTCACATTCAGTTCCCTCTTCGAATCTAGTAATTAGGAACTGAGTCCTTAGTACCAAACAAACCACTCTCCGACATTTGGCGCGCTAGGTAGGGGGTGTGTGATTCGCTTGTCACTAACTCATCAATATGGTAGAGACGCATGAGGAGCGCATGCGACACTGTGCGGCGGCCACCGCAACCATAGGCGGTAACGGACCCGTTGTCGTCAACGACAGCGTCGAGCGTCCCCACGCCAGTGCGCCCGTCCAGAGGCGTGGAGGGAAGGAGTGCTAGGTTCCTTCCCAGCATCCTTTGGAGAGCCCTTCACTGCGCACTCCGTCACCGTATCCTTGATGGGACGCCCGTCCCCGCAGGAAGCTCTGCGCAGGGCGCAAGAACTCCTCCGCTACACTCCCGCGGAGGGCACCCTCCGCTACAACACGATCCTAGGCTATCAAGCCCTGACAAAGTTCATTCTCATCACACACCACGCCTACAACCTCGTTAAGCTCACATGCTGCAGCAACACACTCACCGTTCGCTGCGACGAAAAACAAGCTCCCCGCTCTGTAAAGCATGCTTACAAGGACGTCGTAGTGGCGTTCTTCGCTGATGAGGACGACGTCGAACCTGAGCCTGCCCCTGCCAAGAAGAAGCAGTTGTTCTCACAGGAGCACACTACTACAAAGAAGGTCCCACTGGACACGAGCGGCTCGGGGACTACCCTCACCAGGGGGAGCCTCCCAGCAAAATAGGATGGTGTGCTTGTCGCCTCCCCCGGGGTAGGTCCAGGCACGCTCGCACGAGAATTGAATCATGTTCCCAGCATACCAAGGATGCAATCGAGCACCACCTAGCTGCGCGCCCCGACCGAGGGAAAGCATACCATCAAGCGTTAGAAGAGTCTCTAATCATGGCAAGCAAGAAGAGAAGAGAAATACCAGTCATCAAGAACAACAAGAGTATCCTGAACCCAGGCCCACCCAACAAACAAGACCTTGGCGAGATATCTCCCGAGCCTCGCGAGAAAAAGCCACCAGACCCTCATGGAGACTCACAAGGGAACCTCCATGAGGAGCCAACCCCAGGCTCTCTGAAGAAGGAAGCCACGCCTCATAGGGAAAAGAATCATACCTTTTTCATCCATCCTTGGGATATGGAATCACTCAGAACGCCCAAAGAATCATTTTTTGAATGGAAATAATATTATTTACATGCTTGTTTTCTTGAGTTTTTAAAACAGGAAGTTGCAAAAGTAGAGAAAACAAGAAACATACCCTTTTTCTCTCTTGTTTTCATGGCCCAAAATATTTTGTATAAATAAATAAAAATCGGTTTATGAAACCAGAGAACATCATCTTCAATCTCCAATTTGAAATTCTCAAATTGGAATTCATTTGGTATTTTCATCATGTCCAAATTTTACCAGGGTACAAGAGGAAGGCGCATGATGTCAAAACGATGCACAACGATGAATTAAGACAAAAGAGAGTGGAGAGGGCTCCCGGAATGGCCGGTGCTAGTTGTAGAACCTCAACCTCTCCGGTGGGAGTGGCGAGATCCCGAGCAAGAATGCGCGCGGCCTGGTGGCTCTCAGACTGCATGGCGTGAGGCGAAAAGAAGAGGAAGGGGATGTGCTTAAGTATGTGCAGAGAGGGGGAAGAAACGACATCTTTAATCGCCAAATTGAAGTCAACTTTCAATCAGACGTTTCTTCTGCCTTGAACGCGAGGAGGGCACGGGGTTGAATAAGTCTCTGATGGGTGGGTCGATGACATAATTGATACTTGTTGGTAAACCCCAAGAGGAAGGTTATGAAGAGTGCAGCAGCAAGTTTTTCGTCAGAAAGAAACAAAAGTTGAATCGGCCAGTAGGAGAAAGAAGCAACTTCTAAAGATTGATGCAGCTGATGTTGGCAGGGCGCACTACCGGTTCAGCAGCAACGTGGAACCTACACAACACAATGAAATCACTTTTCCCCAACGAAGGAGTGAGGTTGTCAATCTCACTGGTTTTGTTGAAAACAAAGAGGTTAAACGTATGGTGTAAAAAACAGTAGGAAAACAATATGAAAACAGTAGTAGAAGTGTGAAAACATTGATTGCACTGGTTGTATTAGCAGTATGGGGAAAATAGACCGGGGTCCATAGTTCACTAGTGGTGTCTCTCCATAGAAGATAAATAACATGTGTGGTGAACAAATTACAGATGGGCAATTGATAGGTATTGAAACATGCATGACCTGATAATTACTATGTGATTCATGAGGGCATTACAACAAGACTCGTAGACCGTTATCCAACTGCATCTATGACTAATGATCCACTCTCAGAATGCCATCTGAGAAATCTCTGGGTATTAAGTTGCAAGCAACAGATAATCGCATTAAGCAAAGTGTGTAATATAAACAATGAGAGTGAATTTGATGGATGTGAACTACATCACATTGGCAGAGGAAGCAATTCAGTCGAAGACGCCCTAGCAAACATCGGGTCTCGTTATTCGCCGATACCACTCGATGTTTTCTACAAGGATGAATTTGATATATCAACCCTCCATGAAGTCTAAGGTACCAGCTACGGAAATAGCTAAGCACTCGGAAGCCGGGGGAACAGAGTAGTCGGAGGAATAAGCAGAACACACACCCATGGATATTCCACCTGGATGCAGCTGCTGATAGACTACATGGCCCGAAACGAACTCCTTGAAGATCAGGCAGAAGTACGTTGAGTGATGTGCAGAGCTAAATAGTTTAAAATTCATGATGGGCAACTTCACAAGCGCAACACATCGGACATAGTGCAGAGGTGCGTCACCCCAGAAGAAGGAAAGTAGATACTTCTAGATATACATCAGGGAACCTATGGACACCATGTAGGAAGAAAAAACCTAGTTTGAAAAGCTTTTTGAGCTGGATTCAATTGGCCAACAACAGAACATCACGCCAAGGCCATCGTACATCAATGTGAGGCATGCCCAATGTTTGCAACACGGCCAAATGTCCCATCTACATAACTGCACATGATACCACTTGCATGGCCTTTCGCGCAGTGTGGACTCGACATGGTCGGGCCACTTAGTCAATCATCCAACAGTGGATACACTCGATTACTCGTAGAAATTGACAAATTCACCAAATGGATTGAGGCGATGCCGGTTACATTACAAGATGTAGAATCAACAATAAAATTTATCAGGACCATAATAAACAGTTTTGGAGTACCACACAGCATCATCACAGATAATGGAACAAACTTCACAGCAGTAGAATTCCAAGATTATTGCAAACAACTAGGGATCAACATCAGCTACGCATCAGTTGCACACCCGCAAGAAAATGGGAAGGTAGAGCGCTCAAACGAGTTAATTAAAACAGGACTAAAGAAGCGGCTACTCACACCACTCAAACGAGCAGTTGGTGTGTGGGCAAAGGAACTACCCTCGATGCTCTGGAGCCTGTGAACAACACCAAACAGATCCATAGAGTACACTCTGTTCTTCATGGCGTATAGGGATGATGCAGTACTACCAGCAGAAGTACAGTATAATGCACCTCGGGTCGCCTCCTACAGAGAGGAGGATTCGAATCCAGCACTTGAAGATGCACACGACCTGGCAGACAAGACTCGGGATAAAGCACTCACGAGTACAACAGTATATCAGCGAGGCTTGCGCAATTATCATGCCCGTCGAGTATGTAGTAGAACCTTCAATGTGGGGGACTTGTTGCCGAGACTAAAATAGGGAAGCCACGATAAACTGACATCCCCGTGGGAAGGACCCTATGTAATATGGGAAGTACTCGGGAACGGTGCGTACAAGCTCAAGGACAAAAAGACTGGGAACTTCTACAAGAATCCATGGAACGTCTCGCAACTACATCTTTTTTATGTTTAGTTTATAATTCAATTAAAATAAGGCTATTTCAACCATCTCATTATTCCGTGTTAACAAATCAAACAATAATACACTCTGTTGCGAGGACTTTTCTTCTGTCTCTTTTACAGTTACGATCATGGGTAAAGTACAGCCCTACCCGAGTGCAAGTGAAAGCCTATGTACAAAGCTACACTTGGGGGGGCTGCGTAGGAAAGGATTCATATACAAAATAGGGGTTACTCCTGATGTCTACGCATGCTTCTAGTCTTCTAGACAGTGTTGGGCCTCCAAGTGCATAGGTTTGTAGAACAGCAGCAAGTTCCCCTTAAGTGGATCACCCAAGGTTTATCAAACTCAGGGAGGTAGAGGTCAAAGATATCCCTCTCAAGCAACCCGTCAATCAAGATACAAGAAGTATCTTGTCTCCCCAACACACCTAATATACTTGTCAGGTAATAGGTGCACTAGTTCGGAGAAGAGAGAGTAAAATACAAGTAGTATGTATGATTATTAGTGATAATAACAATCTGAAATAAAAATGGCAGCAAGCAAACATGCAGTAGAACAGGCGGAAAATGGTATTTCAATGCTTGGAAATAAGGCCTAGGGATCCTACTTTCACTAGAGAACACTCTCAACAATGAAAACATAATTGAATGCATAAATATCATTTCTTCACTATGCTACTCCGAACCACTCTCCGGTCGAATAATGAACACTAATCATTGCGTAGGGATTTAAGAGCACTCCTCAAGTCTATATTCCCTCTCTAGGGCACCCCAATGTCACTACAAGCGCCATAAATTAGTACTAAACAAACGCCACAATTTCATAGGTTCACCTTCCAATACAAGATATAAATATCATGCTAAACCACATGGAGCACACACTGTCACCTTTACCCCGTGATCAAAGTGTTTACGGAGATAACAAAACCACTTGAGTAGCATAACATATGAAGATCAATCTACATATTCAACTAGATTACAAAGCTCATGATCACATAAAGATCACACCATGGGAGAGAGAGATGAACCACATAGCTACCGGTAGAGCCCTCGGCCCCGGGGGAGAACTACTCCCACCTCATCATAGGAGACAGCAACGGTGATGGAGATGGCGGTGGAGTCGAAGGAGATGGCTTCCGGGGGCACTTTCCCGTCCCGGCAGGGTGCCAGAACAAAGATCTGTCCCCCGAAACTTGTCGGTGGCGGCGGCGGAGCTACGGATGTATTTTTGCGCAAAAGGTCGATTCCTCTAGGGTTTATGCATCGGGAAGTATATATGGGCGAAAGGGCGATGACGGGAGGTGGCTAGGGGGCCCACACCCCTAGGTGGCGCGGCCAGGGGGACCCGCGCCACCCCATGGTGTGGCCACCCTATGGCCCCCCTCCGGGGCTCTTTGGGACTTTTGGAAGCTTCCGGGACTTTTAGGACTTCTGGCTTTTGAATTTTCCAATTCTGAGAATATTTCCAGAACAACTTTTCTGAAACTAAAAACAGCAGAAATCAGGGAGCTGGCTCTGTGGCATCTTGTCAATAGGGTAGTCCGGAAAATCGATAAAAATGATATAAAGTGTAAGGAAAACATGTGGGAAACAACATGAAAACAACATGGAACATCAGAAATTAGGGATACATTTATGACGTATCAAGCATCCCCAAGCTTAGTTCCTACTCGTCCTCGAGTAGGTAAATGATAAAACAATAATTTCTGAGGTGACATGCTACTATTATAAAGTTGATCATTATAATGTAAAAAATGTGTAAGCTGAGATCGTAGAACTTCAAACACAAACATGATAAATAGAACTTTAATAATAAAGCATAGCAATCACTTTGCATCACAAAGAGTAACTCAAATGAAGGATCATGAATAATAATGCAAAGATAGGTAAACGTTTGTTTCAGGTATAGAGAAAGCATGGCAAAGTGATATTTCGATAGTCCTTAAGAGTGGGGCAAAACATAAATGCCAGGACACTTTCAAAGTTCAAGAGGAAGACTAGAACAAATAATTTAAGAACAAATGATATCACATCATGAAGTAACTATTGATGTTTATGGGACAAATGCACATAGAACTCAGAATGGAAAAAATTCTCTCTCAACTGTGCATCAAGTTAGAAGATGGAGACTCATCATAAAAGTAAAAGAAACGCCCTTCGCAGAGGTAAGCAGGGATTACTCATGTGCTAGAACTTTTATTTTATTAAACATAGATATTAAAAGTTTGACATTGTGGAGGAATGTCTATTTTTTAGAGAGGTGTATGCTAATGTCACGAATAGTAAACAGACAATACAGTACATCACAAGCCAACTGGATTCACAAGAGCGGCTCCCATGGTGAAGGATGCAACTGGAGTAGAAGGTCATCCCTCTTTCTCTTTTGTTTACACAATTATGCTTTGACTGATAAATCAGGGCAAAATAGTGAAGAGAATTTGTTTGTATCAATTTGCGGCTAGGCACCCCGCTGCCAGCTCTTCTATCATTTGGATAAGCGGATGAAGCCACTAGTCTAGGGTGTGAAATCCAATCAACAAGTGACATAAATATTCTCTATTGGCATCCTCATGAGCAAAAATAAGAACACAAAACAGGAATAATTTTGAAGGTTTTAAAGGTAAAACATGAGCAATTTACTTGGAGTGGCAGTTAAATACCACATGTAGGTAGCTATGGTGTACACAATGGGAAAACTTTGGTTTAATGAGTTTGGATGCACGACCAGAGCTCATATTCAGTACATGTGGAGGCTAGCAAAAGACTGGGAGCGACAAATCAAGAGAGCATAAGAGCCATAATAATGCATAGCGACATACACATAATTAATTAAAGCATAAGCGGTATCACAAGTTCAAAAAATAAATGTTCATGGAGGCTATTCGTGACTGGTTCGTATTCATAAATATGGTGTGAGTATGCGCCAAGTCAGCCAAATAAAACATTCGAAAGAGAATACCATAAATTTATGCTTTACTATGACAAGAACAACTCATGAATCTTGCAAGACATATTAAACGCTCTCAGCTATTTAAGGCTATTCATGCTACTCAATAACCACAAGGCTTTAAAACTAAAATGACATTTAGCATGGCATGAAAAAGTTCTAGCCACAGTCTATACAAACTTCTACTAGTATTGTTATAAATTCTACATCAAGCAGGAGTTTGTTTTCCCAACAAACACCATACAAGATATGTTTTAACAAAAAGTCTCTACATGCTATAGCAAGAAAGCATGAGATTATTCACATAACACTACTAAAACTAACAGCTCTGAATAAGAGATGCATGAAATAAAGGCTAAACGCAGTACTAGCAAAAAGTGAACACTCACTGAACAATAAGAATGAAAACTAGAGTGTTCTAAGCAATGAAAACAGAGCGTGTGTTTCTCCCAGACAAGTATTATATGATCCAAATCTTTATTACAGCAAATAAAACCAAACAAACTGAAAACAAAAATAAAAGACGCTCCAAGTAAAGCACATAAGATGTGACTGAAGAAAAATATAGTTTGACTAGAAGTGACCTGATAATTTGTCGATGAAGAAGGGGATGCCTTGGGCATCCCCAAGCTTAGATTCTTGAGTATTCTTGGAATTTGGGATGTACCACCGGGTCATCCCCAAGCTTAAACTTTTCACTCTTCTTGATCACATCAAATCATCCTCTTCTCTTGACCCTTGAAAACTTCCTTCACACCAAACTTCTCACAATCTCCATTGGCAACGTTAGTGCAATCGAAATAATAAATTCACATGGTTCAGTTTAAACACAAGACTAGAAATAAAAAACACATTATATACTGTTACAACTTCTTTTAAAACTCTTTTTATCAAAATAACACCAAAAGAAAGAGATTAAGATGCAAATGCAACAATTGGCAGAAATCTGCCAAAACAGAACAGCAGGTAAAGATCGATTTTTTCGAAAATCTTCTGTTGCTCAAATCAACAAGTGGTAAAATAAGAAAAGTTGCGTATATATACTAGTATTAAGCACAAAAAAGCTCAGGTAATTTTGAATTTTCTGTGATTTTATACGTATTTAACAGTGGACAGAAGAAATCAGTTTCCTGCGCACAAATCCGAAATATAGTCTCAACTTTCCACTAGAGGCTTTACTTGGCTAAAAAAAAAATACAAAATAAAATATAAAAAGGGGTTTCTAAGGAAATATACAACACCCAGGTGCAAAGAGCACCAAAGAAAACAAATAAAAACTGAATGAAAACAGATAAATAAAACGGGTTGTCTCCCGGTAGCGCTTTTCTTTAACGCCTTTTAGCTAGGCATGATAATTTGAGAAGATGCTCACATGAGAAATATGAATGGAAGAAAAAGAGATAATCAAGAAGCAAATGTAAAAAAAAATTAAGCCTAACCACTTCCTATGAAAAATAATCTTGTAGAAAAATAAGTCATGAAAACACAAAGCAACAAGCATAGGAAAGCAAAATAAGTGCAACTTCAAAAATTTCAACATAAAGAGGAGAAACTTAATATTGTTGAGATGCATAAAACCATGTTTCCTTCTCTCATAATAACTTTCAGTAGAATCATGAATAAAATTAACAATATAACTATCACAAGAAATATTCTTATCATGAGCCACATCCATAAAAAGAATTAATACTCTCCACATAAGCAAAGCCATTCTTATTAGTAGTAGTGGGAGCAAATTCAACAAAATAGCTATCATTATTATTCTCATCACCATAATCATTAAATATAGGAGGCATTTTACAATCATGATTAATTTTTTCCTCAATAGTAGGTGGACTGAAAATATCATATTTATCATTGTAAACAGGTGGAACTAGAATACCACAATCATTATAATCATCATATATTGGAGGCAAAGTATAATCAAAGAAAATTTCCTCCTCAAAACTTGAGGGACTAAAAATATCATATTCATCAAAACTAGCTTCCCCAAGATTAGACTTTTCCATAGCATTAGAAATAATAGTGTTCAAAGAATTCATACTAATAACATTGCTACTAGCATGCAAATAAAGTTCCATAGGTTTTTAAATTTTCTCTTCAAACACTTCATGTCCTAACTCAATATAAAGATTATAAAGCTCTCGCATATTTTTGTTGTTTTCCATTAATCCTAACTAGTGAAAACAAGAAACAAAAAAGATATAATTGCGGAATCTAAAGGAAATAACTTTGAGCACTCACACCCGAGGATGTGAGTACCTTTTACCTTACCTCCCCGGCAACGGCGCCAGAAAAGAGCTTGATGTCTACGCACGCTTCTATTCTTGTAGACAGTGTTGGGCCCCCAAGTGCAGAGGTTTGTAGAACAGCAACAAGTTTCCCTTAAGTGGATCACCCAAGGTTTATCGAACTTAGGGAGGTAGAGGTCAAAGATATCCCTCTCAAGCAACCCTGCAATCAAGATACAAGAAGTCTCTTGTGTCCCCAACACACCCAATATACATGTCAGGTATATAGGTGCACTAGTTCGGCAAAGAGAGTGTAAAATATACAAGTAGTATGGATGATTATAAGTGATAATAACAATCTGAAATAAAAATGGCAGCAAGGAGACATGCAGCAGAATAGGCGGAAAAAGGTGTTTCAATGCATGGAAATAAGGCCTAGGGCTCCTACTTTCACTAGAGGACACTCTCAACAATGAAAACATAATTGAATGCATAAATATCATCTCTTCACGATGCTACTTTGAACCACTCTCCGGTCGAATAATGAACACAAATCAGTGTGTAGGGCTTTAACAGCACTCCTCAAGTCTATATTACCTCTCTAGGGCACCCCAATGTCACTACGAGCGCCATAAATTAGTACCAAACAAACGCCACAATTTCATAGGTTCACCTTCCAACACAAGATATAAATATCATGCTAAACCATACGGAGCACACATTGTCACCTTTACCCCGTGATCAAAGTGTTTATGAAGATAACAAAACCACTTGAGTAGCATAACAGATGAAGATCAATCTACATATTCAACTAGATTACAAAGCTCATGATCACATAAAGATTACACCATGGGAGAGAGAGATGAACCACACAGCTACCTGTAGAGCCCTCGGCCCCGGGGGAGAACTACTCCCTCCTCATCATAGGAGACAGCAACGGCGATGGAGATGGCGGTGGAGTCGAAGGAGATGAGTTCTGGGGGAACTTCCCCGTCCCGGCAGGGTGCTAGAACAGAGATCTGTCCCCCGAAACTTGTCGGTGGCGGCGGCGGAGCTACGGATGTATTTTTGCGCAAAAGGTCGATTCCTCTAGGGTTTATGCATCGGGAAGTATATATGGGCGAAAGGGCGATGACGGGAGGTGGCTAGGGGGCCCACACCCCTAGGTGGCGCGGCCAGGGGGACCCGCGCCACCCCATGGTGTGGCCACCCTATGGCCCCCCTCCGGGGCTCTTTGGGACTTTTGGAAGCTTCCGGGACTTTTAGGACTTCTGGCTTTTGAATTTTCCAATTCTGAGAATATTTCCAGAACAACTTTTCTGAAACTAAAAACAGCAGAAATCAGGGAGCTGGCTCTGTGGCATCTTGTCAATAGGGTAGTCCGGAAAATCGATAAAAATGATATAAAGTGTAAGGAAAACATGTGGGAAACAACATGAAAACAACATGGAACATCAGAAATTAGGGATACGTTTATAACGTATCAACTCCTAGCCGTAGTCGCACTCGAAACACTCGAGGATTGCGTAACAAAAAGTCAAGCAAAAAATAGGGGTGACTCCCAACCGTAGTCGCACTCGAAATACTCGGGGGTTGTGCAGCAAAAAGTTTAAACAGAAAATAAGGGTGGCTCCTAGCCGTAGTCGCACTCAAAATATTTGGGGGCTACGCAACAAAAAGTTCAAACGGGAAATAAAGGTGACTCCCAGCCATAGTCGCACTCGAAACAATCGAGGGCTGCGCAGCAAACAATTCAAATAGAAAATAGAGGTGACTCCCAGCCGTAGTCGCACTCAAAATAATCGGTGGTTGCGCATCAAAAAGTTCAAACAGAAAATAGAGGCGACTCCCTGCCGTAGTCGCACTCGAAATACTCGGTGGCTACGCAGCAAAAAGTTTAAACAGGAAACAGGGGTGACTCCCAGCCGTAGTCGCACTCGAAATACTCTAGGGCTACGCAGCAAAAAGTTTAAACAAAAAATAGGGGTGACTCCCAGCCGTACTCGCACTCGAAAAGTTCGGGGCCGACGCAGCAAAAAGTTCAAACAAAAAATAGGGGTAACTACCAGCCGTAGTCGCACTCAACATACTCGAGCGCTGCGCATCAAAAAGTTCAAACATAAAATAAGGGTGACTCCCAGCCTTGATCGCACCCGAAACACTCGGGCGATGCACAACAATAAGTTTGAAAACGAAAAAGGCTGCAATCTGGGCAGTGGCCGCAATTGAAGGGCCTAGGAGCTCCTCAGTAAACAGTTCGAACGGAATTCATACAGGAAAATATGCAAGACACGGAACACTCAATTAGGAAAATTTGGGATTTATAGAACACAAAAAGCTATAGAGTCATTTACTAGTACAGCTGAAAGGCTAAATCTCTAAAATTGTGGATTCCATCCACTTATCAGTTGGATATTTGTCTCGTCTTCTGCCAAACTCATAAGTGCGACCACCGCGGGAGTGGCTGCTTGATAGCGAGCACTAATGTTGACGCGATGGGAACCACGAGGACCAAGAGGAGCCCTATCGATTTTGAGCAAATTCATGTGCGGGTAGTGAGTCTTGGAAACAGCTGACGCAACCTTGGCTCCACTATCAAGATGACGATGGATGGGTGCCTTGGCATGATGATAATTGCTGAATTTACACATAAAATTGAAGAGCCCCTCAAGCAGCTTGTTGAGTGGAAATAGGGATCCATATATGTTGCCGCAAGCGGCATGCCAAGAGCTAATTAACCCACCAACTTGTTGGGCCCGAGTTTGCAGAATCAGGATCCAGAAAGGGGAAAATCTAAAAGAAGCAAATTTCTGGCGCTCTTCCTCGGTGTATCAAGTTTCCTCAGCGGAATTCTCTCGGACACCTATAGAAAAATTAGTTACCTGGATCAGATACAGCAAATTGACTCAGGACAAGCCAAAATTGGACAGCTGAAAGCTTACATGCTAGATCTGTGGCTATCACAGTTAGGTCAACTAGAAGGAAATCTTCATGATCTGAGGCAACTTGTTCTTTGGTCTTTGAATTATCAAGTTGATCCCTCAAAGGTTTGAGTTCTGCTTCTTTGCCCAGAAGTTTGGCGCTCAGTAGTTGCACAAAATTTGTTGCAGGAAGACGAGAACTTGAAGGATGTGAAGCTAATTCCGCTACTGGCACTCAAACATCATTACCAATTGGGGCTGCAGAACTAGAAGCCCCGGGTGCGTAAAGAATAGAAAATAAGATGGTTAATACTCGGTTTACGCTCAAGTGTTCAGCATCATTTATATTTCCTCGCACTCGCGGAATACTCCCACCGGGAGAATTGACATAAAAGGAATTTACGATACATAAGTCAAACAAGGATGCAAAATTTTAGTCGAACAAAATCATCCAACGATATTTCATTCATCTAGAGAATAAAGTTCATTACAAGCAAAAGGCGGATTTACTGCACTCAGGCACACATAAACTACTCAAGGAAATAAAAACTAGCTCTCCGCAGCTGCCTTGCGAGCATCCTTGACGGATTTAGCGGCTTTGGCTTGAGCTTCAAGCATGGCTAGGAGCTTCTCAGCTAACTTAATGGAATCTTAAGTACAGGGATCGAGGTCTACCTCTTGCCCGTTCTATTCCTGAGGGATCCCACTCAGTGCAGCTTCATAATCGCCCTCGATGCCATGTGCTCAGGTGAGGGTATGCATTGTCTCGGCTCCAGAAAGAGTTCGCTCCCGACTGAAGTCCGCCAAGACGTTCGTGTTATGAAACATGCCCATCAAGGCATCCAAAGTAGAAGACACCTCATCTTTGGGAAACAGACACTCGTGGAAGGACACGAGTGCCTCCTGGAGCTTCACGAGTGTGCTATTGGCCTTGGACACCTGGTCCTCCGTGGAAGTAACAGCATCCAAAAGCAGACCTTCCCGCAGTTGAGCTGAGAGCTTAGGAGCACTTTCCAGAGCAGCTACAGCAGAAAAGGAAAATCGTTACAAAGGGGTACAAGAAATACCAAAGGAAAAAATGGGCAAGAAAATAAAGAACAAATTACATGTTAGATCGTCTGTCAAGGTGTGGAGTCGAGGGACCACAACCTCCTCCAAATCAGTGAACTGTCTCAGAGTTGTCTCTTTCTATCTGGACTCATCTACTTTTTGAATGGCGGCGTCAATCTTTATCTTAGCAGTCGTAGCTTCTATGGGAAGAGCGGCATTATGAGCTTCGAGTTCCTGCACTCGAGTAAGCGCAGAATCTTTCTCCGCCGAGCTGAAACTAAAAGCTCTAAGATAGATAAGGGAAACTGATTAGAAGTGCAAGCAAAAGCAAGAGAAACGATGAAGATTCACAAGAGTGAAGTTTACCTTTTGCCCTGACGAGATTAGTCTGAGCAATGTCTCTCTCCCTTCCGATGTTGAGGAAGGGAGTGCTCAAATCTTTCATGCTGACCAGAAAAGGTTGAAAAGATACTCGAGTCAGTAAACAGAATACAGTTTTGAGTCTACGCTCGCCTACAAGCAGCCAAACATAGACTCGGGAGATACTCCCATTTGGGAGCACTATTCGTGCACCCGACAGAATAAGAAGATCAAACAAAAGAATAAAACGAAAAATATCTCACGTGGTTTCTAACCTGGAATTCTGGAGCCAGAGTATCCACGTCTGCCAGACTAGCTTTCCATGCCCATGGACCCGAAGGTGCAGGCTACCTTGGTTCAGCCTTTGAAATAGTCGAGTGCCCATGGGCACCCTCCTGGATGACTGCCTTGACCCGAGAGGAACTCAAAACAGTAGGAATGCGAGCGTCAGGAGCGACACCCCTCCTTCAGGAGGAGGAGTCGGGATAGCACTCGTACGAGCCCATCCTTGGGGAGGAGAAATTGAATCCCTAGAAGGATTACTGAAGAATAATACAAGAAGGAAAAGGCAAGGGTCAAGTAAAAATCAAGACTCGAGGGATTCAGAAGAAGAACAAAAACTTACCCGCTAAAGGATCCTAGGACGTACATACGGCGAGGTTTCTTGGCAGTAGGAATTTGCGAGGGTGCAGTCATTGGTTGAGGATCGAGTGGTGGTATTGAAGAGATGGGGACCATGGAGATTGGGTTCCTCAAATCATCCCTCGAGTAGCGCTCGAAGAACTTGAGTCCTTCGAGGTAGCTTCCTCGTGTTCACTCTTCGCTCGAGTACGCTTGGAGGGAACGTGATGCAGCACACCACATTCCACCAAGTGGACCAATGAAAAGATCACGAGCAAAGGAAATACATGACAAGGTGAACTCACTCCTCTCTCTTCATGTTTTCGGTGACTTGGTGAATGGTGCGCTACCTCATGGAAATGCCCTTTGTGTGATCATGTTTGACCTCACCATGGACCCCCAAGTTGATGCATATGACGCCCAAGAACGTGCTCAAGAGGTTGCCCAAGAAGCCATGGTAGATGCCCAAGAAGAAGCCCTCTAATAAGACGGAGAGAAGAGGGAGGAGCCGGGGTGCAGGAAACCCGGCCTCCAGGCCGGCGACCTAACAGACGCGACCGGCGTCCAGCCCGGCCTAGGCCAGCCTCCCTACGCACCCCAGGCAGGCCACCTGCCCAAGCCGCCCGGCCTCAAGCTCGACCTAGGCCGCCTCCCTGCGTCGCGAGGACGGCCAGCACACAGACCTGGCCGGCTTCCCTGCCAGCTCGCAAAAGTGGGTGAAAACCCCCATTTTCACCCACACCTACCCCCTAGGCTATTTAAGGAGACCCCCATGGTCATATCTAGGTTAGAGATGAAATTAGAACTTTGAGCATTGCTCTTGTATCCCTCTTTGAGGCTACTCCTATGGTTGTACCTAGGACCGTATCAAGGCTACTCCTATGATTTGTATCTAGGATCGTATCAAGATTCATCCAATTACCTATCCTTTCCCCTTGGGATTCAGCTAGGAATTGTCCAATCTTCCTCAATTAATACTTGAGGTTCTATTGGCATGGTCGACCGGCCACGGGTGTGAAGCGGTTTCCGATAAGATGAGTTCAGTTGGATCGATTATTCCGTAGGTGGCCCTCGGGGTTTAGTTGACGGAAAATGTCGGGTTATTCGGTTCTTACAAGTTATGTTCCCTCGATTCCCCGCGTTTTCCCCTTGATTCTTCAACCGATTTCCCCTCGATCCCCTTCGTGTTCTTTGTGTTCATCATCTGTTCTTCGTGTTCTTGGTCAATTCGTGAAGATCGGGCCAACTAGGAGGTAACCCCTCCCTATCATCTGTTATAAGCAGCTAGATTGACATGAATTTGACCCCAACTCCCCTCTTATCCACCCAATTTTTCTTCTACCACCATAAATTCGAAAATTTCACCAAAAATAGCCAAATATGGATTTCGACCGATCTGTGGATTCGTTGCGTTTTTCGTGGATTTGTTCTGGTGATTTGTTGCCAAAGAACATTCCCCACCTTTCTATTCAGCCACTTTCCTCGAACTTTTCCAAAAAATTCTAGGTTTTCAAGGAATTTCGAATTTGAGCAAAAATCACAGAAAATCTCTCCTCTTCAATTTCTAGACAGATTTTGTAACTTGTTTTCCTTTGTCGTCGTTGATCCGAATTGAGTGAAACAAGTTGTCACGCGACACCCACAACACCATCTACGAAACCACATCAACGGATCGCCATGACATCGACATCCACCGTTCGCAAGTCCGAGATCATCAACAAGAGAGGTATAACTTGCTTCCGCTTGAACTAACCCATCCTTTGTGTACCTTTCCCATTCGGACTAGCTCTTCTACATCGCTTGGCATTGCATTAGTGGCACCGATAGTGTGTGTAGAAACTTGTGAGAGCATAGCTTCGAGTAGGCATTGGAATTTTGGAATCAACAAAAAGCGAAAAATAAAATAAAAGCAAAAGAAGAAAAAGATCGATGTCAATTGCTATTCTTTGTAGGAACGCGTAGCTTCGCGTAGCAAAAGAGAAGACAGT
Source organism: Alopecurus myosuroides (assembly GCA_028641055.1). Classification (NCBI taxonomy): domain Eukaryota; kingdom Viridiplantae; phylum Streptophyta; class Magnoliopsida; order Poales; family Poaceae; genus Alopecurus; species Alopecurus myosuroides. Next base: position 298,693,258 of record CM054057.1, on the reverse strand, counting down.
GACCGGTTTCCACGGTGCGAATCTAGTTGCCTCTTATAGTTTCCAGTTTGAGCTAGCATCCTTCTTGTGTTGGTGTGGCATTGAGCTTAGTCTTCGTTAGGTACATTTCGTCTCCGCTTGTCCATTGGCCACACTAACCCCATTTATCCCTTGTGTGTGTGTGTTCCATTTTAGTTTCCTACTCTAGGATTGGTTTTTGTGGTAACATTTCTTTTTGGTTCTTCTCCACGTTTTACAACAAACTTTTCTTCGGATTTGTTGTTTTTCCTTACCACTTTCCTAACCCATTTGCCTTCCACATAAAGCGTGTGTGATGTCGTTTGCGGTTTTCTTTTGATCTTTTTGGACTCACTTTTGACATAATGCCCTAAACCTAGGCTCCTCCACTAGCCTCAATACGACCGAAAAAGGTAACGTTGGGTAAGTGAGACATCCATTTCTTCATATCACCCTTGTGTGTTTTTGAGATGGCTACGGAAGGAGTATTCACAAGTCCGATATCGGAGGATGAAGGAAACCCTTTCTTCAACGACAATTCTTACAACCACTTCGTCACCCCAAATGACCATTTCCAACTCCATCAACTCGTGAAGGATGGATTGCAACGCTATGAGCGTCAACTACAAGTGCAAGAGGCTCGATTGAATGATCAAATGACGCGCGTCAACATCAACTTGGCTAATCTTGCCAACCACCGTCGATTATCATCGTCCTCAAGGTCGCGCCGCTCAAGCCACCACACTCAAGATGATCACTAAGCTCGTCGCCATGATTGCCATGATCGCAATGTCAACATGGAGGATGGTGGACAACCTCAACAACCACAACCACCTCCTCAACAACAAGCTCCTCGACAAAATTGGTATGAAGATAGCTCACCATTACCACCTCCTCGACACTGCCAAGGCCGTGGTGACCCTCTTGAACAACAACCTCAACGGACGGACCTTCGACAACATCATCCACCACCTCCACAAGGCCACGCTCATGACTATGGCCACAATGACTTCGTGGAAGGTGCTCGTCAACATCGAAGGCCACCAAGGTGCAATGCGCGTGTCGCACCCGGACTTCTAGAGGATACTCGCAGTTCCGTTGAACAGTAGTTGATTGGATTACGGGGCTTACCGGCACCCGCATCTTTTACGAGTAGGCCAACGCACATATGTGTGACAACCAACCCCTACTGTTCATCGTCTACGTAAACCATCCCATAGAAATCAGGTTACTATCATTGACGTACTTCATACCATACACACATGGTACGTCAACGGCGTTGAACAAAATGATAGCACAACAGATCTCTAAGACACAAATAAATAGAAATAAGTTGCAAATAGCTCTCACTAGAGCAGAGATAGCAAATACAATCATCCAGAGGACACATGTCCCAACATAACATCATTACATCTCAGCGGAAGCATTCAAAGGGTCTGAGTACAGACAAATCCAAATAGGCTTAAGAAGCCGGAAACGAGAAGACGGAGCCCATCCACGATGTCTCGGATCCTGCCCAGGTCCGCTATCTACTCGTCAGCAGCCTCGTCAAACTCCACGTAGTAGCCGTCACGGGGATCCTCGTAAGCGTAGTCTGCGGAAACCACAGCCCCAGAGGGGTCAGTACATAAACGTACTGGCAAGCAAGACTCACAGTTCACCAAAGTGTAACCCGTCAACACCAAGCACAGATGCTTTGGGTTCAACGGAAGAAAGGGTGATACAAAAGATGCGGCAGCTGGCTGCACTAACCAACTACAGAACATACTACCACTTCCGGCTAACAGAAGGGAGGTAAGATAGCGTATCGTAACCAACTAACAACTAACTCCAAACAAACCCATCCTGGATCTCGCCCCTTATCCAAAGAAGCAATCCGAGGATAACTCACACAGTTGATTAATGATGGTTCAAGTTATTGTGGCAATAAGCCTATTACTAGTCAAGTTATCATTAGTTAGGTGTAAGTTGTTCTGAGTACTTGTTAGCCAGTACTTTCACCAAGTTAACCATAACCGCGGAAAACACGACTTCTCGAGAAGATTTATCCCTGCAGGGGTGCACCAATTTGGCTGTACACGTAAGAATATCCCGCCAGACGGGAATCAAACCCACCAAGCGAGGCACTCTACACAACTCAACTCTTCTTCGCATCAAGCCCAAAGCACCACGTGCTGTGCGTGCGCGGCTAATCGAGCCCCACGAAGAAAAGGGGACCCTCATAGCACTCTGAGACCACGCCGCCCTAAATGCCGACTACGAAAGTTCCACCCTGGCCTCGGGTTCGTACCTGCATATGAGTGCATCAAATGGAAAGCCCGAACTAGGTGTGGCGATTTGGACGAGATGCGAATCGAATCAAATTGAGGGGGGCGCCCATACACGCTTCCCACATGCGGATAGTGCGCTCATCATGGATCAGTAGACAAGACCCTTTTCCTAATTAGGGTCGACACTAGCAGGCCTCAAAACCACGCCGGGCCTCCTGCCGGTGCCTTATCAGCAAATTATTATTACCTCAAAATTAACAGGTTGTTGTTTAACATCGAGCCCCAGAACATAATAGAAATATAGTAACAGAAAGTAACGGGTAACAGACTCGAGCAGAAACAACCCTAAGCATGCTAGTAAGACACGGGCAACAAACAATGGGGTTACAGGTGTGGAGGTGAGGCTATATCATGGTTAAAGGGTAACGGGTGATAGGTTCGTAACAGAAGCAACGATACATATGGCTAGCAGAAATAGACAACGGAAAGTATCGGTATCCAATGTTGAAAGGAACCCAATGGTTCATGTGAGTGAATACTTGCCTCCAAGCTCAGCAGCCTGGTACTGGGCTAGATCCTCAGAAGGGGTGTCGTAAGTATCGTCTGTCTCAACATCGTCGTCTATTCGAGAAGAAGCAAACAAACAACGCAAAGAGACAACAATCAATAAGATGGCATAATGCACAATCAGGGAATGATGCATGACAAGTTAATTGATGCATCAAAATAAACTAATTGACATGGTAACCTGTTTAAATGGACCCATATGCGATTTGGATTGCATACGGAAAAGGTCCATGAATTAAGGTAGAATAAATGATCTACCAATAATTACCATGTGGAAGTTGATTAACATGGTGCATGCATGATGAAAACAATGAGATAACAACAATAGATGCAAGTGGAAAAGGAATTTACCAAGTATGGAATTTTATTTATTAAGTTTGGAAATTTTGGTTACTTAAAGGTGTCACACAAGCATTTTTTGTTTTCATCAAGTTAAATTGTTCAAAACAGATAACAAAGTTCATATTTGGAAAGAGCACAATATTTTAGGTGGATTACATGTTTCAAATATTGAAAAAGGAATTACAATGATTGAATTATGAATTAAACAAGTTTAAACAAGATTTAAATGAATTAAATTCAAGTATGAATATTATTTGAATTTTATTTGTTCAAAACATAAATTCAAATTCATATTTGAAAAGGTTATACTTTTCTAGTTTGAAAACATATTTTATAAGTTCAAAAATAATTTAATTTGAGCAAGTTATGAATTTAGCAAATTTAAATGATTTAAACAAGGTTTAAATTATTTAAGCAATTTTAATTATTCAAAACATGAAACAAAATTTATATTTGGATATATGGTTCAAAATAGCATGGAAAACATATTTCATTTGTGTTATTTGAATTAAGTATGAAATAGTTATGCAATTAATCAAATTTTAAATGAATTGTTTGAATTTGAATGCATTTGAATTACTCAAAACAGAATACAAATGTTATAAACAGGTAGAGAATTAAATTTGTTTTAATAAACATATTTTATTTTTATTATTTGGACTTATAAAATAAAAGTTATTAGCAAATTAGTGGCAGGGACTAAACTGTAAAAGAATTGGACTTAAACTGAAAAAAGAAAAGCTGAAAATAGATCTACACCGTGCAGTGACCTAGCCTAGGTCACTGCCAGTGGGCCCCAGGGGCCAACATGGCAGCAGTGCGCACACAGCAACTGACAGGGGGCCACCCTGTCAGTGCCCTTTGCAAAAATGTGGGGTTTTTCTGCGGCGAGGGGGATCGAACCCTCGACCTGGGCCTGCGCACGCAACGCTGCTACCGCTGCGGTGTGCATTCAGTTTTGTCAGTCTACGCGACGCAGCTAGGTTATAGTTAAGATTTGCTAACTGAACTTTTAGCTGCGCGCGTTTGTCTGAACCTCGACCGAGATCGACGGTGGCCGGCGGCGATCAACGCTGCGATGCTGGATGCTGCTGCTGGCTCAAGGGTGTGTTGCGGTGTGCGCGCGCTTGCGATGCAGAGAAATAGGAGGAGAGGAACGGAGGGGATCGACTGCTCACTGTCGATGAAGGCGAAGCAGCGGCGCGGGGCAGAACGACGGCGGCGACAGCGACGAGCTTGGCGGCGGCGTTGTGGTGACTCCGGGACGTCGAGGGGGTGTCGATGAGCTCGAGGAAGATACGGTGGTACGATTCCCGTGGTCAGCCAGGGATGAGGAGGGTGGCAACGGCGACGGGCATCGTGGATTCAGACGACGGCGACGGTGAGGTTCAGAGAGGTGGCGAAAACCGGCAGAGAGAGAGAACGACGGCGGCGGCGCGAGGGGATAGGGTAGATAGGTGCTAGGGCTGCTCGGGGACCTAGGGGGTCGGTTATATAGGCAGCTAGGGCGCACGGTGGCCGTTCTTGCACGACGGCGCCGACGTGGCGGTGCCGGATGCACGCCGTACCGCGAGAAGAACATCGCGAAGGGGTACCGGGCCGCGCGGGGAAGAAAAATTGGGCTGGGTCGTGCTGCTCCCCCCTTCTGTGAGCGTTTTTCCTTTTTTTATTTTTTGTTCTGCTTATTTTTTTTGGTAGAAATGAAATAGTAAGAATTTGATGAGTTTTGGGTTTAGGAAAATTAGTCAAGAATTTTATATTACTTATTTATGTTAACAGCACAAAGTGCACTTTTGTTTGTCCCAAAAGATTTGAATTTAGGTGCTGTTTGAAATTTGTTTAAAATGTGAATGAATTTGATTATTAAGAGGTTTATTGAAAACAAGTTTTAAATAGGGTGAATCTTAATGCTTAATGGAAACAAATGATTATAATTGTTGTGTAATTTTCATTAATTCCAAAAGGTTGCTGTTTGTAAATTGGATTTGAATTTTGAATGCAATTTGTATTAAGTGGATTATTTAAGAACAAATAAATAGTTGAGCTTTTTATTTTTCATGGAAACAAATGGAAGTTTTATTTGAAACTTTTATTTGGAAAGTTGTAACATAACAAGTATGAACAAAGCATTTGAAATATTGTTTGAATTTCAATTGTGAAAACAAATGAAAACAGATGGGAACAAAAGGAAAACAAATGCAAACAAGGAATGAGTATGATGACATGATGCAAAACTTTAATTAAACAAGAATCAAACATTCTAAATGGAAGTTTTCATACTTGGGATGTTACAGCGTGTCCCAACCACAATGACCGCCAAGAACATGATCGTCCTCAACAAGACCGTGACAATAATGATAGTGAACGCCGAGAAGCAAGACTACGTCATCAACAACCACCACATCCTAATGACCACCGGCGTCATCCTCCTCATTATGACCGCCACCAAGACAATGAGGATGACCCATATCATCTTTCACCACCTATCTTTGATGAGGACCATCATGAGCGACCACATCGACAACACGAAGACAACAACATGAGTTCCCTTCGCTTCAATGTTCCAAAGTTCAATGGTGAAAATGATCCCGAAAAATATCTAGCTTGGGCTCTCAACATGGACAAGATCTTCGGCATCCAAACTTTAGTGACACCAAGATGGTTGCTTTGGCATCTTTGGAGTTCGAAGGATATGCACTCTTATGGTGGGACCGTCTCTAAGCCGAAAGAGTCTGCAACCGTATTGCTCTGATTGCAACTTGGAATGAGATGAAGCAATTCATGCATGCTCGTTATGTTCCTCCACATTACAAACGTGACATCTTCAAGAAGCTTCTAGAACTTCAACAAGGTGTGAAGTCCATTGATGAGTACTACAAGGAAATGTAAACCTCTTTGATATGAGCTCATGTGATGGAATCTCAAGACCAAACAATGGCGTGATGGAATCTCAAGACCAAACAATGGCCCGCTTCCTCAATGGCCTCAACTATCCAATAAGGAAGATTGCCGAGTATCAACCATATGAAAACATAGTTGCACTTGTCCATCAAGCTCTCAAGGCCGAACGCCAAATTGCAGAAGATCTCAAGTAGAACAAACAAAAGTCTATCGTTGCCTCAAGGCCCTCCTCTTCATCTCCAATGACACAAGTGACTACACCAACCAACAACAAGAGCACGTCTAGAGCTCCCAATGCTACCAACAAATCTCCACAACCGTTCAAGAAACAAGCATATCCTACCACCACATCTAATGCTCCTCAAGTCAAGTTGAGCACTACCACTTGCTTCAAATGTGGAGGAAGTGGACACAAGTCTTAAGAGTGTTCCAACAAGATGATCATGATTGTCAACCAAGATGGTGACCGTGACTCCATGAGTGAAGGCGAATACTATGCCTTGCACCAAGTTGCTCTTAATTCCTTGGATGTGCAACATGAAGATGAACAAAGCGTCAATTGCAATGAGGATAAGAATACATCACTAGTAGTGACAAGAGTCCTTACTACTTCTCCTCAAGATGAGCATGACCAACGTTGCAATCTCTTCCAAACAAGAGCCAGCATCAATGGAAAATCAATTAAGGTTATCATCGATGGAGGTAGTTGCCACAACTTGGCGAGCAAAGAGCTTTGCGACAAACTCCAATTGACTTACAAGCAACATCCGCATCCATACCATGTCCAATGGCTTAGTGACTCTGCACATTCAAGATTAAACACATGGTGTTTGTGAAATTCAAGATTGGCCCCTATGAAGACACGGTGTAGTGCGACGTTGTGCCTATGAACGTGTGTCATCTTCTTCTCGGACGACCTTGGCAATATGACAAGAGTGCTATCCGTGATGGGCGTACGAACCATTATAGCTTCAAGTGGAATAAAAAGACGTTTGTCCTTCGTCCCATGTCTCCTACCCAAGTGATCACCGACAACACCAAGACCCTTGCATGTAAACAAGAAGAGCTCAAATCTCGTGAGATGAGTGGTGAGAGAGTGATCCACCTCAAAGAGAGTGAGAGACACAAGCAAAATATGAGTGGAAAAAGTTCGAGTGTTCTCAAAGGCCTTGCCTTACTTGCCACCAAAAGGGAGATGCGAGAGTTACGGGATGACCGATCCATCCTCCACTTTTTCCTCGTGTGTAAAGGGGAATATTTTGAAACTAACGACATGAAAAGTTTCCCTTAATCTTTGTTGCCTTTGTTGCAGGAATTTAAAGACGTGTTTCCCGATGAGCTCCCACTGGGTCTACCTCCTCTACGAGGAATCGAGCACCACATTGACCTCATCCCGGGTGCACCACTTCCAAACCGCGCTCCCTATCGCACCAACCCCGAGGAGACTAAGGAGATTGAGCGGCAAATCCAAGAACTACTCGAGAAAGGTTTTATTCAGTGAATCTCTTAGCCCTTGTACCGTTTCGGTTATACTTGTTCCAAAGCAAGATCCTACTTCCCGAATGTGCATGGATTGTCGCCATATCAATGCTATCACCGTTAGATATAGATATCCCATTCCTAGACTAGATGACATGCTTGATGAATTGAGTGGTGCTACTATCTTTTCCAAAATTGACCTTAAAAGTGGTTATCACCAAATTCGCATGAGCATAGGAGATGAATGGAAAACAGCTTTCAAAACAAAACTTGGCTTGTATGAATGGCTTGTCATGCCCTTTGGTCTTTCGAATGCTCCTTCAACTTTTATGCGTCTTATGCCCTTTCATTGGAAAAAAATTCGTGGTTTACTTTGACGACATCCTCATTTATAGCAAATCTTTGCAAGATCACCTTGATCATATCTCTCAAGTATTGTTGGCTCTTCGCAAAGCAAAACTTTTTGCCAACCATTCCAAATGAAATTTTTGCACCAACAAGCTTTTTTTCTTGGGATTTGTGATTTCTTCGAATAAAATTGAAGTCGACAACAAGAAACTCGAGGCAATTAGAAATTGGCCTAACCCTTCTTCCGTGGGTGAGATAAGGCGTTTCCATGGCCTTGACGGTTTCTATCGCCGCTTTATGAAAGATTTTTAAACAATTTCTTGCCCTTTAAATGAACTTACCAAGAAAAATGTACCTTTTGTTTGGGGCAACGTGAAACAAAAATCGTTTGACACACTTAAGAAATGTTTGACCGAAGCTCCTTTGCTTGTCTTACCGGATTTTGAGAAGACTTTTGAGATTGAATGTGATGCTAGTGTAATAGGAATTGGTGGCGTTCTTATGCAAAATGGACGTCCCGTTGCTTATCATAGTGAGAAGTTAGATGACGCTAAACTCAATTACCCAATTTATGACAAGGAACTATTTGATTTGGCTAGAGTCTTAGAAGTTTGGCAACACTATCTTTCGCCTAAAGAATTTGTCATTCATTTTGATCACGAATCATTGAAATATTTGAAAATCCAAGCTAATTTGAACAAAAGGCATGCTAAATGGGTATAATTCATTGAATATTTTCCTTAAGTCATTAAGTACAAGAAAGGTAAAGAAAATGTTGTAGCGGATGCTTTGTCTAGAAAAGAGTGTCTTCTCACCCGCCTTGACATCAATGTGATTGGTTTGGATGAGATAAAAGACTTATACTATTCTGATGCTTTCTTTGGTCTAATTTTTGAGAAATTCTTGCCCAATCGAGGTTTCGATGATTACTATCTCCAAAAAGGTTTCTTGTTTAAGGCTAACAAATTGTGTATTCCGGAGTCCTCTCTTCGTTTGTTGTTATTGCAGGAATCTCATGAAGGAGGTCTCATGGGACACTTTGGACGTGACAAGACCTACGCCAAGCTCTCCAACCACTAATTTGGCCTAAGATGAGGCATCAAGTTGAAACACACGTCAAGAGATGTTCTACATGTCTCCGAGCTAAGTCTACTTCCAACCCTCATGGTCTTTATTTGCCATTACCTATACCACACACACCTTGGAATGATATTAGTATGGACTTCATGTTACGACTCCTACGCACTAAAACCAATATGGACTCAATCTTCTTCATTGTTGATCGTTTCTCTAAGATGGCAAATTTCATTCCATGCAACTGAACCGACGATGCTTCACATGTTGCCAGATTGTTTTTCAGGGAAATTGTGCGTATACATGGTGTGCCCACTTCCATTGTGTCGGATCACGACGTAAAGTTCACCTCCTACTTTTAGAAGACGTTGATGGCCAAACTCGGCGTCAAGCTTTTTTTCTCCATCGCCTACCACTCACAAACGGATGGACAAACCGAAGTCATGAACCGCACGCTCTCTTCACTCCTTCGAGCATTGATCAAGCCCAACCTCAAGAATTGGGAAGAATGCATTCCTCATGCCGAGTTCTCCTACAATCGAGCACTACACCAAGCTACCAAGAGAAGCCACTTCGAGATCGTCTACGGCTTCAACCTAAACACCACCCTCGACATACTACCATTGCCCCTACGCGAGCAAGTCAGCATGTACGTTGACAAGCGCACCGGCTACATCAAGAAGCTACATGACTCCACAAGAGCTACTCTCGAGAAGCATTCTGAGTACCGAGCCTCCATCATGAACAAGAACAAGAAACCAATGGTGTTCCAAGAAGGTGACCTCGTTTGGCTACACTTGCACAACGACCGTTTCCCACAACAGCGCAACTCCAAGCTCAAGCCAAGGCGCGACGGACCCTTCAGGATCATCGAGCGCATCAATAGCAACGCCTACAAGCTCGACTTACCGCAATCCAAATACCTCGTCCACAACTCCTTCAACGTCAAGGATCTCTCCCCCTTCCATGGATACCCAAGTTATGAGGAAGACCGCGAGTCAAGGCCGACTCTTTTTCAAGGGGGGAGATGATGCAGCATACCACATTCCACCAAGTGGACCGATGACAAGATCACGAGAAAAGACAATACATGAAAAGGTGAACTCACTCATCTCTCTTCATGCTTTCGGTGACTTGGTGAATGGTGTGCTACCTCATGGCAATGCCCTTTGTGTGCTCAGGTTTGACCCCACCATGGACCCCCAAGACGATGCTCAAGATGCCCAAGAATGTGATCAAGAGGTTGCCCAAGAATCCATGGAAGATTCCCAAGAAGAAGCCCTCGAAGAAGACGGAGATAAGAGGGAGGAGCCGGGGTGCAGGAAACCCGGCCTCCAGACCGGCGACCTAACAAACCCGGCCGGCCTCCAACCCGGCCTAGGACAGCCTCCCTGCGCACCCCAGGCCGGCCACCTGCCCGAGCCGCCCGTCCTATGCCGGTCTCCCTGCATCGCCAGGACGGCCACCACACAGACCTGGCCGGCCTCCAGCCCGGCTTCCCTACCAGCTCGCAAAAGTGGGTGAAAACCATCACTTTCACCCCCACCTACCCCCTAGGCTATTTAAGGAGACCCCCATGGTCAGATCGAGGTTAGAGATGAAATTAAAACTTTCAGGATTGCTCTTGTATCCCTCTTTGAGGCTACTCCTATGGTTGTACCTAGGACCGTATCAAGGCTACTCCTATAATTTGTATCTAGGATCGTATCATGATTCATTGTCGGGGGGTTACCCCCGAGTAGGGGTAAGGCAAGTGCTAAAGGCAAGGTCAGGATAGTTGTTTGACTGAGTAGGCTGGCTACCCGGTACCTGCTACCCGGTAGACTGCTAACCGGTCGTAGCCACCAATGGCCAGGAGGAAGAATCAAGGGAGTTACTTTCCTCCGAGTAGAGGAGTTGGTCCGAGTAGAGGGAGTGTTTTCCTACTCGGGCCAGAAGTCAATGGAGCCGTTCTGACAAAGGATCCCGCGTATCCTGAGTCCGTACGGCGTGCGGTTCAACTTACGGAGTGCGTGATTATCCGCGCTACAGCGTGGCTACAGTGCGGTAGGCGCCTGTCAAGTCCTGTCACTGACAGAGGGGACAGGACAGGGCTAGGGGCCTACCCTATCTCATTGACAAGGGTGGACAGGTCCCATCTCCGAACGGCGCGACGACTTGCGGGGCAAGCGTCAGCGGGAACCCGGAGGCGTGCGCGGTTCTGCAGTGCTTCTGTCCCATCAAGTTGTACCTTTTAGTCTTATTCTATCCGGCTGGGCAACAGTATATAAGGTGCCCTGCCTCCTCCTGTGCGAGGGTCGACACTCTGGATTGCTTCACTACTCACAGAGAGAACTAGAGCATAGAGTGGCTACTCGGCTGAAGGCCTGAACTGTACTGTGGCTACTCGGTAAACACTATATACAGAGAGAGACAGGAGTAGGGGTGTTACCTCCACACGAGGGCCCTGAACCTGGGTAAGATCTGGTTGTTTGCAGTGTTTGTGATCTACCACACCCGACTACTCGCCGTGTGATCCCTCCCCGAGCACCTCCAGCGTCCATCGGCCCCAACTTTAGCCATCCCATGGCATCTGCCGTGATACCACCACGACAGTTGGCGCCCACCGTGGGGCAGACAGAGGCGCTGGCTGGAGTCCATGTTCGGACGGGACTCGTTTCTGCTACTGGGGAGCGTGTGGTCTGTGGCCTTGTCTATAGATTCGGCTCCTTCGACTTCGTCACCGACAACACCGGAGATTTCGGCGGGAGGCCCATTCCGGCAGGCGGCTCGGTGCTCTCCTTCGGCTCGCACCTCGTCTACGTCGCCATCGCCGTCATCCGCGAGTTTCCAGAGGAGGTGCTGGTCGCGGAGGATCCTCCTGCCGTGCTCGCTGCCCGCGGAAGGCCGGTGGGCTGCTCCGCGGACAGCGTGGAGGTGATGATGACCGGCCTGGCTACCGACGCCGGGAAGGGCTCGGCTGCTGCCGCGGAGGTCATCGAGGATCTCGCTGGCCCGAGTGTTGGCCAGAGGGTCCACAACCCTTACGAGAAGGACTCCAACATCCCTCTCTCCACTACACCGACGATACCGGCATCCGCTGCGCGGATGGGCATGCCGCCTCCCACCGAGCTCGAGATCTTGACCATGAGGGCGCAGCTCGACCGGCAGCGCCAGGAGCTGCTCGCTGAGCACCTGGAGCTTGAGAAGGTTAGGCTCGAGCTTAGCCTAGACCAGAACGAGTACAACAAGGCCCATGGCTTTACTCCTGTTGTTAGGAAGTCTAGCAAGGTAGGCGCTACGCCTCGCAACTTAGGCACCGAGATGGCGACAGTTGTAGAGGCTCCTAGCCAATCTGCCACCGCAAACACCATTACCAGGCCCAGATACAGCACCCCCGCCAAAACACTTAGAGCTGCAGAGGCTGTAGCTGCTGAGTTGCCAAACCTTGCCGGCGACGCGCGCGCTAGGCAGCAGGAGAGGCTCAATGAGTTAGTTCTAGAGGCTGCTAGGCAGAATGAGGATTTCCGGAAGGCCAATCCGGGTGCCGGTGCTTCTCAGGTCGTGCACTCGCATGCGGTCAGATCTACGGATCAGGCATGATCGCCGCATCCCAGCCGCGAGAGGGACCAGAGTGTGCGCTCTGGGAAGAGCAGACAGATGTAGGTGTACGACCCGGTTCTCGCCGCGAAACAGCGCGCTGTGCCGCGAGAATCCGGTCAGAAACACACTACTGCAGGAGCAGGCTATCAAGCCCATAAAGCTCATAGCAAGGGACATGACGAAGACAACACGGGGCCTTCTCGGCGTCCTGCTGCTCAGCCTACTCGGCAGAGGACGCAGCAGCCAGCCGCAGCACAGCCGCGTGGGCCAGCAGCCAACCATGTGGTGCAACCCGCTGTTGTGCAAGACAATAGGTATGATGATGGCTACTCGGCGATGGGGCTAGCCGGCTATGCTGACCCAAGGAATGTTGCTGATCACCTGGGTGAGCACATGTTGGAGCCCAGTGATGCAAGGTTCAAGCTGGACCAGATCAACCTGTCCGCGCAACTCGAGAACAGGGGGCCGCCTGGCCCAGAGTGCTTTGGCCCTCGCATCATGAACGAGCCATCAGTGAACCCCTTCCAGCTGGCCAGGGGGACCAAGTGTTACAATGGCAGCACCAAGCCAGAAGACTGGTTGAGTGACTATGTCACGCCGTGCACATTGCAGGCGGCAACCGGAGATGGGCTGTGCGGTATGTTCCGCAAATGCTTGAGGGTCCAGCTCGGACTTGGCTCAACAACCTGCCCAAGGAAAGTATCAATTGCTGGCTGGACTTCTCGGAGGCCTTCATCAGCAACTTCACCAGCACTTACAAGAGGCCGAATAGGCCGCAGCAGTTGTCCGCGTGCAAGCAGTGGGAAGACAAGACCGACCGCGAGTACCTTACTCGGTGGAGCACCTTGAGGAACACCTGTGAAGGTGTGAATGAGGCCCAGGCCATCAATTGGTTTGCGCAGAGTTGCAGACATGGCAGCATGTTGTGGCAGAAGCTGCAGCACGAGATACCGAGTACTCTTGCTGAGACCATCAAGATCGCGGACATGTATGCACTCGGCGATCCAACTCAGCCTCTGATGGACTCCCCCGAGCCGAGAAGGAACTACAACAGCAACAAGCGCAATGATTTCCGCAACAAGCGCAGAGGTGACCGGATTGATACTCGGTATGATCCCGAGGAGGTGAATGCTGTGACTACTGCTGCTGGGAGTAGCCAAAGGCAAAAAACTGCTGGAGCCCAGTACCGGCAGAACCAGAATCAGGGCCAAGGCATCAAGAAGCCGTACAATGCTCCCCAACAGGGTAGCGGCAACCCGGATTCTGCTCCAAACTTTGTCTTTGGGAGCATGAGGGATGGGCCATGCAGCTTCCACACTCGGCATCCGGCCAGTCCAGCCAACCACACTACTCGGCAATGCAGTTGGTGGGAACAGATCAAGAACGAGGGCTTGCCTCCTCCTCCTCCTCTGCCAGCTGTGAATGCCAATGTGCAGCCAGCTCGGGCACCTGCTCCTCGGCCTGCAGTCTTCCCGAGAAGAGAGAACGTGAACCAGGTGGCTTTAGGAGCCAACCGCAACTTCAACAACGACCGATACCGCAACAACAACAACAACCGCAACCGCAACTTCTACACCCGCAACAGGAACAACAACAACAACAACAACCAAGGTAACAACAACAACGGCAACAATGGCGGTGGAGACCGCAACCAGTATCAGGAACACCACGAGAGCTACATGATCTTCACCTTTGAGCCCTCCGACAAGCAGTCTCTGCACAGGTGTGCAATGGAGGTCAATGCTGTGATTCCTGCCGTGCCCCACTACCTGCACTGGTGCAACCAAGAGATCACATGGTCCAGAGCTGATCATCCTAAGGTGATGCCCAACCCGGGTAGCTATGCTTTGGTGGTGGATCCCACCTTCTTGGGCCCTCAGAAGAATGTCAGATTCAGCAAGGTAATGGTCGACAACGGCAGCAGCATCAACATCGTGTACAGAGACACACTCGAGAAGCTCAGGATGGCCGAGAACATGTTGCTACCCAGCCGGACCACTTTCCATGGCATTGTGTCGGGAGTGTCTTGCTCTCCAATCGGCAGCGTCTGGATAGACGTCCTATTCGGCACCAGGGAGAACTGCCGCACTGAGAGCCTGGCATTCGAGGTGGTTGATCACCAGAGCCCGTACCATGCCCTACTCGGTAGGCCCGCTCTCAGCAAGTTCATGGCTTCAACCCACACTGCGTACTTGAAGATGAAGATCCCAGGTCCCAATGGAGTGATCGCCATCTCGGGTGACTACAAGAAGTCCATGGAGTGTGCCTCTGCTGGTTCCCAGTTGGCGGAATCCATGGTCATTGCTGCCGAGAAGAAGAAGATGTATGAGGTGGTGGCTATGGCGCAAGAAGCGCATGGTGGCGCGCCTGGCATGCCGAGTTCCCAGTACGGGACTGCGTTCCAGGCGTCCCAGGAGACAAAGAAGGTCCAGGTCGATCCTGAGTTCCCAGGCCGTGTTGCCATCATTGGCGCCGGGTTGGGAGAGAAATAGGAAAGCGAGCTCATCCACTTCCTCCGTGAGAATCGGGACGTGTTTGCCAGGTCCAATGAAGATCTGCCAGGCGTCCCGAGGGAGTTGGTTGAGCACTCGCTACATGTGCGGCATGATGCCAAGCCAGTGAAGCAGGCGATGCGCCGCTTTGGCGATGAGAGAAGGAAAGCTATCGGTGATCAGATCACCAAGTTGCTGATAAGCAACTTTATCATGGAGGTTTTGCATCCGGACTGGCTAGCCAACCCGGTTATGGTTGAGAAGAAGAAGGAGGACCCCAAGGCGGATACCGCATGGTGCATGTGCGTGGACTACACCGACCTGAACAAGGCCTGCCCCAAAGATCCCTTTCCGCTACCCCGCATAGATCAGGTGATCGATTCCACTGCTGGTTGCGAGATGCCTACTCTGGTTTTCATCAGATAGCTCTCAACCCTGCTAATCAAATAAAGACTGCCTTTATTACCCCGTACGGGGCTTATTGCTATCGTGTCATGTGCTTTGGGTTGCGGAATGCTGGGGCTACCTATCAGAGATGCATGCAGAAATGCTTGCATGATCAAATTGGCAAAAATGTGCAGGTGTACGTAGATGACATTGTCATCAAAATGAATAAAACACATACTCTGCTTAGTGACATTGACGAAACATTTGCCAACTTGCGCAAGTACAAGATGAAGTTAAATCCGACTAAATGCACCTTTGGCGTCCCGGCTGGCAAGCTACTCGGCTTCTTGGTATCCAGTCGGGGCATTGAGGCCAATCCTTCAAAGATAAAAGCTATTGAGAGCATGTCTTTGCCGAGATCCCTGAAGGATGTGCAAAAGTTCACTGGTTGCTTGGCTTCTCTGAGCCGCTTCCTGGGCAGAATGGACGAGAAGGCCTTGCCCCTGTATCAATTGATGAAGAAGAGCGACAAGTTCGTCTGGACACCGCAAGCTGATGTGGCATTCAAGGAGCTAAAAGCCATGCTGGGTAGCGCTCCCATCTTGGCTAGTCCGCTACCCAAAGAGCCAATGCTGCTGTACATTGCTGCGACTAATCGAGTGCTCAGTGTTGTGATTGTGGTGGAGAGAGAAGAGGAAGGCAAGACTGTGCAGCGGCCAGTATATTATCTCAGTGAGGTGCTGTCCAGTTCCAAGCAAAACTACCCACACTACCAGAAGATGACTTACAGCGTGTACCTGGGCGCCAAGAAGCTGAAGCACTATTTCCAAGAGCATCCAATCATTGTGGTGAGTTCTGCTCCCATCTCGGACATCATGGGCAACAAGGAGGCAAGTGGCAGAGTAGCCAAGTGGGCAATTGAGCTGGCCGCGTACGCTCCTACGTATGCGAGAAGAGAAGCCATCAAGTCTCAGATCCTAGCAGATTTTCTGGTGGATTGGGCTGAGGTGCAATATGAGCCTCCTACTCCGGTAGCCAACTACTGGAAGATGCACTTTGATGGCTCCAAGGTGAAGGAAGGCTTGGGTGCTGGCGTCGTGCTCACGTCGCCCAAGAGGGATCAACTCAATTACGTGCTGCAAATTCACTTCAAGGCACCCAACAATGTAGCAGAGTACGAGGACGTGGTACACGACTTGAAGGTAGCCAAGGAGGTTGGCGTGCAGGCATCATATGCTATGGCGACTCGGATCTGGTTGTACAGCAAGTTTCAGGCACCTGGGATGCTCTGGATGCCAACATGGCTTCATATCGGTTTTTGGTGCAAACCATGACTGGATTCTTTGAAGGGTGCGAATTCAAGCACATCCACCGAGCAGAGAATGAGGCAGCTGATGAGCTGTCCAAGTTGGGGTCTTCTCGGCAATACATCCCGGCTGGGGTTGCCTTGGAGCATTTAAGGAAGCCATCTATCAAGCCATCCTCAAATCGGAGTCTATATTCGTTCCTTCTTTGCCTGGTGAGGAAGCTGTTCCCGTGGAGATTGACTGGGAGGTTGCAAAAGAGAACCTGGGGACTGCCGTCTCCATCCCGGGGACTGGCGCCTGCAACCCGGGGACTGTCCCTTCTTACTCGGGGACTGCCTGTAACACCTGGGGTGTTACCTGTTTGTTTTTTTTGCTTGCATCATATGCATCACATTGCATTGCACCATGTTTGCATCACAACTGAAAAATTCAAATCAATTTAAACTTTTCCCCCTTTTTATAAAAAAACCCTAATGGCAATTCAAAAATTCAAAGCAACTCAATCCTACTTATCATATTTTCCATGTGGGTTTAAAGATTAAAATTTGGCAAACAAATCAAATTCAATAATGTTGGTATAATTGATTGAACTTATTAAATACAATTTGTTTATTTCCAAAAACTCCAACCCAAACACTATTTGAGAATCACCTAACAATTTAATATCACCTTAATAGTTAAAGTTGTTGAAAGTAATTTTAAACTACCTTGTTGTTGTTGTGTTGCAAAATTAATAAAATTTATTTATCAAATAAATACCCCAAACTCTATGGGAAAAATTCACTTAACAACTTAAATCCAATTAAGCTTTCAACCTTGTGAAATAATGTTAGCTTTTGCTTTCTTTTCTGTTTTAAAAATTAATAAAAATAGTTCATAACACAAACCCCAAATCCTTTCTCTCTCTCCCTCTTTGATCTCTTGCACAAAAAAAAAGAAGGAAAAGAAAAAGGGAATCCAAAGGAGAGGGGCAGCCCATCCCCTTTTCCCTTTACTTCCTCTCAGCCCAACTGCTTTTCTCCCCCCCCAAGCCCACCATCGTTCAGCCCGTTACCCCTCTTTCTGTCGTCTTCTCCCCACCTGCCCTCCCTCTCGTTCTGAAAACGACAGCAACAGAGCACATGGGGCAGCTCCCTTTTCCCCTCCACCCCGGCCACACCTTTCCCTCTCCATAAATCCCCTCCCTCCTAGAACCCTAGCTACTCCCTGCTCCTCCTCTCCAGCCATCGCCGCCGCCGCAAACCATCTCCACCACGTGATGTTCCCTGTCCTGCACAACAGAACCCCCATCTGCATGTTCGACGGCGCCGGCCTCCCTCGGACCTCCTCGACCTGATCGACTACTCCAGCACCACCCCGGTGCGTTCTCGTTTCCATTCCCGATCCCTCCCCTAGCAATCGCAACCGCTAGCTAACGTTCCTTATTTTTTTTCTCTCGCACGTTGGATGTTCTGTCCGTCCGCTTCCATGGCTACAACTCGTACAAGCAGGGGACTTTGGGCATGGTGCGTTCCCATCTCCCACTCTGTTCCGCTCGGTGCGTTCCCATCTCCCCACCCCGTCTCGCTCGATCGCTCCTTCTACCTGTATCTCAGTCGGTGCGTGTGTGCCTGAAACTGCATCTCGTTTCTGTTCAAGAATTCAGTTAGCGGGCGTCGATATACCTTTTCTTCTGTCAGTCACGGTAATATTCAGAAACCGCAGCTCAGCGCAGCGGCAGTGAGCGCCCGCGCGCGAGCAGTCGATCGCGTGTTCGATTCCCCACGGCCGCGGCCTTTTCCTTCCTTTTTACCCGCGCGCGCAGGGGCGGGCCCCGCTGGTCAGCGACCGCGGTGGCTGCGTGGCTGACACCCGCGCCTCGTCAGCGCCCGCGTGGCGCTAGGGCCCGCAGGTCAGCCGCTGTGGCTGGCTCTGCCTCGGTGAAACCCGTCCCAGATCCAGATCTGGATCCGGATCCTTGCAGAGAGGCCCCTGCCTCCACTTTTCTTTCGCAAATCAGTCCCTGCCTTTTGCAAATAAAACCTAAAACTTTAAATGCTCCCAACTCTCAAACCACAAATCCAAATGACACAAATTTTATATGTATCCCCATCCAAATTTCATGAACTTTTCAAATATGCTATTTGTTTTCTGTTTTGAAATTCCAAAATGCAATTCAAATTTGAATTCAAATAATTCAATTGTAATTTGCAACAATTCATAAATAATTCATACTAATTCCAAATAAGGCAAATAAAATATGTTTTCCATACCATTTTGAATAACCTTTTCAAATATAAATTTTGTTTCATGGTTTGAATAATTTAAATTGCCAAAATAATTTAATACTTGTTTAATTCATTTAAATTTGATAAAATCATAACTTGCTCAAAATAAAATAATTTTGAACATGCCAAATATGTTTTCAAACCATCAAAGTGTGAACTTTTCAAATGTGAGTTTGAATTTATGTTTTGAACAAATAAAACTTCATTAAATTCAAACTTGTTTCAAATCCATTTAAAACTTGTTTAAAATTGTTTAATTCATAATTAAATTATCCCAATTCCAATTTCAATATTTGAAACATGTAATCCAACTAAAATTTGATGTTCTTTCCAACAATAAATTTTGTTATTTGTTTTGAACACTTTAACTTGATGAAAACAACAATTGTTGGTGTGACACCCTTAAGGAACCAAAATTTTCTAACTTAATAAATAAATTTCTAAAATTGGTAAACCTTATTTCCAACTGGTTCTATTGTTGTTATTTTGTTGTTTTCCTCGTCCATGCCTCATCCTAAACTACTTTCACCTAATGACTAGTAGAAAAACAATTGTTCCAGCCATAATTCATGGCTTTTCATATGCAACTCAAATTGCATATGGGTCCATTTAAACTTGTTTATCTTGTCAACTAGTTACCTTGATGCATCTTTAAACCTGTCATGCATCCATATCTTGATCATGCTAGATCTTTTGCCGTAGTAGTAATTGTTGCATCCGGTGTTTGTTCGAGGTTCGTTGCTTCTTCCCGGATAGGACGTTGAGATGATGTGAGCAACGACAAGTTCTGCTACCTTGCGGGATCTCAGGCAAGTATACTCACTTGCTGCCATATGGTTGCGTTTCATCACTTGTTACCGATTCTTTCCGTTGATTCTTTTCTGCTATCCTTAGTAGTAGTTGTTTCTGTTACGAACCCATCACATGAATCCCTTAACCTTGATATTGCCTCACCTCCATACCTATAACCATTGCTTGTTGCCCGTGTCTTACTAACATGCTTAGGGTTGTTTTGCTCGAGTCTGTTACCCGTTACTTTCTGTTACTACTCTATTATGTTCTGGGGGCTCGAGGTTAATCACTCAATCAATCCTGTTAATGCTAATGGTAATAATAATTTGATGATAAGGCACCGGCAGGAGGCCCTTTGTGGTTTTGAGGCCTGCTAGTGTCGACCCTAATAGGAAAAGGGTCTTGTCTACTGATCCATGATGAGAGCACTACCCGCATGTGGGAAGCGAGTATGGGCGCCCCCCTCAATTTGACTCGATTCGCATCTCGTCCAAATCGCCTCATTTCGTTCGGGTTTTCCATTTGCTGCATGCATGATCTTGCGAGCCCTTGGTACCCGGGTGGAACTTTCGTAGTCGGCATATAGGGGGACACGTTCTTAGAGTGCTATGAGGGTCCATTTTCTTCTGGGCTCGATTAGCCGTGCGCCCAAGGTTCTTTGGGCTTGATGCGAAGAAGAGTTGAGTTGTGTAGAGTACCTCGCTTGGTGGGGTGATCTCCCATCTGGCGGGATATTCTTGCGTGTACGGCTAAATTGGTGCAACCCTGCAGGGATAATCTTCTCGAGAAGCCGTGTTTTCCGCGGTTATGGATTACTTGGTGAAAGTACTGGCTAACAAGTACTCAGGACAACTTAAACCTAATGATCAACAATCTTACACCCATGATTAACAACTTGACTAGTAATAGGATTTTTGACACAATAAACTGAACCATCATTAATCCAACAGTGTGAGTTATCCTTGGGTTGCTTCCTTAGTAGGGGGTGACATTGGATGGGTATTGTTTTGGTGAGTAGTTGGTTCCGATACGCTATCTTATCCCCCTCTTTTAGCCGGATGTTGTAGTGAGTCTCTGTAGTTGGTTAGTGCAGCCCACTGCCGCTTATTTGAAATAACCCCTTCGTTTCCGTTAAACCCAAAGTATTTGTATCCTGTGATGACTGGCTACGCCGGTATCTTGTGAGTATGGGTTTTATCCCCCTTGCCAGTACTTAACCGTACTGACCCACGAATCTTTTTCGTGGCTGCATATTCAACATTGCAGTCAACAGGTTTGAAGTCTGACGACGTTAGCTCGGGAATCCCTCCGGCTTGGCCTGGGCAGGGATTGGACGCTCTCGGTTATCTTCAGGACTCTTAGTCCAATTTGGATCTTGTCCGTAGACGGACGATATGTTGTTTCTTCCGCTGTTATTTGGATCTTTGTAATGTATCAATTGTATCCCTGGCTCGTCTGAGTCTTCTTGTATCTATCTGTTTCTGTTGTAATTGTGGAATATTCGTGAACTATTGTAATGTTATCACAAGTGGCAACCTGGAATCGGTTATTATGTGGATTTTGGCGGGAATGCTGAAATCTGCATAGTGCCCGATCTCGGGGCGTCACAAATGGTATCAGAGCGTTGGTTCCGATTCCCGAGATTGTTTCGATACGAATGGTTATCGAAGCAACGGGTCCGCAAAGCCTGTAGGATAACCTCGCTAACGGTCGTTGTTTCTAGAGTGTCGAAAACTATTTCTGCTAAACTATTTTGGAAAACCTCTCAATAGGATTCCTGTTTTTCTCCTTATCCCTATTCGATTTCCCCTCCCATCTTGTTTGTTTTGGAGTCTCCCCCTTGTCTATCTTTCAAAGTGTTAGGATCCTACGTGGGTGGACGTTTTCTGAGCCTTTCACCTAATAGGATTCAATCATCGGAAGATTCCTGGTGGAAGCACATCGTCGTCAGCCCGGGCAAGAATCTCTTGTTAGTGGTGTCGAGAATCCCTTGTTGGTGGTGTCGAGGAGATCAACTGGAAGGACGAAGAATCGATAGTCGAACTTCTTTCCCCTCCCGGGTTAGCAGGTGGATTGCGAGGGCGCAATCCCTTGTTAGTGGTGTCGTCTGTAACACCTGGGGTGTTACCTGTTTGTTTTTTTGCTTGCATCATATGCATCACATTGCATTGCACCATGTTTGCATCACAACTGAAAAATTCAAATCAATTTAAACTTTTCCCCCTTTATATAAAAAACCCTAATGGCAATTCGAAAATTCAAAACAACTCAATCCTACTTATCATATTTTCCATGTGGGTTTAAAGATTAAAATTTGGCAAACAAATCAAATTCAATAATGTTGGTATAATTGATTGAACTTATTGAATACAATTTGTTTATTTCCAAAAACTCCAACCCAAACACTATTTGAGAATCACCTAACAATTTAATATCACCTTAATAGTTAAAGTTGTTGAAAGTAATTTTAAACTACCTTGTTGTTGTTGTGTTGCAAAATTAATAAAATTTATTTATCAAATAAATACCCCAAACTCTATGGGAAAAATTCACTTAACAACTTAAATCCAATTAAGCTTTCAACCTTGTGAAATAATGTTAGCTTTTGCTTTCTTTTCTGTTTTAAAAATTAATAAAAAATAGTTCATAACACAAACCCCAAATCCTTTCTCTCTCTCCCTCTTTGATCTCTTGCACACACAAAAAGAAGAAGGAAAAGAAAAAGGAAATCCAAAGGAGAGGGGCAGCCCATCCCCTTTTCCCTTTACTTCCTCTCAGCCCAACTGCTTTTCTCCCCCCCCCCCCCAAGCCCACCATCGTTCAGCCCGTTACCCCTCTTTCTGTCGTCTTCTCCCCACCTGCCCTCCCTCTCGTTCTGAAAACGACAGCAACAGAGCACATGGGGCAGCTCCCTTTTCCCCTCCACCCCGGCCACACCTTTCCCTCTCCATAAATCCCCTCCCTCCTGGAACCCTAGCTACTCCCTGCTCCTCCTCTCCAGCCATCGCCGCCGCCGCAAACCATCTCCACCACGTGATGTTCCCTGTCCTGCACAACAGAACCCCCATCTGCATGTTCGACAGCGCCGGCCTCCCTCGGACCTCCTCGACCTGATCGACTACTCCAGCACCACCCCGGTGCGTTCTCGTTTCCATTCCCGATCCCTCCCCTAGCAATCGCAACCGCTAGCTAACGTTCCTTATTTTTTTTCTCTCGCACGTTGGATGTTCTGTCCGTCCGCTTCCATGGCTGCAACTCGTACAAGCAGGGGACTTTGGGCACGGTGCGTTCCCATCTCCCACTCTGTTCCGCTCGGTGCGTTCCCATCTCCCCACCCCGTCTCGCTCGATCGCTCCTTCTACCTGTATCTCAGTCGGTGCGTGTGTGCCTGAAACTGCATCTCGTTTCTGTTCAAGAATTCAGTTAGCGGGCGTCGATATACCTTTTCTTCTGTCAGTCACGGTAATATTCAGAAACCGCAGCTCAGCGCAGCGGCAGTGAGCGCCCGCGCGCGAGCAGTCGATCGCGTGTTCGATTCCCCACGGCCGCGGCCTTTTCCTTCCTTTTTACCCGCGCGCGCAGGGGCGGGCCCCGCTGGTCAGCGACCGCGGTGGCTGCGTGGCTGACACCCGCGCCTCGTCAGCGCCCGCGTGGCGCTAGGGCCCGCAGGTCAGCCGCTGTGGCTGGCTCTGCCTCGGTGAAACCCGTCCCAGATCCAGATCTGGATCCGGATCCTTGCAGAGAGGCCCCTGCCTCCACTTTTCTTTCGCAAATCAGTCCCTGCCTTTTGCAAATAAAACCTAAAACTTCAAATGCTCCCAACTCTCAAACCACAAATCCAAATGACACAAATTTTATATGTATCCCCATCCAAATTTCATGAACTTTTCAAATATGCTATTTGTTTTCTGTTTTGAAATTCCAAAATGCAATTCAAATTTGAATTCAAATAATTCAATTGTAATTTGCAACAATTCATAAATAATTCATACTAATTCCAAATAAGGCAAATAAAATATGTTTTCCATACCATTTTGAATAACCTTTTCAAATATAAATTTTGTTTCATGGTTTGAATAATTTAAATTGCCTAAATAATTTAATACTTGTTTAATTCATTTAAATTTGATAAAATCATAACTTGCTCAAAATAAAATAATTTTGAACACGCCAAATATGTTTTCAAACCATCAAAGTGTGAACTTTTCAAATGTGAGTTTGAATTTATGTTTTGAACAAATAAAACTTCAATTAAATTCAAACTTGTTTCAAATCCATTTAAAACTTGTTTAAAATTGTTTAATTCATAATTAAATTATCCCAATTCCAATTTCAATATTTGAAACATGTAATCCAACTAAAATTTGATGTTCTTTCCAACAATAAATTTTGTTATTTGTTTTGAACACTTTAACTTGATGAAAACAACAATTGTTGGTGTGACACCCTTAAGGAACCAAAATTTTCTAACTTAATAAATAAATTTCTAAAATTGGTAAACCTTATTTCCAACTGGTTCTATTGTTGTTATTTTGTTGTTTTCCTCGTCCATGCCTCATCCTAAACCACTTTCACCTAATGACTAGTAGAAAAACAATTGTTCCAGCCATAATTCATGGGCTTTTCATATGCAACTCAAATTGCATATGGGTCCATTTAAACTTGTTTATCTTGTCAACTAGTTACCTTGATGCATCTTTAAACCTGTCATGCATCCATATCTTGATCATGCTAGATCTTTTGCCGTAGTAGTAATTGTTGCATCCGGTGTTTGTTCGAGGTTCGTTGCTTCTTCCCGGATAGGACGTTGAGATGATGTGAGCAACGACAAGTTCTGCTACCTTGCGGGATCTCAGGCAAGTATACTCACTTGCTGCCATATGGTTGCCTTTCATCACTTGTTACCGATTCTTTCCGTTGATTCTTTTCTGCTATCCTTAGTAGTAGTTGTTTCTGTTACGAACCCATCACATGAATCCCTTAACCTTGATATTGCCTCACCTCCATACCTATAACCATTGCTTGTTGCCCGTGTCTTACTAACATGCTTAGGGTTGTTTTGCTCGAGTCTGTTACCCGTTACTTTCTGTTACTACTCTATTATGTTCTGGGGGCTCGAGGTTAATCACTCAATCAATCATGTTAATGCTAATGGTAATAATAATTTGATGATAAGGCACCGGCAGGAGGCCCTTTGTGATTTTGAGGCCTGCTAGTGTCGACCCTAATAGGAAAAGGGTCTTGTCTATTGATCCATGATGAGCGCACTACCCGCATGTGGGAAGCGAGTATGGGCGCCCCCCTCAATTTGACTCGATTCGCATCTCGTCCAAATCGCCTCATTTAGTTCGGGTTTTCCATTTGCTGCATGCATGATCTTGCGAGCCCTTGGTACTCGGGTGGAACTTTCGTAGTCGGCATATAGGGGGACACGTTCTTAGAGTGCTATGAGGGTCCATTTTCTTCTGGGCTCGATTAGCCGTGCGCCCAAGGTACTTTGGGCTTGATGCGAAGAAGAGTTGAGTTGTGTAGAGTACCTCGCTTGGTGGGGTGATCTCCCATATGGCGGGATATTCTTGCGTGTACGGCTAAATTGGTGCAACCCTGCAGGGATAATCTTCTCGAGAAGCCGTGTTTTCCGCGGTTATGGATTACTTGGTGAAAGTACTGGCTAACAAGTACTCAGGACAACTTAAACCTAATGATCAACAATCTTACACCCATGATTAACAACTTGACTAGTAATAGGATTTTTGACACAATAAACTGAACCATCATTAATCCAACAGTGTGAGTTATCCTTGGGTTGCTTCCTTAGTAGGGGGTGACATTGGATGGGTATTGTTTTGGTGAGTAGTTGGTTCCGATACGCTATCTTATCCCCCTCTTTTAGCCGGATGTTGTAGTGAGTCTCTGTAGTTGGCTAGTGCAGCCCACTGCCGCTTATTTGAAATAACCCCTTCCTTTCCGTTGAACCCAAAGTATTTGTATCCTGTGATGACTGGCTACGCCGGTATCTTGTGAGTATGGGTTTTATCCCCCTTGCCAGTACTTAACCGTACTGACCCACGAATCTTTTTCATGGCTGCATATTCAACATTGCAGTCAACAGGTTTGAAGTCTGACGACGTTAGCTCGGGAATCCCTCCGGCTTGGCCTGGGCAGGGATTGGACGCTCTCGGTTATCTTCAGGACTCTTAGTCCAATTTGGATCTTGTCCGTAGACGGACGATATGTTGTTTCTTCCGCTGTTATTTGGATCTTTGTAATGTATCAGTTGTATCCCTGGCTCGTCTGAGTCTTCTTGTATCTATCTGTTTCTGTTGTAATTGTGGAATATTCGTGAACTATTGTAATGTTATCACAAGTGGCAACCTGGAATCGGTTATTATGTGGATTTTGGCGGGAATGCTGAAATCTGCATAGTGCCCGATCTCGGGGCGTCACACTGCCCCTCCTAACTCGGGGACTGTCGCATTCATTGAGGGGGTCCTTGCTGCGTGCACGAGATCTCGGGGACTCTCCCCCGCCTCAGAAGAAGAAGAAGTGGTGGCTGATCCAATGGAAGTGGACGAACCAGTGTTTCCCATCCGGGGAACACCGAGTTGGGCTTTGCCCATATTATCCTTTCTAAAGGATGGCACCTTGCCGAGTGATGAGTTTACCTCGAGGAAAATTCAGAGAAGATCCAAGGGCTATACAATCTTAAGAGATGTGCTAGATGTGCTGCATAGAAGAATTCCAACTGGTGTGTTGCAACGTTGTGTAGAGCCAGAGGAAGGAGAGGAAATTTTGGTGGAGATACACCAAGGAGAATGCGGGCATCATGCCTCTTCTCGGGCTCTGGTCAACAAGGCTTTTCGGCATGGTTTCTTTTGGCTCACTGCCTTGAAGCAAGCTGAAGATATTGTGAGAAAGTGCAATGGCTGCCAAAGATTTGCAAGTAAGATTCATATGCCAGCTTCAGAGTTGAAGACCATTCCCATTACTTGGCCATTTGCTGTTTGGTGCTTGGATATGGTGGGTCCTTTCAAGCCATCTAGAGGCAACATGACTCACATCTTGGTCATGGTTGACAAGTTCACAAAGTGGATCGAGGTGAAGCCTATTCAGAAATGTGATGGAGTCACTGCTGTGAGTTTCCTGAAGGATGTAATCCTGAGGTATGGCTACCTGCACAGCATTATCACTGACAATGGCACAAACTTTGCTGAGGGTGTGTTCGCGAGGTTCTGCAGAGATAAGCATATTCGGCTAGATGTTGCATCTGTCGCGCATCCCGCCTCCAATGGGCAAGTGGAAAGAGCAAATGGCATGGTGCTATCAGGCATAAAGCCAAGGCTGATTGAGCCCCTGCTGAAAACACCTGGGTGTTGGCTAGACGAGTTGCCAGCGGTGTTGTGGAGTCTAAGGACTACCCCTAACCGGTCAACCGCCTACACGCCATTCTTCCTGGTTTATGGAGCCGAGGTCGTGCTGCCCACTGACCTAGAGCATGACTCGCCCCGTGTAACGCTCTACACGAAGGCAGAGGCTAGAGAAGCTCGAGAAAATAATGTTGACCTGCTAGAAGAAGCAAGAGAGCTAACTCTGTCATGTTCAGCTGTTTACCAGCAAAACTTGAGGCGTTATCATAGCCGGAAAGTGAACCCAAGGGTTTTCCGAGCAGGAGACATGGTGCTTAGGCTGGTGCAGCGCACAGCCGGGATGCACAAGCTTTCTCCTCCGTGGGAAGGGCCATTCATTGTGCGCAAGGCATTGCACAATGATGCATATTATCTTATTGACGCACAGCCACCCTAGAAGAACAGGCCGAATAGGGCTGGAGAGGAATCCAAGCGCCCTTGGAATGTAGCTCTACTTCGACGTTTTCACTCATGAGCAAACTATGTATGTATCTCCTTATCCGAGTTAAAACTCCTATTCGGCAATTTGAAATTGGACTCGGGGACTGCCCTCGTCAAAATTGTTCCTTGTGTTTACTCTGTTTTGCTTTGTCTATTCGGTTGAACCACTTAGAATTTAAAAAGCATACAAAGTAGTATGTTTAAACTCACCGGACACTCTGTGACTCTGCTGCTGTCCGCAACCCGGCTTCATGGCAAGCCAGAGAACAAGCCAAAGAGTCAATGAACACATGAAAAATTGCAAAGGAAAGGAAGCGTGTGGCAACCGAGTAGAGTGTTTTTTACAGTTTTTCCTTTTCGGCTAAGTGGTGGGCAGCATTACTATGAATTTTCTAAGTGGCTAAGTATTTGAAACTCCTACTTTGAACTCTTGTGACTCGACTACCAACAAAGCAACAAGTTGCAGGTAAGAGCTGAGATAAAAAGGAAGAGCGGATAAAAAATGCAACTCGGGGACTTGCATATTAACGCAACCCGACATTGAGCCAGAGTTGCTAAAAACTTCAACATAGATAAAATGGAGTAGCAACAAAAGACTTAATTGTTTGATACATGTGCACCTGGCATCCCGGGGATCTGATAAAAAGTTAAGATGAGTTTTTCAGGCAGCAGCAGTGTCGTTCGTGGCACTGTTGTCCGCTGTAACATCCCAAGTATGAAAAATAGCCATTAGAATGTTTGCTCCCTGTTATTTTATGTTTTGTATCATGACATCATGTTCATTGCAATTGTTTTTTTTGTTTTCCATTTGTTTTCCTATGTTTTGCTTTGTTTTCCATTTGTTTTCCTCTGTTTTCATTTGTTTTCCAACTGTTTTCCTTTGTTTTCCTTTGTTTTCTATTTGAATTTCAACTCAAATTTCAAACCTTTTGTTTCATACTTGTGATGTTACAATTTCCAAAATGATATTTCAAATCAAAACAATCAATTGTTTCTATTAAAGTGGTGATTTCAAAATTGTGGTTTTGTCTCTATCAAACTTCATTTAATACCAAACCCTTTGCAAATTCAATTAATTTACAAAACATCAACTCTTTTGAAAATTATGAAAATGACCAAAACACTTCCATCATTTGTTTCCATTAAACTAAGGTTCAAACTAATTAAATTGTTGCTTTCAATATTTCACTTAATACCCTAAATTCATTTAAATTGCAGTCCAATTCATTTAATTTTCCAAACAACAACCATTTGAATCAATGAAACAAAACACTCCAATCAATTTGCTTCAAAATAACTTGAGGGCCCAAAAACTAATTATATGTTTCTTTTTTAATAATAACTCACTTATTCTCAAATTAATTCAAATCTCAATCAAATTACAAATAGTATTTATATTTGAACTTTTTGTAAAACAAAACTTGGCAAGTGGTTGATGTTATCCTAAATAGCTATAACAAAAATTTTCCCTAAAATATTCTACCCCAAAACTACCTCTTTTTTCTTCCTATTACAAATCTGCAAAAAAAAATAAAGAAAGAAAAAAGAATAAAAAGGAAGCAAAGAGAGCAGAGGGGAAGCCCAGCCCACCACCTTTTTTTCCCCCAGCCCAATACCCCTTCGAGGTTGTCTTCAACCTCTGTATGGCCGATCATCCACGCAGCCACGTTGCATCAGAGGAGAAACAACGGTCCCGAGCTCTCCATTCCCCCCTATAAACCCTAGCATCGACCCCCTTCCCTAACCCTACTGCCTTCTCCCTCTTTCTCTCTTCTCCCCCGCATCCAATCTCTCCCATCTCTCCTCTCTGTAACCTCCATGTACCACAACCTGAACCCGACCACCATCTCCTCCTCCCCTCCGGCGATCGCCGCCTTCCTCCGCGCCACCGTGATGGGAAGGGGCGGGAATGGAAAGCCCCCACCGCGGGCTCCCTCCTCCACCTCACGGCATGGGCGGGGACTGCCCGGAGCGCCGCCGCCATCCGCATCAAGTCGCCGCCGCGGCCAACCTTCTGCCCCGACCTGCTCCGCCTCTGCTTCTCCCTCGAGGTGAGCGACATCTCCTCGGTCCCCTCCCTGCCTCTCCTCTCTCCCTAGGCCACCACATGCCACCCGCAGCAGCGCCACCGCGGCGCAGCACAGCGGCCAGCGATCCCCGCCGGCGACCCCCTGCTCTGTACGTTAAGACGAACTGAACATATGCATGTTCAGTTAAAATCCGCGCGCAACACCTTATCCACCCCCGAGGCCCCTTCCTATCACGAACTTGCAGCTCACCGCAGTGGTAACTGAACCTGTGCGCGCAGCGGGAGGTGCTGGGTTCGATCCCCCTAACCCCCACCTTTTTATTTCTGTTTTGTTCTTTTCTGCCCGAAGTTCAAAAAGTCAGATCTGAGCAATTAACTCTAAAATCCATAACAAATCCATTTTTTCTCCAAATTGGATGATTCAAAATCCTGTGGATTCATAATTTTGAGCCCTTTCTATTAATGTCAAGTTTGCCATATGTTTCTGTAACAACTTTTGCACTAAATAATTAATTACTGAAAATGCAATAAAAATTGGAAACTTTGGAATTTCATAACTTTAGTTCTACTCATCCAATTTAATCAAACTTGGGATCTAAAAATTTGTCTTAACAAACTCTACACATTGGTATTTTATTTGGTCACAATTGAATTAAATTTGAACATGTTTCTCTCTGTTTCTTAAAAGGGGCAGAATAGAAATGCCTATGAAAAATTGCATAATAAATTCAATAATAACCCAAAAATTATGTTTAATAGCTCAAAATGTTCAGTGAAACATTTGCTACTTGTTTTCAACCTTTTCAATGCAATTTGTTTACTGTTTTCCCTAATTAAAAGTGGTGCAATAATTCAATGCTTTAGTTAAAACCTTTTTAATTGCAAAATTCATAACTTGGGCAATTCAAATCCAATTCCAACATGTAAAATATGTTTTCCATGCAAAATTGAATGAGCTTTCCAAATATCAACTTTGTTTTCTGTTTTGAATAATTTAAATTGCTGAAAACAACTGTTTCTTAATTAATGCATTTAAAATTGTCAAATTAATAACTTGCTCATCTAAAATCCAAATTCAACAAATGAAATATGTTTTCCATCTAAAATTTGGTGTTCTTTCCAAATATAATTTTTGTGATCTATTTTGAACATTTAAAATGGGTGAAAACCATAAATGTTTGTGTAACTCACTTAAGAAGCCAAATTTCGTAACTTAATAAATAAAATTCCAAACTTCGTAAACAACATTTCAAACTGAAGCTATTGTTGTTTTCTTATTGTTTTCCTCATCCATGAATCATTCTAATCAAATTTCACATGATGGTTATTTGTAGATCATTTAATTCAACATTAATTCCTGGGCTTTTCCATATGCAATCCAAATTGCATATGGGCCCATTTAAATATGTTTACCATGTCAACTAGTTATCTTTGATGCATCCTTAAACTTGTCATGCATCCATATCTTGATCATGCTGGGTCTTTTGCCGTAGTAGTAATTGTTGCATCCGGTGTTTGTTCTAGTTCGTTGCTTCTTCGCGGATACGACGTTGAGATGAAGTGAGCAACGACAAGTTCTCCGGATGTACCTCTACTTGCTGAATTCCAGGCAAGTATACTCACTTGCTGCCTATGGCTGTCTTTCATCACTTGTTACCGATTCTTTCCGTTGTTCTTATGCTAGCCTTATGATTCAATGCTTGTGTCTCGATCCTATCATATGTTTACCTTGCAGCCATGATATAGCCTTCCTTCCACTTCCTATTAACTGTTGTTTGTTTACCATGTTGGCCTTGTGTCGTAGTTGCATGCGTAGTGTTGTTTGCGCTCAAGTCTCATTGTCTGTCTTATCACCTGTTTAGTTTGATAGTTGGGTTTCAATTCAATCAACAACATGTTAATGTTTTGGGTAATAATAATTTGATGATAAGGCACCGGCAGGAGGCCCGGCGTGGTTTTGAGGCCTGCTAGTGTCGACCCTAATTAGGAAAAGGGTCTTGTCCATTGATCCATGATGAGCGCACTAACCGCATGTGGGAAGCGAGTATGGGCGCCCCCCGCAACTTTGATTCGATTCGCATCTCGTCCAAATCGCCTCATTTAGTTCGGGTTTTCCATTTGCCGCATGCATATGCAGGTGCGAACCCTTGGCGCCAGGGTGGAACTTTTGTAGTCGGCATTTAGGGAGACACGTTCTTAGAGTGCTATGAGGGTCCCCTTTTCTTCGTGGGGCTTGATTAGCCGTGCGCTCAATTGCACGGGATTCTTTGGGCTTGATGCGAAGAAGAGTTGGGTTGTGTTGAGTGGCCTGCTTGGTGGGTTTGCTCCCCGCCTGGCGGGTCATTCTTACGTGTACGGCCAAATTGGTGCATCCCTGCAGGGTTAAATCTTCTCGATAAGCCGTGTTGTCCGCGGTTATGGATGACTTGGTGAAAGTGCTGGCTAACAAGTACTCAGGCAACTTACACTTAACAATGATAACTTGACTAGTAATATAGATTACTTCCACCATCAAAATGAATGTCACCTTAATCAACAGTGTGAGTTTCCTTGGGTTGCTTCCTTAGTAGGGGGTAACATTGGATGGGTATTGTTTGGTGAGTAGTTGTAGTTTATTCTGATACGCTATCTTATCCCTTTCTTTTAGCCGGATGTTGTAGCGAGTCTCTGTAGTTAGTTAGTGCAGCCCGCTGCCGCTTCTTTGCAATAATCCTTTCCTTTCCGTTGAACCCAAAGTATTTGTATCTTGTGATGATTGGTTACGCTGGTATCTTGTGAGTATGGGTTATCCACTTGCCAGTACTTAACCGTACTGACCCACGAATCCTTTTTCGTGGCTGCATATTCCACATTGCAGTCAACAGGTTTGAAGTCTGACGACGTTAGCTTGGGAATCCCTCCGGCTTGGCCTAGGCAGGGATTGGACGCCATCGGTTATCTTCAGGACTCTTAGTCCAATTTGGATCTTGTCCGTAGTCGGACGCTATGTTGTTTCTTCCGCTGTTATTTGGATCTTTGTATTGTATCAGTTGTATTCTTGGCTCGTTTGAGTCGTCTTGTATATATCTTTTCTGTTGTTGTTGCGGAATATTCGTGAACTGTTGTAATGTTATCACAAGTGGCAACCTGGAATCGGTTATTATGTGGATTTTGGCGGAAATGCTGAAATCTGCATAGTGCCCGATCTCGGGGCGTGACAAATGGTATCAGAGCCTGTCTGCCTGTAGGATCCCTTTTACTGGTCGCAGTTGAGTCTAGAAACTATTTTGTAGCTATATAGGAAAAAGTGAGAGTAGGAATTCTGTTCTTTTATTTCTTTCCCCACCCACCCTCCCTTTTTCTGGTAAGGAAGTGCAACGTTGTTTTTCTATTCTCATCTAAACTTTCAAGTTAGGATTTCACGAATCCTGGTTTCTCTAGGATAGTTATATCTACTAGTTCATAGGAATGGAGGTGGTTGTGACATGATTTATCATGTTGCCTACTCACGATTGAGAACGGAGGCGTGTAAGCCCCGGAAGCAAATCCTCTATTCCTTAAGCAGTAGATATTGATCCTTTAGAAGCCCGGATGGGTTTTTCGTAGTACCTCAGGAGTGTTTTCATCTCGTTTTTCCTGATGTTGCAATATCCTGTTCTTCTCGACATCCTTTTTGTCCGTTCAAACCTTGTTGTTGCTCCCCATTTCAGTTATTCTACCAACGTCTAATCAATAACTCTGTTCCACCGTCTATTATCCAAATGAATCAAGTTCTATCCAGCTATACACCCTCGGTACAAAACCTCTATCTCTACTTGAAAATGTTCCGGTGGTTTCGAAATTCCCTGACATCTTTCCACAAGAGTTGCCAGGAATGCCTATCGTTTTGAACTTCCAGAAAAACTACCCAAGGTCCACGATGTGTTTCACGTGACACAGCTCAAGAGGATCTTCGCAAGAAGTATCCGGACCTTTTCTTTTCTCAGTAGGAATCTCGGGGCGCGATTCCTTCAAGGGGGGCGTTTTGTAACATCCCAAGTATGAAAAATAGCCATGTCACGCGGCGCGGCGCGGGATCGGTACGTCGTTTCGCTCCTGGCTAGAGGCGATCTAGGAGGCGACGCCTAACGCTCCAACTACAGCGGCGGCCGCCGGTCCCTACCTCCTCCGTTAGCCACTCCGGCGACGCGAGGAGGTGGGGACCATGGCGCTTCGGCGCCGGTCTGTAGTTAGGGTTAGCCTACTGCTTTTTTGGGGCGTCGTTGGGGTGGTGGGAGCGACGCCCGGGCAAATAAATCTGCCCCAACTCCACTCCCATACCGGCGGCGACTTTCAGGGCGGCGTCTCGGAGTTGATGGCAAAGTGTGCTGATTGGTCCTTCAGATCAACAGCTTGGTCATCTCGCCGTTCTTCAGATCTGGCGAGATTAGTTTCTCGGTGTGTCGCTGGCGTTCGTGGTTATTCACGACGGCGCTGGCGGTCGGGACGAGATGGTTCTTCTGGAGCGCGGATGCTGGTCCGGAGGTGGTGGATCTGTCGTTCCTCTCCGACTTCGTCGATGGGAGGCGACATATCTTGGTCCAAGACCGCACGGGGACGTCCCCCGGTCGACGTGCCACAGCGACATGTGCCTTGCTGCGTGCAGCGGGTCTGTTCATCGACTCACAAAGCCTCGTTGGCGATGGTGCTTTCTCGGATCTTGCAATGGTGGAGGCTCGGTGTTTCTTTCGGCGTTCGTCTCGACGGCGCTGGAGGAAAACGGGGGCCGCTCGCTACGGTGGTTGCAGTAAACCCTAGGGGTCGTTTTGTATTTCTCGATCTTTTAGGGTTTTATTTGCAAATTCAGGATAATCATTTTATCCCGGTCTGTCTTTTAGTTTCCATATGTGTTGCTTATTGTAACTTGATTTTCTATTAATGAAATATGTGGTGCTCTCAAAAAAAAAAGTATGAAAAATAGCCATTAGAATGTTTGCTCCCTGTTATTTTATGTTTTGCATCATGACATCATGTTCATTGCAATTGTTTTGTTTGTTTTCCATTTGTTTTCCTCTGTTTTGCTTTGTTTTCCATTTGTTTTCCTCTGTTTTCCAACTGTTTTCCTTTGTTTTCCTTTGTTTTCTATTTGAATTTCAACTCAAATTTCAAACCTTTTGTTTCATTCTTGTGATGTTACAATTTCCAAAATGATATTTCAAATCAAAACAATCAATTGTTTCCATTAAAGTGGTGATTTCAAAACTGTTGATTTGTCTCTATCAAAGTTCATTTAATACCAAACCCTTTGCAAATTCAATTAATTTCCAAAACATCAACTCTTTTGAAAATTATGAAAATGACCAAAACACTTCCATCATTTGTTTCCATTAAACTAAGGTTCAAACTAATTAAATTGTTGCTTTCAATATTTCACTTAATACCCAAAATTCATTTAAATTGCAGTCCAATTCATTTAATTTTCCAAACAACAACCATTTGAATCAATGAAACAAAACACTCCAATCAATTTGCTTCAAAATAACTTGAGGGCCCAAAAACTAATTATATGTTTCTTTTTAATAATAACTCACTTAATCTCAAATTAATTCAAATCTCAATCAAATTACAAATAGTATTTATATTTGAACTTTTTGTAAAACAAAACTTGGCAAGTGGTTGATGTTATCCTAAATAGCTATAACAAAAAATTTCCCTAAAATATTCTACCCCAAAACTACCTCCTTTTTCTTCCTATTACAAACCTGCAAAAAAAAATAAAGAAAGAAAAAAGAATAAAAAGGAAGCAAAGAGAGCAGAGGGGAAGCCCAGCCCACCACCTTTTTTTCCCCCAGCCCAATACCCCTTCGAGGTTGTCTTCAACCTCTGTACGGCCGATCATCCACGCAGCCACGTTGCATCAGAGGAGAAACAACGGTCCCGAGCTCTCCATTCCCCCCTATAAACACTAGCATCGACCCCTTCCCTAACCCTACTGCCTTCTCCCTCTTTCTCTCTTCTCCCCCGCCTCCAATCTCTCCCATCTCTCCTCTCTGTAACCTCCCTGTACCACAACCTGAACCCGACCACCATCTCCTCCTCCCCTCCGGCGATCGCCGCCTTCCTCCGCGCCACCGTGATGGGAAGGGGCGGGAATGGAAAGCCCCCACCGCGGGCTCCCTCCTCCACCTCACGGCACGGGCGGGGACTGCCCGGAGCGCCGCCGCCATCCGCATCAAGTCGCCGCCGCGGCCAACCTTCTGCCCCGACCTGCTCCGCCTCTGCTTCTCCCTCAAGGTGAGCGACCTCTCCTCGGTCCCCTCCCTGCCTCTCCTCTCTCCCTCGGCCACCACACGCCACCCGCAGCAGCGCCACCGCGGCACAGCACAGCGGCCAGCGATCCCCGCCGGCGACCCCCCTGCTCTGTACGTTAAGACGAACTGAACATATGCATGTTCAGTTAAAATCCGCGCGCAACACCTTATCCACCCCCGAGGCCCCTTCCTATCATGAACTTGCAGCTCACCGCAGTGGTAACTGAACCTGTGCGCGCAGCGGGAGGTGCTGGGTTCGATCCCCCTAACCCCCACCTTTTTATTTCTGTTTTGTTCTTTTCTGCCCGAAGTTCAGAAAGTCAGATCTGAGCAATTAACTCTAAAATCCATAACAAATCCATTTTTGCTCCAAATTGGATGATTCAAAATCCCGTGGATTCATAATTTTGAGCCCTTTCTGTTAATGTCAAGTTTTCCATATGTTTCTGTAACAACTTTTGCACTAAATAATTAATTACTGAAAATGCAATAAAAATTGGAAACTTTGGAATTTCATAACTTTAGTTCTACTCATCCAATTTAATCAAACTTGGGCTCTAAAAATTTGTCTTAACAAACTCTACACATTGGTATTTTATTTGGTCACAATTGAATTAAATTTGAACATGTTTCTCTCTGTTTCTTAAAAGGGGCAGAATAGAAATGCCTATGAAAAATTGCATAATAAATTCAATAATAACCCAAAAATTATGTTTAATAGCTCAAAATGTTCAGTGAAACATTTGCTACATGTTTTCAACCTTTTCAATGCAATTTGTTTACTGTTTTCCCTAATTAAAAGTGGTGCAATAATTCAATGCTTTAGTTAAAACCTTTTAAATTGCAAAATTCATAACTTGGGCAATTCAAATCCAATTCCAACATGTAAAATATGTTTTCCATGCAAAATTGAATAAGCTTTCCAAATATCAACTTTGTTTTCTGTTTTGAATAATTTAAATTGCTGAAAACAACTGTTTCTTAATTAATGCATTTAAAATTGTCAAATTAATAACTTGCTCATCTAAAATCCAAATTCAACAAATGAAATATGTTTTCCATCTAAAATTTGGTGTTCTTTCCAAATATAATTTTTGTGATCTATTTTGAACATTTAAAATGGGTGAAAACCATAAATGTTTGTGTAACTCACTTAAGAAGCCAAATTTCATAACTTAATAAATAAAATTCCAAACTTGGTAAACAACATTTCAAACTGAAGTTATTGTTGTTTTCTTATTGTTTTCCTCATCCATGCATCATTCTAATCAACTTTCACATGATGGTTATTTGTAGATCATTTAATTCAACATTAATTCCTGGGCTTTTCCATATGCAATCCAAATTGCATATGGGCCCATTTAAATATGTTTACCATGTCAACTAGTTATCTTTGATGCATCCTTAAACTTGTCATGCATCCATATCTTGATCTTGCTGGGTCTTTTGCCGTAGTAGTAATTGATGCATCTGGTTTTTGTTCTAGTTCGTTGCTTCTTCACGGATAGGACATTGAGATGAAGTGAGCAACGACAAGTTCTCCGGATGTACCTCTACTTGCTGAATTCCAGACAAGTATACTCACTTGCTGCCTATGGCTGCCTTTCATCACTTGTTACCGATTCTTTCCGTTGTTCTTATGCTAGCCTTATGATTCGATGCTTGTGTCTCGATCCTATCATATGTTTACCTTGCAGCCATGATATAGCCTTCCTTCCACTTCCTATTAACTGTTGTTTGTTTACCATGTTGGCCTTGTGTCGTAGTTGCATGCGTAGTGTTGTTTGCGCTCAAGTCTCGTTGTCTGTCTTATCACCTGTTTAGTTTGATAGTTGGGTTTCAATTCAATCAACAACAAGTTAATGTTTTGGGTAATAATAATTTGATGATAAGGCACCGGCAGGAGGCCCGGCATGGTTTTGAGGCCTGCTAGTGTCGACCCTAATTAGGAAAAGGGTCTTGTCCATTGATCCATGATGAGCGCACTAACCGCATGTGGGAAGCGAGTATGGGCGCCCCCCGCAACTTTGATTCGATTCGCATCTCGTCCAAATCGCCTCATTTAGTTCGGGTTTTCCATTTGCCGCATGCATATGCAGGTGCGAACCCTTGGCGCCAGGGTGGAACTTTTGTAGTCGGCATTTAGGGAGACACGTTCTTAGAGTGCTATGAGGGTCCCCTTTTCTTCGTGGGGCTTGATTAGCCGTGCGCTCAATTGCACGGGGTTCTTTGGGCTTGATGCGAAGAAGAGTTGGGTTGTGTTGAGTGGCCTGCTTGGTGGGTTTGCTCCCCGCCTGGCGGGTCATTCTTACGTGTACGGCCAAATTGGTGCATCCCTGCAGGGTTAAATCTTCTCGAGAAGCCGTGTTGTCCGCGGTTATGGATGACTTGGTGAAAGTGCTGGCTAACAAGTACTCAGGCAACTTACACTTAACGATGATAACTTGACTAGTAATATAGATTACTTCCACCATCAAAATGAATGTCACCTTAATCAACAGTGTGAGTTTCCTTGGGTTGCTTCCTTAGTAGGGGGTAACATTGGATGGGTATTGTTTGGTGAGTAGTTGTAGTTGATTCTGATACGCTATCTTATCCCTTTCTTTTAGACGGATGTTGTAGCGAGTCTCTGTAGTTAGTTAGTGCAGCCCGCTTCCGCTTCTTTGCAATAATCCTTTCCTTTCCGTTGAACCCAAAGTATTTGTATCTTGTGATGATTGGTTACGCTGGTATCTTGTGAGTATGGGTTATCCACTTGCCAGTACATAACCGTACTGACCCACGAATCCTTTTTCGTGGTTGCATATTCCACATTGCAGTCAACAGGTTTGAAGTCTGACGACGTTAGCTTGGGAATCCCTCCGGCTTGGCCTGGGCAGGGATTG
The DNA here is from genome assembly GCA_028641055.1 of Alopecurus myosuroides. Lineage (NCBI taxonomy): Eukaryota > Viridiplantae > Streptophyta > Magnoliopsida > Poales > Poaceae > Alopecurus > Alopecurus myosuroides. The sequence continues at coordinate 298,654,423 of CM054057.1, read as the reverse complement.
GACGCCATCGGTTATCTTCAGGACTCTTAGTCCAATTTGGATCTTGTCCGTAGTCGGACGCTATGTTGTTTCTTCCGCTGTTATTTGGATCTTTGTATTGTATCAGTTGTATCCTTGGCTCGTTTGAGTCGTCTTGTATATATCTTTTCTGTTGTTGTTGCGGAATATTCGTGAACTGTTGTAATGTTATCACAAGTGGCAACCTGGAATCGGTTATTATGTGGATTTTGGCGGAAATGCTGAAATCTGCATAGTGCCCGATCTCGGGGCGTCACATCCGCGTCAGTCTTCTCGGCGTCAGCGCTCTCGGCATCCGCTTCAGTGTTGGCGTTGGCGGCTGGCTCTGAGGTTGCCGTAGCGACGGAGATGGGATCAGTGGCTGAGGTCGATGCGGCAGCCTGGAAGCTGCTGCTAGTCGCACCCAACTCGGGAGCCGCCTGTTGGATCACCATCTCGGTGGTGATGGTGGGCTCCTCGACGTGGGTTTCCGGCTTCTCGACGTCAGCATCAACCTTGGCCTTGCCTTTTCCCTTCGCGGCACCCTCTTCGAAGAAACTCAAGTCATCTGACTCGGTGTCCTCATCTTCATCGTCCTCGTCCTTAGCTTCAGTATCTGGCTCGGGGAGGCCCTCGATGAAGGTGGCAGTGTCCGCGTAGGAGGCTATCTCGTAGGCTACCCTCTTACGACGGGCAACACACTCGGGATCCTTGCTCCACTTGGAATCTTCGCGCATCTTGAGGATCTGGTCGAGGTCGAGGTTCTCGTACCATCTTGTGATGAAGTGAAGTAGCTGGTCCGCTCCTGCCCGAGCTACAGAGCCGCGCCACTTCTTCAACTCGGCCTTCACACCATCCAGCTTCCCGACGATGTCGATTAAGCTGTTGGGCGCGGATTCATCCGGCCAGAACAGGTCATGGATCTTGTAGGAAGTGGACACCATGGTGGTGCCCAAGCCCCTGAGTTGGCGAAGCTGGGTCTTTATGTTCAGGAGGTTGTCGTTGACGCTAGACTTGGTGTCGACGGGCATCCCGGATGCGGCTCGTACTTGCTGTGCTTTTTCAAGAGCAGGAGTGCTGGCAGCACGGAGAGCAGGGAAGATATCTAGAGAGAAACCAGTAAAAGTTAGAAATGGAGACAGAAAAGAGATAAAACCAAGAAGAAAGAGTGGGAGGAAAAGCAAGCCAGGTAGCGAAGAATAGAAACAGCTAAGTGCCGAGAAGAGGAAACTTACTTCTAAGGTCAACAAGCAGTCGTCCAGCTTAATCTTCCAATCCTCCTCGTCAGCAATATGCCGGTTCTCAACCTGGCGTGCAGTGGCGAGCTGGAGCATGAGTTGCGAGTTGTGCTCCTTCAGCACCTCGATCTCTGTCTCGAGCGCCTTCTTTGTGGCTTTGGCCGTGGTCTCGGTCGCCAAGGCATCCTCAAGAGCTGTTTTCAATTTCACCTGCATCTCTTCGAACTCGGCGCGCTCGGCGTCGCGTTCCTTCTTGAGCTCTGCGTCTCGGGTGGCCAGCTGCTGCTGCACCTCGGCAGGCATCAAGCAGTTGAGATGCTCCTCCCGGAATTTCTTGTATTCTTCTGCAGAAAGAACATCAGGGTTAGCAGAGAAACCAAGTAAAGGAAGATGCAATGACCGAGAAGCTGGCAACTCACCTTCCAAATGCTTGATTTTGCTCTCAGCAGAGGAAGAGAAGACGTGGCAGTGTTCATGCTGCTCCTGAAATTCTTTGAATTTGCATGCAGAGTAAACAGAGTTATAGCAAAAAGCAAACACGGGCGTAAACACAAAACATACAAACCGAATAGATAAAAGCTTACCTTCAATCTCAGAGAGCTGGAGAGCGCGGTCCAGTGCCGCGTGCTCCAACGCGGCATCGTCCTTGCGTTCGGCTTCAAGAGCCGCAATGCGCCTCTTGGCGATGCTGTGATTCCAGAGCAGCCGCCGGAACAGGTTGGTCCTCTTCAGGAGGCTATTTTGTGAAGTAGAAGAAAAGGAGTGAGCAAAATTGTGGAAGATTAGGCCCGAGAAGACGGCAACTCGGTTGAGTACCCGCCTATTCGGCCCGAATCTCGGGGACTGGGGAGTAGCTAAGAAGAGAAGAAGAAAAGAAAAACTGCAACTCGGAAAAGCAAGAAAAATCAAGGGAAACAAGAAAAACTTACGGCGTAGGTTTGCTCCACATCTTCGGCGGCCTTGCGGAGGCAGAAAAGCTTCCCGGCTAGCGTGCAGGTGTCGGAGGCGACGGTCATTGGAGTAGCGCCGATGTCGGCCTTGTTCCAGTCAATGCGGTAGTGGTCAACTTCGCCCAGCACGCTGCCGTTCCATTTCTCCATGCCGAGGGCGTCACTCTCCCAGACCTTGTCAATAAAGCCAACCCGGTCCACGACCGCGGTTAGCTCTTGGGACTGGATGTCGTCCTCACCGGCTTCGCGCGAGAAGAACTCAATGGGCTTCTTGGCTTTGAGCTTGGCGTTCGTTGCCTTGGCCTGGCCTTCCACCAAGGCGGAAAGCCGCTTCTCGCCTTTGGTTAGGGAGATGCTGTGTTGCTTGGACACAGACAGCAGGTATGATGGCCAGCTACCTTGTGCCCGAGCAGCACCTTCAGCACTTGACCCTTCGACTGGCCCAGAGGATCCACCAGCAGCGCCAGTGGTGAGTTGCGAGCTCGTTGGTGCCTTGGGTGGTGGCATCAGATCTCCGAGCTGCACAACTTTGCACGGTGGATTCTTCCGCACAGCTGTAGCTTCAGGCTTGGCGGTCTTCTTGCCGGTATCCAACCGAGAAGCGGACGGAGGCGCTTGGCGTGAGGTTGGTGGAGGCATAAGTTCAGAAGCAGTCTTGGTCGTCTTCTGCTTCGGTGGAGGGCTCGGTGCGGTTGGTGGAGTAGCCTGCTGGGTAGGCGGCACAAGGGGCCGGCTACCCTGCGCAGCGTCTGGCTGTGCTTGGCTCTGGAGCACGGGCTCCACCATAGTCTTCTCAACCCGCTGCTCGGCAGCGGGATCAGGTCTTGCGTCAACTTGTTCTTCTACCCGCGGCCTGGCCGCGGGGTCTTCATGAGCTGCAGCTTGTTCTTCCTGCTGCTCGGTGTTGTTCACCGGCCGCTCAAGGGCGGCACGGTCCTGGTTCTCGGCTTCTTGTTCTGCATTCTCCCCAGCTGAGGTAGCTGGGGGAGAGGGAGGGGTCTCATCCTGAGCAGCATCCTGCGTACTCTGGTACGCGTAGGTCTGCTGCTCCATGTCCTGGGCATCTTGGTCACCAGTGCTCGTGTTCTCGGCGCCGGTGTCTTCTTCTTCCAAATTCACCGGAGAGGGCGCACGCGTCCTATCCCGCAGCGCTGGCTCGTCCTCGTCCTCAGAGAGATCGACGAGTTTCTCGATGTCTATAACATATTTTCTCTTGGTACGCGTGGGGGCCGCGGCCGCATCAGCATCCAATGGATCGCTGGATGAGAAGAAAGAAAGAGTTCAGAAAAGGAGAAGGAGAAAGGCATAAAAAGAAACAGAATAGCGAGAAGCAGGAGCAGAGCGGAACTCAGTTGGAACAACTTACCCTTTGCGTGTGGGGGGTTGCCTTCTGGCAGTAGTGGTCTTCTTCTTCTCGGTCTTCTTGGGCTTCTTGGCAGCAGGTGCTTGGGCACCAGTGCCCGTCCTCTTCCGAGTGGTGGGAGCAGCCACAGAGAGAGGCTGGGCATCCATGGGCTCCTCGTCCTCCTCGCTCAGCTCAGGATCCTCTGCAGGGTAGAAGAGAAAAAGAAATTGAGAAGCAGAAAAGGAAGTATGATTGCGCTACTCGCGGTCAGAGAGGCGAACTGGGTCACCTTCGTCGTCCTCGGACCAGTCCCGGATAGACGCATCAACTTGGTGCTTACCAGGCTGGTTGGCGTGAGGGATGCAGAGGGTGTCCTGAGTGTCGTAGGCGGTCTCGTCGTCCTCTTCTCTGTCACTGTCCCAATTGGACTCGAAGACCTCGACATCTTCCTCTGCCTGGCGATCGATATGCTGGAAAGGCAAACAGATGGCACGAGTAAGTTGAGTTATAACCTAAAGAGTTCTACCCGGTGTAGCATGCAAACACAAAGTATTTAAGGCTAAGAGATCCTACTCGGCATGGCATGCAAATACAAAGCATATTAGCCTAAGGAGTTCTACCCGGCTTAGCATGCAAACACAAAGCATATTCTGCTAAGGTTTTCTACTCGACACGGCGTGCAAATACAAAGCACATAAAGCCAACAGGATGTTTGTAATGTTCTACTCGGTGCAGCATGTAAAGATTAAGCATACTAAGCTGGAAAGCCACCTACTCGGTATCAGAGTGCAGAGATAAAGCACAGAAGACTAACCTGTTCGATTCGCTTAAGGCGACTGTATGGCACGAAGCCATAGTGCCAGGTGTCGGAGAGGGATGTCTGCGCGATGGATCTCGCCCAGATGGCTACATCAGCAGTGCTCAGCTCAAAGGTGGTGGTCCTCGTGCAGTCCCGGCTCCCTCCCATGTAGCACATCTTGTGGGAGCGACGCTGGAGCGGGAGCACTCGGCGCGAGATCCAGCACGCGATGGGATCATCGCGGCGGAATCCCTCTTCCTTCAACTCGGCGAGGCGCGCCTCGATTTGAACAACATCTTCGATCTTGTTCTTCGGGTTGTAACCCCAGTTCTGCTGGGTTGGCCTCGCGTTCTTCCACTTAGGGAGCCCTATCCGGTCCTGGATTGGCTTCCCTTCTTCGGTGGCGACGTTCTTGACGTAGAGAAAGCTGCGCTGCCACTTGCGCACAGTCTCCAATCCCTTGACGCGCGGGTGGCTACCGGTGGTTCGCTGCAGCATCATGGCGCACCCCGTCTGCGTCATCGAGCAGGCGCTCTCCGTGTGCCCCGGGTTGGGGATGCTCTGCTTACTGAAGAAGAAGTAGCGTGCCCAACTATGGATAGTTGGGTACACGCCGAGAAAAGCCTCGCAGACCACCGCGTGGAAGGCGAGCATCACCATGGCGTTGGGGGGAAGGTGATGTGGTTGAAGCCCGAAGTTCCTGAGGAACTCGGAGAAGAAGTCAGAGATAGGGATGCCGAATCCGCGCTTGAAGTGCGCGAGGAAGACGACGAACTCGTCCTTCTCCGGCGTGGGGATAATCTCGTTATCCGGCTGCATGCACCTCACGCCGGGAGGGACACGGCAGGTATTGACTAGCCACTGACAGTCCTCCGCCGTGACATCGGAACCCTCCCATCCGGCGCGGGCGGCGGCATCATCTTCTCCGCGAGCCATGGAAGTGGGAAGATTAGTGGGAGATTGGAGATTGGAATGGAGGAGTTTCTCTCGGGATCTCTCTGGCGGCGCGTAGAGCTGCGGCGCAGCAGTGATTTGCGGTGGCGGAGCGCTCGGCGGCGGCGGAAGGACGAAGGGACAAGAGGTGGAAGAGAGCAGGAAAGAGAAAAAGGGAGCGGCGAGGGGGTATTTATCCCGCTCCCTCGAGTGGCCGTTACAAGCGAAATAAGTGGGATCAATCGTGCACAGAGATCGTGCGGCGTGGGCTGCGCGCCGGTTAGAAACGCACATAGCGCATATCGCACGCGTAACGGGCGCAGTTAATCCCACGTCGAGATCGTGGGTGATTTACTGCGGTTGAAGTGACTTAACATGCTACTGGGCCCGAGGTGCAGTTATTGGCGCGTGGCCTGCAGTATCCCAGGCACCGAGGCGTCGGGGGTACGGTGGTGTGACACGTGCCCCGTAGCGACACGCAGAGGTGGATTCGCACCGTTGAGCGGGATTGTGTTTTGAGATTTCGCTAAGTCATTTTACTCGGCATCAGAGAAGAAAGACAGTGCTACTCGGAGAAGAAGAAATTCAAGCAAGAATTAAAGGCTACTCGGAGATGCAACTCGGCTTCTTACAGTACGAAGACAATATTTGTTCTTAAACTGGCAGGGCCCAGTGAACAAGTTTGCAGGACTCTACCATCTTCTGGGACTAATGTCGGGGGGTTACCCCCGAGTAGGGGTAAGGCAAGTGCTAAAGGAAAGGTCAGGATAGCTGTTTGACTGAGTAGGCTGGCTACCCGGTACCTGCTACCCGGTAGACTGCTAACCGGTCGTAGCCACCAATGGCCAGGAGGAAGAATCAAGGGAGTTACTTTCCTCCGAGTAGAGGAGTTGGTCCGAGTAGAGGGAGTGGTTTCCTACTCGGGCCAGAAGTCAATGGAGCCGTTCTAACAAAGGATCCCGCGTATCCTGCGTCCGTACGGCGTGCGGTTCAACTTATGGAGTGTGTGATTATCCGCGCTACAGCGTGGCTACAGTGCAGTAGGCGCCTGTCAAGTCATGTCACTGACAGAGGGGACAGAACAGGGCTAGGGGCCTACCCTATCTCACTGACAAGGGTGGACAGGTCCCATCTCCGAACGGCGCGACGACTTGCGGGGCAAGCGTCAGCGGGAACCCGGAGGCGTGCGCGGTTCTGCAGTGCTTCTGTCCCATCAAGTTGTACCTTTTAGTCTTATTCTATCCGGCTGGGCACCAGTATATAAGGTGCCCTGCCTCCTCCTGTGCGAGGGTCGACACTCTCGATTGCTTCACTACTCACAGAGAGAACTAGAGCGTAGAGTGGCTACTCGGCTGAAGGCCTGAACTGTACTGTGGCTACTCGGTAAACACTATATACATAGAGAGGCAGGAGTAGGGGTGTTACCTCCACACGAGGGCCCTGAACCTGGGTAAGATCTTGTTGTTTGTAGTGTTTGTGATCTACCACACGCGGCTACTCGCCGTGTGATCCCTCCCCGAGCACCTCCAGCGTCCATCGGCCCCAACTTTAGCCATCCCATGGCATCTGCCGTGATACCACCACGACATTCATCCAATTACCTATCCTTTTACCTTGGGATTCATCTAGGAATTGTCCAATCTTCCTCAACTAATCCTTGAGGTTCTATTGGCATGGTGGACTGGCCACGAGTGTGAAGCGGTTTTCGATAAGGTGAGTTCAGTTGGATCGATCGTTTCGTAGGCGGCCCTCGGGGTTTAGTTGACGGAAGATTTGGGGTTCTTAGGTTCTTACTAGTTATCTCACCTCGATTCCCCGTGTTTTCCCCTTGATCCTTCCCCCGATTTCCCCTCGATCCCCTTCGTGTTCTTCGTGTTCATCATCCGTTCTTCGTGTTCTTGGTCAATTCGTGAAGATCGGGTCAACTAGGAGGTAACCCCTCCCTATCAGAACGTGTGATTCTTCGGGAGTTTCCTCAACGCCTTCCTCCAAGTCATCGGCATCCCGGGAAGAATGGGTTCTGGCAACGGAAGGGGTCGAGTCCAAATCGGCAACAAAAGCCACAGTCAAACCCTCCATATAAAGGGAACAGTGCCAGCCTTGAGTGGTTCGTTGTTGAGAACATCCAAGTTCTGAAAAGAAGTCGAAGTCAAAATTAGGCAATAGACATAGGAAAATTCACTCGAGTTTGAAGAGCACGAACCAAAATAGAGAATGCTGACGAGTGGAGAACTCGGAAAATACAGCAGGAAAGCAATGCGATAAATGAAAAGTGGAGTGAAAGACAAACTTACCATAGTACGCTCAGCCGCGGAGGAGAGCGGAGAGATAGGAGGAACCGAGTCAACAGGATCAGCCTTCCTAACCTGAGTAATCTGTCGCAGACAACCCTCGAGTTCGTTACTCGAGAGCCCTTCTCCGCGCAGCTCGAGTGCACCCACATAGGTTGTGCTCTGGCTTGGAGCGGCTGCACTCGATGCTTATGGAATACTGCGGTATGAATACTCTCGGTGAGCCCGTTGGCCTTCAGGGTAGCAATCTGGGACTCTAAGTCCTCAGTTTGCTCCTTCTCCTCTTTAGTCAGCTGGTTTTTCCACGAGCTCCTTGGAACCACTTTTCTCTCTCGAGATCAACCAGAGGGGTGCCGTCAGCATTGGGAGAGTCATTTGCATAAAACCACCGGGTCCTCCACCCCCCGATAGATTCGACAAAACCCATCTAGAAATAACTCGCTTTCGGGTTAATCTGGATGTTGCAGCCTCCGACTTCGTGCGGGTCGCTGCTGCTCGGTTCGGCCTTCACATTGAAGAGCCACTTGAAGAGTGCCCAGTGTGGTGCTATCCCAAGATAGCACTTGCACAACACAATAAAGAAGGCAATATCCTGGATCGAGTTTGGGGGTACGTCGTGCAGCTGCATGCCATACACCGCCAACAGAGCAAGGAAGAATGGATGCAGAGGGAAGGAGACTCCCCGGAGATGTGGTCAGTAAACGCCACCCACTCGTCTTTCTTCGGGGCGGGGCGATTCTCTGAACCTGTGTGCCTCCATGAATTGTCTTGGAGAAGCCCCTCGCGCTCAGCGATGGTGAGGAGCCAGGAGGTTCCGATGGACTTGTCCATTCCCCCACCTTTAACCTCTGTCCTTCGGCGTGCCGGCCAAGGGAGCGTCTCCGTTCTTGCGAGTGTTCACCATGGTGGGAAATTGGTGGAGCTCGAAGAGCGCCACAATGGAGATGGGAGAGAGGAAGGAACTGTGAGCGCAAGGAAGAAGAAGGGGAAAATTAATCTTCCCCTCCCCAGTATTTGTAAAGGTAAAATGACCCACACCATCGATATTCTGTGAAGCAAGCTGAGCCCTACATGTGGTGCGGGAGGCTAGCCACTACACATCCACACCGCCAACTACGCGCGGGAATCTAGGCATTTGCTGTGAAATTCCTAGATTTCCGCGCACTGAAAAGTCAAAAGGTGGTCAAACTCCACTCATGCAAGTTAGCTTCTGACAGGATAGGTTCACCTCGGGAAATGTCTATTCTGCTGACAGCAAAAACAAGGTAGTGCGTCACCGGCTGACATACTCGAACAGAAAAGTGCTTGAGTGATCAGAAATATCACTCGAATTCTGCGAGGTCAAGTTTGCGAGGAAAAGTTTCTTTGAGAAAGTACACAATTCGAGGTTTCCTTCTTTGTCACTAGAAAACTAAATAGAATGAATTCAGCCTAAGAACTTCATTTTCTCATATCGCACGGCTGCGTTAAAAACTATAGGTGCCATACTCATTGTGTGAAGGTAAGACCCACGGATCAGTTCCAATGGTCTGGGAGTTGCACCATTGTTGTGCTACCTAGAACCTTTCCATGCCAACAGGCATGAAGAAAATTCCGAAGGACGCGTTGGGTAAAATAACTGACAACTGGAATTGTACTCAATAAGACTTCAACAACACGAATCGAGTTACCCCAGCTTTTTTCGGGTTTGAGCCTAGGGACTCGAAGCCTGGGTAAGTTGATGGTGTTTTCTCCCGAGTGAGATTAGTAAACCTCGACCAGTCGAGTATATTGAGCCCATCGAGCCATATCTTTCAAAAACTAATTACGGAAAAGCATCCGAGCCTATCCGTCCCGGAGTTTGAGTCCCCTAATCGAGTCCTTGACTCCATCGGGAACTTGGAGGCTACTAGCATGGGGGTACCCGAGAAACCCTCCAGAATGAGTGTAGCCGATGCGTCCCAATAAGGGGTGCCTTAACAGGCTCCTCGAGTAGCTGAGTGAAGGCTCGCAAAATAAGCATGCGCAAGAGCGAAAAAGGAAAGACTTGGACGGCAAGAATAGGGTAAAGGTAGTAATCAACTCGGAAATGATTCCAACTCATGTACAGCCCTCGAGACTCGTCTAACTATATAAAGCACACAAAGGGACATAAAACCCTAGATTCAGAGATGCTCCAGATTCAATCTAAAAATAGCAGCTCCTAGAATCGGTACTTTTCACCTCATCGGAATAAAATCTGGCGGGCAGCAATCTGTCGAGTCAAGTAATCCACGAGTGCCTTTTCCCTTACGAAACCCTTGGTCCCTCTCCATGGGGATTGTTGATGTCACATCCTCTTCAGCCTGCTTAGCCATCTTCTTGTTCTTGGAAACGTAGCCATGACCTTGTTTCCTGTTGTATGGTCTTTGCATTTGGAAAAGATCATCAATAGGGCCCTTGCCCTTAATTCTTACAAGCTCATAGTTCAACCTAGAATTTTCCTCAAGAATATTTACATGATCACAAGAAGAATTAGAGGAACTAGGCACATTAAATTGAGCTAGTTGAATTTTAAGTTGTTCATGAGATTTGGTGAGAGTAGAGTGTTCACTCTCCAAAGCCTCGTGAGCCTTAGTGAGCTTCTCTAGGTCGTCGGTTAGTTTAGCATGAGCAACACCAAAATTCAATCTTTTTCTTTTTAGCCAATTTCTATTTAGCAATAGCACAGTCACGTTCCTTAATGAGTTTTGACATGATTTAGTTATGTGACTCCTCAATAGTTTCGAGTTTCTCCTCAAGAGAGACTCAGAATTTGACCTAGTTGAATTTTAAGTTGTTCGTGAGATTTGGTGAGGGCATAGTTTTCACTCTCCAAAGCCTTGTGAGTCTTAGTGAGCTTCTCTAGGTCGTCGGTTAGTTTAGCATGACCAACACCAAAATTCAATATTTTTCTTTTTAGCCAATTTCTATTTAGCAATATCATGGTCACGTTCCTTAATGAGTTTGGACATGATTTCATTATGTGACTCCTCAATAGTCTCAAGTTTCTCCTCAAGAGTAACGGTAAGGGAAGCTATTTCATTAGAATCTTCCTTTTCACTTTCTCCCTTCTTATCAAGAAGTTCTTGATCCTCTCCATATTTACTCAATAAGCCTCAAAGTGCTTTTTGGTTTCACCTTGCAAGTTATCCATGAAGAGATCCATAGAGGCAATTTCATATTCTACACTAATACTATCAAGATCATGCTTTTCATTTTGAGTTTTAGAGAAGTAATAAGGTGAGGGAAGGTTCTCATTGGGGGATTCAAAGAGTGAGAGAGGTGATGAAGATGCAATGGCTATGGTGGACACTTCACCTGTGGTTTCTTCTTCTTCATCATCGGACAAATACTCTTCTTGAGTCACCAGCACAATCCTTGAAGATGGCTTCTTGTTGGAAGTGTTCTTCTTGAAGAAGGTCTTCTTGCGATCAATCTTTGATTTGTCTTTGGGAATAACCTTTTCTCCATGGACTTCTCTATTCTCAAAAGGACACTCGGCAATGAAGTGATATTTTTCTTGACAATTAAAGCAAGACCTCCCTCTTGGAGCTCTTTCCTTGACACTACTTGACTTGGTATTTTCCTCTATATATGCCTTGGCCTTGGCGGGATTCTTCCAAAATATTACTGATGCAAGTGTCATGTGATGTTTATGAATCGCCTCATACTCTTTGGGTTTTAGAGGATCCACCTCCTCTTCTGAGTCAACCTCATCTTCTTGATTCACCACCTTGGTCACAACTCTAGCATCCAAAGCAAGTGAGGTTACTTTGTGCATTACAATAGCACGAGCACGAGAGTCTTGGGAAAGTTTGGCGGACAGTTGAAATGGGTCCATTTCTTGCATAACTTCATTAGAAGACATGAGATGCTAGGTGTGTCTTACTTCGAGACTCCTAAAGTCAACGGGCTGAAATGGCATGAGAGAACTCACATATTTTCTCTTGATCCAAGCATCATCAACATGTGTGGCGCCAAGGACATTAAAGGAAGTAGCAATGGTCTTTAGCCTTCGATACATGTCTTCATGATTTTCACCATCAATCATATAGAACCCTTCGACCTCATTGCTCAAGGCATCAAATCTATTCCTATGCATACTCTTATTTTCCACAAACATGGTGATAAGGGCACCCCATGTCTCTTTGGTAGCGGAGAACTATTGAATGTGAGTCAAGTCCTTTTCTCCCACGGCTTGTTGGAGCATGTGCAAAGCCACGACATTGAATTTGCAATCAACCACCTCTATTGTTGTCAAGTTGTTGGGATCCAACTTCGATGATTCTCCATAACTCAATGCAAGAACTGTTCAATTGATATTTCATCAAATATTGCCATTGAGAAAATAAGATGCATGAACCTTAGGTGGATCACCTATATTGTTTATATGAGGGTGTGGAATAGGTGAGTTGGGTGAGTACCAATTAGGGGCCTCATGGTACTCCTACCCATTTTTAGTTTTAGGGATGTCATCATTTTTAAGTTGTTCATCCCCTCCCTTTTACTTCGATGTGGACACCTTTGAAGGAGAAATAGGCACGATGTCTTTGGCTTTCATGAACTGCGCAAGCATGTCACACATTTCACAAATTCGAGCTTCCATGGAAGAAATCAAGGATGTTTCCATGTTCTTGAGATCCTCCATGGTAACCGAAGTGTCGGGCACACCGGTCATCTCTCCTTTGGCACCCACACTCTCTTAGGCGGTTAAGACCGAAATAAAGAGCCGAGGCTCTAATACCAATTGAAAGGATCATATGGGAACCTAGAGGGGGTGAATAGGTCTTACTTCCAAATTTCAATACTTTTTCGATTTAGGCTTGACACAAAGATAAATTCTCTAAATATGCAACTAAGGTGATTTTGCCTATATAAAAAGGATAACACTAAGCAAGAAACAAGCACAAAGTACAAGCTAAAGATAGAAGGACCTGAAGTGGTAGCACGCAGAGACAATGATGTATTCCAGAGTTCCTCCTTTTTTGGGGAGTACATCTCGTTGTAGGGGTGTGAGCTTCGCTATAAATACCTACTCAACGCCACAAAGTCCTCACCCTATTCTCCGATAAACTTCGCCACAAATGTCCACTATTGGAATTCAGGGCCTTTACGATGAACTTGGGCCACACACCTACAACTGAATTGAGGGCTCCCAAAATCACCACAAATCTGTTACAAGAAACACAAGTAAGTAACAAGATGCCTAGGTTTCCCACAAGGAAACCCTAGGCACAAATCCCTCAAACGAATGAGGAGGAAATGTAGATCTTCTTGGTAAAGATGTAGATCTTGGACTTCTCCTTCAATCCTCCAAAGATCAACGAGTTTGGGTGGAGGGATTGGGAGATCTCTTGCTTTTGGTGTGCTCAACAATGGTGGACTTTCTTTCCTAGACGATCTACCTTGGGTTGAAGATAGAGTGGTGTATTTATACCTCTCTCACAATTCTAGTCGTTGTAGAGAAACTTACAATGGAGTCTCCGTCCTGGCCGGAAACTTCCAAAGTTTTCGGGCTCACTCCGACCTGATTCCGGAGAGGCCATCTGTGAGTTTAATTGCCTCACAAAGAAAATGGTCTAGAGTTTCCGAGGATACTCCAGAGGGGGCATCTGCGAGTTTCACCAAATTCATGAATTAGAGGACTGGAATCTCCGGCTGTCCACAGTCCGGATACTACGGAGTTTCACACCGGAGTATTCGGTCGGCTTTCATAGTCAGGCAAGATCTTGCTCTTCTTTGCTTTTTGAGTTCAATGCTTTCAAGAAATATTTACCTAATACACATGTATCACTTGACACAAGATAATCACTAGTGTTGTTTTCTAACACACAAAACCACACGAGGGATAAATAAAATGTTCTTCATACTAACATCGATATGTGGGTCCGAAAAGGTTTTCAAAGTGAAACCTACATCCTTTGACCAAAATAGTGCCAAACCATCGCTCAAACTAGAACTATCAACTGGATACTAACCTTCAAAGCCCAACCTGACCGTTAAATTTCTCAAGCGCTGACCCTCGATCTTTGTTTCACACAGAAAAACCAAGGCATGTGCTTCCTTCTTCACCATATCGTGAAGCTCTAAAATGGTCGCTTGGTTCCCAAGCCAGTGACAGTTCCAAATTTTGCAACTCATTGCTCTAGGCGGGTCTGACCTGCAGCTTTTGCCTCATTTGTTACCTCAATAGTATCATCCTTGCTTGCTCTCTTCTTATCCAGAGTATCATGATCAAAGCAACAACAAATTTTTGTTTTCTCTACATATATTACTTTATTATTGAAATCAACCCGACGGTAGGTCTCAAGTCTACACATGGCCCCTCCATGGCGTGCACGATTTCCAAAACCTCCCTTACCAGCAAAATCATGGCCTCTAGCATTGAACTTATGTACACTTTGTTGGACTTTGTTTGGTACTATTTTAGCGGGTGAGTTAACCTTAGCTCCTGGCTCCACTGAATCACCATCTTACGAATAATATCTACCTCGAGAAGTTCCTCTGAAACTTCTCGACTTGCCACCCGCAGCACTACCCCAACCCTTGCATTTAAACATGGTGAACGTGAGTGTCCCATGGTATGGTGGTCTGCCATTGGCCTCCCTTCCTGGAGGGGCTGGGTACATTAGTTCAGCATGCCCCAATATTCCACATCATAAATAAAAGTAGGGAAGGTTCTCATACTGAATATAAAAAAACTCCTGCCTCTTAGCTTTTGATAGTTCTAGTTGGACAAGTCTCATTAGAGGTTCCTAGAATTTAATCCATAGCCTAGTCCGAGGACTCTCTCCCCAAGCATAACCTTTTTCATCAGCATCAATCTAAATAAAAGCCCCCGTAATTGTGGAAATTCTAGTTGGCAATGGTGGGTGCAAAAAATTTAATGCCATGTTGATCACCCTCACTGATATCTCCAGCTTATCAGATTTCCGCTCCAATGTTCTTGATCTATTATTTAAAACCTCAAGCTCCACACAATGATTTCCAATGGACCAAGGGCCCCTGTCCCTACTCCGGTCACAATTCCTATTGTACTAAAATCTTTCCACGAATATGTTCTCTCCAATTTAGCGAAATGATAGGCCCCTTGGTTACCCCATGCATGACACACTTCTTGATTCATGTTTATATCGAGAACCCTCTTGTAGAGCACTTTGCCGATCAAAGAATGCATCTACCCCGCAGCTTCTTTGACCTCCTCATCAATAACAAGTGTATTATTCTACTTATCTTTCAGATCCAATATATACACCATCTCCTCACTTTCTCCCTCCCTCTATCACCGTCATGCCGAGAAGTACTTGATCCCGACATGTCCTTCCTCACACCACCCCCGTCCCCTTTAAGGGAAGTGAAAATACTGGGTGAGGATGCAAGATTCCCCCGTGATAACCCCGGACATACCTCCGAGATGAATGTCATAGTGTGTGCGCTTTAGTGGGAGCAATTTGCCAGACCTCAAGATCGCGCAACGGGAAGTCAAAAATCTCCAAGTACTGCTAGGCTACTTGTGTTGGATGTATGCCGAAGAGACAATAAAATACATCAATTTCATGATTAATGTATTATGTTTTTATGCTATAGCTGTTATGCTCATTGAATATGAGATTCGGAGGAAAACCCATACACACGTGTAGAAACATAAACACACATTTATAACTCTTTGTCATATCTCATAGAAAAACTCGTTAATGTTAGACGATCATGTTTTCCTGGTCATGGACATTTCCTATGTCAAATTAATGGGAGCACATTGTTGTTTCAACATTTTGGCTGGGTAGACCCAAGTACTTGAGATACTACGAGATTTGTTTTGCTAAATCGTATCATCACAAGATGGTTATTTAGTTTGCTTCCTTGGACCATGAGAATATACGATGTTGTTCACCGGAGAGATCATTTTTGGTATAGTCAAGTATCACACCGTAAACTGGGTTATCGAAAAGCATATCACTGGGTAGTATCAAAAGTATTCATTTTATCATGATAGTTCAATACTGGGAATTACTCGTCTAGTCAATAGAGAGATACATCCAGGATCCACTCGGTGTAATGGTATCTATTAATAAGTCTGCGCGGATAAAGTCATGACATTAGTCATGGTGATACTATACCATGGTAAAGAGTAAAAGGAATCATACCGGTCATCAAGAATAATGTAATATGGTGATTAAAAGAGTTTAATCATGACCGTATCATTCATTTCGTCTCGAGGTATTGATTGGTATCGCGAAATAATAGAACTTACTTAACAACCAACATGTTTAGCAGTTTTCTTCGTATAACTTGTAGGAATCAATATGGACGTCCATGGTCCCGGTATTGATTATGGATTAGGAAAATGGGTTTCCAATCATTTTTACTAGTTATCAAACCTGTAGGGGTCACACAGTTAAATCGTCAAAGTTAGTTATTCACATTGGTTGGGCCGGAGGAGAGCAGGTATCATTCGATTAATTCCAACAAGATATAATTAATATTCAAGAGAGATTACAAAGGACATGTGATTCCCCGGGATGTTGGAAATATGTTACTTACATCAATAGGTAATGTTAGGTGTCGTTACGATATCACAGCACCAAGTCTGGTGTCAATCGGAGAATTACTATGAGAGAGAATACTTTGCACGCTTTATGGAGCAAGTGCAGAGGGGCATGAGATGTCCCGGAGATGTTATAATATATTTATACCATCGTTAGATAGATTCAATGATTTTATCTATTGTGTTCATAGGGTTACAGAAGAGTTTCAGGAAAAAAATCAAGAGGGGGGGTAGTGTCGGAGGGGGCAAATCTGCCCCCCCATGGACGCACCCACTGTGTGGGGCTGCCAGGTTGGCGCCGGGGCACGACACCAATGCGCATTGACACCCCCTTCACCATCATACTTTGGTTCTAAGATAAAAAGAAAATACCAAAGGGAATATGAAGGGGAAGGAGAAAAGAGGGAGGAATCCTCCCACAAGGAAAGGAGTCCTAGTTGAACTAGGACTCCAATCCGAGTTGGAGGAGGGGCCAATCCGACCACCTCCTTGGGGCTGCGAATTAGGGAGGCATTCCCTCCCCCCAACGAAGTTTTCCCCTTCCTCCACCTATAAATAAACCCCCAAGCCCTATGGAAAATATAACTTTTGGCCTTGTCCTCTCTCTAGTAGAATTAGAGCCTCTAATTAGAGACCCTCTAATGGAATTAAAGCCTCAAATTAGAAATCCTCTAAATTAATTAGAGATTCTCTAATTGGTTTAGAGATTCTTCTAATTGGGAGAGGACGTGTCATCTTTCGATTTGACCTAGCTCTAATATCTCTCTCTCTATCTCTTTTCCATCTATTGGGACCTCTCCACCTCAATTGTGAACCTGTAGTGATTAGCCTGGACGGTGAAGCGCTGCAGAACTTTGACGGACTTATGTGTGTGAACTCTCGATATTATGCCAAAAGGGGGTCATCGATATTATTTCACTTTTATAGATGATTTATCTTGCTACACTTGGTTTAACTTTATGTATTCTCGCAGTAAGGTTCTTTCTATTTACAAGCGATTTTCGCCATGGTTCACACTCAGTTCTCTATGCATATTCGTGTGTTCCGTGTTGATTCTGCTCGCGAGTATATATTCAAGATGTTTCATAGTTTTTTTTCTTAGCAAGGTACTATTTCTCAGGTCTCTTGTCCTTGTGCTCGTGCTCAAAATAGTGTAGTTGAGCGCAAGAATCGCCACCTTCTCGATACTTCTCTGAAGGGAATATGCCCGAGAGGCAATAATAAAATGGTTATTATCTTATTCCTTGTTTATGATGAATGTTTATTTCTCATGCTAGAATTGTATTAACCAGAAACGTTGATACATGTGTGTTCAATAAACAAACAATGGTTCCTAGGAAAGCCTCTCTTTTAACTTGCTCGTTGATTAATAGATGATCAAGGTTTCCTGATCATGAAAATTGGATGTTGTTAATAACGGGGTCATGTCATTAGAAGAATGATGTGATGAACATATACCCAAAGAGAATATAGCAATGCTATCAAGTCATTAAGTTTACATTGTTATATCAAACATACGAAGTAACTTATTCCTTAGACCATGAGATCATGTCAATCGCTGATACCGGAAGGGTGCTTTGATGTCATCAAACGTCACACCGTAACAGGGTGACTATAAAGGTGTCGTTAAGTATTCGGAAAGTATCAGTTGAGGATCATGGATCAAGAGTGGGATTTGTCCATCCAAATGACGGAGAGATATACTCTGGGCCCTCTCGGTGATCTCACATCGAAACCGCTTGCAAGCACGTGATATAATCACAAGGATGTTATATCATGGGAACGAGAAAAGAGTATTTGTCGGTAACGGGATTGAAAAATGGTATGGTTGATACAAATGATCGAATCTCGGACAAGTAAAATATCGCGAGACAAAGGGAATAGTTCACGACGTTGTTGGTTCACACGATCACGAGAGTCATCGTTGAATATATAGGAGTCATCACGGATCTCCAGGTCCCGTTGTTGATTATTGATCGAAGAGGAGTCTCGATCATGTCTATCTTATTCACGAACCGTAGGGTGACACACTTAAGTTTCGATGACGCGTTTGAGAGGATACGGAGTATCGAAGAATATTTTGGGCAGCACCGAAATTGTTTTGGGGAAAATTGAAATAGTTCAAGGGGTTTTTCGTCGAATGGTTGTTAATAGAATTAAAAAAATGATTCGAGGTGCTTTATGAAAATGTTTGTTAATAGAATTAACAAATGCTGAAATAAAGAAATAAAAATGTTTTATTTATTAAAGAAAAACTCTTCGATTTTCTAAGTGGGGTTTTAAAGGAAAATGAGTGGGTGTGAGTGGAGTGTCCACTCACATCATGAGGGAAGAGGTGGGGGCACACCATGGGGCTGGCCGCACCCCCCTTGGGCTGCCTCCCTCCTCTCCTATAAAAGGAGGGTGAGAGCTCTCCCTCCTCCACACACTTGCCCACTCCCTTTTCCCTCCACCCGCTGCTCCATTCCATGGTCTCCCGCTGGGTGAAGCCCTGACCGTGGGATTCTTCTTCACCACCACGCCGTCGTGCTCATGGAGTTCGGATGGATCCTCTACTTCCGCCTCCCCGCTGGATCGAGGGAACGGAGGTCGTCATTAACCGTGCGTGTGACCGATCACGGAGGCACCGCCGGATTGCGGTGCACATCTTCTCGCTATCGGGATCGGTGTGAGTACGACTACGCCAACAACGAGACTTGATCTCGTAACGCTTTGTGTCTTCGAGGGTATGTGTTCTCCTTAACCCTCTCTTTTCCCATTGCACTTCGTCTCCTAGATTAGATCTTGGTTTTTCGGGTGTCTCTCGCGTAGGAAAATTTTGATTTTCTATGCAACGACCCCTTCAGTGGTATCAGAGCCGGATCTATGCGTAGATGTTTTGTACGGGTATAACACATAGGTGTATGTGGGCTTTGATGATCATGTTATTAACTCCTTGATTATTTTATGATATTAGTGGCATAGTGGGATGAAGCGGCCTGGACTAACCTTACATGTCCACGTACATGAGACTTGTTCCACAACTAACATGCAACATGTATTGCATAAGTGGCTTGCAGGTGTATGCTTCTCCTACTATAGTTAACATCTAATCTACAAAGGGTTGTTAAAAATGTGTTTATCAACGTTGTGGTTGATGTTCGTAGGTATGAACGGTTCTATCCTCGAAAGCCCTAAGCCACGTAAAATATGCAAAAATAAATTAGAAGCGTCTAACTAGTTTTTGCTGGGCATGTGAATTGATATGGTCAATGTTACAAATTTGATTATGAGATGATCTCTTTTGTAAATTATTGATATACCGGAAGGTATCCATTTGATTGTCTTATTATTGATGGACAATCAAGATTGGGGTGCCAAGGTACTTGGTACCACGCCGGCGGAATGATGGAGATCATACCATGATGCACATGATGGAGATCAAGTGCAAGAAGGACCATATCATATCACGTTATCCTTACATGTGATGTCTGTGGTGTTAATCCTTTTTATGCATCTTGTTTTTCTTACATAGCGACGGTAGCATTATAACATGATCCCTCTCACTTAATATCAAGATAATAATGTGTTCTTCCTTAAGTATGTATCGTTAAGAAAGTTCGTCGTTTCGAGACACCACGTGATGATCGGGTGTGACAGACTCAACGTTCGCATACAACGGGTGTTTTCAAGCCTAGCATGTATAGACATGGCCTTGAAAAACACGCAATACTAAGGTTCTACTTGGCGAGCCTAGCATGTACAAACATGGCCTCGGAGCACGTAACCGAAAGGTAAAGCATGAGTCATATGGATGATATGATGAACATGTCGATGTTCGCCTTTGAAGCTACATCATCTCACGTGATGATCGGTTTTGTGTAGTGAATTTGGTTCGTGTAATCACTAAAGACGACTAAGAGGGATGTTGTTTTTGAGTGGGAGTTCATGGCATAATTTTGAATTAACTTGAACTTATTTATCATAAACAACCAATCAAAGTGAATTTGCACAAATTGTAGTATTCATTGGCATCCACGAAACTACCTTACACTTGTATTGTTGATTGAGATATAACTGTTATGATTTGGTAAAAATCATTTAAGTTTGGTACCGTATTAGTGAAATTTAAAGTTGAGTCCTATTGTAGATTTTTGCTATTTCCTACCTAGCTCCATATGGTTAATGATTGATTGATCTAAAGAGAAACCAATTCCTACTTAGAATCTAGAGTCATGGTTGTTTCCATATTACTTTATCTTCAAAAGAATGTTTTGTTGATCAAGGTGATTTAGGAACTGAAAAGAGTTGTTTTCAGAAACAATCAAGTGAAGGATATATTGATATCTAGAAACTTATTTGTGGCAACATGACTGAGTATAATTTAGCGTCACAATGTTTGCTTATATTATCTGAATATATGCAATGATTGAAGATGCTAGGCGTTTGAATATTCCAAGAATTTGGATGCTAACAATTATCCTCTAAATTTCCTCCTTCGAGCTATAGTAGCTTAATCATAAAATTGTTATGATGGGATGGATTAAAAGTATGACTCAATGGGTGATAGTATATGACTAACATGCCAAAGAAAATAAGCTAGTATGACTAGCATTGTTTGATGTTGAATGATTCTTCTATAAAGGAAAGGGAATATTGAAAATAGAATTACAAAAAGATATATGGCAGAAAAAGAAGATAACTGGAAAGGTCCAGCTCAGGAGTATATGCTTGATATACAAGTTATAGATGCATTACTAGTTGACGAAGTATTTTTGGGTATTTTGATACCACATTGGTTGGTATGAGTTGTCATACAAAGCAACGCAATGCAAGAAATACAAGGGCCTAAAAGGAACTAGTAATAGATGTGGAATCAATTATGACAAGAACAGAAATAAAGTGTTATTGCGTTCATTGTCATATCGAACCAAACATTCAAGATTTATTTTAAGAACTTAATAAGTTGTTATTTTGTTCTAGTCTTTTGTGAGAACAAATGAGATTGTTCAAACTATGAACATATTCCATAATTGATGGATATGTTAATATAAATCATGTTGGTAAAGTAAACATCTATAAGACTAAATGCTAAATGTTGCAAGACGTAAAAGAGTTTCACTTAAATTGTGACACCACCATTTTAGTTCATATCGAAAAGGAAAACATGAAGGAACTCCATATTGAGGGACTTCTGGAGTCATTTTGTTTTTAAATAAATTGATGCTTGTGAGACCTCTTCCAAAAGATGACTAGAATTCCGTTCATAGGCCAAACTAGAATGGAAGACTAATTTAATGGAGATTATACATATTGATGTATATGGTCCATTATGTGTAGTCAAGTATGGTGGATTAATTTTTCCTTCATAAAATTCCGTCGATGATTTGAGTAGATATGTGAGTATATCTATTTAAAGAGAACGGAGTTCGACATTTTGAAATTGGTTCAAATGGTTATTAGTATGAAGTAAAAATCAATGTAACAACATAATCAAGTATTCATGATTCGGTCATAAAGGATAAAGTTTGAGTTACAAGTTTAGCAAAACATTTGAGAAGTTGCAGAACTATTCTACAACTTATACTTCTCGAATACCCCATATTGGTTTGGAGTATTCAAGAAACAAAATCAAACCTTGTTGGACATGGTAAGATTAATAAAATTGCCATTATAATTTTGTAGTTTATACATTAAGGACAACCGCTTTTACACTGAAAAGAGCACCATCATGATCCGTTGAAATTGACAACATATAATATATGGTTTGGGTAGTGACCCGAATTGTCATTTTCTTAAGTTTTGGTATGCATAGCATGTGTAAAATGTTTACAACCAAAATAGGATAAATATATGTTTATAAGGTTATCCAAAAAAAATAAAACATTGGGTATTTCTCCCACCACCGAACCAAAAGACAAATGTTGTTTGTCAGAAAGGGTTGATTTCTCGAGAAAGTAGTTCTTGCGAAACAAGTGAGTGGGAGCACAGTACAAACTCGACAAGATTAGAGAATCTTCGTTATCATGTCAAGAGTAGCGCAGCACTGGAAGTTGTTCCGGGGTTTGCTATTTTGACAAAGTAGAAGACACTACATGTGTTGTAGATACTTCGGATGAGTTTGCGTACTGAACCACAAAAGTCCTAAAACTTTGTACTTAGACCAACTTGTGGTTTAAGATTAAAGTGTTTTTTTGACAACAAAGGACCTAGACCTTATAAATGAAGCAAATGATGGGCCCTGACTTCGTAAAATTGACTATGAGTCATTATATCCACCATAGTATCCTTGTTATCAAGTATGTGACTTGGTAGTCCTTTCGATAGGCATGATGCTTAACGATAGCAAAAGGGTCTATATAGCGACAAAGACATAGATTTTTACATCCTTTGAAAGTTGTACTTATCGAAAAGTTGTTTTCGACGAAGTTCAAAGAGTTGACTACTACAAGATTTTGATCTTCTGTAGTGATGTTTTAGTCTTTGAGGATAGTTCTAGCAAAAGTTACATATTATGATATGGCAGTTGAATAACAAAACTAACTCTCCTCTCGAGGAATTTTGATCAAATATGTGTACTTGACACAGTCTGAAAGTTTTGTAAAATTCAGAAGGTTGCTAGAAAGGTATACACACTTAAATGGTTGAAGTGAGCATAACGAAGTTGAAATCTTTACCTTAATGAACTTATCAAAAGAGTTTGATTCCATCATGAACGATAAAGATGCTTGTAGAGTCACAAGAAATTAAGTGGGAGCGCTATTACATATTTCCAATACTTTATGTAGATGACATATGGTTGATTAGAAAATATGTATTTTAAATTAACACGGTTAAGATTTTCATATTGATGAAAGGCTTAGAAGATATTGGGCATCGATATCTATAAGAGATGGATTGAAGCGCCTGATATAATTGAAGCCAAATTACATAGATGAAATATTGAAGTAAGTCAATATCCAAATCACAAGAAGGAGTTCTTGTCACATGGAAAATAATTGAGCAAGATTCAAGTGTTTTGACACATGATGAGCATCATTGAAATTGAGATTTCTAAGTCATGTTTCCATGCTATGTACACAACCAGATGAGTCCTATGCTATAAAATGTTATAGCAGGATAATTCATATGACGATTAGACAACAGTGGGAGAGATCCTTGTGTCATTTTAGAAATGCTAAGGATATGTTTTCCAATGTAGCAATGACAAGATATTAGTTGTAATATGTTACACTAGTCTTGTCATTTATTCAAGTAATTTTATCTCAATTAAAATACGTGATGAAGGGTAGCACAATAGGCTGGAAGAAAGTTCCATGCTGGATTTAAAAGAGTTTCAAAATTAAAATATTGTGACAGATACTACAACAAAGGCTAAAGTATATCGTTGTGTTGACAACTGATAATAAGCGTATTTTGTGTCAAGGAGTTCTTTATTGAACTTGGTGAAATTCCAAGAATGCTGACACCATGAGGCTACATTTTCACAATGTAATATCAGTTTAAGCTGAGGAATAAAGGTATCACCGGAACTTGGTGAATTTCCAAGAATGCTAACACTATGAAGCTACATTTTCACAATGTTAGTGACAATGGTTTAAGCTGAGGAATTAAGGTTTCACCGATTGACCATATATATACAAAGCCATCTCATTAGAGAATGAGTGATGCGTGTAGACGCAAAGAACATGCAAATACAATAGGACCTGAACAGTTCAGATCTTTTTGATGATGTTTACCACATGCGAAGCATGATAATAACACTGGTACGCCATATGTGTTAAGTGCTTACAGACTAGATTATTGACTCTAGTGCAAGTGGGATACTGAAGGGAATATGCCCGAGAGGCAATAATAAAATGGTTATTATCTTATTCCTTGTTTATGATGAATGTTTATTTCTCATGCTAGAATTGTATTAACCGGAAACGTTGATACATGTGTGTTTAATAAACAAACAATGGTTCCTAGTAAAGCCTCTATTTTAACTAGCTCGTTGATTAATAGATGATCAAGGTTTCCTGATCATGAACATTGGATGTTATTAATAACGGGGTCATGTCATTAGAAGAATGATGTGATGAACATATACCCAAATAGAATATAGCAATGCGATCAAGTCATTAAGTTTACATTGTTATATCAAACATACGAAGTAACTTATTCCTTAGACCATGAGATCATGTCAATCGCTGATACCGGAAGGGTGCTTTGATGTCATCAAACGTCACACCATAACAGGGTGACTATAAAGGTGTCGTTAATTATTCGGAAAGTATTAGTTGAGGATCATGGATAAAGAGTGGGATTTTTCCATCCAAATGACGGAGAGATATACTGTGGGCCCTCTCGGTGATATCACATCGAAACCGCTTGCAAGCACGTGATATGATCACAAGGAAGTTATATCATGGGAACGAGAAAAGAGTACTTGTCGGTAAGGAGATTGAACGAAGGTATGGTTGATACCAATGATCGATTCTCGGACAAGTAAAATATCGTGATACAAAGGGAATAGTTCACGACGTTGTTGGTTCACACGATCACGAGAGTCATCGTTGAATATATAGGAGTCATCACGGATCTCCAGATCCCGCGGTTGATTATTGATCGGAGAGAAGCCTCGATCATGTCTATCTTATTCACGAACCATAGGGTGACACACTTAAGGTTCGATGACGCGTTTGAGAGGATACGAAATATCGAAGAATATTTTGGGAAGCACCAAAATTGTTTCGGGGAAAATTGAAATAGTTCAAGGGGTTTTTCGTCGAATGGTTGTTAATAGAATTAACAAATGATTCGAGGTGCTCTCTTGCAAATGTTTGTTAATAGAATTAACAAATGCTGAAATAAATAAATTAAAATGTTTTATTTATTTATTAAAGAAAAACTCTTGGATTTTCTAAGTGGGGTTTTAAAGGAAAATGAGTGGGTGTGAGTGGAGTGTCCACTCACATCATGAGGGAAGAGGTGGGGGGCACACCATGGGGATGGCCGCACCCCCCTTTGGTTGCCTCTCCCCTCTCCTATAAAAGGAGGGTGAGAGCTCTCCCTCCTCCACACACTTGCACACTCCCTTTTCCCTCCACCCGCTGCTCCATTTCATGGTCTCCCGCTTGGCGAAGCCCTGACCGTGGGATTCTTCTTCACCACCACGCCGTCGTGCTGCTGGAGTTCGGAGGGATCCTCTACTTCCGCCTCCCCGCTGGATCGAGGGAACGGAGGTCTTCATTAACCGTACGTGTGACCGATCACGGAGGCACCGTCGGATTGCGGTGCACATCTTCTCGCTATCGGGATGGGTGTGAGTACGACTATGCCAACAATGAGACTTGATATCGTAACGCTTTGTGTCTTTGAGGGTATGTGTTCTCTTTAACCCTCTATTTGCCCGTTGCACTTCGTCTCCTAGATTAGATCTTGGCCTTTCGGGTATCTCTCGCGTAGGAAAATTTTTGTTTTCTATGCAACGACCCCTTCATTATCGTGTGATGATGATTGGCGCCTCTCTTCCGCCTCATTTTTTGGCTGAGGCTGTCTCCACTTCCACATATCACATAAACATGCAACCCTATGCCTCTCTGCGGGATGGTATTCCTCTAGAGCATCTTTTTGCCAGTCTCCCGATTATTCAACTCTTCGTTTGTTTGCCTGTGTTTGCTATGTTCTTGTTGCCCCACGTGAAAGCACCAAACCGACCTCTAATTTTGTTGAGTGTGTTTTCCTCGGCTCGGCTACAGTGATGAGCATAAGGGTTATCAGTGTTGGGATCGTGTCGGTCGTCGGATGCGTATTTTTCAGGGCGTGACTTTTGATGAGTCTCGTCCATTCTACCCACGACATTTCCTGGTATCTCTTTTCTCACATTTCCTGATACACCTTCCTCTGTTCCTCGTATTCCTACTACCAATTCCCGTCCCACTATTGCAGATCCGACGCCATCTTCTCCTATGATTTCTTCTCCTACCTTGTCACATGACTCTCCACCTGCATTACCGATGTCTTCCCCATCTCCATTACCTTTAGTGGTTCCTTCTCGTACAACTTTTCCTTTTCATTATACCTGTCGTCCATGTGTTGTGGATGAATCTACTGACATATCATCTACTTCTCTAGTGCTTTGTCTTCCTCGTCCCAGCCAACTTATGATCTTTGTGCTCGACCTTGTCCCCCACCTGACCGCTATTCCCCTTCCCGATGTGGTCTTTCTGTTGTCGTTGAGCCAACTTCTGATCGATATGTTATTGGTCATCATGAATGACACCTTGTGATGGCATAGGAGATTGATGCGCTTGAGCGCACTAGCACGTGGGATCTAGTTCCTCTTCCTCCCCGTGTTTGTCGCATCACTTGTAAGTGTATTTATAAGACCAAGACTCACTCTGATGGTTATCTTGAGCGTTATAAAGCTCGTCTTGTGTCTCGTGGCTTTCAGCAGGAGCATGATCGTGACTATGATAAGACTTTTTCTCTTGTGGCCCATATGACCACTGTTCGCACACTTCTTGTTGTGGCTTCTGTTCACCACTCATCTGTGTCTCAACTCGATGTTAAGAATGCCTTTCTTAATGGTGAGTTGGGTGAGGAGGTATATATGCAGCAAACATGTGTATTATGTGCCTGCTGGTATGGTATGTCGTCTTTGTCGCTCTCTCTATGGCCTTAAGTAAACCCTTCGCGCGTAGTTCGGGTGTATCGCATCTGTAGTAACTTCGGCTGGTTTTTACCTAGTGCTCATGATCCAGCGTTGTTTGTCCACCTTTCGGATCATGGTCGGACTCTTCTTCTTCTATATGCTGATGAAATGAGCATCACCGGCGACGACTCTGGGTACAATGCCTTTGTCAAGGCCCATCTCAGTGAGAATTTTTTTATGTCTGATCTAGCATCTAGGTCCTCTTCGTTATTTTTTTGGGACTGAGGTTTACCTTTGATGCCTTTTTTTATTTCCCAAGAAAAGTATATTCAGGATCTTCTTACTCGTTAGGCTCTTAGTGATGAGCGCACTATTAAGACTCTTATGTAGCTCAATGTTTACCTTCGTGCTTCTGATGGAGAGCCCTTGTGTGATCCGACAAATTATCGTCATCTTGTTGGGAGTCTTGTCTATCTCGCTATCACTCGTCCATATATTTCTTATCTTGTCCATATTCTAAGCCAGTTTGTGTTTGCTCCTACTTTCACTATTACACCTTCTTCGAGTTCTGCGATATCTTCATGGCAATATCTCCCACCGTCTCTTCTTTCCCCATTCCATCTCCTTACAGCTCCAGGCCTATTCAGATGCTACGTGGGATAGTGATCCTTCAGATCACCGTTCACTTTCTACTTACTGTGTATTCTTTGGTGGTTCTCTCATTGCCTGGAAGACGAAGAAACAATCTGCAGTTGGTTGAGTTGCGAGCTGAGGCTCTTTTTACGGCATAGGTAACCTGGTTATGATGGTTACTCGGGAATTTTGGTGTTTCTATGAGTATTGCACGTGAAACCGTGAAGTATGAACTTACCAAGCATATTTGTGATGATTCTTCTTTTGTGCGCGATGATGTGCAGGATCATGTTATTGCTCTTCGATATGTGTCTTACAAGTTACAGTCGCAACATGCATTTTATCTCGCCAAACTTAGTGTTGTGGATTCACCCTGAGTTTGAGAGGGGGGTTGTTAGAGAGCTATATTGATGATGGACTTTGTCCTGTTGTATTAGTCTTTTGGCATCCCACGTAGACATGTATTTATGCTGGTTTAGGCCTCTGGTTAATCCCAAGTTGCTTTTCTCAACAATTCCGACAGTTGGTTGCAAAAGGACATGCAAAGAATAAATGCTCCATGATGTAAAAAAAAATATTCATGGTTTTCTCCTCCATGAATTGTAATATGGCAACTAAAATGTTTCATCTATCAGGTAACAGGAGCCAAGAAAAACCTTGGTATACGAAATCCAAAGGTATGGACAGGGGGATTGAGTTCACTCGAGTGGAAGTAGTATTATTGCCTAGAAAAGAAAGACTCCCTCAAGTAAATGACCACTCATTTTGTGCCCATTAGGATCAATTAACCCTGTGGTATTTAGTTGAACTTGCTGCCACTCATCATAAGATTTAGGGGACAGGGGAGATGAAAGAGGTTACTGGCAGTATCTCAAGAGCAGAACTCATTCACTGAAATATCTTCATTAATAGCTTGAAAGAATTTTGCAGCTAACTGAGAAAAGGGGAAGCTAAACCTGATGCGATCGTAGGTGCAAACCAACAACTTGGCTTCGGCCCTTCAAATGCACCACACATAAAAGGAATAGTAAGTTGGACCGTTTTAGGTGACGATCTCACACAGGAGACATGATACACACACATGCACAAAATTCTCAATTCCAATCCGAAAGAGGTGCCCAAGAATGAAAAGATCGTCTCCATAGCCGACCAACAGGATTGGAACAACCCTACTGGCCTACTCGGCTACATCCCCTCTACATCTCTGTTGCCCGTCTTCCCGGACCAACTCCACACAACTAAGGACATCTCCTACGAGGCTGCCTATTTGGCCCGGACATCCCCGTTTTGAGCAGCCCGGCCAAAAAGTAGGCCCCTACGGAGCTCCTCTGAACTTGCGTCCGCGTCCGTTTTACGTCCGGCCCTGCTCAAATCCGGCTCAATTTTGGTCCGGATATGAGCGGTCGCGGACATCGAGTGGACGCGCCCTCGCCCGCGCGCGCGTGGATGGCTGGCCCACCCGTCAGCGACACATCGACGGTTCAGTTACCCCGCTGGCTACTTAAAACGCCACGCGTCCCTCCTGTCCCCACGCGCCGCCCCCACTCTCTCTCTCCCCCGTCCTTCTCTCTCCCAGCCCGCAAAACCGAGCGCAGCCGCGCCCCTCTCCCCAACCACCGAGCGCCGCAGCCATGCCTCGCCGCCGCTGGTGGCTCAGGGGCGGCAAGAATGACCATGAGGCGGGGTCATCCTCCTCCTCCCGCCGCCGCGTGCCCCCACCTCCTCCTCCCCCACCCCCTCCTCCTCCTCCACCGGCCGTCTCCGACGAGGAGTACGAGGACGAGCGTGACGAGCGCATGCGCCGCCGCTCGTACCTCAACAAGTGGGTGTCCAAGTGGTACTGGGACAATGTAATCTCAGTACCATGGCCAGACGTCCACCTCGCGGACGGCTGGCACCTCAATACTGAGAGGATTCCGGTGCCGCCTGTCCCCCGGGCCGGCCTCGAGCGGGAGAACAAAATACTCCGCCGCCGCGATGAGCTCCCCGAGGACCTGAGGATGCATCCGGCCTTCACGCTGGACTCACCGTACTGGGACACATGGTTCCAGGACATGCACGACGTGCGCTGCCGCCGCTACTTCGGCGTTCGCGAGGCCCGCGGCCCCCCAGTACCCGCCCGAGGACTTGCGCCGCCGCGCCCGCCGAGCACCTTCGGGGGCTCTGCGCATTGGCAGCCCCGTGCACGGGCCTGTCAAGGAGGAGGAAGACGTCCCCAATGGCGTCATGTAGTGGGAGGGCCTTGGCACGACCCTCCACGACTCAGCCATGGAGGCCAAGGCGCGCCAGGAGGAGGAGGACCGCGAGGTGGCCACATCCCTGGCAGCGTGCAAGCGGTGGAGGATGCGGAGGAGGCGCAACGAGACCTGGCGCGAGCGGCCGCGTTCCGGGAGTCCAGAGCGGCCAGGGAGGCGGCAGCGCTCGCGGCAGAGGAGGCGCGCGTCGCGGCCCAGGAGGATGAGGAGGAGCCTGACTTGGCCCTACGTCACTGCCCGAGTTGGTTCCGGCCACTGGATGGCATGTGGTGGCAGTGGGACGGGCCGCCTCCAGCGCTCCCGCAGGCGCCACCGCCCCCCGTCCAGCCGGACGCGCAACCGGCCCCCGTCCTGCCCGGCCACCTCCTCCAGGATCCGGCGTACGTCATATTCTCCGACGAGGAGGACGAGTAGCTCCGGCGAGTGGTCCGTGTAGTTAGGGTATAGTTTCTTTTGCATGTACCGGCCGTTTGTGGACCTCACCCCCAAGTAAGCAGCACCATAGGGCGCGTTGCAAAAAACCAGTGTCCCCCATCCAGACGGCTGCTCAAACGGACGGATTCGTCCGTGTGCCGTCCGTGTTTTGAGCAGCCCCGTGAAAGTAAAGTATGGGCACCTAGAGGGGGGGAATAGGTGCTACGACCAATTTTAATTTTTATTAGAGTTTAGGCTTGACACAAAGGTAAATTGCCTAGATAATGCAACTAAGGTGAATTTACCTATATGACAAGGATAACAACAATCACTATGCAAGTACAAGTCAAGGGAGAAGGGAACGAGGTAACCGATATGAAGCATGTGGAGACACGGTGTAATCCCGAGTTCCTCCTTGTTAAGGGAGTATGTCTAGTTGGAGGGGTTTGATCTCGTCACGAAGGCCTACTCAACGCCACAAAGGCCTCACCCTATTTTCCGATGAACCCTGCCACAAAGGCCTAGTCCACCTTCCACTGTTGATCCACTTTGAGGCGGGAATCGAATCCTTTACAAACAACTTGGGGCACACACCCACAACCAAATTTGGGGCTCCCAACAATCTTGAATCACCAAGAGTAGCAAGATGCCTAGGTTCTCCACAAGAGGAAACCCTAGGCTAGATACCTCGAGCTAGAGAGGGGGAAATGAAGAACGGCTCGGTGAAGATGTAGATCGGGGTCTTCTCCTTCAATCCTCCAAAGATCTTCGAGTTTGGTGGGAGGGATTGGGAGTTATTGCGGATTTGGTGAGCTCTTAAATGCTAAGGGGAAGAACTTGAGCTCAAGGAGGATGAGGAGGGGTATTTATACCCCCTCCTCAAATCTAGTCGTTTGGCTGGAAAACAGGCACCGGAATATCCGGTCCAAGTTTGGACCGGAATATCCGGTTGGGATATTTCCTCAAATCTGCTCGAGTTTGTTGACTAAAACAGGATTATCCGATTGCCTCTGAATAATCCGGTATGAATAATCCGGTTGGCTTCTGTCTTGCGCAGGCAACTGAACCGGATATTCCGGCTGCCCCGGAATAATCCGGTAGAAATAATCCAGTTAGCTTCTGTGAGTTTCATCCCCAGTCCTTAGCCGATTTTCGAGCAGAAACTCCACAACCGGAATATCTTGTACGATATGAATAATCCGGTACCAATATTCCATCTCATCTCTCTCCTAAACTGTACACAAACTATCCTAACTGGAATATCCGGTTTCCCAGAATAATCCGGTTAGAATAATCCGGTCGCTCACTGTCCCAAATCACTTAGCCCCATCGTTACCGATCATTTCGGTGATCGATGCAGATGTTAAGTATAACACCTGCACACTAAACACCTCGATAAATAATGTACTTAGTATTGTTAACTAACACACAGAACACCGGGAAAACGAAATGCACTTTCAATCTCCCCCGTTTTGGTGTTAGATGACAATACTAAGATTTGCAATAGAACCTTGACGAGAACATGTTTGAAACAAAATGGAAATGTCTCCCCCTATATGCACATCTTTTATTTGCCTCAAATGCAAAAGGTGCAATAATATACGGAGCGCAATTTCCAACAAGTAGCAAACATGCCAAAGTAACAATATCACCAATATGTTGAGAATAAGAGAGAAATATGTACCTTGTGCATAGAGATGATAACAAGAACACCCTAGCACAACAATAGATAATATCCTCAACATATAAGATAGATAATCCATGATAACCAATAACATAGTCTCATAACACATAATAGCACATAGTTTTAAACGAGACAATAAAACGGAAATAGTTCACAAATAAGACTAAATGGACACAAGCTCTCAAGAACTGGTAAAGGCATATGATTGTGCCAAAAACCCATGCAAATCCCCGTAGTCCAATACTACTTCTCCCCCTTTGGCATCGAGACACCAAAAAGGAGAGAAACAGTGGTGCTAGCGTCCCAACAAAGATCTAGGTATCCGAATGCTCAAACGACTCTCCAGCTGACGCGTCAGAAGCACTCTCAGCCTCCCTCTCCAGATCCTCGTCCACGTCCTCATCCTCCTCATCGTGATCATCACCAACATGAGGACTAGAAGAAGAAGTAGTGGTACGGAGAGCCTCCTCAATGCGCTCCCAAGGGGTGCTGTCACTGGCAGACCACTGAGAATAAGTGTGAGGAACAAGTGGAGCAAGAAGATCACTAGTATCACCACTCACGTGGTGAAGAATCTGACTCTAAGTGCTAGACAAAGCTTTGTCCCTGCGGTAGGCCTGGTACTGCTCCTTGTGAATACCCACCTTCATGCATAACACATTGCGCTGAAACCAGGAGAGCTTCCTGACATTGCGCAGAGTGGTGGAAGAAACCGACTGAGCACTAGAAGGGGCCACACACCCCATAGAGGAACCACCCTTAGATGGAGGAACATGAGCAGGTACTGCCTTCTTCCTCTTGATATACAGCTTCTTGAACTTATGTTCTTCCATGGGCAACTCGGAAAAACTCCTCTTCATCACATCCTTGATCAGCATCATGATATATGGTCCATATGGGTGTTCCCACCAATCATAGAATTGCGCAACTCATGGAAGATAATGTCCATGACATCCACAGTATAAGAAGCAGTAGGGTCCTCATCCTCAATACACTGCTTAGCCAAAATGAGAATATTGCACAAAAGACTGGTGAGAACATCATTGTTACCTCCACTAGGCACCAAGAAATACTAGAAGAGACACACGCGTTGATCATAGAAGGGGAGAAGCCCTTCCAGCTTCCCAATAGCAAAACCTGGAGCATACATATCTGCCATAGATCTCTCTCTGTGAGGTCTATCTACATCATGCATACGGTAACCAAGTGGAAGGTGAGAGCTGTACCAGTAACCAAGCACGCGACCCAATCTGTGAAAAGGAATCTCACAAGGAGTGGTCTGAGTCATCCACTTCAGAGAGCAAATGGAGCTAGAGTCGAAAACCAGAGTGGACATGAACTGAACAATGAGCTTGGTGTTGTAGGGGCAACGGGTCTCCAGGAGCCTCACAAGACCAAACCTATCAATGATACTTGCAGCATCAACTAACTCTTCCTTGTCCCTGATCATCTGAAACATGGTAGGATGCATCTGACAGATAGGAAACTTGTAGTCAGAATAGATGCCTGCATAGATATGAGACTGCTCCAAGCACCAGAAGCGAGCATCCTCGCAATCAACATCACGTCAAGTGTTGTACCAATCCTTCTGCCTGATCTGAGCATACTCCTGAGTGCTAATATCTGTCTTATAGTTCTTCCGAGTTTCCTTTCCTTTCTTATTTCTTGATGGCTTCGAGGAGAGAGTCTTTCTCTTGGCAATAGTTTTCCGGGGAGGGCGAGCATCACCGGGATCCTCATCACTAGTGTCCTTGTATGAAGGACGCTTGCGAGGACCCAACTTGTCAGGGAGAGAGCCACCTGTGAAGGAGAAATAGAGAGGAAGCAATAGGGGTAAGTGCACATATGTCGACCAATGGAGGAATCATACGTCAAAAAAATAGGGAAGATTTCATGGTATGATCGAGAAATAATTCTAATTAGGATCAAACTAGGACTGTTGAAATTCGGTACTGCACTCAACCGGATATTCCGGTTCAAAACTGAACCGGATATTCTGCCTGCTCGACAGAACACAACCGGATATTCCGGTTCAAAACTGAACCGGATATTCCGACAGCATGAAAAACAGCACTATATTGATTTTAAACTATATTTGAAAACTAGATCGGTGACATGTGAATCTAATATATTGTCTCTAGCATGTATATGATACCCTAAGGAGAAATTACAACCAAGCATTGTCAACAAAAACACAAATCCATGGATGGGTATGGTTATGGAACGAAGATTCAAAGGATTTGAACTTTACCGGCTTCCATAGATGGAGATGCTTGGATGGAAATGCTCCCGAGGAGGAGGGGAACAAGATCCGGGCAAGAACTCGTAGATCCCGTGGAGGAAGTGTCCCGGCAGGCCAAGAATCGAGGTGGCGGCGCTTGGGGTGGAGAAGAGGAGTTGGGGGAGAAAAGGAAAGAACTGCCTCTCTCCCCGTGCCCCTCTAAGTAAGTGAAGATGCGTCGGACCGGAAATTCTGGTTCAAAACTGAACCGGAAATTCCGGCTACCATCTGATTCGAAACTTCCTGGTTTCAATGGAATGACAAATGTTCTAGCTGGAGTTTGGTTTTGGGGTAGGAAGGCTTAGGATAGAAACACCAAGCTGAAAGTAGTACTTATCCCGCTCAAAAGTAAGAATCAAACAAACAAACGACCAATTGAGTGAGATTTTCCTACGAAAGAACGCTTAGTAGGGTAAAACCAAGAAATGCAATGAAATATCAAATAAATCCCAACTCTTCACAAAGAAGAGGTCGGTGGCCTAAGCCATCATGTAAGAGAACATGGTATGCAACCGCGAAGATATATCTTGGGTGCATTGCCAGTTCTCAACATTGAAGCTCACAATTCAACATTTGAAAAAGAGAGATAACAATGAATTTTTTGCTTTGGGTATAATGGGGGGAGGGAGAACCCAATGTGTTAGGTTAACACTCCCCCTATGTCCATGCCTACACCTAAACCCAAACACGTCTCATCTATAGGGGTGTGTGCAAGATTCTCACGTCAAACTCCTAGAATCAATTATGTTTAGTTCATTCCTCAAGAACATGAATCTTGCATCGTTGAGTGGCTTCGTGAAGAAATCCGCGAGATTGTACTTGGTGGGCACATAAGCTAGTGCAATATCACCTCTTGCCACATGGTCTTGGATGAAATGATGGCGAATCTCAATATGCTTCGTTCTTGTATGTTGCACGGGGTTGTAGGCGATCTTGATGGCACTTTCATTGTCACACATGAGAGGCGCCTTATCCAAATGAACGTCATATTCCTTTAGATTTTTCCTCATCCATAGAAATTGGGTGCAAGCACTTGCGGCGGCTACATACTCGGCTTCGGTGGTGGCGAGAGAGATGCAATTTTTCTTCTTGGAAGACCAACTCACCAAAGACCTACCAAGAAATTGGCAAGCCCCGGAAGTGGACTTCCTATCATCTTGATCACCGGCCCAATTGGAATCCGGGTAGCCCTTGAGAGAGAATTGTGCCCCCTTTGGGTACCACAAACCAAACCTTGAGGTATGAACCAAATACCGAAAGATCCTATGGACCGCCACTAAGTGGTTGTCCTTAGGAGACGCTTGATACCTTGCACACACACCTACACTCAAAACAATATTAGGCCTAGATGCACAAAGGTAAAGGAAAGAACCAATCATAGAACGATACAACTTTTGGTCCACATCGTTACCATCCGGGTTGCGCTTGAGGTGGCACTTGACTTGCATAGGAGATGGCTTTATTTTTGCACCTTGGAAATTAAACCCCTTGAGCATGTCTTGGGTATACTTGGCTTGAGAAATGAAAGTCCCACGAGCCAATTGCTTGATCTCAAAGCCAAGTAAGAATTTAAGCTCTCCCATCATGGACATCTCAAACATGTCAGTCATAAGCTTAGAGAACTCATTATTGAAAGCTTGCTTAGTTGAGACAAAGATAATATCGTCCACATAGAGTTGGCATATGAAAATCTCTCCCTTTACTCCCTTTGAGAAGAGAGTGGGGTCGATCTTCCCAACTTCAAAACCACGGTCATCCAATAACTCTCTAAGTTGCTCATACCATGCACGTGGTGCTTGTTTAAGTCCATAGAGCGCCTTATCGAGCTTGTAGACGTGGTTAGGGAAGTTTAGGTTCTCGAACCCCGGAGGTTGCTTAACATATACCTCCTATTTGAGTGGACCATTAAAGAAAGCACTTTTTACATCCATTTGTTGCAATTTGAAATTATGCGAAGAAGCATAAGCAAGGAGGATACAAACGGACTCAAGGTGAGCCACGGGAGCATAGGTTTCATGAAAGTCAATGCCTTCAACTTGAGTGTAACTTTGAGCTACCAATATTGACTTGTTCCTTATAACAATGCCATTCTCATCTTGCTTGTTCTTGAATAGCCACTTAGTGCCAATAACATTGTGGCAATCTTTGGGCTTCTCAACTAATCTCCAAACCTTGTTGCGCTCAAAGTTATTGAGCTCATCATGCATAGCTTCAACCCAATCAGAGTCCTCAAGAGCTTCAAACACTTTCTTTGGTTCCACCATAGATACGTGAGCTTGATGTTCACTAAAATGAGCCAATTGCCTTCTTGTGGATCTTATATTTTGAACATCTTCTAACACTTTGTTATCTTGGGCATCAATTTGGTTCAAAGCTCTTCTTATCCTTCTAGCACGACGGGCTTCGATCTCCTCACTATTGTAAGGAGGAATCTCTTGATCATCTTGATAATTTGGGTCCCCGTCTTGACCAACTTGGCCTTGATCATATCATGATCATCATCATCAACTTCAACATTTGCTTCAACTTGAGGAGGAGAGGATGAGGATGAGGATGGTTGATCTTGGCCTTGACCTTGACTAGCATGAATGATAGGAGTGGTTGCATCTTGCATAGTAACTTGGTCAATAAGAGGAGGGTCTTCAACATGTTCTTGGTTAGGTGCATCACTTGGCTCCTTGTCTTGTTCTTCTATTGTAGAGGAGGGATCCACTTGAGTAGAGCATAGTTCTTCTCGAGTCGCCATAAGGTGTCCCTCAATGGGGCGAAAAAATCCAACACCCATCCTTCCTATGGCTTCTTGAGGAATTTCAACATCTACAATAGAAACATGAAATTGCGCCACTTGGGAGCCATCATTTTCCTCAAAAACCACACTACAAGATTCTATGACAAGCCGTGAGGCTCTGTCAAAGACTCTATAAGTGTGGGATTCAGCATCGTAACCAACAAATATACCCTCAATAGTTATGGATTGAAATTTAGACAACCTAACACCCTTGATCAAATAGAAGCACTTACAACCGAATACACGGAAGTAGGAGACGTTGGGCTTGTTGTCGTTGAGGATCTCATATGGGGTCTTTTCCAAGCCCTTGCGGATGTAGAGGCGGTTGGCGGAGTGGCATGCGGTGGATATGGCCTCGGCCCATAAATATTGGGGAGAAGAGTACTCCACCAACATGGTCCTTTCCATATCCAAGAGAGTGTGATTCTTCCTATCGTCAACACCATTTTGTTGTGGAGTGTAAGTGGCGGAGTATTGATGACGAATGCCCTCATCATTAAGGAATTCATTCAAAGTGCAGTTCTTGAACTTCGAACCATTATCACTCCTAATATCCATGATTAGCACATTGTGTTGACGTTGCACTTGGTTGGAGAAGTCGATGATGGTTTGTTGAGTCTCGCTCTTGCACTTGAAGAAATAAACCCAAGTGTATCTTGAATAATCATCGACAATGACCAAGCAATACTTCTTGCCACCAAGACTTGCCTCGGGCACGGCACCAAAGAGATCAACATGGAGAAGTTCCCAGATCCTATTTGATGAGATAATGGTCTTGAACTTGTGAGCGGCATCATGCATCTTTCCTTCAACACACGACCTACAAACAAGATATTTAGAAAAGGAAACATTTTCTTTTATTTCGAGAATAAGGTCACATTTGTGAAGACTTTGCAAAGTTCTCATGTTGACATGGGATAAGCGGCGATGCCAGAACCACCCCACGTCCGCCTTACCAAAAAGACACATTGATTGAAAGTTGGTAGACTTCGAGAAGTCCACCACGAACAACTCATTTTCAACATGTCCCATGTATGCGACGCCAAGAGTCTTTCTCCTCAAAAGAACCACAATATCTTCATAAAAAAGACGGAGATACCCATCTTTCCAAGATAATGGACGGAAAGTAAATTGAAACCAAGGGATTCGGCGAGCATGACATTCACGGTAGTAATATCGGGAGCAATCGCAACCTTGCTGAACCCCGATACCTT
This sequence comes from Alopecurus myosuroides, assembly GCA_028641055.1. Taxonomy (NCBI): domain Eukaryota; kingdom Viridiplantae; phylum Streptophyta; class Magnoliopsida; order Poales; family Poaceae; genus Alopecurus; species Alopecurus myosuroides. The sequence goes on along the minus strand of CM054057.1, from coordinate 298,616,438 downwards.
AGACGAGGACGAGTCTCCATAAGTGACGGTTGCTTGAATGTCATTTGGGCGCAACTCCGTCACAAGTTCTTTGCTTCCGGTCATATGGCTAGTGCATCCACTATCAATTATACATTTAGACCCACCGGAAGCATAGTCCTGCAAGAGATTATTGAGTAGAGTTAGGACCCGAAGAGGGGACCTTCATGTTAGCAACAAGGGTCTTTGGAACCCAAATGGTATAGTCAATGTAACCCTCAATAGGACCAACATATTTAGCTTGCAAAACACCATAATAATCAACATATAATAAATGGTGTGGATTGTTAGTTCCCGCGGAAATGCTACGAGTAGTGGAGTCCCTCATGACACCACCACTCGAGGCAACATTGTTAGCTTGAGTGGGAATGCTACGAGTAGTGTTGTCCCTAATGACAATACCACTCGAAGCACCATTGTTGGCCTTCTTCTTTCTCTTCTTCTTCTTCTTGGAAACATAGCCAAGACCTTGCTTGCCCACTTGTGGCCTTGGAGCACTCAATTGTGGTCTAGCAACAACCACATTAGAGCTAGGGCAACCACTTGTGGGATAGATACCACAACCTCCTCAACTTGAGGGCCTTTGCCCTTGATCCTTGCTAGCTCATCCTTGAACCTAGCATTTTCATCAATAATATTTGCATGATCACAAGAAGAAGTAGAGGTGCTAGGGTTGTTAAGTTGATTAAGTTGAGTTTGTTTATGCAACTCTTTGAGGGATGAGTGTTGCGTCTCCAAAGCTTTGTGAGCCTTGGTTAGCTTTTCAAACTCCTCGGTTAGTTTACCATGACCAACACCAAACTCAACCTTATCCTTTTTATATTTAGCAATTGCGAGGTCACGTTCCTTAGTGATATTAGAAACAAGTTCATTATGTGTTTCTTCAATAGATTCAAGTTCCTCCTCAAGAGAAACTCTACCATCATGCTCTTCCTCAAGAGTCATAGAGAGGGATGCTATTTCATCCGCATCCCTTCTTTCAATATCACCTTTCTTCTCAAGAGCTTCATGGGCCTCTCCCAATTGGCTCATGAGGTGATCGAATTACTTCTTGATCTCCCCTTGTATGTTAGACATAAAACGTTCCAAAGAGAGAATTTCATCTTCTACTCTAAGACTAGCAAGATTTTCTAGTTCACTTGAGGTCTTAGAGTTGGGAGAAGGTGATACCTCCGAGGCCTTAGCCATGAAGCACTTGGCATTTGGGTGAAGATGATTTTCATTGGGGGATTCAAAGAGAGATGAAGACGATGGAGTAGAAGCAATAGCAAGAGCGGCCACTTCACTTGTGGTTTCTTCTTCTTCATCACTCCCAGAATCATACTCCTCTTGAGTCACTAGCACAAACTTGCTGGGAGACTTCTTGGTGAATGGTTTCTTCTTCTAATGAGGTTTCTTGTAATCAACCTTGGACTTGTCCTTGCGAATGAGCTTGCCACCATGGAGTTCTCTATTTTCATAGGGACACTCCGCAATGAAGTGGTGCTTATCTTGACAATTGAAGCAAGACCTCACTCGTTGAGTACCATCATTGCCATAGCGAGACTTGGTCTTCTCCTCAACATATGCCTTGGCCTTGGGAGGATTCCTCCAAAACTTTTTCACGGTGAGAGAAATGATGTCTTTGAGCACGGGATCATATTCTTGATCCTTCAATGGAGCCAACTCCTCATGGAACTCTTCTTCATACTAAACCTCCATTGACACAACCTTGTCCTTCAAAGCAACCGATGCTCCTTTGTGCATTCCTATGGCCCTAGCACGGTTGTCAAGAGCATTCTTGGTTTGCACTTGATAGGAGCACACCTCTTGCATAACTTGAGTTGAGGTCAATGAAGAAAAATCATGTCTTCCTTGAATTCTCTTCAAGTCCTTGGGCTCAAATGGCATAAGAGCAATCATGTACTTCCTCTTGATCCAAGCATCATCAATGTACTTGGCACCAACATTGTTGAATGTGGTGGCAAGATTCTTGAGCCTTCGGTACATGACTGCATGGCTCTCTCCATCATGCATATAGAACCCTTCGGCCTAATTGCTCAAGGCATCATACCTATTCCTTTGCATGCTTTCATTGAACACGAACATGACGACAAGAGTGCCCCATGTTTCCTTGGCGGTGGAATATTGTTGAAGATGAGGCATGTGGTTAGGACCCACGGCTTGTTGAAGAATGGACAAGGCGGTGTAGTTGAGTTGACAACCTACGGCTTCTCTTCTTGTCAAGTTCTTGGGGTCATGTGGCTTGTATCCATCTCGACTGACTCTCCAAAGTTCTATACAAGAAGAGTTCAAGTGAGTTTCCATGTAATATTGCCATTCCCTAAAATAGTATGCATCAATTTTAGGTGGATCTCCTCTAGGGATTATATGAGGATGTGGTACGGGTGGATCGGGAGAATAACATCCTTTGACGGAGTGATATTCTCCATCACCACTCGTACCATTTTCGGTGGTGTTTTCAGCGGGAGCATCTTTAGGTAGATCACCATCTACGCCTTTCTTGGCGCCCTCCGGGTTTTCATCCGGAGGAGATGAGCCGGTGACCTCCAGTCCCTTAGGTTTCATGAATTGCATCAAGACTTGACGCAATTCATCGATTTTGGTCTCCATGGATGAGTTCAATGATTCTTTCAACTAATTGAGATCATCCATAGAGACATGCACCTCGGAAGCGGCGGTCTCCGTATAGAAGAGACGAGGCTCTGATACCAATTTAAAGTAAAGTATGGGCACCTAGAGGGGGTGAATAGGTGCTACGACCAATTTTAATTTTTCTTAGAGTTTAGGCTTGACACAGAGGTAAATTCTCTAGATAATGCAACTAAGGTGAATTTACCTATATGACAAGGATAACAACAATCGCTATGCAAGTACAAGTAAAGGGAGAAGGGAACGAGGTAATCGATATGAAGCACGTGGAGACACGATGTAATCCTGAGTTCCTCCTTGTTAAGGGAGTACGTCTCGTTGGAGGGGTGCGATCTCGCCACGAAGGCCTACTCAATGCAACAACGGCTTCACCATATTCTCCGATGAACCCCGCCATGAAGGCCTAGTCCACCTTCCACTATTGATCCCCTTTGAGGCGGGAATCGAATCCTTTACAAACAACTTGGGTCAGACACCCACAACCAAATTGGGGGCTCCCAACAATCTTGAATCACCAAGAGTAGAAAGATGCCTAGGTTCTCCACAAGAGGAAACCCTAGGCTAGATCCCTCGAGCTAGTGGGGGGAATGAAGAACAACTCAGTGAAGATGTAGATCGAGGCATTCTCCCTCAATCCTCCAAAGATCTTCGAGTTTGGTGGGAGGGATTGGGAGTTATTGCGGATTTGGTGAGCTCTTAAATGCTATTGAATGCTAAGGGAAAAAACTTGAGCTCAAGGAGGAAGAGGAGGGGTATTTATACCCCCTCCTCAAATCTAGCCGTTTGGCTGGAAAACAGGTACCGGAATATCCGGTCCAAGTTTGGACCAGAATATCCGGTTGGGATATTTCCTCAGATCTGCTCGAGTTCGTTGACTAAAACCGGATTATACAGTTGGCTCTAAATAATCCGGTTGGCTTCTGTCTTCCGCAAGCAACTGACCCGGATATTCCGGCTGCCCCGGAATAATCTGGTACAAATAATCCGGTTAGCTTCTGTGAGTTTCATCTCCAGTCCTTAGCCGATTTTCAAGAAGAAACTCCACAACCGGAATATCCGGTACGATATGAATAATTCGGTACCAATATTCTGACTCATCTCTGTCCCACACTGGACACAAACTATCCTAACCGGAATATCCGGTTTCCCAGCATAATCCGGTTGCTCATTGTCCCAAATCACTTAGCCCCATTTTCACCGATCTTTTCGGTGATCGATGCCAATGTTAAGTATAACACTTGCACACTAAACACCTCGATAAATAATGTACCTAGTATTGTTAACTAACACATAAAACGTCGGGAAAATGAAATGCACTTTCACTCCGTAGGAGATGCCCTAAACAGCCATCTCCGTGGGCTAGCCCCTAATGAATCGTGTCGATTCTGGTTAGGACCCTATTTTCAACATGTTCTAAGGGTTCTAGTTCACGGTTTAGGTGAAAATGTTAAAATCTAAAGCTAACGGTTGAGTGACTAGGTTTTTATAGTACTCTCTCCGTCTCATATTAATTGTCTCAAAATTGGACAAAAGTGGATGAATCTAGACATATTTCACCGTTAGATACATCTATTTTTGTCTAATTTTGAGACAATTTTTTTAAACGAGGCAAAAACTTAGAATATTATATTGATATAGAAGAAGCAAACAGGAACGACGAGGCATAAAAAGAAAAAATACAACTCGAGTCGATGACCATGTCGCCCTAGCAACCATAGTCCACACTACCACGGCGGAGGCAAGCTCGCGCAAGAAGAAACCCGGAGCTGCCGCTCCGACATCCACGCCGACCCCAAGGCCACGCCCCAAAACTAGCCGACGAATATATCACCCAAGCAATCATAGCCGACACCTAACACGGCAGAAGTAACCTCAACACAAAAAGATATCTGGAGCCGCTGCTCCGACATCAACGTCGGTCCCAAGGCCGTGCCCCTAAACTTGTCGACGACCATGTTGCCCTAGCAACCAAAGTCAACACTACACACGGCGGAGATAATCTCAACGCAGGTCTTCCAGAGCCGCTGCTCCGCCATCCACGCCGGTCCCAGGACCGCGCACCACCTAGCCGATGAAGAATAGTCGCTATCGCCAACCACCAGCACCCCCACACCTCCCTCTGGCTGGTGGAACATCCAAGGCGAGGCCCCAAGAGGCAAAGCGGCACACGAGCGCCGCCCTAGCCCGATCCACGAGGGATAAGGGTTTCCCTAGAAAACCCAACGCGGAGAAGCAAAAGCACCGCCCCGACGACGCCTTCAAGAAGGACGCGGCGCCCGAAGGCGTCGCCATCGTCGGCCCCGGCCGAAACCAGAGCAGGGCTTTCGCCCGGCGGCGCATCGCAAGCCCTGCAAACTGCCCGACGGGGACCGGCCAGACCACCACCCAGCTCTCCTCCAAATCACGGCAAACGCGGCACCACAATCCACGAAACCACGCTGCGCCGCCATAGGCGGCCGACAGTCTAGTGGCCGCCGCCCCGCCTTCCACCCAGCCCGGGTGCCGGAGAAAGTCGCCGAGAAGATCCCGCGCCACGCCCGAAACCTCCACCATCACGCCACCTCCATATGCGGCCGTGCCGCCCCCACGCCCTCGGGCCGCGCCGCCAATGTTGCGTCTAGCGCCGGCCGACGCACCCAGCAGCAGCGCCCCGCCGCGACAGACCGCCGGCCGGGCACGAGAAGCGCAGATCGAGCCCCGAAGAGCCCATCCGGAGGGCAGCCGCCCTCCCCCCGCAGGAGCACGCGACTCGTAGACCCGCCGGCGGCCGTCACCCGAGCCCGCCGCCGGCCCGGCTTCCTCCCTCCCGACAGCCGCTGCCCCCACGAGCCGGTCTCCACCAGCAGCACTAAGGAGCCCCCACCACGTTTGGCGGCAAGAGGGGTGCCGCCACCGCCGCAGAGAGAATCAGCAACGGCAGCGGCAGGGGGCACCCAACGAGAAGGGCGTGCGGCGAGGGGAGCTTTCGCCCCTAGCGCCGCCGGGGGCGCATGAGGGGTTCGGTTAGAAGTATGGACTTTCAGCTTTCACGATACGTAATTTTGAGACAATTAATATGAGACACATATATATATATGCTCTACAAATGAAAGATTGAGTAAACATCAATCAGACAACTTTTTGACTCCATGGACGACAAATAATATGGTCGATTTCACTCCTCTATATTACATGAACAGAAAATAAAATTATATACCAGGTAGAGATGCCAAGGTCACAAACACCAGTTGATAGGTACTCTCTATGCTATTCAAAACAAATGAAATAGTTTAAATCAAAAGTTTGTGTGGCATCCATGAACAATCTTTCCATAGTTCTTGTCTAAGATCAATTCTTGACAAAAAAAAAATAGTGCATAGTTATGTCTACTGAATAGACGTTTTACAAACAATGGGCAAATAACATGGTAGAACATACATTCTGACAAAAAAAACTTGGAATGTGATTTTCAAGGAAAACTTTCCATTACGTGTTAGCAAGTAATAGAGGAGAGCACCGGTTTTACATTGCAGATATGATAGCCGGTCCCTAGGAATAAAAGAAAGACTCAGTGACCACAGAATGTACGCAGAATGTTAAGATAACAGATGATCGTAAGAAACTGATTCTACAATAACAGAAGGGATCTAAAAATAGCATGCTGCAAAAGAGGACATGTGGGCTGAAAGTCATAATACTCAATTTGCAACCAACGACCCCAGGCTTGAGCAGAGAACAGATGTACGTGGAAGTACAATTTGGAGGTCACCATGTGTTTAACCAATGATGAACTGGGTTGATACTGGACTAAAAAAGGCTTATCCTCCTTCTGCAGTCTAATAAAATACAAAGAAGAGTGTCCAGCGCAATGTTTTGTATAAATAACAACTCAAAATACAAGGAAGCCAATGCTAAGTCATCTCCAAAATGAAACTCGCCAAAATGATCTTGTAGACACAAAAATCTGAAACCATATGTGCATTTTTCTGAAACATTTTAGGTGAGATGCTAATGAGTAGTAATACTTGACAGTTAGACTGAGTTGGCCAATTCAAATGGCCTGAACACGAACAGTTATATGGAATTAGTTACTCATTGTGAATGCCATGTTTATTCAAGTGTACTCCCCAGTCATAGAAACAACTCTTTATTCGTTCCTGTGAACGATTCTCTTTTCTTTATATTTCTGAAGATCGACAATAGTGGAAAGCTCTAAGGAACACTCCAGCTTAGCAAACGAAGCGGCAGTAATCAAGCACGGACAGTAGAGAGCCCCTTGGACTTGAATGATGCATCGAGTAACATCAAACAGAATCAAATGAAAAGTAACGACAATGACGAAGATAACCACAGGTAACCCATGTCCCATCCATGCTTCGATTTCATCTCATGAAGCCAAATAATTGCCAACTAAGCACTATATATAAAGGGCTGCAAGAAAAAACATCAGGATATAATGCCTTAGCCTTTTTCATCTCCATCCATAATTTTCAAAAGATTAGAAACCAAATACAGATATTGGAAATCTGAACTTACATGTACCATAACCATTTGTCCTCATTGTATGGATGTAGGAAAATAAACAACATAATTACCTAAAGTGCCTCCCAATCTCCTTAAACTGATAATGGTCTGCGATGAGTCAGAAGGAGACAACAGCATCAGCTCAAGCAGTTCATAACTGAAAACATTTGACTTACTTAGTACTCAGTAATCTATACATGACTTCTTGCCAAGAAAGGTTTAGCACAAAGAGACCTACATGAGAAAGTATGCAATATGGAACAACCAATCTCATGGTGCATATCAAGCTATTGGTCCTCTGTGGCATTCTATCGAACGGTTGGCATGGAACAAAGTGACCTGATACTGCTCCTGCCCACCACCATATGTGGAATATGTGACCAGGGATCTTTCTACCAAAGAAAACCGAAAATGGCAGAGTCAACCATGGGTTTGTGTGGCCGCGGATGCTAGGAGGCGCACGACGTCCAGAAAGCTCAATATAGCTGCATTCACATTGCCGCCATACAGAAAGGTCAACTCGATCATGGCGGTTGACTCGAGCCCTCGACGTATCCCGCGCGCCGAGTCCAGTGTACTGGAGCGAGAGGATGAGTAGAGCACGGTATGGTGCGAGCCTTGGAAGGTGAAATCCCCGCTATGCTCCATGCGGTAGAGCTTGGCACAGAAACGCCGGACTCCACACAAGCAGGGTAATTACGTACAGCGTGCAACGAAAATCAGTGGAGGAAAAAGTTTCGATTCATGGAGACGGAAATAGGATTGGCTAGAATTCTGCACTCCTGGACCAAATCGGCATGAGATGAAGACGATGGGGATTCGATGGAGAATATTAATAGCCAGGCATAGTGGACGAGGTGAAAAGAACCATAAATAGAGGAGACGAAAAGAAAAACCGTACTGTGCTGTGGAGACTGGAGACGAATGGTGTAGGCTGGCTCTCAAAGAAAATAAAAGTGGTGGCTAACTAAGAAAAGAGATGGAATGGACTGGTTGGGAATTAAAGAAGGAAAAAGTGGAACACGAACCGAGCGGTTGTGTTCGTGCTAGCGTTTTCTGGGAGGACTCGGGAGGTGAGGAACTGAGGAAGGAAGTTGAGGCAACCGTGTGTGGGAATGTGGAATCCGTGACATGCAAATCTGGCCGTGCATGGTAAATCGAACAGATGGACGAATTTGTGGTGACGTGGTGAGCTGTGAGGGCAGGAAAATAAGGTAGTGGGGTGCTCCTATTTAGATATAGTAGATTAGAGTTAATGGACCAAAGTTAAGGAACCAAGTACATCGATTATCAATATAGTCTAAATGGTCTATTATCCTTGATGGTGTGAAAGACTGAAAGGAAAACCTACCCAATTAGGTCGTAGCTCATACCTCATCTGCCGATTATTCAATATCACTTTTTTCGGGAGCAAGAATATTTATTGGGAAAATCCATAATAATGATTTTCTAAACCATAGATCATGGCACATTTCTTCTACAAGCAATCTATAAGCCTCCTTTCGATGCTTCCAGCCGGTACTCGTTCAGAAGATCCTTAAAGAAAGATTCGTCGGTCTGCATCAGTTTCTGAGGTTGGTCGTATTCCACCATTTTCCCTGCAGCATAAGAAAAATATAGCTGTCAGCCTGAGACAAAAAAAATTCTATGCCCACTGAGAATGATAGAAAAATAGACGCAAGGACTTCCTATGAAATCTGAGCAAAAATATTAGGGATTAGAGTAGCTATAATGCATTTTCACAAAATGGCATGCAGCACTCATTTTAGCCACAACTTAAGCTGATTGAGAATGGTGGGGAATATATCTGAAGGCCTCGTATCACATATATTTCCTCTGTCCCTTTTTATAAGACATTTTGGCAAGCTTAATTGGCTTGTCAAAACGTCTTATAAAATGGGACGGAGGGAGTAGGATATAGCCCTATTAAATGTGGAATCTAGTGCTGCTGCTGAGAAGGATTCCAGCTATATATGGGACTTTTAGTAGGAAAACATAAATTTAAACAGTTTGGGTCAGTTGTACACTGCAAGATAATCCTACCGATATCGATCGAAGGAAAGAACACTCACACGTTCATTTTCTGATAGAGTCCCTTGGTACCAAAAAAGTATTTGTAAGTTAACACGACATGCGAAGTTGAAAACAATCATGAAAAAGCGAAAAGGACTGATTAGATGCATGCATACCGTTGTTAATAACAAGTACTCTTGTGCAATCCACCACTGTTGGTATCCGATGTGCAACTGTAATAACTGTGCTGTCCTTGAATTCTGTCCTGATTATCTTCTGAATAATGACATCTGTTGTATTATCAATTGATGCTGTTGCCTCGTCAAGGATCAAGATGCGGCTTCTTCTCAATAATGCACGTCCCAAGCAAAGTAACTGCCTTTGGCCCATGCTCCAGTTTGATCCTCCCTCCGTGACTGTTGGACAAAGAAAGCAAGAGAAATGTAATATAATTACAGGAAGTTCTATAAAAGATAACGATATTGAAAAGGCCTACTATGTGAATCCAATCCTTGCTTTTCTTTAACTGCTTCAACCAGTTGACATTTTCCTAGAACCTGGCAAAGAATAAGTCAGACATGTGTCCTTAGCTTTCAATAAACCGTTTATTGGCGAGAGGGGACTATTACTAAACTATATATAATGTCTCATTTTGTTATGTTATATTTAATATTCCTACTTTATCATACAAAAACTATTAAAGAAAAAAGCCAACTTATTTTAACAGAGGAAGTGTAAAATTATCAAATTATAGTAACAGCATATGAGAACATACTTCCCAGATTTGTTCGTCCGAGAAATGTCCTTGAGGATCCAAATTATGTCTTATGGAACCATAAAAGAGTATAGGATCTTGAGGGATAAGACCAATTCGAGATCGCAAGTCATGTAGGCCCATTGCTGTGATGTCATGTCCATCAATGATTATCTTCCCCCCAGAAGGCTCAACAAGACGAAAAATTGCATTAATTAAAGTTGTCTTGCCGCTTCCTGTTCGACCGACTATACCAATTTTGTCCCCGCCTTGAAATGTACAAGTAATTCCATGAAGTACTGGCGAAGCATCTTGATTATATTTTATCTGCTAACACCAAATATTGATTGTCACCCGCAAAAAATGAAATATCGTCTGTCTTATGGAAAATGCATGAGCAATTAATGCTGATCATTGATATGGACGATAAGAAAGAAATTAGTTTTTCATCACCTACCTCCAAACCTTTAAGTTCTATCTTACCCATAGAGGGCCAAGCATCGGGTGGTTGATGTTTTGAAATATATGGTGCCTCACTTACAATACTTATGTATTGGCTCAACCTCTCAACAGAGATGATTTGATTTGCAAGAGAACACTGATTTTGTATAGAGAACAGGAATAACATATTAAGTGACAGGCCATAAGAGAGCAACATCCCTACAGCACCTGCGGAATTATATAGGCCAATATTAATAACTACTACTCCCTCCATTCCTAAATGTAAGATGTTTTAGCCCTTTTCCATATACACACATGTCTACATGTATCTAGACAACTTTTAGTGCACATGTTCACTCATATTAGCATGTATCTAGACAACATGAGAAATAGCTACAACATCTTATATTTAGGAACGGAGGGAGTATTAGCTTATCTCAATCTAGTTCTCATTTTCATTTGCTCACTACAAAATGGCATAAATGATGCAGTTATACAGAATGATAAGCTCACATATGTCAAATTCAATAAGAAAATTGACATGAGTATAGAACTACATACTCCCTCCGCTTCTAAATATAAGATGTTTTAGCTTTTTCTAGACTCACATGTATCTAGACACGTTTTAGTGTGTATGTTCATCCATTTCATTTCGTATCTAGTCCACATTTGAAATCTCTAAAACATCTTATATTTAGAAACGGAGGGAGTACAGATGAATAGTACAATAAAACCATACAAGGATACATAACTACATAAATAAGCTCTGCACCATCATGATATCTAAACACAAAGTTGTTTCAGTGCTTTTTTTTTCTTGCAACATATCACTGTTGTGAATTCTGAACCAAGTGAATGTTGATCCTTTTTCTAATTGCACTGGCTCAGTTGTCAGACCTTGCCACTTACAACAAAGCTTGTGCCTCGATGGATTTGTTCGGAAAAAAAACATATTTACAGGTCTTACAGGCACCCCATTATAATCATACAACACACGCACAATACTAAGTAGAAGTGCCGCCTGGGAGCAACACATGCAGCACCCTCGGCACTCTTGCATCCTCCTTGATGTTGTCAAGTAGGCACATGATGCATGATTACTAAGCTATCAAACATGAACACATCATGGTGCTTCCAAATCTGTCATGCTGTGAACTGGATGAGGAAAGTGGTGACCATCTCGACAAAATGACTTACAAAGACAAGCAAAGGAGCAAAACACATGAAGCTACAAAAATAGTTAGGAGCAGCAGACATCAAGACAAACGACTGAAAACATGGTCGTGCAAAAAAAGGGAGGTAAAGGAGCACATAACAGGATGGTACTGAGTAACAGCTACGGGATGACGGTTTGTCCCGTATGCCTGATTAGTGAGATGTAAGCGGAAGGGTGATCCTCTATGAGAAAGGAGATGAATTTTCATAAAATGATATTTTTATTTATGACAAGGAAAACGATGCAACGCGATCTCACAATTTCCAACATCTTCTATGTCAATTCTTTAGGAAAACACCTGTTAGTAGCACTATGGACAAAAGAGCAAGTTAACTAAAGGTTACAAAACATTGCATTCCCTTGAATAAAGTTTCACGTGTCTCACCAGGGCTATAAGTTCCTGCAGGAAGGGTAATAACAAGTGCGGATGCTGAAAGAATAGCAGAACCCATTATCTCCAAGCGTTGGGTCAACCATTCAGTTGCAGCAAAACAGTGGAAAGATGGGCTTGCATTATTGTCGATAAGCTCCAAACTTCTCGCGAAAAAACGATCTTCTTGCTTGAAGGCTCTTATCGTAACTGCTCCTGAAATCGATTCTCCAAGATGATTAGCGATTAGAGATTTTGTAGTGCCATTGATCCTCATCAATTCCTTTGAGGAGGCCAAGTAGTACCTCTGCATTGAAATATTTCAGTAAAATCAGGTCGTGTAAATAAAAGATTAGAGAGACTAGATTGTATAAAAATGGAATTATACAAGATTACCTGCAATTTGACAGCCATGATGATAACCGGTGCAGCAACAAACAAAGTTTGCCATGTAAAGAAGCATAAAACACCCAAATTGATGTATGCATTTAGTGTGGCACAAATACTGAAAGACATAGTAAATGGAAGATCGCAATCGACGATACTTAAGTCAGACGATACCTGCAACATATTTTTAAGATAAAATTACCATGGGTCAAATTAAAATAAGCGAGATCTCTGTAGTACTACCAATTTTGAGTACTTACACGGCTAACTATCCTTCCAAGTGGAGTTGAATGGAAGAAAGACATGGGTGCACGGAATAGGGATTTAAGTAGTTGGTCAAATAGAGGCCTTGATGTCCGGAGACCAAGATCAACTACAAACAGAGCTCTTGATAGCAAGAAAATGATTGAACCAAATCCAATGGTTGTATACCCCAGAACAAGACTTAGTGTGCTTACACAGGGATTCTGAACATTGGCAGCAAGCCATGAGTTCTGAAATACTTGCCCAGATGCGAAAATAATGTTAGTAATAGCAACAAGACTAGCATATATGTAGCCCTTGTTCTGCTTCAAATACATTAAGTAAGGATTCCGTCCAGTGTCGCCAAATTCTCTCTCTTCTGTTTTAATAAGTTGATCTAATACTGATGGCTTGACAGATTCTTTTTCCAAACCATGATTAACACTGACATCCCTTTCAAACTGCTTGCCTCCATTATAAGCCATTTTTTTTACATTTGGAAAGTCTGTAGTGACTTCATGTGCATTCACAAGATCCTGAAATTGTTTGGAAGACACTAGCAGTTCTTGGTACGAAGCAGCATGCATAATCTGTCCATGGGACATTAACTGCCAAAAGACAAGTTAGTGAGTGTTAACAACACTATAGCTCCTCATGCATCAAAGGGTGAAAAAACATGCATCATAGTCGAGCCTATATCCCGGCAATGAAACATTTATCTTTCAGAATGCCAATGGGTTAATGAAGAGTCAATACTTACTACAACAGAATCGAATGCGTGTAAGAACTCCACTTGGTGGGTTACTAACAGAACAGTCTTTTTAGATAAAGCTCCCATCACATATTCCTGCAACAAGAATGATCGTTAGAATATGGAAATTAAAGACTCCTGTAGCTAATCTGAGATGCCATTAAATAACCCCTACATTCAAAAGACTTGCAGCAGTAGACGCATCAACAGAGCTGAAAGGATCATCCAAAAGATATATATCTGCGTCATAATATAATGCACGAGCTAATTGAACCCGTTGCTTCTGCCCTCCACTAAGATTAACTCCTCTTTCCCCAATTTGAGTAAGGTCACCAAAAGGCAAGCTTTCAAGGTCATACACCAAAGAACACCGCCGGAGAGTCTCTTCGTATCTTTGCTTGTCCATGTTAGACCCAAAAAGTATGTTCTCCTGCAAAGATCCTGTTTGGATCCATGCATCCTGGGAAACATATGCTACTTTCCCACAAACCTGACTCTGCAATTATGTTCAACAAAGAAATTATTAGTCAACAAGAAAAAGGTAGTGTAACAGTCCACATGCACAAATTACAAAAATAAATTGAAATTTTTTCCCATGGAAATCCAAATTTTGAACTTTTTTGTCTTTCAAAATATCACATATTTAGATATATTACTGTATTAAAAAAAACTATATTAATGTATGAAGATAGCTATCGCATAAACAGTAAGTAGATGCAGAAATAAAATTACATTTTGTCCAACGGGTCTGACTACCACTAAGTGGAATAGGAGGTCAGGCAACTGTTTGTTAATTGCTCTATCGAAACTAATTCTAGCAAATAATAATTCAGTCGATGTATGACTAAGCACTACACATAATGTAAATTGCTACTGCAAAAATATTTCCAACTAATTATAGATCCAATACTAGAGGCTCAAGAGTAACAAATAAGAAAGACATAATGAAATGTGACAACCAGAACTGCAAACAAAAGGTGACTACAAAGTGAACAGCAGGCAAGCTAAGGCAAGAGGACAATTACTCTCTTAGCTCCAGCCCTTTGGCAGAGTTGACACTCAGCTCTAACCAGCGAAAACAAACAGATTGATGACCATAATTTTGATCCAATACTAGACAGGAAAATAAGTGATAGATTCACTCTTTGCCTCGTTGGATAACAAAAGGTAGTTGTGTTAGTATAACAGGTACAGATTACTGTAAGCTAGGCCCATAGCAGTAACACAGTAGAGTAAGTAGTATACAGTAACCATGACACAAGAATGTGGTAAGTACTAAATTAACCGATATTATGTTGATGGTAGAAAAGGAGGTTCCAGAATAACATGGATCACTGTTATGATAAATTGGTTAGCAGAGGATTTAATACACAGAGCTGTAACAATATTACCATTCCTTCTGTCTTTGGGACCTCTCCCAGAATAGCTGCCAAAAGAGTGGATTTTCCTGAGCCAACCTCACCACAAATTGCTACCTTGGTTCCTGCTTTCACCTCCAAATTAATATTCCTCAGATTTGAATTTCCTGAGCTGTTCCATGAAAAACAGCCAGATTTGAATACTATAGGATACTGACTACACGCACAATGCTCCATTGAAACTTCATCCTTTTGTAGCTCAGATTCACCAAGAAAACTGCTTATCCTAGAGAATGCAACCCTTGCTTGAATTACAGAGGCAATAACATTTGGAATATGATTAATAGGATCCTGAACAAGGCGCAGTGCAGCTACAAAGGTGAATACATTGACAGGATTAAGTGGGACTCCCAGAAAATAACATGCAATGAATGTTGCCGCTGAAACAAGTGCGGGTGATGCCCAGAAGACAACACTAGTATATGCCTTTCCTAGCTGGAATGCTGACAACCATTTTAGCTCTAACTCCCTAAGATGTTCTATAACAGTCTTGAAGTGGGCCTCCCATGCATAAAGCTTCAGGACCTTCATGTTCATAAGAGACTCAGACATAGCTTTCAACCTCATGTCTTGAGCTTTCATAAGTTTCTTGTGGAAATCTTGCTGTTGCCTGGCTAGAGGGAAATTCAGTAGAACAGTCAGTAGTATAACAAGCACAGACGCTATTGTTGCAGGACCAACTGCGTTGTACAGTACTGTCAAGGCAATGCCAAGTTGGAGGCCCGTAGTCCATATCCGATGGAACCAGAAAGGAAACTCGCCCACCCTGTAAGCATCCACTATGAGGTAGTTCATTATCCCTCCAGAAGAATGCTTCATACTGGCAACACATGATAATTTTTGTTGCTTTCGGTAAATAGCAGCTGACAAGAGAGACCTCACTTGGATCCCCACCCTTCGTGTTTGAAAATACCACTGTCTCTGGGCTAATGATTCCAAGCATTTAGACAAAAGAAGCCCAAGAGCTATAGCAACACCTTCATGCTTGAAAGCTTCTTTTCCTGAGGATACATTGATAAATTCCTTTACGAGCAGCGGGCCAGAAGACAGAGTGAGTACCTTGAGCAATGCGAAGAACCCAGAAAACAGAATCTCCCTTTTGTAGCATGAAACAATTGCCCAGAAAAGTGATAATTGCCTAGCGCCATTTATTTTGTTCACGAACATCGAGTACTGGGTGCCGGCTTGATCTGCAACATCAAGCAAAGGTATGTCTTTCTCTTCAAGAGGCTTTCTGTAACCCTTCTCCACCAAGGGGTTCATCCACCAGAATGACATTCTGCTAAAAAATCCAGCAACCGAGAAAGGAGACGGTGATCTCTTAGAATCAAAATCATCCTTAATAGCTTCACTGTTTAGCAAGTTGTGCAAACCAGTTGCTTTGTAGCCTGCGTCAAACCATTTGATTAGAAAAATGTAAACCAGAATGGTGCATAGTATTATGAAACACATTTGGTGTACCGCAAGTCACAAGGGGGCAAATATATAGCATAGTATAAACAATGGACACAAGAGAAACAACCGAAGCCCTAACACTAGTAGAATTTATAGTGCTTCTCGTTTGATAACGATTAACAGTCTAAAACTACGATAGCCAAACACACAAAATCCAAACACTGATAACATCACCCTCGTGTACAATTTTCAGAACCCGTCAAGTCAAACTAAAGAGAGAAAAACAGATCCACGGCGTAAAAATTATAGCCTAAAGATCAGCAACAACCCCAAATGACAGGAGGGCGCAAAAGCGGTATGACGACGAACAATCAGGACAATGCAAAAGGTCTGCAGATCTTCATGGCAGGAATGAACGAGACAGATTTATTGCGATTGACACAATGGTGCTAAAGAAAGAAGACCCAAAGCATAAATAGCAGCATTAGCAGCTCCTCTGCCCTGAGAAAACAGCAAGATGCAGCCCAACTGTGCAATCCAGCAACAGCAATACAACACAGCAGTAAACATCCACCTACAAGCAGCCCAATAACAACAGAAAGCAGCCCGTAAAGCATAAAGAGCAGCAAGCAACCCATGTGCCACATTAAGACGATCTGAAGAAGTTTAAATAACACAGCAACACATTAAGACGATGCTGTAAAAAAAAATCTATTTAGTCTACTACACACAAGTAGTTTGAATCATGATTATAAGAATCATGGGAAAATTAAAAATATCTTCCAGAGACCAATAGTTGTATTCATAGTGCAGACAAGTAAACTACCAGTTTCGTAGACTTCTGTATTTACTGTTTCTGCAAGAATTATTGTCACTGCTGCATTGAGATATCTGAGACTTAGCCGTACCGCAAGTTTCAGTGCTTTTATGCATCTTAACACATACTCAAATTTACAAATTGTTAAGAGCAGCAAGCAACCCATCTGCCACATTAAGACGATCTGAAGAAGTTTAAATAACACAGCAACACATTAGGACGATGCTGTGAAAATTTTCTATTTAGTCTACAGTACACACAACTAGTTTGAATCATGATTGTAAGAATCATGGGAAAATTAAAAATATCTTCCAGAGACCAATAGTTGCATTCATAGTGCAGACAAGTAAACTACCAGTTTCATAGACTTCTGTATTTACTGTTTCTGCAAGAATTATTGTCACTGCTGCATTGAGATATCTGAGACTTAGTCATATCGCAAGTTGCAGTGCTTTTATGCATCTTAGCACATACTCAAATTTACAAATTGTTCAGTATCCTTTCTTTTCTACCAAGATATAATTTCATTCTCTTGATTGTTCATTGTATGTAAGCCGTAGATTTTCAGCATGCCATTTGGGCAATCATTGTTTGGACTTGGTAAATTACATAACTTCGATATATGTGAAAGCATTTTGTTGACCTGCAGTGACATTACTCGTGAACCACCTAGATTTCATAGTTTGATGGCTTTCTTTTCCTGAATTCACTTGATTTTTCTAATTTCTTGTACTGAATAAAATTGATTAGCAATGGAAAGCATGTGAACTCGTGATGCTGCTCCTGCTGCCAAATTTCGATATTTTATAGTATCCTCTACTTTGGAACCAACATATAGATTTCATTCTCTTGATTGATCACTGATACATAGAGGCACCAGTATTGCAGCATGCCATTTTGGCATAAACATTCAGACTTCACTTGATACAATTTCCTATCTACATGAAAACATTTCATCTACGGCGTGTATGGTTTGATGGGTTTCTGTGGTTAACTTTACTTGATTTTTCTTATTTATTGTACCGAATGAAACAATACAACCTGTGAAGCTGATGTTCTACTACTTTTACTGTAAAAACTTGTATTATTTTGTTAATCATGGCAGCACATTTTGCAGTCAGGGACGGTTGTTCCTGCGAGGAAATCATCGGACAAGCACAAGTGCTTTGTACAGATGGTATATGCGACCTCATGGCCTGCTCCTCTCACGGATACCAAGCCAAGGTCGCCCTTGTACTAAATAGCATATCCACCAAACTCTCCAGGACCCTGTTTCACAAGATCAGTAACACATGATCATGTTTGCCGAGTCCAAGCAAAAATCTGGTAATTGTCGTATCAGAACACCAAGATTTCAAATTATCCTGAGGTTATTGTCTGGGTAGAGTTTTTATGTGCTCTTCTTTAGCAACAGATTGTGAGTGCTTGCTATTTTCTTTTGTGTTTGCTCATTGCTGTAGTGAACTGGTTAGGGAATGGAAGAGTTGACCATAAGTGAGCACCTTGGTGCTGCTGAACCATTTTCTACATTTTGCTGCCACAGGAAGCTGGAGCTGGTGACAAGTCTGTGATAAATTCCCATTTCACGGACTACATGGTTAAAAGTATAGAGTAGACCATGAACTGCCATGGAAAGTTGAGTTTGGTCTTACAAAAAAAAAAAATCCCAGAACTCCCCACTTGACCCTTGGCCATTTTATTTTATTCACATTATTTGATTATTAATACTCATCCCCACTACTAATAAAACAGCAAACATGAGTTTCCCTAAAGCTACCCAGCGAAACGTACACAGTAACACCAGGATCATCCGATCTGATCCACCTAAACACATTGTAGTGTCCAGGTTGCGCCAATGGTCTGCCACTTTGATGAACGGCCGAGATGAAATGTTTTGGCAGACGGACTTCTCATGAATGTTTCGCGCTTCCGTGATAACTCTTTTCCCTAATCCCACGCCGCCGCCTTCCTCATCCTGGGGATATCCTCGCCAAACCGTCTCTCCCTTCCTCTCCACATCGCGCCCCTGCCGACGGTGACCCTCCGCACCACGCTGTCTCCCTCGGCGCCGCCGTTCCCCATGCCGCCGCGATTCCACAGTGTGCGGATTGCGCCGCGTCGTGGGTTCCTGGGTTTGCCGATGGTTGACATCGACAACGACAGCGCTGTCCGCTGCCCCACTCCCCGTTTCCGACGGCCTGAATGCTCTGACTTGTGCCAAACCACTGCCCTGCCCTCACAATCCGCTGCCCCAGGTAAAAATCGTAATCTGTTTGTAAGAATTTTACACTCTCAATTTATGTTCAGATTATTCCTTCAGATTTTGTTCATCTTCAAGAAGAAACAACGAGGTTACAGACTTACAGTTCCAGTTATTACTCCACCCCCTCGAGTATTTCTCAGTCTAATAGTCCCAGCTGTTACTCCATCAGTGATGTTTCCTTATCTTTTAAATTTTGTTAGAGACCAGGATGCCTTGTTATTGGACTTCTATATGGACGAGCAGTGAGAGATATCTTTCAGAAAATCATTTGGGGAGACAGAATTGCAGGAACGGGAGGCATGCAACGGTGGCGGTGGCAGATGATAGGATCATAGGACGATTGGGCGCCGAGCGTCGCAGGAGGCGAGAGGTGTGCATCATGCGGCGGTGGGGACGAGGATAAGGGCTGTGCCATAGGATTAGATGATCAAGACTACAGGTGACCGTGCGTCCTTCTTTAGGTTCCCTTGGAACATGTCAAAAGAGGATTCGAAGGGAACTCCAGATGTCCTACATCTGCACCATCAGCCGCCGATATCACGCTCTCCATCATCCCATGTGGTTGCTGACCTTATGTCGTCGTGCTCCCCAGCTAGATGCAAGGGCTGACCCTGCTCTCCCTGGCCTGCTGCCACCGCCTATGCTAAGCTTCGCGTTATCCTGACCTCCCAGTGCTCCTCAGGATAGTGTGGTGCCTTCTTCCACAATTTCCCCATGATAGCTGACATGACCTCAAGCTCGTGGATTGGCTGCTACAGGTGGGTCTCCTTCTATGCCATGGTGAACTTTTCTTCTTTTTTATGCCTAGCGAATGTTAAATATATGTGGAACAAATGCTTGACCATCTTTATATTCAACAATGGCTCGGTTAAAAGAAGGCTCAACAATGGCTGTCAAAAACACATAGCTGACTTCTGGAATGTCAAGAAATGAGATGCACACACATAAATGAGTAACCGACCAATACATTCAGATCGCATGTGGTGACCTACGAAAACTCGGTTGCTTATTTGGAGGTAACCTTGGAGACAATCTGTGTATGTTGCTACATTGATTTCAGATGTACATATCTATTTTTGAATATATGTTCAAACAAAGTTTTCTTTATTGAAGAGTGAATACCTACCACTTCAAAAAAGAATTCTGGTACAAGAAAGTCTGAATGAAATATCAGGGTTAACATTAATTATTTCATATTGATTTTGTTGTACTTTGGCATTTGATATAATTTTATTAAAATGTATGACATGTATCTGAATTAGATATTGTTTTAGTCTTAGATTAGAGCTAGCACACTTTCAAAATTAAATTCATGCCACTCTGCATGAACCTAGGATTAAGATGATTGTACACTGAACTATTTAGATTGAGAATTCAGAGAATATATCTTAATTTTGTAATTTACTGGATATTGGTGAGAATATATCTTAATTTTGTAATTTTACTGGATATTGGTGAAAGGGGTAGTACCATATTATTTTGGTTCGCATGAGAATCCCTGAACATGAAAACCTCCACTGATTTGTTGCCTAGATTCATGAGCCGAAAGGAGGGCTAACCCAGTTGCCTGGATTCAGAGGGTGAGTTAGAACTGGAACAAGTAATATTTTGGAGCATCCACAAGGAAACCAAGACTAAGCTGTCAGTATGTTCTGTTTCTTATATCAGGAGAAAGCTTAACAATGTAGCACATTCTCTGCTCAACTAGCTAATAGTTTAGGTTGCTGTAGCTGATGGTTCTATCCAGCTCCATCTAAGGTCGTTTCTCTAGCTAAACGTGATATTGTAAACATTGGCAATGTGTAATTTTGATTTTTCCCTAATAAAAGGACTAACAAACCACGACATGGCCTGGTACTTGACACATGGGATTAATAGATTCAACTAACAAACAATCTATGAACCAACACATTGGACCGAGGAATAGATGTATCTGAAAGACTGGAATACTCCCTCCGATCCGAAATTTGTGTCGGCAGTTGTTCACGAAATTGAACTCGCCTGGTAGTGTTTTCCGACACTTATTCCGGATCGGAGGTAGTAGATTATTCGCACGATGGGTGTGGACACCCTCATATCCCATTGAAAAGACGAGTTTTTGGGTAGCATGACCCAGTGCCTTGCTGGTACCGGAAACCTTTGCAGGTGCCATCACTGATGCAGCTGTTCATACAAGCCTCAAAGGAGACTCCTAGGAGATAGTTATGCAAATAAATATTATCTTATGTTTTCTAGATTTAAGTGATCAACTTGTGTCGATTGTATGTATGTGCTCTGCTAACAAAAAAACATCGCTAAAACTAGAAAGTGGACTTATATTTTCGAGATGAGATTTATATTACTCTGCTGACAAAACAATGTCACTAAAAAAGATATGTGATTTTTATTTTATAGACGCGTGCACGTATACTAGTAGCAAAGAAATAATCAAAATAGGCAGCAATTCCGAACAACGGTTAGGGCTCCTTACCAAAACATGAAGAAATCTTCTGACGCCTCGCGCCGGTCCAGTAGAGGAAAGGAGGACGATCTCGGGT
Source organism: Alopecurus myosuroides (assembly GCA_028641055.1). Classification (NCBI taxonomy): domain Eukaryota; kingdom Viridiplantae; phylum Streptophyta; class Magnoliopsida; order Poales; family Poaceae; genus Alopecurus; species Alopecurus myosuroides. Next base: position 298,594,660 of record CM054057.1, on the reverse strand, counting down.
AGGAGTCAAGAACTCGAGTTGGCGTGCCCTGGCGGCGTGGGCAAAGGTGAGGCGAAGAGGGTTCCTTGGATGCTGGTGACAGCGAATCCCTGAGATGAACTGGGAGGGCGCCGGGAAGACGAGGGTGCCGCGACCCGGCTGCCGCCGAGGTGCCGGGGGAGCGGGATAGCACGCTGCGCACGGCATGGAGACGGGGGACGAGTTGGAGTGTGAGATCGAGCCGTGGAATTAGCCCGCGCTCCCACGCACGGAAAACACCTTGACCCACGCACGCAAACGGGGTCAATCGCCTGGATTTATTTTCTCCTCTCCCCTTCCTTGTTCCGCCGCCGCCACCGAGGGGAAGCGTGGCTCTCCGCTTTTTTCCTTTGGTCCGCCGAGGGGAAGCCGTGGTTCTCCGCCGCTCCATCGAGACCCTCCCTGTTCGCTCACGGGACTACCCCCGCGGAGCCGCCCCCTTGCCTGTCACCGCGCCACCGCCTCCCTTCCGCTGCCCGATCCCGAAGAATGGCGACGACGCCGGGCCCAGGATGAACAAAGACATCTCCACCCATCCCATGACCTCTGCGATGAGCGCGCCCCTGGGACCCGACTGTCTCGCTGCGTCTGGAGCACCCCGGCGCTCGTCCTGGAGCGGTGCCAGTGCGGGGCAAGTGTCAGGACCTGGTGGCCTGACGAACACCTTCAGAAAAAGGAAGAAGGAGCAGTTCTACAGCTAAGGGAAAAACAGGGGAACTGATAGACTGAAATTAGGGGTTCTCATATGCTTGAAAGGTAGGCTCAAGCTTAAGTGCATGATTACAGAAATACGGATTACAGACAGTAACTGCCACTAAAGATAGATTAGCAAAGGTACTACTTATCTGACGAAAAGGAGTAGCAGGTACGGGTCCTGACAGTGCCGCCCCCTTAAGTCAAGACCTCAGGGCTTGAAATCCTTGAATGTTGCCTGGATGTACGCTGCATCTTCCCAGGTGGCCTCATCAGGTGTCATGTTCTCCCAGTGTATTAACCACTGCGGTACTGCTACATCATATGCACCTGCACAGCGCGGAACCTGACGACGTTGTAGAACGGACACTGGGGCTGCTTTTACCTTGCCATCTGTTGTTAACAGAGGAAGACTGGCATTTGGTACTGCTGCTTTGCCCAAATGTTTCTTCAGTTGATTAACATGAAATACGTCATGAAGTTGTGTTCCTTCTGGGAGCTGTAATTTGTAAGCCACTCTGCCCACACGTTTGGTTATCTTGAAGGGTCCATACCACTTGGAGGTTAACTTCAGAGAATTGCGAAGGCCCAAAGCTGTTTCTCGGTAGGGTTGCATCTTCAAGTAAACTAGCTCGCCTTCAGCGAACTCACGTTCGGTGCGATGTTGGTCAGCAAACTTCTTCATGCGCTGTTGTGCTTGGGCCAAATTTTGTTGGAGTGTTTTGATCATGTGATCTTTCTCTGTCAAGGTGATCTGAGCCTCTGGTGATGCAGTGCATGGTATTGCGATTTCTTGGATAAGAGGAGGTGGGTATTCGTAGAGGGCCTCAAACGGGGACATCTTGATGGTAGTGTGATAAGAGCAATTGTACCACCACTCGGCCGCTGGTAACCATTGACACCATTTCTTGGGTTCCTTGAATGCCATGCAGCGCAGATATTGCTCCACACACTGGTTAACGCGTTCGGTTTGGCCATCAGACTCTGGATGATAAGCTGAAGTGAAATTCAGAGATACTTTGAGGGCACTGAATATCTCTTTCCATAAACTGCTGGTGAAAATCCGATCTCTGTCACTCACAATTACTGAAGGAGGGCCGTGCAGCTTAATGATGTTATCAATGAACAAGTCTGCGACTGATTTTGTGGTGTAAGGGTGAGATAGCGGGAGGAAGTGAGCATACTTGGTGAGGCGATCGACTACCACCAATATCACATCTTTCCCCTTGGATTTAGGCAGCCCTTCTATAAAGTCAATACTTATCTCCGACCATTTCATTTTGGGTATTGGGAGAGGATTTAGAAGACCAGGATATGGTATTTTTTCAGACTTGGAAATCTGGCAGACTGGGCACTCTGCAATTTGTTGTGCAATGAATTCCTTGAACTTGGGCCAGTAGAATAATCTCTTGAGCCTGTGGTAAGTTACCATGTTTCCTGAATGACCACCGAAGATGGAAGAGTGGAAGGCAGTGAACACTTTGGTTCTGAGATCAGAGTTGTCTCCCACATAAATCCTTCCTTTATATCTGATAATACCAGATTCGAGTGTGAAGTGGGGGTGACTGGCATTATTAATTGCTAATTCTTGCAGTAGCTTAGAACAGTGTGCATCATTTTCATATGAGGCGGTAATATCTTCCACCCAAGCTGGAATTGCCTGTGACATTGCTTTGCATGCCTCTGGTTCGTTGTCTTGGAATTGTCGAGAAAGTGCATCAGCGACACTATTGTCTGTTCCTTTTTTGTACTCAATGATGTAGTCAAACTCGAGGAGTTTAAGCATAATCTTGTGCTGAATTCCCTCTAGCAGTCGTTGGCTGCCTAGGTACTTTAGGCTTTTCTGGTCAGTTTTGATAATCACCTTTGCTCCCAAAAAATAATGACGCCATTTTTTCAGGGCATGAAAGATAGCCAGTGCCTCTTTTTCATAGATCGAAGCAGCGCTGTTTTTTGGGCCTAGGATCTGACTGAAAAAAGCCAAAGGTTTCTCATGTTGCATGAGCACAGCACCAATTCCACTTGCACATGCATCTGTCTCCAGAGTGAAAGGAGTGGAGAAGTCCGGTAGTCCCAACAGGGGTGGACTGGTCATTACCGTTTTCAGTTTATTGAAGGTTGTTTCTTGTTCTGGTCCCCACTGAAATGAATCTTTCTTGAGGACCTTGTGTAGAGGCTGGCAGATGGTAGCATAATCTTTAATGAACCTTCTGTAATAGCCAGTAAGTCCAAGGAAACCCCTTAATTTACTGATATTTGCAGGGGCTTTCCATTCGATGATGGACTTGATTTTGGAGGGATCAGTGGCAACACCACTCGCCGAGATGATGTGGCCCAAATACTCAACTTGTGGCTGGCCGAAGGTGCATTTTCTTAGCTTTGCCTTCAGTTGATGGTTGTGTAGGATTTGAAGTACTAGTTGCAAGTGTTGTTTGTGTTCTTCCATGTTCTTACTGTAAACTAGGATGTCATCGAAGAAGACAAGTACAAATTGTCGCAGGAACTTGCCAAACACAGAATTCATAAGTTCCTGGAAGGTAGCTGGGGCATTGCTGAGCCCAAATGGCATTACTTGGTATTCATAGTGACCCAAGTGTGTTGAAAATGCAGTCTTTGGAATGTCAGGTTCATGCATACGGATTTGGTGGTAGCCCGAGTGAAGATCCAACTTGGAGAAAATGGTAGCCCCAAATAGTTCGTCCAGGAGGTCCTCTATCACAGGGATTGGAAACTTGTTTTTGATTGTCAAATCATTTAGGCCTCTATAATCGATGCAGAGACGCCAGGACTTGTCCTTCTTCCTGACCAGAATTGCAGGTGAAGAGAAAGGGCTACTGCTCGGTCTGATTTCAGCATTTTTGAGCATTTGCTTGACTAGTTGTTCCACAATTGTTTTCTGGCTGTGGGACATTCGATATGGTCGAATATTGGGAGGTTTTGCCCCTGGAAGTAAGGGTATAGTGTGATCTGCAGCTCTATGGGGTGGTAAGCCTTCTGGTGCTTTAAACACGTCTTGAAATTCCAGGAGCAACTCCTTCAGGGTATGATGAATAGGTACTTCGTCGGTTTGTTGTGGATTGCAAGACTCTGGTTCTTGTGTAGTCAGAACGTATCCCATGGCTCCTTGTTCCAGCAATTTTGTGCATTCCTCACTAGAGATTAGCAGATTGGAAGTGGGTATGAGGTGATTAGTGAATGTGACGTGTGTTCCCTTGTGCTTGACTGACAAGGTCCTGTGTTCAAAGTCAAAAGTGACAGGATTATATTGCTTGAACCAGTTGACTCCCAAGATAATGTCAGAGCCATTGAGTGGAAGGATTCTGAAATTGGAGGTAAACTGGTGGCCCTGTATTGTAGAAGTACAATTTGTAGCTATTGCATCAGAAATTAGCTCATTGCCTCCTGCCACAATTACTTTCCTGGCTTTGACAGAAGTCATCTTGATATTGTTTTTGACAGCAAATGCATAGTCCATGAACGTGTTGGTGCTGCCAGTATCTGCAAGAGCCACAACACCAAAACCCTGAAATTTTAGCAATAGGGAAATTGTTTCACCACTTGGAGTGCCAGTGTAGGCAGAGGTTGAAATGTGCATTGCCTTATCAGCTTCTTCTTGTACTACTGCCTCTATTGGCATGTTTCCTTGCTCCTGTTGTTCTACTGCATGTACCAACTGGAGTAGTTCTTGTTCATCATATGAGTTCCCTTGCATTTCAATTGCATTGAGAGCCCGTTGCATTGGTAAGCATCTATGACCAACCACCCAATTTTCTGGGCAATACCAACACTTGCGAGGGAGTCGTGGTCGAGCAGGGACTACCGGTTCTCTGTGTACCGCATTTCTGACCGGTTGATTTCCTGGTACTGGTCCTCGCCGATTGGTGGATAGATATGATTTTTCATATTGGCGAGCATACCAGTAAGCTGACAACAAATTTGAGGGCTTTTGACACTGCACCGTGTGCTTTATGTTGTCCTTCAGTCCAGCTATGAATCTGTCAACGAAGAAGTCTTGCGGGAGGTAGCTCCGTTCTCGCTTCATTATAGTCATCCAGATTTCATAAGCATCAATGTAAGCGTTGACTGTTGTCAGTTGTTTCAAGTGTTGTAGTTGGTCCATTGGATCGACTGCCTGAACATCTGGGAATCGTTCAATCAGAACCTCGCAAAGAGCCGACCAGGACAGTGTCTTCAGATTAATTCCTGCACTGCTGATCCAAGTTTTTGCTTGACCGCGTATGTGAGCGAGACCCCATCGAACTTTCTGGTCACTGGGTATACTGACCAAGTTGAATATATCTTCACATTCCAGGATCCATGCGCGTGGGTTGTCACCCGTGAACGTTGGCAGCTCAACGTGAGGTGCTCGTATATGAGGTTCCGGCGTATGTTGTGTGCGGCTGGCTTGGAAGTGATGTGGTTGTGGTGGAGGGGAAGGTGGCGGATGGGGGTTTGGGTGATGTTGTGGTGTGTATGGTGGGTATGGGTAGGGATTATTGGGCTGCGGAAATGGTGGGTGGTAGTAAGGGTAGTAGGATGGCATAGGAGGGTTGAATTGGCTAAATTGGTACGGGTTATAGCTGAAAGGCTGAGAATTTGGCGGTGCATAGTATTGTGGGTTTGTGTAAGGGTTTGTGTTTTGTAAATTCTGTGGCTGGGATGAGGTGGTAACAGTGGTGTGGACAATCGGCGCCGTCGTAGTGGGTTCGGCGGTGGCTGTGGCATTTGGTCGAGCAGGTAGTGGCTTTGATGGGAATTGTGGGTGGGGGAGCTTATCTGGGGTAAGGTTACCAAAGAGGGGTTGTTGGGGAGGCGGTGGTGGTGTGTGCGACATTGGAGGAGTGTTGACCTCAACGATTGGTGTAAGGATATGGGAAGGGAGGGGTGGTGGGGTGGTAAAAGCTGCACCTTTAGTTGACGATGGCTGAGCCGGGGCGCCGGTGGTCGTTGTGGGCACTTGCTGCGAGAAGCTCATGGCGAGGCCCGAAATCATCTCTGTGATCTTGGTGAGCTCGCTTTGGAGAGCTGACATGGATGCTTGCGAGCTTGCTTGGTGTAGATCGAGACGGCGGTTGATGTCGACGACCGCGTTGGGGAGATCGGCGCGGATCCGTTCTTCCTCCTGTTCCTTCGCCTCTGCCGCAGTAGCCGCAGAGATCTCGTCAGGTGTCATGTTGGGGCGCTCGCGGGACTGGGATCGGGATCGCCGGTGTGCGCCCGTCATGGTGTTGTCGAGGATTTGTTTGGTTGGGCTGACGCAGGGATTTTACGGCCGGAACGAGGTGCTCCGGTAACCTCGATCTTGCCTTGGTAGAGGGTGGGAGGGATGGGATCGGAGGGGAGATAGGAACGGAGGAGCACGAGCGCTCGCTCTGATACCAAAGTGTCAGGACCTGGTGGCCTGACGAACACCTTCAGAAAAAGGAAGAAGGAGCAGTTCTACAGCTAAGGGAAAAACAGGGGAACTGATAGACTGAAATTAGGGGTTCTCATATGCTTGATCCTCCCGACCTCCCCACCTACCCTTTATATTGAAAGGTAGGCTCAAGCTTAAGTGCATGATTACAGAAATACGGATTACAGACAGTAACTGCCACTAAAGATAGATTAGCAAAGGTACTACTTATCTGACGAAAAGGAGTAGCAGGTACGGGTCCTGACAGCGCGGCCGTTCAAGACGATGCTCGCCCTCATGCTCCGCCTCCGCCTCCGCCTCGCCTTGGAGACATTCCCCATGCGCCGGCTCCTCTACTTCGCCACCGTCGCCTCCCCGCAGTACGCGCGCGAGGCCCATCTCCTGTTCGAGCACGAGCCGTTCCGTTGCTCTCTACAAGTCCATCTTCAAGTCGACTGCTATTCCCGAGGCCCGACGAGGTGCCATTCCCGTCACTGGCTCACTGCTAAGAGCTTAATAATACAGCCGGCTACGATAGTATACTATATTCATGCACTATTTTGTCAACACATGGCCCACCTTACACTCTCACAAAGTGCCTATGAGCACGTGCAACAGCTGGCTACTAGCCCGCTTCTCTTCTCTCTCATCCTCTCTCTCATCCAACTAAGCATAAATATATTATTTAATTCCTTATAGCCCGCTTACATGGCCTTATTGTACTTACTCTAAGTCGTGCGCGCGCCTGCCGAGAAGTAGGTACGCGCTCACGTCCTCGTCGATGGGGCGATGTTTCGGTGTGAGCCCGTGCTGGACACACACACTGTCCTGCGAGTGTTTGGCTAGGAGTATGCCAATTAAACCAAGTTGGTCTATATGGGGTTCCATTTTAAGTGTGAATTTAGCTCGTCAAAATACCAAAGTTGCAGTTCACAAGAATTCCTTCGCCTTGAACCCACAGCAGAGGTGTAGATTTTGCTTTTTAACTTATGTTACTGGTGGTCAGTGTAATAACAGTGACAAGTGACCAAGAATATGGAAAAAAAGGTGTTAGACGGTCTCTAACAACATCTCCACTCGCGCCCCCGGTAGGTGTCCCGAGGAGGCCTTTGGGGGCTCGTCCGGACGGCGCTTTCGGGGGCCGCCCTTCCCCACTCAGCGCCCCAAGTAAAACATCCAAACCAATATTTTGTCTACTTTCATTATTTTAGAGTCTTAATGATATTTAAAAATACTTATGTCTAGATTTAAATTACTACATATATAGTTCAGTAATGGCTAAAAATAAAAATAAAAATATTCATACATTTAAAAATAAATTAGAATTGCACTATGCCGCCATCAAGCCTTTGTGAATCCACAAATGCTCCACTAAATCATCTCGCAGTTGATTATGAGTGGATACATATCGGATCACCATATGCATAGCGATGTACTCAATCCAATCTGCTGGTACATTGTGATCCACATTCGCGCTCATTCTCAATGATCATGTTGTGCATGATCACACATGCATTCATGACCTCTCTCATCTGCTCGGCCGACCAAGTGAGAGCAGGATACCAGGACAATGGAAAACCTCTGCTAGAGCACTCCATATGCACGCTCGGCATCCTTTCTTGTGCTCTCTTGTACCGATGCAAACCAGGATTTCTTGTTGCCAAGAGGATTGAAAATTGTCTTCACAGATGTTGAACATCTTGGATAGATACCATCCACTAGATAGTACTCCTTGTTGTACTCGTGGCCATTGACAGCATAGTTCACTGGCGGAGCATGGCCTTCAACAAGTTTCGCGGACACGGGGGAACGCTGCAACACATTGATGTCATTGTGAGACCCTGCCATGCCAAGAACGTGTGCCAAATCCAAGTCTCTTGATCTGCCACTACCTCAAGGACCATGCCGCAAACCTCTTGCTTCATTTGTTGTCAGGATCTGAGCAGTTTCCTTCTCGGTTGGTCCTCTCAAATAGTTTGGGGCAAACACTTCCACTGTCGCATGTAGAACCTATACATGGCTTTGATAGTCGTCGACTCAAACATGCGCAGATAGTCGTCCTGACCATCTACGGGGGCTCCATATGCAAACATTCTCATAGCAGCAGTGCACTTCTGAGTTGACGAGAAACCAATCATCCCCACGTCGTCCTTCTCCTTCTTGAACCAGGTGTCGTGCTCCCTCGCATGCTACACCAATGTGTTGAACAACCTTCGACTCATACGAAATATTCGACGAAAGTCCTTTGCATCGAATATTGGCTCTTCGAAAAAATAATCGGCGAAGAGAATGCAGTGGTCCTTCATTCTCATCCTCGGCTTCGTCTTTCTCCTCCCAAACTTGGAGCCTCCTCGCTTTGGTTCACTATTGGCTTCATCCTCGGTTTGGAGTTGTGCAAGACAAGCAAAAACAAGCAAGTTCTCATCTTCCTCGTCGTCGATATCGGCTTCTTCCTCCAGGACAAAGTTCATCATCAACTCATCGTCGTTGTCCATCTGTAGAAATGAAAATGGCATAAGAAGATTGACAAAAAAAACAGCTGGTGCCCAACCAAGCAAAATGTCGAACACCTTGGGGGCGAGGTGGGCACCTCTAGTCGTCGAGGGCGGGGCGGGCAGGGCGAGGCGTCGGAGACCTGGACGGCGCTGAAGAAGGACGGGGTTGTGGGCGCCGTGGATGGGTGAAAGAGCGGCGGAGGGAGGCAAGTGGACAGAGGGGCGCGGCGACCGGTGGCGACGAGAGGCAGCGTGATGGGGCGCAGAAGGAGAAAAGTGGACAGAGGGGCGATGTGTGTGCCGCTTTTTTGTGGGTACTTTGTGCCGCTAGCAGGGCAGGCCCACAGTGCCCAACGAGTCGGCTGGAGCCCGGGTTGGCCTGATTTTTTCGAACGGGAATTGGAGGTTGTCCGGACAGGAAGACCCAATGGGGGGCGCGAGTGGGTGGCTTCGGGGCCCGTCCGGGCGGGAAGGAGGTTGGGGGCCTTTAGGCGGCGCGAGTGGAGATGCTCTAAGGTAGTGGCACGGATGGAACAGGTGGTGGAGAGGATGAAAGGAACATGTCAATAAGGTTTTTTTTCAGGTGGGTGGGAAAGTATATCTCGCCATGGGTAGCCCCGCCCGGACTGAGCTGAAAATCCTGGACCTGGCCGGGACAAAGCCTTCCATCGGCCCTAGATTAGGACTGAATTTTAGCCCGATGGTCGGGTCAATCCGGGCTCGGACTTGCAAAAAATACGATTTTAGTTGTGGTAGATCTAGGCTTGGACTCGGCTTAGGCCTGATTTCAGCGGCCCGATGATCGCGTCGGGTTTGTGCCTATGTTTTCAGGCTTAACCTATTTTAGTACGTCCTAAATTTTGGTTTGACTTGAGTTTTGGCCAGGTACGGTTGGATCCTTTGGCTTGTTAGCTTTGCTGAGTCGCTTCAAACAAAAGGTTGTAAGAGTTGGGAATCGGTAATAGTTTGTTGTCATGTGTGCTTCAACAACGATGTGGGACCTATTATTCTCCTCCCTACTTAATTTGATTCTTTTTTACCTTAGAGCGCCTCCACGACACCCATTTAATTTATTATTGGCATCCCCAATGGTGTCCTTGGATTTGGTGTGTGTAGTTCAAGGCGGCGACCCCCTCCCAAATGACAGGCCAATCAACTTCAGAGTTCGTTACACAAAAAAGCCAGCCGCCTACATATCTGGCAACCAAACACATCGATCAAATGAAAGTCTCGGCCAAATCACATATCCGGTCACATCTACAATAATCACCTCAGCTAACACAAGTCTGGCCATCAAAAGGGTACCACCATAACCATCGGTGCATCCAAATTCATGGTCGGCCACCTCTTCGACATCCTCTTCTTCTTCTTCTCCTCAAGAAGCCGCCTCCCTTATGAAAGTGCAAACGCGATTAAATCATCTTGTTTTTGTGTTTGTTAACAACACATGTATCCTTAAGTGTGTTGATGTATTTCAGGGCGTAAACAACATATTTGATATGGTGGTGTAGTGTTGCAAATAGGAGCAAAGCTCCTGGAATTCTTTCAGCTGGAGTTTTCTCCAGGCCGGAGTCTCCGGTGTGAAGAATTTCTCCAGGGCTTTGCCTCTGGATTTATGGTGTCGCCTACTACACCCATACTGGAGTCTTTGGTGTGGGGGTTGCCACTGAAGAAATTGCTAAGGACTTGGTGGTGTAGCCTGCGGTACTCAGTCTGGAGTCTTACCGAAGACTGTCCGGAGTCTCCGGTATGACTAGGTGATGTTGGTCCCACTTGACCCCAGACACTATCCATCTCTAACCGCTACGACAAGACCGGAGTCTCCACACTGGAGCTTCCTGGAGTTTTTCAAGTGGTGCGCACTTTTAGTGAACATCAAGCTTATATCTCTATGGTGGAACCTAAGAAAGTGTTTGAAGCTCTTGAGGACTCCGATTGGGTTGAAGCAATGCATGATGAGCTCAATAACTTTGAGCGCAACAAAGTTTGGAGATTGGTTGAGAAGCCCAAAGATTGCCACAATGTTATTGGCACTAAGTGGATTTTCAAGAACAAGTAAGATGAGCATGGCATTGTCATAAGGAACAAGGCTAGATTGGTTGCTCAAGGTTACACTCAAGTTGAAGGAATTGACTTTGATGAAACCTCCGCACCCGTGGCTCGCCTTGAGTCCATCCGTATCCTCCTTGCTTATTCTTATTCTCATAATTTCATAAATGGATGTTAAAAGTGCTTTCTTAAATGGTCCACTAAAAGAGGAAGTATATGTGAAGCAACCTCCGGGGTTCGAGAATGTGAACTTTCCTAACCATGTCTACAAACTTGACAAAGCTCTCTATGGTCTCAAACAAGCACCCCTTGCTTGGTATGAGCACCTTAGAGAATTGTTGGATGACCGTGGTTTCGAAGTTGGGAAGATCGACCCCACTCTCTTCACCAAGAGAGTAAAGGGAGATATTTTCATATGCCAACTCTATGTGGACGATATTATCTTTGGCTCAACTAACCAAGCTTTCAATAATGAGTTCTCTAAGCTTATGACTGACATGTTCGAGATGTCTATGATGGGTGAGCTTAAATTCTTCCTTGGCTTTGAGATCAAGCAATTGGCTCGTGGGACTTTCATTTCTCAAGCCAAGTATACCCAAGACATGATCAATAGGTTCAACTTCATAAATGAAAAGATCGAGAAAACTCCTATGCAAGTCAAGTGCCACCTATCATGTAATCCGAAGGGTAAAGATGTGGACCAGAAGTTGTATCGTTCTATGATTGGTTCTTTTCTCTATCTTTGTGCATCTAGGCCCGATATCGTTTTGAGTGTAGGTGTGTGTGCAAGGTATCAAGCGGCTCCTAAGGAAAGCCATTTGATGGCGGTCCATAGGATCTTTCGTTATTTGGTTCATACCCCAAGATTTTGTTTGTGGTAACCAAAGGGGGCACAATTTTCTCTCAAGGGCTACACGGATTCCAATTGGGCGGGTGATCAACATGATAGGAAGTCTACTTCCGGGGCTTGCCAATTTCTTGGTAGGTCCTTGGTGAGTTGGTCTTCCAAGAAGCAAAATTGCATATCTCTCTCCACCGCTGAAGCCGAGTATGTAGTCGCCGCAAGTGCTTGCACTCAATTGCTATGGATGAGGAAAACTCTCAAGGAATATGGAGTTCATTTGGATAAGGTGCCTCTTTTGTGTGACAATGAAAGTGCTATCAAGATTGCCTACAATCCCGTGCAACATACAAGAATGAAGCACATTGAGATTCTCCATCATTTCATTCGTGACCATGTGGCAAGAGGGTACATTGCTCTATCTTATGTGCCAACCAAGGACAATCTTGTGGATATTTTCACGAAGCCACTCGACGATGCAAGATTCTTATTCTTGAGGAATGAACTAAATGTCATTGATTCTAGGAGTCTGACTTGAGGATCTTGCACACACCCCTATAGATGAAACGTGTTCGAGTTTAGGTGTAGGCATGGACATAGGGGGAGTGTTATCCTAACACATTGGGTTCTCCCTCCCCCCATTTATCCCAAAGCAAAAATTCATTGTTATCTCTCTTTTTCTAATGTTGAATTGTGAGCTTTAATGTTGAGTAATGGCAATGCCCCCAAGATATATCTTCGCGGTTGCATACCATGAACTCTTACATGGTGGCTTAGGCCACCAACCTCTTATTTGAAGAGTTGGTTCTTAAATGAGTGTTTTGGCATTTTCGGATGATATACTCAAAATTTGTTATTCAAATGTTTTCTAGTCTTTCTTGAGTATAAAATCCCCTTCCTGATGTTGTTTTATCTTTGCCTGCCAAAACCTACCTTTTTAAACAAGTTTTATTGACTCTAGCATATCATGTCCTTTTTGGGGGGATTTTTCTGGCGTAGGTCCGGAGACTCCGGTCTGCCACACCGGAATCTCCGGCCAGTCCGGAGACTCCAGTGCTAAGACCGGAGACTCCGGTGTGGGGTTTCGCAGTATAAAAACTGGGGGCTGAGGGAAGTTAGGGTTTCATCCCCCACTTCCCCCACGCCCCCAATACCTTGTTGCGCCGCCGCCGTCGCCAGGAGCTCCTCCCCGGCCGGTTCCCACCGCCGGAAACCGCCTCCTCCGCCTCCCCTTGCCTCTCCCATCTGTGTGAGGCTCCATGAGAGCCCAGGGGTGACAAGGGTACTCCTCTCCTCTCCCCATTTGTTTGTTTTTACATCTAGATCTAAGGACTAGGCAATTTTTTTGTGGAGAGATAGTACTTGCTGTTGGTAGCATCACCCTAGCATGTTGTTTCCTGGTAGAAACTGATAGAACCATTCTAAGAACTAGTTGTGTCAGATTCATATCCCTGCCCGACGCCCAGTCCGGAGACTCCGGTGTGAATCTCCCAGAACTGATTCTTGTTACTTCTATTTTGTTTCTGCATTTTTTTTGGACATGTATGCTCATTTGGTTTCTCTCTGCTGTTGTGTTTTTGGATTTGTGTGTGCTTTCAGGGAAAAGGTTGAAGTCAGTGGCCTCCAACCCTAACAAGCGTTCCTACAGTACTCACACCCGCAACTATCATGTCACTGATGAAGCCACTGGTAGAGTAGATCAGAAGAACACCTTTGAGACCGAGAGGCGTCAGAAAGAGAGGCATGAGGCTAGGCTGAGGACTAAACTGGCGAAGAAGGCCAAGTTTGACAGGATCACTTCTGTGGTTTCCATGAGCAAGAAGGAGTACAGGATTATGCGGGCTCGACCTTTCTTCACCATGGCCCGCACAGCTGAGACTTCTCATTATTGGAGGAGGGAGTCTGAGTTGATCATGAGTGAGATCTACTCCCGTTTCAGGCAGCCGGTATGTCCCCAGAAAGTTCTAGACTTAGAGGCCCTTGGCAGTTCTGAGTACTTTGATGAGGCTGTCTGGATCACAAAGAAACTGGGTCTTGAGCATCTTGTTGGCATTCAGCAGAACTACAATGCCTCTATCATTCAGCAGTTCTTTACCACTGTCACTTTTGGTGAAGATGATGATGTTACCTTGAGGTGGATGTCTAGGTCTGTTGAGTGTGAGTCCTCTGTGAGACGCTTTGCTGAGATTCCTTGTTACCATGGGGAGAAGGGTGTGGCCACCATATGCATATTCACGGAGTGGCCTATGACAAGAAGTGCATGGCTTTGATGTATGAGAAGCTATCTAGCACTGGCACCGCTAAGGATCTCAGGAATGTTTACAACATCTGTCTTTGCCTCTTTTGCTGCAACATTGCTCCCAAGGCCGGGAATGTAGATGCTATTCGTGGTGGCCTTGTGAACCTTCTCTACTAGGCCTTCCAGTGTCACCTTGCTGGTCCTGATGGAGAGGGTTTCAAGATTGATGTTATGCACTTCATCAAGGAGGAGATATACTCAGTTATGATCAAGATCAAGAAAGTGCCCATGTATGCTCCTTATGTGATGAAGCTCATCCTTGATCAGTTTCCTGGCTTGGCTACCGAGACTGAGCACCCAGTGGGTTCTCTCCAGATTCTGTCCTCTCACCTTCCTGATGATGACACCCCCATGGGGGACGCTGAGGCGCCTCCTCGCTCTAGGAAGAAGAATGTTGATCCTCCCTCTCGCCGCTCTAGCAGGGAGGGGATACCGGATGAGATGAAGAAGCTTTCTTGGTTCCAGCGCAACATTTTTTGCATGACTGTTGCAGTGCACAAGAGAACCATGTGGCCTACAAGGAGAGGCGTGAGCTGAAGAAGATGATCTCCAAGTTGCATGACCACGCTGGGCTTGGAGCTACTCCTCCTATGGGTACCCCTCCCACTACTCCTCCCACTCCTCCCACCACATTTGTGACTATGTCTTATGAGGAGTGGAACACTGATCAGTTCCCTTGGGGTGACTTTGAGGATGTTACCTCAGATCCTTCCTCTTCGACCCACCGTGCCAGGGCCCCTATGACTAAGGACGAGGAAAATGTTGAGGATCAGCCTGAGGATGATGATGAGGACCTTGGGTTCTTCAACACTGGTTCTGATGCTGATGATGATGAGGAAGATGATGATGATGAGGCCACGGACCCGGTGGATGATGAATACGATGATTACGAGGACGATGACTGAGACCTTGGGATGCGTAGTGCTCTTTGCCCTTTTTTGGTGTCTCGATGCCAAAGGGGGAGAAGTAGCTTTGTCTTCTCCGGGCTTTGCATGGGTTGCTTTGCTTTGGTTTGCTTCGGAACACAAGTCTTTGAACTTGATTTGCCTTTTATGGCTTGTGTTCCCTTTATCTTAGTTGCTTTTCTCTTCTAGTAAACAATGGATGTTATGTGTGTGATGAGACCACGTGGTGAATCTATCTTTCATATTATTACCTATTATTGCTTTATCTATTGTCTCTATGCATGTATGTATTATTGTTCACTAGTGGTTGTTCAAGAGGGCTTTGTTTGTAAAATATAGGGGGAGCTCACATTGTGAGTGCTCTTTCTTTTTAAAACATAGCCTAGCTGTGATTTTATTGCAAATATGTGTGTTGTCATCAAACAACAAAAAGGGGGAGATTGAAAGTGCAAACGCGCTTAAATCATCTTGTTTTGGTGTTTGTTAACAACAAATGTATCCTTAAGTGTGTCGATGTATTTCAGGGCGTAAACAACATATTTGATATGGTGGTGTAGTGTTGCAAATAGGAGCAAAGCTCCTGGATTTCTTTCTGCTGGAGTTTTCTCTAGGCCGGAGTCTCCGGACTCTCAGACCGGAGTCTCCGGTGTGAAGAATTTCTCCAGGGCTTTGTCTCTGGATTTCTGGTGTTGCCTACTTCACCCAAACCGGAGTCTTACTGGAGACTGTCCGGAGTCTCCGGTGTGGGAGTTGCCACTGAAGAATTGCTAAGGACTTGGTGGTTTCGCCTGCGGTACTCAGTCCGGAGTCTTACCGGAGACTGTCCGGAGTCTCCGGTATGACTAGGTGATGTTGGTCCCGCTCGACCCCAGACACTCTCTAGCTCTAACCGCAACGACAAGACCGGAGTCTCCGCACTGGAGCTTTCTGGAGTTTTTCAAGTGGTGTGCACTTGGTGTCGTTTCCTGCATCCAGTCCGGAGAGACACCGGAGACTGTCCGGAGTCTCCGGCCTGGTGGTTCTGCGAAAAGTTCAGACCGGAGTCTCCGGCCTTTACACCGGAGTCTCCGGTGTGAATTTGGCAGAAAAGCTCCAACGGCTCCAAGACTTTATGAGGGGTATAAATACCCCCATCCCTCCACCCACCTTGAGTCAGCTCGTCCATATTAACGTCACCATTGTTGGAGCTCCCCCACCTTGCTAGATCTCCCAATCCATCCACCCAAAAGCCTTGATCTTTAGAGGATTAAAGGAGAAGGCCCCGATCTATGTCTTCACCAACCGGGTTTCATTTCCCCTCTCATTTGCTTGAGGGATCTTTGCCTAGGGTTTCCTCTTGTAGAGAACCTAGGCTTCTTGCTATTCTTGGTGATTTGTGAGTGTTGGGAGCCCCTAATTTGGTTGTGGGTGTGCGCCCCAAACTTGTTTATAAAGGACTCGATCCCCGCCTCAAAGGGGTTCAATAGTGGAAGGTGAACTAGGCCTTTGTGGCGGAGTTCATCGGAGAATAGGGTGAGGCCTTTGCGGCGTTGAGTAGGCCTTCGTGGCGAGCTCATACCCCTCCAACGAGACATACGCCCTTAACAAGGAGGAACTCAGAAATACATCGTGTCTCCGTGTCCCCCCATCGGTTATCTCATTCCCTTATCTTTACTCACTTGTACTTGTTGCATTAATTGTTGTACTTGTTGCATTAAGTGTTGTACTAGTTGCATTTATTGCTTTCCTTGTCATATAGGTAAATTCACCTTAGTTGCACTACCTAGATAATTTACCTTTGTGTCAATCCTAAATCGCAAGAAAAATTAAAATTGGTCGTAGAACCTATTCACCCCCCCTCTAGGTGCCCATACTTTACTTTCATCTTACCATCATGATGTGTCTTGTTTTGGCCTAGAAGTAGGCCTTTTGATCAGGGCTCATGTCGGCAGTGTTGGTTGCCATGATCGAGCGCTCTGCCGCCTGCTCCGCGTCCTTGGCTTTATCATTCGCCAAAGCGATAAAGGTGTCCCACCTTACTTGAATATCGGTGTGCATCTTCTGTTTGTGTGCGGCCAATGGCACAACCTCCTTCACTTACATGGACATCACATCTTGGAAGGCACATGCCGATGTTGTCGTGTTCCCCGGCTTTGCCTTTTTTGCCCCAATTGGACGTTCGGCGCTCCTCCATGGTATCTTGGTTTCATCCACTTTGACGCCCTCCTCCCCCTTGCCGTTCACACCGAGCCGCCAATTCTTCCACTTTGGGAAGTCTTGAACCTTGCCCCCAAACAAGTATGAATTTTAAACGCTTTTGGACATCCATGTTTAGCTCGACGTACATGCTGTGAGCATATTTGATCTACACAAAAGGGACTGGGAAGTTCACAAAAGGGCCAACATAAAATAAGCATGGCAAGTAAACAAAAGGGGATGGAAAGAACTTTAAAGGCTACTTTTATCGTGTCGTTCTTTCCACTCTCGTTCCTCAAATAGACTTGTTCGTGGCATCCATGAAACTTGTTGCAAAGACATTGAAGAATGGCTCACTGGTTCTCAATTCCTTTTGCATTGCGATCGGGGAGGTACTCGTATTTGTATGCCTTCTGTTCATTGAAGTCTTTCAAAATGCGCTTCCAATATGTTTGACGCGTTTGTTGAGCGCCTCTACCGACATCAAGGGACACGAACATTCATGATTCAGTCAACAATTTATCCTCGAAAGTGGTCCACTTCTTGCCTCGGGAACCTGTTACATGTAATAGCAAAAAAACAACAAAGTGAAGCAAGATTGAATCAACGGGGACACGAGATTTTAACGTTGAAAACCCTTCCAACAAGGAAGAGAAACAAAACCACGAGCACCAGCCAGCAATACTTCACTATTTTGGGTGAGGTTACAAACGCATCGGGATTTACAATGTGGGGCATATCCCAAACGGCGGCTTACACGAGGTATATAAAGGCGGTCTCGACCTAACTAGGTCGGCAAGGGTGAATCTAACTCCAACTCGGTAACAACTCGTACTGTACCGCGGGGGGCTGCCACCCCCCGCACCCCCATACGTGTGGGCCATGTTTGTCGTGCAAACGCAATGCCAAATTCATACTCTTGACGCTCTTCTCTACTCGTTAGAAGTTTGTCCTTTTATCATCTTAAGTGAATTTGGATCACCCAAAAATAACAGAACCCATCTTCTTGATGATCTCGTCGGCGTCAACATCTGAAAATGCAAATTCTCCTAAATATTGTTTGGAGTTATTGTTAACAACACTAGTATATCTATTAAAGTGTGTTGATAATTCAGGGTCAATTGATAAAATTACTAATGGTGGTGTGGTCTCCAAAAAGCTCAAAGAGAACTACACATGTTGGAGGTTCTGGAATTTATTCCAAGACGGAGTCTCCATGTGAGGTTTTTCTGCAAAGAAGAAGAAGTGTGCAAGTGGTATCACCCACTTGACACACTCCGGAGAGTGTCCGGAGACTTCCCGGAGTCTCAAGTCCAGACCAGAGTCTCCGGGGCGCAGGGGCCGGAGTCTCCGGACTCCCGGCTGCTCCACTGCACTCGTTGCACCCTAGACGCCCTCTGTGTTTTTGTGTGAAGAAACGAAGAAAACTCTCTGGAGTCTCCGTCCCAGCGGACCGGAGTCCCCGCCCTAAAGATTTTCCAGCGCCAAGTCAAGAAGGTGTCACCCGCTGCAATGGGTCCGGAGAGTGTCTGGAGTATCTGGTCTAGTGCGGAGTCTCCGGCCCTCCGGAAAGTTACCAGATACTTTGTCAGGCCGGAGTCTCCGGCCTTCACACCGGAGTCTCCGGTGTGAATTTTGCAGAAAGGCACCAAACGGCTAGATTTTGGGATTGGGGTATAAATACCCCCTCCCCTTCTTCTTCCTCTTGCCAGCTCATCCAGAATTGATTCCCCCATTGCTATAGCTCACCCACCAAGCTAGATCTCCCAATCCCTCCGACCAATCTTTTTTATCATTGGAGGATTCAAGGAGAAGACCCCGATCTATGTCTTCACTAACCAGTTATCCATTTCCCCCTCATTATCTTGAGGGGATCTTGTATATGGTTTCCTTGTGTGGGAAACCTAGACATTATTGCTACTCTTGGTGATTCTTGGTGATTGTTGGGAGCCCCCAATTTAGTTGTGGGTGTGTTCCCCAAGCTTGTTGTAAAGGACTCAATTCCCGCCTCAAAGGGGATCAATAGTGGAAGGTGGACTAGGCCTTTGTGGCGGGGTTCGTCGGGGTATACTGTCGGACCCCGGATCCAGAGATATACACACTGTTATGTGCTCCTAGTCATGGACCCACAAGGGCTTCAGGGTTACCAGCCCGGCCGCAACAAACAACAGCAGGCAGACCGGATTCATCGGCACGCAGGCCGGATCACCA
Source organism: Alopecurus myosuroides (assembly GCA_028641055.1). Lineage (NCBI taxonomy): Eukaryota > Viridiplantae > Streptophyta > Magnoliopsida > Poales > Poaceae > Alopecurus > Alopecurus myosuroides. The sequence continues at coordinate 298,575,579 of CM054057.1, read as the reverse complement.
CAGTTCTACTACTCCTTGTGTCCATGCTAGTCATAACCAATTATGCATAACCAAGCGTCCACGAATCAGATGAAACTGAAGGAACGGGACCAAAGCTATACAAAGCTGCTATGTGTCCAGAAAGTGCAACAACAATCGAGTGTTACTGGGGTTACCAAGCTCCAGGACGAATCACATCGGCAGGCGGGCTCGGACATGGATCATCGGCTCCACAACCCCTCGACTGCGACAACTATGCAGGCATAGCCAAAACTGTATAACAATGGGCTCGAAACCAACAATCGATCAAAACAGCACTCTAGACATGGAAATGTATTAAACAAGTTTTACTAGAGTATAGCATTACACGCAGAGGTTACACGACCAACATTGGTCAAGTAACCCAACATTACAACAAGCAGCGAAAGCAAATATGTTGCTATACGACAAGACTGCAAAAGGACTAAGAGTCTGAAACATAAGCAACATAGTCAAACCCATACTACAGATACAAGGCTGCCACCTGGGAACCCCGAACTACTCATCGATGTCAAGGTAAACCCTTCTTCAGCTGCATCACCGTAGGCTGAAACAAAACAACAACGAAGCGAGGTTGAGTACAAATGTTACTCAGCAAGACTTGGCTTCTCAGTTCTTTTCGGAAAGCCATCTTTGTTTTCCGAAGTCGAGGAAGAAGAAGCACGTGTAATAGAGCATTTCTAAAACAGAGGAGGAATCTACTCAACTACTGAGATCATTATGTTCTCTTGTTCCACCAATACTTTCTCATTCCAAGACTACCTCATGCTACAAGAATCACCCCTCTTGACGTAATCGAGGAGGCATCCTTCATTCGTTGACAACAAGTTTTAATCATTCCATTAGAGTTTTCTATGATCACATAATCCGTTGCCAAGTCGTCTGTAACCGTGGACACGGCTTCTCGAGGAGATTTATCCCTACAGGGGGTACACTTTACCCACACGTATCAACCGACTCTTAACGCTATGCGGTAACTCTCCTCTCTAAGAGCGCGGCAGAGTGTGGTCGACCACGGCCTTTACCTTTCTTAGCCCTATCCATGAGTCAACCCAAACAGGGCCACCCCGTCAACAGGGAGTTGTCCACCTCCTGAGGGCACCTATTCTGTGAGTCGGGACAAGATTCGTGTACGTCCATTACTGGTCCCGGTCACGGCCTAGTTTTCTCCAAAACGTTTCATGACACACCCGCAAATGGAAACTTCAATCTACGTGACCCATCGAAGTGACTATACAATTTAGTTAGCCAAGCACAGTCTGTTAGGCCCCGCGTGTGGTTGCACGCTCAGTCTTGGCTTCGAATGCGAGAACTCGCACCTAGGAGCATGAACGAGACAAAAAAACACCACCTAAAGTGGCCTCAACATCCATGCCATGTTAATCATGTTATCCAATTCACATCAAAGCATAAACAACTTTCATACTAGATTCACGCATTGATTTCATTCGTCAACCGGATGAAGCAGATCATAATACTAAGCCTGTCTAAGAATAGAACACACAAGGCTCTACGTTACTCAAACAACCCTAGTCATACTAGGAGGGTAAACAGGTATGAAGGTGACATATAGGGGGTCATGCAGTGGATAGGATAATCTAAAAGACTCAAAACTAAGTTGAATCACATGCATGACTAATAGGTTGAAAGTACTCAAAACATAGGTGGAGCCATGAGGTTGTGTTTGCCTTGGTCGTCGAAGGAGGAACTGGGGTTGTCGTAGAAGGCTATATCAACCTCCGGATCTCGGTCTACCGGTAACAAACAACACCGGAAAGAAGGCAAACATTCAATACATGGTAACCATGCAATGCACAATATGTATTCATGATCAAAACAATGCAAAGTATTTAATCCTTAGAAGGGAAGACAGAATGCTAGGGTTTTATGTCGAAGAACGGTGACCACCGTAGGGGGAAAACCTAATTTAGAGGTGTGTCCAAGATTAGTTGCTCAAATTACTTGGAGAACCCCATAGCTAGGTTGCATTTGTCTTCCTCATCATTTTTGTATATTACACTTAATTTTCTAATTTTATTGAATTAAAACTTTATTTTCATTATTTAAATGAATTTAGTTCAAACTCCAAATATGGACTCATTTTGAACTTTATCAAACATGAATGAAAATTATATAAACAAATAGCTCACATTTTTCTGAACATTTTGCATATTTTTCCATAATTTTTGGAGTTATAAATTAAAAGTTTTTAAATTTATAAGTTTTAATTTAATTATGTAATTCCTATTTACCGTGGGCCCCACCTGTCGGTTTTTAAAAAATGAAACAAAAAGAAGAAAAACCGGGGCGCGACACGTGACCAGGTGACGTCGTGATGACGTCACGCTGACATCACGCGGTGGCCGGCCGGGGGCAGAGGTGGACACCGGCGTGGGGGGTTTCTACGGGGTGAGGTCGATCCGGACGGTCCTGAGGGGGTCCTCACCCTCTCTCCACGTCCCAAGCAGGAGGTGGCGCGGTGGTCGTCGTCTTCCTCGTCCTTATGGCCGGACGGAAAGAAGAAAGAAGAAAAGAAAACAATTCCCGAAAACCCCCTGCGGAATCTGGAAATTTGCAGAGAGGTCCTCCTAGGGATGAAAACACACAGAAAATGAAGATTTGCGTGCCTTCTGGAAACCAAAAATTACACAAAAGTAGGGATGTTACAGGACTAGCCCCTTACAAGAATCTCGTCCCGAGATTCCTAGGTTTTAGAAAAGAAGTCGGGGTACTTAGATCGCAAACGATCTTCTCGTTCCCAGGTTGCTTCGTTCTCGGAATGATGTGACCATTGAACTTTGAGGAACTTGATGGTTTGGCTGCGAGTTCTTCGTTCGACCTCATCAAGAATACAGACATGAACCTCTTTGTAAGAGAGATCATCCTTGAGCTTAATAGTCTCGTGGTCGACACCACGAACATGATATTTGAAGCAGCGTTTGAGTTGGGAGACATGGGATACATCATGAACATCCGGAAAACCTAGAGGCAACTGCAACTGATATGAAACTTGACCTTGTTTTCCAATTATAGGGAACAGACCAATGTAACGAGGAGCCAGTTTTCCTTTGATTCCGAAATGTTTTCCAACTTTCAAAGGTGTGTCTTGAAGATAAGCCTCCTCGCCAATTTCGTAACGAACATCTTGGTGATGACGGTCGTAATAACTTCTCTGACGAGATTGAGCTGTTTTCAGTCGTTCACGAATGATGCGAATGATCTCTTCTGCTACCTTGATTGTATCCGGACTAAATTATCACCTTTCACCGATTTCAGACCAATTCAGCGGAGTTCGGCATTTACGGCCATACATAACTTCAAAAGGAGCCTTGCCCAAGCTAGATTGATAACTGTTGTTATAGGTGAACTCGGTCAATGGAAGGAACTTCTCCGAATCCTTACCGAACGATATAAATCAAGCTCGGAGCATGTCCTCAAGAATTTGATTGACTCTTTCAGTTTGGCCACCGCTTTGTGGATGGAAAGCAGTGCTGAAAGATAGACGGGTTCCCATAGCTTGCTGAGAACTTGCCCAAAACTTGGAGGTAAACAAACTTCCACGATCAGAGATGATGCTCTTTGGAACACCATGGAGGCTGACTATCCGTGAAACATACAGATCCGCCAATTGGATAGCGGTAATATCTTCTCGGATAGGAAGGAAATGAGCAACTTTGGATAGACGGTCAGTCACTACCCAGATAACATCATGGCTTTTCTTTGTCTTTGGAAGGCCGGTGATAAAATCCATACACACTTCATCCCACTTCCATTCAGGAATAGGTAGGGGTTGAAGAACACTGGCGGGCCTTTGATGTTCTGATTTCACACGACGACAAACATCGCATTCAGCAACATACTGAGTGATTTCTCGCTTCATCCGGGTCCACCAGAATTTTGGACGAAGATCTTGGTACATTTTAGTGCTACCAGGATGAATAGAAAGAGGCATGTCATGAGCCTCTTGGAGTATTAGCTTTCTCAGATTTTGGATCTTGGCCACAACTAAATGGTTTTTGAAGTAAACAATGCCTTGATCATCAACGGAGAAACACTTAGCAACTCCACTAGCAATGTTCTTCTTGATCTTAGCAATGCCTAAGTTGTTCTTCTGAACATCTTTTATTTGATCTTCAAGAGAAGGTTTTATTTCCAGATTTGCCGCCGGAAGGAACAACTTCAAGGTTAAGTTTGGAGAACTCCTCATGAAGAGAAGGTTGGGCTTTTTGTATCATCAAGTTGTTGCAATAAGACTTCCGACTTAGCGCGCCAGCGATGACATTTGCTTTGTCGGGTTGATAGTTGAGAGCCAAGTCAAAGTCCTTGATTATCTCCAACCATCTTCTCTGTCTGAGATTCATATCTAGTTGGGTAAACAAATATTTCAGACTCTGATGATCTGAGTATAACTCACAACGGTTACCAAGAAGGTAATGACGCCATTGCTTGAGAGCATGGACCACGGCTGCTAGCTCAAGGTCATGAGTTGGGTAGTTGCGCTCATGTGGTTTCAACTGACGAGAACCATAAGACACCACATGACCTTCTTGCATTAACACACAACCGAGTCCTTGTTGAGAGGCATCACAGAAGATGACAAAGTCCTTGCTCATATGTCGCACCCGGACTTCTAGAGGATACTCACCGTACGAACTGAACAGTATTCTGATGGGATTACGGGGCTTTCCGGCACCCGCGTCCTCGTACGAGTAGGCCAACACTTAGGTGTGACAACCCATCGCTACTGTTCACCGTCGATGTAAACTATCCTGTAGAAATCAGGACACTACCATTGACGTACTTCATACCATACACACATGGTACGTCAACGGCTTTGAACAAAAGGATCACACAACATGCCTCTACGACACAAAAGATTGAAATAAGGTAGCAAATGGCCTTCACTAAGGCAGAAATAGCAAATACAATCATCCAGAGGACACATGTCCCAACATAGCATTCATTACATCAGCGGAAGCATTCAAAGGGGTCTGAGTACAGACAAAATCCAAATAGGCTTCAGAAGCCGGAAACTGAAATAAAGACGGAGCCCATCCACGATGTCTCGGATCCTGCCCGGGTCCGCTAACTACTCGTCAGCAGCCTCGTCAAACTCCACGTAGTAGCCGTCACCTGGATCCGCGTAATCGTAGTCTGCGGAAACCACAGCCCCAAAGGGGTCAGTACATAGACGTACTGGCAAGCAAGACTCACAGTTCACCAAAGTATAGCCCGTCAACACAAGCACAGACGACTTGGGTTCAACGGAAGGAAAGGGGTATATAAGATGCTGCAACTGGCTGCGCTAACCAACTACAGAGGTTCTATCACTTCCAACTATCAGAAAGGGGATAAGATCGAGTATTGTAACCAACTGGAAGATAACTTCAAACAAACCCATCCTGGATCTCGCCCCTTATCCAAAGAAGCAACCCGAGGATAACTCACACAGTTGGATAAAGATGAATCAAGTTATTGTGACAATAATCCTATTACTAGTCAAATTGTTAATCATGGGGTGTGAGATAGTGAATCATTAGGTTTAAGTTGTCCTGAGTACTTGTTAGCCAGTACTTTCACCAAGTTAACCATAACCGCGGAAAACACGGCTTCTCGAGAAGATTATCCCTGCAGGGTTGCACCAATTTGGCCGTACACGTATGAATAACCCGCCAGATGGGATGCCTCCCACCAAGCGGGGCACTCAACACAACTCAACTCTTCTTCGCATCAAGCCCAAAGCACCTTGGGCGCACGGCTAATCAAGCCCCGAAGAAAAGGGACCCTCATAGCACTCTAAGACCGTGTCCCCCTATATGCCGACTACGAAAGTTCCACCCTGCGCTGGGCTCACAAAAACATGCATGCGGCAAATAGAAAGCACGAACTAAATGAGATGATTTGGACGAGATGCGAATCGAATCAAATTGAGGGGGGCGCCCATACTCGCTTCCCACATGCGGGTAGTGCGCTCATCATGGATCAGTAGACAAGACCCTTTTCCTATTAGGGTCGACACTAGCAGGCCTCAAAACCACACAGGGCCTCCTGCCGGTGCCTTATCATCAAATTATTATTAAGTAATAACATTAGCATGATTGATTGATTGATTGAACATCGAGCCCCCAGAACATAATGAAATATAGTAACTGAAAGTAACGGGTAACAGACTCGAGCAAAACAACCTAAGCATGCTAGTAAGACACTGGCTCAATCAACAAGGTTGTAGGAGGGGTGGTGAGGCAATATCAGGGTTAAAGGATTCATGTGATAGGTTCGTAACAGAAACAACTACCACTAAGGCTAGCAAGAATAGACAACGGAAAGTATCGGTAACCAGGGTTGAAAGGAACACAATGGTTCATGTGAGTGATAACTTGCCTGCAAACTCAACAGCCGGGTACTGAGCTAGATCCTCAGAAGGGGTGCTGTAAGGATCGTCTGCCTCAACGTCGTCGTCTATTCGAGAAGAAGCAAACAAACAAAACAGGAATGTAAACAATCATTGCCATGGCATTGTGCACAATCAAGATGATGCATGACAGTTAATGGTTGCATCAAAATAACCTATCTAACATGACAACACAATTTAAATGGACCCCTATGCTAAATTGAGTTGCATATGGAAAAGGTCCATAGATTAAGTGGAACAAGTGATTTACAATTAATTATTATGTGATAGTTGTTATCATGATGCATGCATGATGATGATGACAAGATAACAACAAATAACAATAATAGATGCAAAGGAAAAGGGATAAAACAAGTTTGGAAAATTTGGTTACTTAAACATGTCACACAAACAATTATTGTTTTCATCAAGTTAAAGTGTGCAAAACAATTTACAAATTTTATATTTGAAAAGAACATCAAATTTGTAGTTGTATTACATGTTTCCAATATTGAAATTTGAATTAGGTTGAATTTATTATGAATTAAACAATATTAAACAAGTTTTAATTGAATTTAAAACAAGTTTGAATATTATTTGAATTTTATTTGTTCAAAACATAAATTCAAGTTCACATTTGAAAAGTTCACACTTTGATGGTTTGAAAACATATTTTGCATGTTCAAAAATATTTTATATTAAGCAAGTTATGATTTTATCAAATTTAATTGAATTAAACAAGTATTAAATTATTTAGGCAATTTAAATTATTCAAACAATGAAACAAATTTTATATTTGAATAGGATATTCAAAATGGTATGAAAAACATATTTTATTTGCCTTATTTGGAATTAGTATGAATTATTTGTAAATTATTGCAAATTACATTTGAATTATTCAAATTTGAATTTTAAATGTATTTTGAAAACTGAAAACAGAACACAAATGGAACAATTGTAAAGATCATGTAATTTTGAACAGAAAACATATAAAACTTGTATTTATTGGAATTACAGATTAAAAGATATTAAAGTTTGAAGTCTAATGTTTAATTCTGTTATTAAAAGAATTAGAATTTCCAAAACAGAAAACGTTTAAACATTTTGTACCGCACTGGCCCCTAGCCACTGCCACTGCAGCGTGGGCCTGGGGGCCAGCGTGGCGTTGCTGCGCTTGCGTGGCTGAGGGAGTCCATGACGTGTGGGCCACGGATGTCAGCACACAAGAATAAAAAAGGGTGGGGTTTTATGCGGCCGCGGGGAGTCGATCCCTCGACCGCGCGCTTGCGTGCGCGTTCTCTGAACCAATACGTCTGTTGCGCGTTTGTTATCAGTAACAGGTGCGCAGAAAGGTTAAGGTTCAGCCCCCGGTGTTAACTGACGAAACTGACGAGCGAAACCTTGCTCGACTGAAACAGAGGATGATCGCCGGCGGGGAAAACACGGTTGCCGTGCTCGATCTGGAGAAGAAGGACGTGCACGGGTGCGTGCGTAGCATAGAGAGGAAGGAGGAGGTGAGAACGGTGGGAAGCTCACCGCGGTGCAGAGGTTGCAGAGGCTCGGTGTAGCGGCCGGCGACGATGTCGTTGACGGCGTCGCGGTTGCCGTGCTCCTCCGGCGTGGCTCCGGTGTCGAAAGTGTAGAGGACGAAGAGGGCGTTCGATTTCAGTGGCCTAGGTGGGTTGGTGGTGCACAGAGACGACGGGTTCCATCGGGGTTCAGAGGGGGAGGTCACCGGAGGGAGTTGCAGAGAGGGGGAGACGGTGGCAGAGGGTGGAGAACGGCGGCGGAGGCGAGGAGCAGTGACCTAGGTGGCTAGGGTTTGACGGCGCGGACCCCTAGGGCACTTATAGGCGCGACAGGAGCTCGGATCGCCGTTGAGTTGCCGTCGATGCCGCGGTGGCGCGCTGCGATGCTTGCCGTACGGGAGAAAGAAGCAGTGCACGCTTCTCAAAGCGTTAAGTTAGGGATAGGCGGGCTGGGCTGCGCGCGCTGTAGGCTTAGGTGGGCTTGGGCTAGTTAGTTGCTGCGCGCGCGGCTGTTTTCTCCTCTTTTTATTTTTCCTTTTCTGTTTTTTTTTGTAGGTTTTGCTTTTGGAAGAAAAACATAGGTTTTAGGTTAGAGAAAATTTTGGAAAAATTTGGGGAAGTTCATTAGACCAATTGCAAACATTTGGTAGCTTTTAGTTTCAAAAGTTTAACATTTGCTTGGTGTTTGAAAATTAAACCAAATTTAAGGAATTTTAATATTAATGAAACATTAAGAAAACAAGCATTTCTTAATAGGGTTATCCCTAGGGTTTAAAGTGATTTAAAGAATACAAATGTGTGGTGAACTTCATGGATTCAAAAGGTACTGATTTGAAAACTTGGTTTGAATTTAGAAATGATTTAGGAATTATTGATTGAACTAATTGATTGATTAATGGTTTGATTAAAACCAACAATTTAATGAGTGCTCAACATGGAATAAAATGGTTGTTATCATTTGTTATTTTTATTCCAAAAGTTGTAACAGATCAAGTATGAAAATAACCATTTGAAATTGTTTGAGTTTGATTATAAAAACAAAATAAAACAGATGCAAACAAATAGTAACAAATGCAAACAAAAATAAAACAAATGCAATGAGATGATGACATGATGCATTGCTTGAATTTAAAACAAGAAACAAAACATTCTAAGGGATGTTTCATACTTGGGATGTTACAAAACGCCCCCCCTTGAAGGAATCGCGCCCCGAGATTCCTTACTGAGATGTGAAAAGGTCCGGATACTTCTTGCGAAGATCCTCTTCGGTCTCCCACGTTGCCTCTTTATCGGAATGATGTGACCATTGCACTTTCAAGAACTTGGTGCTCTTGTTGCGAGTCTTACGCTCGGTCTCATCGAGAATACGAATAGGGTGCTCCTCATAAGATAGATCATCTTGCAGTTCAATGGAATCATGATCAACTGCACGATCTGGATCTTTGAAACACTTCTTGAGTTGTGACACGTGGAACACATCGTGCACCTTGGATAGTTTTTCTGGAAGCTCAAGACGATAAGCATTTTCTGCCCGCCTTGAGAGAATGTTGAAAGGACCAATGTATCTTGGTGCAAGCTTTCCTTTCACACCAAAACGATGAGTGCCTCTGAGGGGAGTTACACGGAGATATGCCTTATCACCAGGTGCATAGATCATATCCCTGTGCTTGCTATCATAATAGCTCTTCTGACGAGAGTGAGCAATCCTGAGATTGTCACGAATGATACGAACTTTCTCCTCGGCTTCCTTAACAATGTCAGGGCCTAAGAGTGAACGTTCACCAGCTCCAGACCAATTGATTGGACTCCTGCATCTGCGACCATACAGTGCCTCGAATGGTGCCATGCCTAGGCTTGCCTGGTAGCTGTTGTTGTAGGAGAATTCAGCATATGGAAGGCAATCCTCCCATTTCATGCCAAAGGAGAGACCACATGCTCTGAGCATATACTCGAGAATCTGATTGACTCTTTCGACTTGCCCCTGAGACTGAGGGTGATAAGCTGTGCTGAACAGAAGTTTGGTGCCCAATGCTTCTTGAAAGCTTTTCCAGAAATGAGAAGTGAAGATACTTCCACGGTCTGAGCTTATTACCAATGGAACACCATGAAGAGGAACAACTTTGCTGTATAGAGCTCTGCTAACTGGCTAGCTGAGATAGTTTCCTTGACAGCAAAGAAGTGAGCTACCTTAGTGAGACGATCAATAACAACGAAGATTGCATCGTTGCCCTTCTTGGACTTTGGAAACCCAGTAACGAAGTCCATTTCAATCATGTCCCACTTCCACTCAGGAATTTTCAGAGGTTGGAGTAGACCTGCTGTTTTCTGATGGACTGCTTTAACACGTTGACAAACGTCGCATTCAGAAACGTATTGGGCAATTTCACGTTTCATGCCAGGCCACCAATACAGAGTCTTGAGATCCTGGTACATCTTTGTACTTCCAGGGTGGATGGATAGAGGAGTTTCATGAGCCTCCTTGAGAATGATATCCTTGAGACTTTGAATCTGAGGAACTGCAATGCGTCCTTCGAAGAACACAGTTCCCTTGTCATCAATTGAGAAGGACTTGAATTTATCATTGCCCTCCTTGATGTGCTCCACAATCTTCTTGATTTCAGTATCACGAAGTTGTTCAGAACGAATCTTGTCCTCAAGAGTTGGACTGGCTGTCAAGCTAGCAAGGTATCCTTCAGGGACAAGACCAAGGTTCAGCTTCTGGAATTCTTCATGAAGTGGAGGTTGGCTTTCCATGATCATGAGATTATTGCAATAGGATTTGCGACTGAGAGCATCGGCCATAACATTAGCCTTGCCTGGAGTGTAAGAAATGGTGAGATCAAAGTCTTTAATCTTCTCAATCCATCTCCTTTGCCTGAGGTTCAGATCTGGCTGAGTGAAGATGTATTTCAGACTCTTATGATCGGAAAAGATTTCAGTTTTGTTACCCAACAAGTATTGTCTCCATTTCTTGAGGGCAAACATAACTGCTGCAAGTTCAAGATCATGAGTGGGATAGTTTTGCTCATGTGGGTTCAACTGACGTGAAGCATAAGCCACCACTTGACGTTCTTGCATAAGAACTGCTCGCAGACCTTGGAGAGATGCATCGCAGAATATCTGGAAAGGTTTGGTAGTATCGAGGCCAACCAGAACAGGTGTGGAAGTGAGTTTAGTCTTCAGGAGGTTGAAACTCTCATCACATTGTGGAGTCCAAACAAACTTTTTGTCCTTCTTTGTGAGATCAGTGAGAGGTTTGGCAATCTTGGAAAAGTTTTGGACGAAACGACGGCAATAGCTAGCCAAGCCAAGAAAACTTCTGACTTGCTTCACCGTGTTAGGGGGTTTCCAGTCAACAATTGCCTTAACCTTTTCCGGATCAATGGCTATGCCCTTGGCAGAGATGATATGACCAAGATATGCAACTTCTGGAATCCAGAACTCACACTTGGAGAATTTGGCATATAGACGATGCTCGCGAAGTTTCATGAGAGTGAGACGAAGGTGTTCTCCATGCTCTTCCTTGGATTTTGAGTAGACTAGAATGTCATCAAGATATACCACAACGAACTTGTCGAGGTATTCATGGAAGACAGAATTCATGAGTCTTGAGAACGTTGCCGGTGCATTGGTGAGACCAAAGGACATGACGGTGTATTCATATAGACCGTACCGAGTGGTGAAAGCTGTCTTAGGAATATCTTCCTTTCTGATCTTTATCTAATGGTACCCCATCCTCAAGTCCAACTTTGAGAATATTGAGGCTCCAGCAAGTTGATCAAAAAGATCATCGATACGAGGAATTGGATACTTGTTCTTGATAGTTTTCTCGTTGAGAGGACGATAGTCAACCACGAGTCTTTTTGTTTGATCCTTCTTGGCAACAAACAGAGTTGGGCAACCCCAAGCGGAGGAACTAGGCTGAATGTAACCTTTCTCCATGTACATATCGATTTGCTCCTTCAACAATTTCAGTTCAGGAGGAGCTATCTTGTATGGATGCTTAGAGATTGGAGCAGTACCTGGCTCAAGCTCGATCACGAACTCAACTGCTCTGTCCGGAGGCATCCCTGGCAACTCTTCTGGAAAGACGTCAGGGAATTCACAAACCACCGGAACATTCTCAATTGCAGGAAGAGGTTTAGCATCGAGGTTGAACAGCTGAACAAAACTTGATCCATATGGAGAATAGACTATCTGGCCTGAAGTGTGAGAGAGAGTTATTGACTTTTGAGCACAGTCAATTTTTGCTTTGTGGGTCTTCAACCAATCCATACCCAGAATGACATCAATGTCAGAATTTCCCAGCAACATGAGTGAAGCAAGGAATATGCGACCTCCAATTAGGATCTGATTGTCCATGCTTATCTTGGAAGTAATCATTTTAGTTCCCGGAGAGTGCACATAGATTTGATTGCTTAGTGGAACCAGAGCTAAATTGTACGTTGTAGCAAAGATCTTTGACACGAACGAATGCGATCCTCCAGTATCAAACAACACTTTAGCTGGAATAGAGTTTACGGGTAATATACTGAGAACGACGTCAGCAGCTTCCTCAGCTTTGTCGGCCTTGATATGGTTCACCCTCGCGGTCCTCCCGACAGGCCTGTTGTTGGAGTTGAAGGCTTTAGCCGGGGGAGCACGAACCATTGCCTGGTTGGTGTTGGGGCGAGGAGGTGGAGGTAGCTGCTTCTGCGTTCACTTATCAGCGTAGTGCCCAGTCTCCTTGCACTTGTAGCAAGTGACGACACGAGGAGGACCTGGCCTTGGCTGCCCCATTGGAAACCTCTGACCCTGCATCTGAGATGGGTTGGGTGGGCGGGGACCAAAGCCTGGAGAATCTTGAGCATTTGGAGCCCGAGTGACAGCACCATTTGGCACCCAGATGCGGCACTTCTGCGGAGCGGTGGTCATGTTGGAGGAGGAACCACCCTCACGCGAGTGCTTGCGGGACTCTTCGAACGCCTTGCGCCCATTCTCCTCATTGAGCGCGGTGTTCACGAGCTCCACGAAGTCCTTGCACTTGATGTTGGTGAGAGCGTACTTCAGTTCCGGGTTAAAACCTCGGCGGAACCTTGCCATCTTCTTGGCTTCAGTGGACACCTCGTCACCAGCGTATCGAGCTAGACGATTGAACTCGTTCTGGTAGCCGAGGACGTCCAGCTTGCCCTGTTTGAGAGAGTAGAATTCCTCACGCATCCTTTCCATGAGACCATCTGGGATGTGGTGCTTCAGGAAGGCATCCTTGAAACAACCCCAGGTGATAGGATATCCAGCTCTCATGGTCTGGTAGTTCTCCCACCAGGTAGCTGCCTGACCCTTCAGTAGGTAGGTGGCATACTTGACCTTATCTTCCTCAGCAACATGAGCTATCTCCAGAGCCCTGTTCATCTCCCTGATCCAGTCATCAGCATCCAGAGGCTCACGTGTTGCCACGAAAGCTCTCGGCCCCATGCTCAGAAACTCCTTGATGCTGACTCGCGGAGCATTCTGGTTGTTGTGCTGGTTAGCCTGGATCTGGGCCATCTGAGCCACGACCTGAGTCATCTGAGTCAACAGCTCCGTGAGCGGAGGTGGTTCAGGCGGGTTGCTCCTTGTTGGCGGCATCCTGAATAGACATTCATTTTAGCACAACAATAGAAAAGGATAGACTTGGTAACCGAAAGATAGATTATTCCGACGCATGGATAGATAACCAACAGGTACATCATCACATGTTCAAATACATCAGAATATCCAACAGACCAATACATGGTTCGAATGCCAAAGGATAACTAAACATAGCTAGGAATGGATACATCGGTACTCCCATGCTCATCACGCAGGACGGCGGTGAGTAGTACGACGAGAGATACGGTGAGGAGGAATCCCCCGGAAGTAGGTATGACGACGATCCACGTAGAGCGGGACTGCTCTGAGAGCAACCCTCGGTGTGGTGAAGTAGAAAGCGTCGTCTCCCTGTTCTCCAAAGCGTGGAATCCCAGTGTAACCCGGACCAAGGTCGAGAAGTGGACCTCTGATCGGCTCGTAACCTCCAGCATCTGGCAGCGGAAACCCAGCTGGCTGAGTGAAACGTGCAAAACGCTCGTCTCCAACAAAGTCTGTGGTGTACGTAGCCAGACGAGTCAACGCCAGATAGAGCTGCTCCCTGACTGAGGCTAACTCCTGAGAAAGTGTGGAAGCAACGGCGTCACTGTGCCTCACGAACTGAGCAGTGGTGTGCAGCCTGGAGCTATCAGACTCGTAGGTATCCAGGTTGCTGTGGAGAGTGAAGTGAACTCCCGCTGCCGTGATGTAACCACGGGGGATGTGACGATAGATGGAATCATCAAACCCCCAGTAGTCAGCACGGAGGACGGTGAGACTCACGTAAGCTGCCTGCTGCACGGCCATATCCACTGTGGAACCTACTGCCTCGTAGCGGTGGACAACACTCCTGCCATCATCCGACAGAATGTAGACGATAGCCTGGTAGTAGGTCTGGTCAAACTCTCGCTGCTGCTCGTAGACCTGGTACTCCGGTGCCCAATGGAACCCCAGATAGGTAACCATGTCTCTCAGCATCTCCGGATAACCGGCGGTGCTCTCACAGCGAGTCATCCGAACCACCTGCGGGTAGAACCTGAGATCCATCTGCAGATGATCGGGGAAGTTTTGATTAGACTCCGGTAGAAGAATTGAAGTGGGAAACAACAACAAGGTTCAACGGACGATAAGGATGTCGAAAGGAATAGGATATCGAAGCAACATCGGGAAACACAAGACCGAAAGCTCCTGAGGTACTAAGGAGAACCCAAAACACGTGAAATCCTAACTTGAAAGTTTAGGTGAGAACAGAAAACATCGTTGCACTTCCTTACCAGAAAAGGGTGGGTGGGTGGGGAAAGAAGAAAAATGGCAGAATTCCTACTCTCACGTTTCATTTTTCCTATATAGCTACAAAATAGTTTCTAGACTCAACTGCGACCAGTAAAAAGGGATCCTACAGGCAGACAGGCTCTGATACCATTTGTCGCACCCGAACTTCTAGAGGATACTCACCGTACGAACTGAACAGTATTCTGATGGGATTACGGGGCTTTCCGGCACCCGCGTCCTCGTACGAGTAGGCCAACACTTAGGTGTGACAACCCATCGCTACTGTTCACCGTCGATGTAAACTATCCTGTAGAAATCAGGACACTACCATTGACGTACTTCATACCATACACACATGGTACGTCAACGGCTTTGAACAAAAGGATCACACAACATGCCTCTACGACACAAAAGATTGAAATAAGGTAGCAAATGGCCTTCACTAAGGCAGAAATAGCAAATACAATCATCCAGAGGACACATGTCCCAACATAGCATTCATTACATCAGCGGAAGCATTCAAAGGGGTCTGAGTACAGACAAAATCCAAATAGGCTTCAGAAGCCGGAAACTGAAATAAAGACGGAGCCCATCCACGATGTCTCGGATCCTGCCCGGGTCCGCTAACTACTCGTCAGCAGCCTCGTCAAACTCCACGTAGTAGCCGTCACCTGGATCCGCGTAATCGTAGTCTGCGGAAACCACAGCCCCAAAGGGGTCAGTACATAGACGTACTGGCAAGCAAGACTCACAGTTCACCAAAGTATAGCCCGTCAACACAAGCACAGATGACTTGGGTTCAACGGAAGGAAAGGGGTATATAAGATGCTGCAACTGGCTGCGCTAACCAACTACAGAGGTTCTATCACTTCCAACTATCAGAAAGGGGATAAGATCGAGTATTGTAACCAACTGGAAGATAACTTCAAACAAACCCATCCTGGATCTCGCCCCTTATCCAAAGAAGCAACCCGAGGATAACTCACACAGTTGGATAAAGATGAATCAAGTTATTGTGACAATAATCCTATTACTAGTCAAATTGTTAATCATGGGGTGTGAGATAGTGAATCATTAGGTTTAAGTTGTCCTGAGTACTTGTTAGCCAGTACTTTCACCAAGTTAACCATAACCGCGGAAAACACGGCTTCTCGAGAAGATTATCCCTGCAGGGTTGCACCAATTTGGCCGTACACGTATGAATAACCCGCCAGATGGGATGCCTCCCACCAAGCGGGGCACTCAACACAACTCAACTCTTCTTCGCATCAAGCCCAAAGCACCTTGGGCGCACGGCTAATCAAGCCCCGAAGAAAAGGGACCCTCATAGCACTCTAAGACCGTGTCCCCCTATATGCCGACTACGAAAGTTCCACCCTGCGCTGGGCTCACAAAAACATGCATGCGGCAAATAGAAAGCACGAACTAAATGAGATGATTTGGACGAGATGCGAATCGAATCAAATTGAGGGGGGCGCCCATACTCGCTTCCCACATGCGGGTAGTGCGCTCATCATGGATCAGTAGACAAGACCCTTTTCCTATTAGGGTCGACACTAGCAGGCCTCAAAACCACACAGGGCCTCCTGCCGGTGCCTTATCATCAAATTATTATTAAGTAATAACATTAGCATGATTGATTGATTGATTGAACATCGAGCCCCCAGAACATAATGAAATATAGTAACTGAAAGTAACGGGTAACAGACTCGAGCAAAACAACCTAAGCATGCTAGTAAGACACTGGCTCAATCAACAAGGTTGTAGGAGGGGTGGTGAGGCAATATCAGGGTTAAAGGATTCATGTGATAGGTTCGTAACAGAAACAACTACCACTAAGGCTAGCAAGAATAGACAACGGAAAGTATCGGTAACCAGGGTTGAAAGGAACACAATGGTTCATGTGAGTGATAACTTGCCTGCAAACTCAACAGCCGGGTACTGAGCTAGATCCTCAGAAGGGGTGCTGTAAGGATCGTCTGCCTCAACGTCGTCGTCTATTCGAGAAGAAGCAAACAAACAAAACAGGAATGTAAACAATCATTGCCATGGCATTGTGCACAATCAAGATGATGCATGACAGTTAATGGTTGCATCAAAATAACCTATCTAACATGACAACACAATTTAAATGGACCCCTATGCTAAATTGAGTTGCATATGGAAAAGGTCCATAGATTAAGTGGAACAAGTGATTTACAATTAATTATTATGTGATAGTTGTTATCATGATGCATGCATGATGATGATGACAAGATAACAACAAATAACAATAATAGATGCAAAGGAAAAGGGATAAAACAAGTTTGGAAAATTTGGTTACTTAAACATGTCACACAAACAATTATTGTTTTCATCAAGTTAAAGTGTGCAAAACAATTTAAAAAATTTATATTTGAAAAGAACATCAAATTTTTAGTTGGATTACATGTTTCCAATATTGAAATTTGAATTAGGTTGAATTTATTATGAATTAAACAATATTAAACAAGTTTTAATTGAATTTAAAACAAGTTTGAATATTATTTGAATTTTATTTGTTCAAAACATAAATTCAAGTTCACATTTGAAAAGTTCACACTTTGATGGTTTGAAAACATATTTTGCATGTTCAAAAATATTTTATATTAAGCAAGTTATGATTTTATCAAATTTAATTGAATTAAACAAGTATTAAATTATTTAGGCAATTTAAATTATTCAAACAATGAAACAAATTTTATATTTGAATAGGATATTCAAAATGGTATGAAAAACATATTTTATTTGCCTTATTTGGAATTAGTATGAATTATTTGTAAATTATTGCAAATTACATTTGAATTATTCAAATTTGAATTTTAAATGTATTTTGAAAACTGAAAACAGAACACAAATGGAACAATTGTAAAGATCATGTAATTTTGAACAGAAAACATATAAAACTTGTATTTATTGGAATTACAGATTAAAAGATATTAAAGTTTGAAGTCTAATGTTTAATTCTGTTATTAAAAGAATTAGAATTTCCAAAACAGAAAACGTTTAAACATTTTGTACCGCACTGGCCCCTAGCCACTGCCACTGCAGCGTGGGCCTGGGGGCCAGCGTGGCGTTGCTGCGCTTGCGTGGCTGAGGGAGTCCATGACGTGTGGGCCACGGATGTCAGCACACAAGAATAAAAAAGGGTGGGGTTTTATGCGGCCGCGGGGAGTCGATCCCTCGACCGCGCGCTTGCGTGCGCGTTCTCTGAACCAATACGTCTGTTGCGCGTTTGTTATCAGTAACAGGTGCGCAGAAAGGTTAAGGTTCAGCCCCCGGTGTTAACTGACGAAACTGACGAGCGAAACCTTGCTCGACTGAAACAGAGGATGATCGCCGGCGGGGAAAACACGGTTGCCGTGCTCGATCTGGAGAAGAAGGACGTGCACGGGTGCGAGCGTAGCACAGAGAGGAAGGAGGAGGTGAGAACGGTGGGAAGCTCACCGCGGTGCAGAGGTTGCAGAGGCTCGGTGTAGCGGCCGGCGACGATGTCGTTGACGGCGTCGCGGTTGCCGTGCTCCTCCGGCGTGGCTCCGGTGTCGAAAGTGTAGAGGACGAAGAGGGCGTTCGATTTCAGTGGCCTAGGTGGGTTGGTGGTGCACAGAGACGACGGGTTCCATCGGGGTTCAGAGGGGGAGGTCACCGGAGGGAGTTGCAGAGAGGGGGAGACGGTGGCAGAGGGTGGAGAACGGCGGCGGAGGCGAGGAGCAGTGACCTAGGTGGCTAGGGTTTGACGGCGCGGACCCCTAGGGCACTTATAGGCGCGACAGGAGCTCGGATCGCCGTTGAGTTGCCGTCGATGCCGCGGTGGCGCGATGCGATGCTTGCCGTACGGGAGAAAGAAGCAGTGCACGCTTCTCAAAGCGTTAAGTTAGGGATAGGCGGGCTGGGCTGCGCGCGCTGTAGGCTTAGGTGGGCTTGGGCTAGTTAGCTGCTGCGCGCGCGGCTGTTTTCTCCTCTTTTTATTTTTCCTTTTCTGTTTTTTTTGTAGGTTTTGCTTTTGGAAGAAAAACATAGGTTTTAGGTTAGAGAAAATTTTGGAAAATTTTGGGGAAGTTCATTAGACCAATTGCAAACATTTGGTAGCTTTTAGTTTCAAAAGTTTAACATTTGCTTGGTGTTTGAAAATTAAACCAAATTTAAGGAATTTTAATATTAATGAAACATTAAGAAAACAAGCATTTCTTAATAGGGTTATCCCTAGGGTTTAAAGTGATTTAAAGAATACAAATGTGTGGTGAACTTCATGGATTCAAAAGGTACTGATTTGAAAACTTGGTTTGAATTTAGAAATGATTTAGGAATTATTGATTGAACTAATTGATTGATTAATGGTTTGATTAAAACCAACAATTTAATGAGTGCTCAACATGGAATAAAATGGTTGTTATCATTTGTTATTTTTATTCCAAAAGTTGTAACAGATCAAGTATGAAAATAACCATTTGAAATTGTTTGAGTTTGATTATAAAAACAAAATAAAACAGATGCAAACAAATAGTAACAAATGCAAACAAAAATAAAACAAATGCAATGAGATGATGACATGATGCATTGCTTGAATTTAAAACAAGAAACAAAACATTCTAAGGGATGTTTCATACTTGGGATGTTACAAAACGCCCCCCCTTGAAGGAATCGCGCCCCGAGATTCCTTACTGAGATGTGAAAAGGTCCGGATACTTCTTGCGAAGATCCTCTTCGGTCTCCCACGTTGCCTCTTTATCGGAATGATGTGACCATTGCACTTTCAAGAACTTGGTGCTCTTGTTGCGAGTCTTACGCTCGGTCTCATCGAGAATACGAATAGGGTGCTCCTCATAAGATAGATCATCTTGCAGTTCAATGGAATCATGATCAACTGCACGATCTGGATCTTTGAAACACTTCTTGAGTTGTGACACGTGGAACACATCGTGCACCTTGGATAGTTTTTCTGGAACCTCAAGACGATAAGCATTTTCTGCCCGCCTTGAGAGAATGTTGAAAGGACCAATGTATCTTGGTGCAAGCTTTCCTTTCACACCAAAACGATGAGTGCCTCTGAGGGGAGTTACACGGAGATATGCCTTATCACCAGGTGCATAGATCATATCCCTGTGCTTGCTTTCATAATAGCTCTTCTGACAAGAGTGAGCAATCCTGAGATTGTCACGAATGATACGAACTTTCTCCTCGGCTTCCTTAACAATGTCAGGGCCTAAGAGTGAACGTTCACCAGCTCCAGACCAATTGATTGGACTCCTGCATCTGCGACCATACAGTGCCTCGAATGGTGCCATGCCTAGGCTTGCCTGGTAGCTGTTGTTGTAGGAGAATTCAGCATATGGAAGGCAATCCTCCCATTTCATGCCAAAGGAGAGACCACATGCTCTGAGCATATACTCGAGAATCTGATTGACTCTTTCGACTTGCCCCTGAGACTGAGGGTGATAAGCTGTGCTGAACAGAAGTTTGGTGCCCAATGCTTCTTGAAAGCTTTTCCAGAAATGAGAAGTGAAGATACTTCCATGGTCTGAGCTTATTTCCAATGGAACACCATGAAGAGGAACAACCTTTGCTGTATAGAGCTCTGCTAACTGGCTAGCTGAGATAGTTTCCTTGACAGCAAAGAAGTGAGCTACCTTAGTGAGACGATCAATAACAACGAAGATTGCATCGTTGCCCTTCTTGGACTTTGGAAACCCAGTAACGAAGTCCATTTCAATCATGTCCCACTTCCACTCAGGAATTTTCAGAGGTTGGAGTAGACCTGCTGTTTTCTGATGGACTGCTTTAACACGTTGACAAACGTCGCATTCAGAAACGTATTGGGCAATTTCACGTTTCATGCCAGGCCACCAATACAGAGTCTTGAGATCCTGGTACATCTTTGTACTTCCAGGGTGGATGGATAGAGGAGTTTCATGAGCCTCCTTGAGAATGATATCCTTGAGACTTTGAATCTGAGGAACTGCAATGCGTCCTTCGAAGAACACAGTTCCCTTGTCATCAATTGAGAAGGACTTGAATTTATCATTGCCCTCCTTGATGTGCTCCACAATCTTCTTGATTTCAGTATCACGAAGTTGTTCAGAACGAATCTTGTCCTCAAGAGTTGGACTGGCTATCAAGCTAGCAAGGTATCCTTCAAGGACAAGACCAAGGTTCAGCTTCTGGAATTCTTCATGAAGTGGAGGTTGGCTTTCCATGATCATGAGATTATTGCAATAGGATTTGCGACTGAGAGCATCGGCCATAACATTAGCCTTGCCTGGAGTGTAAGAAATGGTGAGATCAAAGTCTTTAATCTTCTCAATCCATCTCCTTTGCCTGAGGTTCAGATCTGGCTGAGTGAAGATGTATTTCAGACTCTTATGATCGGAAAAGATTTCAGTTTTGTTACCCAACAAGTATTGTCTCCATTTCTTGAGGGCAAACATAACTGCTGCAAGTTCAAGATCATGAGTGGGATAGTTTTGCTCATGTGGGTTCAACTGACGTGAAGCATAAGCCACAACTTGACGTTCTTGCATAAGAACTGCTCGCAGACCTTGGAGAGATGCATCGCAGAATATCTGGAAAGGTTTGGTAGTATCGAGGCCAACCAGAACAGGTGTGGAAGTGAGTTTAGTCTTCAGGAGGTTGAAACTCTCATCACATTGTGGAGTCCAAACGAACTTTTTGTCCTTCTTTGTGAGATCAGTGAGAGGTTTGACAATCTTGGAAAAGTTTTGGACGAAACGACGGCAATAGCTAGCCAAGCCAAGAAAACTTTTGACTTGCTTCACCGTGTTAGGGGGTTTCCAGTCAACAATTGCCTTAACCTTTTCCGGATCAATGGCTATGCCCTTGGCAGAGATGATATGACCAAGATATGCAACTTCTGGAATCCAGAACTCACACTTGGAGAATTTGGCATATAGACGATGCTCGCGAAGTTTCATGAGAGTGAGACGAAGGTGTTCTCCATGCTCTTCCTTGGATTTTGAGTAGACTAGAATGTCATCAAGATATACCACAACGAACTTGTCGAGGTATTCATGGAAGACAGAATTCATGAGTCTTGAGAACGTTGCCGGTGCATTGGTGAGACCAAAGGACATGACGGTGTATTCATATAGACCGTACCGAGTGGTGAAAGCTGTCTTAGGAATATCTTCCTTTCTGATCTTTATCTAATGGTACCCCATCCTCAAGTCCAACTTTGAGAATATTGAGGCTCCAGCAAGTTGATCAAAAAGATCATCGATACGAGGAATTGGATACTTGTTCTTGATAGTTTTCTCGTTGAGAGGACGATAGTCAACCACGAGTCTTTTTGTTTGATCCTCCTTGGCAACAAACAGAGTTGGGCAACTCCAAGCGGAGGAACTAGGCTGAATGTAACCTTTCTCCATGTACATATCGATTTGCTCCTTCAACAATTTCAGTTCAGGAGGAGCTATCTTGTATGGATGCTTAGAGATTGGAGCAGTACCTGGCTCAAGCTCGATCACGAACTCAACTGCTCTGTCCGGAGGCATCCCTGGCAACTCTTCTGGAAAGACGTCAGGGAATTCACAAACCACCGGAACATTCTCAATTGCAGGAAGAGGTTTAGCATCGAGGTTGAACAGCTGAACAGAACTTGATCCATATGGAGAATAGACTATCTGGCCTGAAGTGTGAGAGAGAGTTATTGACTTTTGAGCACAGTCAATTTTTGCTTTGTGGGTCTTCAACCAATCCATACCGAGAATGACATCAATGTCAGAATTTCCCAGCAACATGAGTGAAGCAAGGAATATGCGACCTCCAATTAGGATCTGATTGTCCATGCTTATCTTGGAAGTAATCATTTTAGTTCCCGGAGAGTGCACATAGATTTGATTGCTTAGTGGAACCAGAGCTAAATTGTACGTTGTAGCAAAGATCTTTGACACGAACGAATGCGATGCTCCAGTATCAAACAACACTTTAGCTGGAATAGAGTTTACGGGTAATATACCGAGAACGACGTCAGCATCTTCCTCAGCTTTGTCGGCCTTGATATGGTTCACCCTCGCGGTCCTCCCGACAGGCCTGTTGTTGGAGTTGAAGGCTTTAGCCGGGGGAGCACGAACCATTGCCTGGTTGGTGTTGGGGCGAGGAGGTGGAGGTAGCTGCTTCTGCGTGCACTTATCAGCGTAGTGCCCAGTCTCCTTGCACTTGTAGCAAGTGACGACACGAGGAGGACCTGGCCTTGGCTACCCCATTGGAAACCTCTGACCCTGCATCTGAGATGGGTTGGGTGGGCGGGGACCAAAGCCTGGAGAAGCTTGGGCATTTGGAGCCCGAGTGACAGCACCATTTGGCACCCAGATGCGGCGCTTCTGCGGAGGGGTGGTCATGTTGGAGGAGGAACCACCCTCACGCGAGTGCTTGCGGGACTCTTCGAACGCCTTGCGCCCATTCTCCTCATTGAGCGCGGTGTTCACGAGCTCCACGAAGTCCTTGCACTTGATGTTGGTGAGAGCGTACTTCAGTTCCGGGTTAAAACCTCGGCGGAACCTTGCCATCTTCTTGGCTTCAGTGGACACCTCGTCACCAGCGTATCGAGCTAGACGATTGAACTTGTTCTGGTAGCCGAGGACGTCCAGCTTGCCCTGTTTGAGAGAGTAGAATTCCTCACGCATCCTTTCCATGAGACCATCTGGGATGTGGTGCTTCAGGAAGGCATCCTTGAAACAACCCCAGGTGATAGGATATCCAGCTCTCATGGTCTGGTAGTTCTCCCACCAGGTAGCTACCTGACCCTTCAGTAGGTAGGTGGCATACTTGACCTTATCTTCCTCAGCAACATGAGCTATCTCCAGAGCCCTGTTCATCTCCCTGATCCAGTCATCAGCATCCAGAGGCTCACGTGTTGCCACGAAAGCTCTCGGCCCCATGCTCAGAAACTCCTTGATGCTGACTCGCGGAGCATTCTGGTTGTTGTGCTGGTTAGCCTGGATCTGGGCCATCTGAGCCACGACCTGAGTCATCTGAGTCAACAGCTCCGTGAGCGGAGGTGGTTCAGGCGGGTTGCTCCTTGTTGGTGGCATCCTGAATAGACATTCATTTTAGCACAACAATAGAAAAGGATAGACTTGGTAACCGAAAGATAGATTATTCCGACGCATGGATAGATAACCAACAGGTACATCATCACATGTTCAAATACATCAGAATATCCAACAGACCAATACATGGTTCGAATGCCAAAGGATAACTAAACATAGCTAGGAATGGATACATCGGTACTCCCATGCTCATCACGCAGGACGGCGGTGAGTAGTACGACGAGAGATACGGTGAGGAGGAATCCCCCGGAAGTAGGTATGACGACGATCCACGTAGAGCGGGACTGCTCTGAGAGCAACCCTCGGTGTGGTGAAGTAGAAAGCGTCGTCTCCCTATGCTCCAAAGCGTGGAATCCCAGTGTAACCCGGACCAAGGTCGAGAAGTGGACCTCTGATCGGCTCGTAACCTCCAGCATCTGGCAGCGGAAACCCAGCTGGCTGAGTGAAACGTGCAAAACGCTCGTCTCCAACAAAGTCTGTGGTGTACGTAGCCAGACGAGTCAACGCCAGATAGAGCTGCTCCCTGACAGAGGCTAACTCCTGAGAAAGTGTGGAAGCAACGGCGTCACTGTGCCTCACGAACTGAGCAGTGGTGTGCAGCCTGGAGCTATCAGACTCGTAGGTATCCAGGTTGCTGTGGAGAGTGAAGTGAACTCCCACTGCCGTGATGTAACCACGGGGGATGTGACGATAGATGGAATCATCAAACCCCCAGTAGTCAGCACGGAGGACGGTGAGACTCACGTAAGCTGCCTGCTGCACGGTCATATCCACTGTGGAACCTACTGCCTCGTAGCGGTGGACAACACTCCTGCCATCATCCGACAGAATGTAGACGATAGCCTGGTAGTAGGTCTGGTCAAACTCTCGCTGCTGCTCGTAGACCTGGTACTCCGGTGCCCAATGGAACCCCAGATAGGTAACCATGTCTCTCAGCATCTCCGGATAACCGGCGGTGCTCTCACAGCGAGTCATCCGAACCACCTGCGGGTAGAACCTGAGATCCATCTGCAGATGATCGGGGAAGTTTTGATTAGACTCCGGTAGAAGAATTGAAGTGGGAAACAACAACAAGGTTCAACGGACGATAAGGATGTCGAAAGGAACAGGATATCGAAGCAACATCGGGAAACACAAGACCAAAAGCTCCTGAGGTACTAAGGAGAACCCAAAACACGTGAAATCCTAACTTGAAAGTTTAGGTGAGAACAGAAAACATCGTTGCACTTCCTTACCAGAAAAGGGCGGGTGGGTGGGGAAAGAAGAAAAATGGCAGAATTCCTACTCTCACGTTTCATTTTTCCTATATAGCTACAAAATAGTTTCTAGACTCAACTGCGACCAGTAAAAAGGGATCCTACAGGCAGACAGGCTCTGATACCATTTGTCGCACCCGGACTTCTAGAGGATACTCACCGTACGAACTGAACAGTATTCTGATGGGATTACGGGGCTTTCCGGCACCCGCGTCCTCGTACGAGTAGGCCAACACTTAGGTGTGACAACCCATCGCTACTGTTCACCGTCGATGTAAACTATCCTGTAGAAATCAGGACACTACCATTGACGTACTTCATACCATACACACATGGTACGTCAACGGCTTTGAACAAAAGGATCACACAACATGCCTCTACGACACAAAAGATTGAAATAAGGTAGCAAATGGCCTTCACTAAGGCAGAAATAGCAAATACAATCATCCAGAGGACACATGTCCCAACATAGCATTCATTACATCAGCGGAAGCATTCAAAGGGGTCTGAGTACAGTCAAAATCCAAATAGGCTTCAGAAGCCGGAAACTGAAATAAAGACGGAGCCCATCCACGATGTCTTGGATCCTGCCCGGGTCCGCTAACTACTCGTCAGCAGCCTCGTCAAACTCCACGTAGTAGCCGTCACCTGGATCCGCGTAATCGTAGTCTGCAGAAACCACAACCCCAAAGGGGTCTGTACATAGACGTACTGGCAAGCAAGACTCACAGTTCACCAAAGTATAGCCCGTCAACACAAGCACAGATGACTTGGGTTCAACGGAAGGAAAGGGGTATATAAGATGCTGCAACTGGCTGCGCTAACCAACTACAGAGGTTCTATCACTTCCAACTATCAGAAAGGGGATAAGATCGAGTATTGTAACCAACTGGAAGATAACTTCAAACAAACCCATCCTGGATCTCGCCCCTTATCCAAAGAAGCAACCCGAGGATAACTCACACAGTTGGATAAAGATGAATCAAGTTATTGTGACAATAATCCTATTACTAGTCAAATTGTTAATCATGGGGTGTGAGATAGTGAATCATTAGGTTTAAGTTGTCCTGAGTACTTGTTAGCCAGTACTTTCACCAAGTTAACCATAACCGCGGAAAACACGGCTTCTCGAGAAGATTATCCCTGCAGGGTTGCACCAATTTGGCCGTACACGTATGAATAACCCGCCAGATGGGATGCCTCCCACCAAGCGGGGCACTCAACACAACTCAACTCTTCTTCGCATCAAGCCCAAAGCACCTTGGGCGCACGGCTAATCAAGCCCCGAAGAAAAGGGACCCTCATAGCACTCTAAGACCGTGTCCCCCTATATGCCGACTACGAAAGTTCCACCCTGCGCTGGGCTCGCAAAAACATGCATGCGGCAAATAGAAAGCACGAACTAAATGAGAAAATTTTGGACGAGATGCGAATCGAATCAAATTGAGGGGGCGCCCATACTCGCTTCCCACATGCGGGTAGTGCGCTCATCATGGATCAGTAGACAAGACCCTTTTCCTATTAGGGTCGACACTAGCAGGCCTCAAAACCACACAGGGCCTCCTGCCGGTGCCTTATCATCAAATTATTATTAAGTAATAACATTAGCATGATTGATTGATTGAACATCGAGCCCCCAGAACATAATGAAATATAGTAACTGAAAGTAACGGGTTACAGACTCGAGCAAAACAACCTAAGTATGCTAGTAAGACACTGGCTCAATCAACAGGGTTGTAGGAGGGGTGGTGAGGCAATAACAGGGTTAAAGGATTCATGTGATAGGTTCGTAACAGAAACAACTACCACTAAGGCTAGCAAGAATAGACAACGGAAAGTATCGGTAACCAGGGTTGAAAGGAACACAATGGTTCATGTGAGTGATAACTTGCCTGCAAACTCAACAGCCGGGTACTGAGCTAGATCCTCAGAAGGGGTGCTGTAAGGATCGTCTGCCTCAACGTCGTCGTCTATTCGAGAAGAAGCAAACAAACAAAACAGGAATGTAAACAATCATTGCCATGGCATTGTGCACAATCAAGATGATGCATGGCAGTTAATGGTTGCATCAAAATAACCTATCTAACATGACAACACAATTTAAATGGACCCCTATGCTAAATTGAGTTGCATATGGAAAAGGTCCATAGATTAAGTGGAACAAGTGATTTACAATTAATTATTATGTGATAGTTGTTATCATGATGCATGCATGATGATGATGACAAGATAACAACAAATAACAATAATAGATGCAAAGGAAAAGGGATAAAACAAGTTTGGAAAATTTGGTTACTTAAACATGTCACACAAACAATTATTGTTTTCATCAAGTTAAAGTGTGCAAAACAATTTACAAATTTTATATTTGAAAAGAACATCAAATTTTTAGTTGGATTACATGTTTCCAATATTGAAATTTGAATTAGGTTGAATTTATTATGAATTAAACAATATTAAACAAGTTTTAATTGAATTTAAAACAAGTTTGAATATTATTTGAATTTTATTTGTTCAAAACATAAATTCAAGTTCACATTTGAAAAGTTCACACTTTGATGGTTTGAAAACATATTTTGCATGTTCAAAAATATTTTATATTAAGCAAGTTATGATTTTATCAAATTTAATTGAATTAAACAAGTATTAAATTATTTAGGCAATTTAAATTATTCAAACAATGAAACAAATTTTATATTTGAATAGGATATTCAAAATGGTATGAAAAACATATTTTATTTGCCTTATTTGGAATTAGTATGAATTATTTGTGAATTATTGCAAATTACATTTGAATTATTCAAACTTGAATTTTAAATGTATTTTGAAAACTGAAAACAGAACACAAATGGAACAATTGTAAAGATCATGTAATTTTGAACAGAAAACATATAAAACTTGTATTTATTGGAATTACAGATTAAAAGATATTAAAGTTTGAAGTCTAATGTTTAATTCTGTTATTAAAAGAATTAGAATTTCCAAAACAGAAAACGTTTAAACATTTTGTACCGCACTGGCCCCTAGCCACTGCCACTGCAGCGTGGGCCTGGGGGCCAGCGTGGCGTTGCTGCGCTTGCGTGGCTGAGGGAGTCCATGACGTGTGGGCCACGGATGTCAGCACACAAGAATAAAAAAGGGTGGGGTTTTATGCGGCCGCGGGGAGTCGATCCCTCGACCGCGCGCTTGCGTGCGTGTTCTCTGAACCAATACGTCTGTTGCGCGTTTGTTATCAGTAACAGGTGCGCAGAAAGGTTAAGGTTCAGCCCCCGGTGTTAACTGACGAAACTGACGAGCGAAACCTTGCTCGACTGAAACAGAGGATGATCGCCGGCGGGGAAAACACGGTTGCCGTGCTCGATCTGGAGAAGAAGGACGTGCACGGGTGCGAGCGTAGCACAGAGAGGAAGGAGGAGGTGAGAACGGTGGGAAGCTCACCGCGGTGCAGAGGTTGCAGAGGCTCGGTGTAGCGGCCGGCGACGATGTCGTTGACGGCGTCGCGGTTGCCGTGCTCCTCCGGCGTGGCTCCGGTGTCGAAAGTGTAGAGGACGAAGAGGGCGTTCGATTTCAGTGGCCTAGGTGGGTTGGTGGTGCACAGAGACGACGGGTTCCATCGGGGTTCAGAGGGGGAGGTCACCGGAGGGAGTTGCAGAGAGGGGGAGACGGTGGCAGAGGGTGGAGAACGGCGGCGGAGGCGAGGAGCAGTGACCTAGGTGGCTAGGGTTTGACGGAGCGGACCCCTAGGGCACTTATAGGCGCGGCAGGAGCTCGGATCGCCGTTGAGTTGCCGTCGATGCCGCGGTGGCGCGCTGCGATGCTTGCCGTACGGGAGAAAGAAGCAGTGCACGCTTCTCAAAGCGTTAAGTTAGGGATAGGCGGGCTGGGCTGCGCGCGCTGTAGGCTTAGGTGGGCTTGGGCTAGTTAGCTGCTGCGCGCGCGGCTGTTTTCTCCTCTTTTTATTTTTCCTTTTCTGTTTTTTTTTTGTAGGTTTTGCTTTTGGAAGAAAAACATAGGTTTTAGGTTAGAGAAAATTTTGGAAAAATTTGGGGAAGTTCATTAGACCAATTGCAAACATTTGGTAGCTTTTAGTTTCAAAAGTTTAACATTTGCTTGGTGTTTGAAAATTAAACCAAATTTAAGGAATTTTAATATTAATGAAACATTAAGAAAACAAGCATTTCTTAATAGGGTTATCCCTAGGGTTTAAAGTGATTTAAAGAATACAAATGTGTGGTGAACTTCATGGATTCAAAAGGTACTGATTTGAAAACTTGGTTTGAATTTAGAAATGATTTAGGAATTATTGATTGAACTAATTGATTGATTAATGGTTTGATTAAAACCAACAATTTAATGAGTGCTCAACATGGAATAAAATGGTTGTTTTCATTTGTTATTTTTATTCCAAAAGTTGTAACAGATCAAGTATGAAAATAACCATTTGAAATTGTTTGAGTTTGATTATAAAAACAAAATAAAACAGATGCAAACAAATAGTAACAAATGCAAACAAAAATAAAACAAATGCAATGAGATGATGACATGATGCATTGCTTGAATTTAAAACAAGAAACAAAACATTCTAAGGGATGTTTCATACTTGGGATGTTACAATATCAGGAAGAACAAGCACAGGAGCAGTAGTCAGTTTGGTTTTCAGAGTTTGGAAACTTTCCTCTGCCTTTTCTGACCACTCAAACTTTTTGCCTTTCTTAAGAAGTTCAGTCATAGGTTTGGCAATTTTGGAGAAGTTCTCGATGAAACCACAGTAATAACCTGCCATCCCGAGAAAACTCCGAACATCTTTGACTGGCTTAGGTGTTTCCCAATCCAGAATGGTTTGGACCTTGTCTAGAATGACGGCAACACCTTCAGCAGACACTACGTGTGCGAGATAGACGAGCTCTTTCAACCAGAACTCACATTTGGAGAACTTGGCGTGCAATTTGTGCTCACAGAGTTTGGACAACACCAAACGCAAGTGTTCGGAGTGTTCGTCTTCGGTTGTGGAATATACCAAGATATCATCGATATAGACCACGACAAACTTATCAAGATACTCCATGAATACCGAGTTCATAAGCCTCATGAAAGTAGCTGGAGCGTTGGTGAGACCAAAAGACATGACGGTGTACTCGTAAAGACCATAACGAGTAGTGAACGCCGTTTTGGGAATGTCGTCCTTTCTGATCTTTATTTGATGGTATCCTGATCGTAGGTCCATCGTGGAAAAGACAGTTTCACCAGCTAGCTGATCAAACAGTTCATTGATTCTTGGAAGAGGGTATTTGGTTTTTATGGTCACTGCATTCAGCGGTCGATAATCAACAACCAGACGTGGAACATTGGCATCCCGCTTCTTGACATTGATAGTGGGACAACCCCAAGAAGATGTGCTATGTTGGATGAAACCTTTTTCTTCTAACTCCTCTATTTGGCGCTTCAATTCAACCAACTCTTCTGGGGCCATACGATAAGGTCTTTTAGACATAGGAGCGGTACTAGGGACTAGCTCAATGACAAATTCCACACTTCGATAAGGTGGCATGCCAGGTAACTCTTCAGGAAACACATTAGGGAAATCACTGACTACAGGTAACTCATGAATTTCAGGAGGATAATCACCTTGCATGAAGTATAAATGCAGTTCAGGGGAAATTTGTGTGCGTGCTGATGGCGGAATGGTGGACTCTGACCAATACTTAATAGTGGCACCGGAAGGATGTTTCAGAGTGAGGGCTTTCGTTACACAATCAAGTATAGCTCTATATTTCGAGAGCCAATCCATGCCTAGTATGACATCAAGGTCAGTGGACTTTAGTGCAATGAAGCTTGCAGGGAATTGTAAAGATCCCACCTCAACCATGAGCTCCGGCGTAACCATGGTGGTTTGCTAGTTGCAACCAGGGGAGTTTACCATCAACGGTTTTGAAAACTTATCAAAAGGTATCCCATGCATTTTAGAAAACACTTCTGATATGAATGTATGCGATGCTCCAGAATCAAACAAGGCTAAATGTTGGATATATACCAATTAGGGGTATATCAGATGGTGTTCTAAAGTGCCGGATTACCAGGGTGGCCTGAATGGTAATGGATTACGGTCCATTGGGCGGCCCAGTAAGCTGACACGTAGAAGCCGGATTCTAGAAAAACCCGGACCACGGCCCACGTAGTACGGCTTGGAGTAGAAGGCGGATTCTTGCCTTCCAAGTTAGAACTTACCGTAGTCTTCTAGGTTTCCTATTATGTAAGCCCTAACCCGACTATTATATAAAGCCGGACGGGAGATAAGAAAGATATAGACAATAAGCTAGAAGCTAACTTGCCGAGAGGTTAATCCTTGTCGAGTAGCTAAACCCAACTCACATTGTACTTTGTATACTTCAGGCTTCAGCCCTGATTTAGTGAGATTGCAGGAGTAGGAACGCCGCCTAATTGCGACGTACCAAACCTGGGTAAAACCTTGGTGTCATTTTTCGACATACTACCATGTCCCCCCATCTCTATCAGTAGTCTCATAGCACCCCCATCTATGAATTCTACTACGATGTCTCGACAGTTGGCGCCCACCGTGGGGCCAGCGACGTCAGGCGTTATGTTTCGATCAGGGATACTCGGCGGAATCGGCAGTACCATAACTGTCGGAAGCTTGGATTTCGACAAGGACACCGGGCGCTTCCTGTAACATCCAAGTATGAAAACATCCCTTAGTGGTTCAATTTCTTGTTTACTTTTAAGCAATGCATCATGTCATCATCTCATTGCATTTGTTTTATTCATGTTTGCATTGTTTTCATAAAGAATCAAACCTTGTTTTCACACTTGTCTGTTACAATCTTTCAAACAAAGAATTGCAAAACAAAACCTTTCATTGTTTTCCAAGTAATTCAATTAATGTTCAACTATTAAATTGTTGCCTCAAATCATTCACTTAATTCCACCAATTAAATTCAAATCATTTCCAATTCTCAAATCAGTACCTTTTGGAAACCATAAAATTCACCACACTTTGGTACCCTCTAAATCATTCTAAAACCCTAGGGGTAACCCTATTCAATGCATGTTTTTCTCAAAGGTTTTATTAATATCAAAATCCCTCTATTTTAATTTCAAATGCAAACTATCATTTTAAAATTCAATATTTGAAATCCAAAGTTGAAATGTGGTTTCTAATCACATAAAGGGCTTAACTAAATTTTTATGAAATTTTTCTCAACAAAAACCTTAACAGTTTCTTCCAAAAGCAAACTACAAAAAAATATAATAAGACAGAAAAGAATAAAAAGGATAAAACCCTGTAGCGCGCGCAGCGGATAACAGCGGCCCAGCCCGCTAAGCCTAACTCTGCGCGCGACCCAGCCCAACGTACCGCTTCGTTGCGTCAAGATTCGCGCAGCGCGCCTAATCTCTTTCTTCTCGCGGTACGGCACGAAATCTGGCGGAGCCACCGCGACCCCGACGCGACTCCGGCGGCTAGGGCAGCGTGCAGGCCCTATAAGTACCTCCTAGGCACCTGGCGCTGTGCCCTAGTGCCTAGGGTTCCGCCTCCACCTCGTATCCGCCGCCAATTCGCCTCCTTCCCCGTCGAGCTACCCCTCTCTGCAACTATCCCGCCGGCGAGCTTCTGAAGAATTCGATGGCGCCGCCGCGTTCCGCTCCCACCTAGCCACCCATCTACCTCAGTTGCTTCCCCACTCTCTCTTCTCCCCCTTAGACACCAGAGATCGCAACGGTAAGCCTCGTTTCGCCGCCGCGATCCTCTCTCTCTCTCTCCGGCCACCGCGCCATGGCTTTCTGAATCTGAGCTTCTCGCCGCCGTTGCAGGGACTCTCTGCCACGTCCGTTTGCTGGAATCGTTGCGCCACTTCTTCCTCTACGTCACGGACACGCGAGCGCGCACGGAGGAGCACCACGTCGACGGCGCCGTCCACTTCCTCGCCGCTGCAGCTGTCGTCACCGGACGTCATCACCGAGCCGCAGCTACGATTACTCCGGTGGTGAGCATCGCCTGCTCCTCCTCCCTTCTTGCATCCATTCAGTACATCTGTGCGCATCTGTCTGCATCCACACGCACCACCGCAACGCCGCATACGTTGCCTCAACTCCGGCGAACTCTGTCTGACGGACGAGCACGGTTCTGTTCGTCAGAAAGTGCAGTTATTCTGAACTGAACAATAACCTGTTTCAGTCCCCTTAACTGTCAACACACCGCAGCGCAGCGCACTGGTTGCGTTCCTTTCTGAACTCGAGCAGAGCGTGGGTTCGAGGCCTGAGCGCCCAACCTTTTGCTCTTTTATTTCCGCAGCGCGCACTGGCCCACTGTCATAGACCCCAGTGGCCACGCAAGCGCTTGCTCAGCGCCACGCTGGCTAGGCCCACGGGCAGAGGCAGTGGCTAGCTACCAGCTGGGTAGAAAAGGTTTCTGCGAATTCCTTAATTTCCAAAATCACTTTTAAATAACAGATTTGAATATAAACTTCTAAATTCCATATCTTTTGTTTTATAATTCCAACAACTACAAACTTTATATGTTTATGGCTCCAAATTTTCTAATCTTTCCAAATATCCAACTTGTGTTCTGTTTTGAATTTTTAAAATGCATTTAAACTTCAAATTTGAATAATTCAAATGCAAATTGAAATAATTCATAACTAATTCATACTGTTTTCAAATAATTCAAATAAAATATGTTTTTCACACCTTTTTGAATACTCTATTCAAATATAAATTTTGTTTTCTGGTTTGAACAATTTAAATTGCCTAAACCATTTAAGTCTTGTTTAATGCACTTAAAAATTGTTCAATATTGTTTAATTCATAACTAAATAATCTAAAGTCCAATTTCAAAATGTGAAACATGTAATCCAACTAAAATTTGATAACCTTTTCAAATATAAAAATTGTAAATTGTTTTGCACACCCTAACTTGATGAAAACAATAATTGTTTGTGTACCATGTTTAAGTAACAAAATTCCAAATTTAATAAATGCCTTTCTAAATTGTTAACTATCATTCCAATTGCATTTAAATTGTTATGTTATTGTTATTCATCATGCATGCATCATGATAACAACCAACACCTAATAAATAGTTGTAAATCATTTGTTCCAATTGTTTCAATGGATCCTTTTCCATATGCAACCCTTGCATATGGGTCCATTTAATTTGTGCTATCATGTTAGTCAGTTTATCTAGATGCACCTATTAAATTGTCATGCAACATATTGACTGTGCACAATGCCATGAACATGATTGTTTACATTCCTGTTTTGTCTGTTTGCTTCTTCTCGGTTAGACGACGACTACGTTGAGACCGACGATCCTTACGACACCACTACCCAGGACCTAGCCCAGTACCCGGCTACTGAGCTGCCAGGCAAGTTATCACTCACATGAATCATCGAGTTCCTTTCCACACTTGTTGTCGATACTATCCTTTTGTCTACTATTGCTAGCCCTATGTATCGTTGCTTGTTCTCCGAACCTATCACATGATACCCTGAACCTATGATATTGCCTCACCTCCATACCTACAGCCTTTGTTTGTGCCTTAGTATTATATAGCATGCTTAGGGTTGCTTTTACTCGAGTCTGTTGTCGGTTACTGCTTTTACTATCTTATTATTTGTACCGGGGGCTCGATGTTAATCAATCAATCCTGTTAATTGCTAATGGTAATAATAATTTGATGATAAGGCACCGGCAGGAGGCCCATGAGAGGTTTTGGAGCCTGCTAGTGTCGACCCTAATAGGAAAAGGGTCTTGTCTACTGATCCATGATGAGCGCACTACCCGCATGTGGGAAGCGAGTATGGGCGCCCCCCTCAACTTGACCTGATTCGCATCTCGTCCAAATCGTCTCATTTAGTTCGTGCTTTCTATTTGCCGCATGCATGTTTTTGCGAGCCCAGCGCAGGGTGGAACTTTTGTAGTCGGCATATAGGGGGACACGTTCTTAGAGTGCTATGAGGGTCCATTTTCTTCTGGGCTCGATTAGCCGTGCGCCCAAGGTGCTTTGGGCTTGATGCGGAGAATGGTTGGTTGTGTAGAGTACCCCGCTTGGTGGGAGGCATCCCATCTGGCGGGTTATTCTTGCGTGTACGGCCAAATTGGTGCAACCCTGCAGGGATAATCTTCTCGAGAAGCCGTGTTTTCCGCGGTTATGGATTACTTGGTGAAAGTACTGGCTAACAAGTACTCATGACAACTTCAACATAATGATCAATCATGTTTCACCCAATGATTAATAACTTGACTAGTAATAGGTTATTCACACAAATAACTTGATTCATCTTAATCCAACTGTGTGAGTTATCCTCGGATTGCTTCTTGGGATAAGGGGCGAGATCCAGGATGGGTTTGGTTGAAGTTATCTTTCAGTTGGTTACAATCCTCGATCTTATCTTTTCTGTTAGCCGGAACTTGTAGTTATCTTCTGTAGTTGGTTAGCGCAGCCAGCAGCAACTTTCATATCACCCCTTTCTTCCGTTGATCCCAAGCATCAATGCTTGTGTTGACGGGTAACTCTTTGATGAACTGTGAGTCTTGCTTGCCAGTACTTGGATGTACTGACCCCGTTGGGGCTGTGGTTTACGCAGAGTACGACTACGACTACGATGCTTCTCAGGATGGCTACTTTGTGGAGTTCGACGAGACTGCAGACGAGTAGTTAGCTGGACCAGGGCTGGATCCAGGACCTACGTGGATGGGCTTCGTTTTCCTTATTTTCTCCGGCTTCTTAAGCCATGGATTTGTCTGTACTCAGACCCCTTTGATTGCTTCCGCTGTTGTAATGAATGATATGTTGGGACATGTGTCCTCTGGATGACTGTATTCGATATTTCTGCCTTAGTGAAGGCCAGTTGCACTTATTTCATTCTTTTGTGCCTTAGAGACAGTTTGTGTTATCATTTCGTTCAAAGCTGTTGACGTACAGTGCGTGTTTGAATATGAAGTACGTCGACAGTAGTGCCTTAGGTTCCTAGCGGATAGTTTACTTCGACGGTGGAAGCAGGACTTGTGTTGTCGCGCATAAGCGCAGGCCTACCAGGAAGCTGGGACGTGGGAGCAGTTATGCCCCATAATCCAAGCACCTGACTTCCAGTTCGTGCGATGAGTATCCTCTAGAAACCTTGGGTGCGACAAATGGTATCAGAGCCTGTCTGCCTGTAGGATCCCTTTTCACTGGTCGCAGTTGAGTCTAGAAACTATTTTGTAGCTATATAGGAAAAATGAAACGCGAGAGTAGGAATTCTGCCATTTTTCTTCTTTCCCCACCCACCCACCCTTTTCTGGTAAGGAAGTGCAACGTTGTTTTCTGTTCTCACCTAAACTTTCAAGTTAGGATTTCACGTGTTTTGGGTTATCTGTAGTACCTCAGGACTTTTGGTCTCGTTTTCCCGATGTTGCTTCGATATCATTTTCAACATCATTATCGTCCGTTGAACCTTGTTGTTGTTTTCCACATCCTTTTTCATCTACCGGAGTCTAATCAAAACCTTCCAAATCATCTGCAGATGGGTCTCAGCTACTACCCGCAGGTGGTCCGCATGACTCGCTGTGAGAGCACCGCCGGTTTTCCGGAGATGCTGAGAGACATGGTTACCTATCTGGGGTTCCGTTGGGCGCCAGAGTACCAGGTCTACGAGCACCAGCGAGAGTTTGACCAGACTTGCTACCGGGCTATCGTCTACATTCTGTCGGATGATGGCAGGAGCATTGTCCACCAGTACGAGGCAGTAGGGTCCACAGTGGATATGGCAGTGCAGCAGGCAGCGTATGTGAGTCTCACCGTCCTCCGTGCTGACTACTGGGGGTTTGATAAGTCCAGTTTTCGTCACATCCCCCGTGGTTACATCACGGCAGCGGGAGTTCACTTCACTGTCCACCGCGACCTGGATACCTACGAGACTGATAGCTCCAGGCTGCAGACCACTGCCCAGTTCGTGTGGCACAGTGACGCCGTTGCTTCCGCACTTTCTCAGGAGTTAGCCTCAGTCAGGGAGCAGCTCCACCTTGCTCTCACTCGTCTGGCGACGTACACCACAGACTTTGTTGGAGACGAGCGCTTTGCACGTTTCCAGCAGACACTGGGTTTTCCTCTGCCAGATGCTGGAGGTTACGAGCCGATCAGAGGCCCACTTCTCGACCTCGGAGCTGGTTACACAGGGATTCCCCGCTATGGAGCACAGGGAGAGGACGCTTTCTACTTCACCACCCCGAGAGTTGCTCTCAGAGCAGTTCCTATCTACATGGATCGTCGTGATACCTACTTCCGTGGGGTTCCTCCTCACCGTATCTCTCGTCGTACTACTCACCGCCGTCCTGCGTGATGAGCATGGGAGTACCGATGTATCCATTACTAGCTGTGTCTAGTTTATCCTTTCGTTTTCGAACCATGTATTGGTCTGTTGGATATTCTGATGTATGTGAACATGTGATGATGTACCTGTTGGTTATCTATTCATGCGTCGGAATAATCTATCTTTCGGTTACCAAGTCTATCCTTTTCTGTTGTTGTGCTAAAATGAATTTCTGTTCAGGATGCCTCCAACCAGGAACAACCCGCCTCCGCCACCACCAATGGGGGAACTGTTGGCTCAGATGACCCAAGTGGTGACACAGATGGCCCAGATCCAGGCTAACCAGCACCAAAACCAGAATGCTCCAAGGGTCACCATCAAGGACTTCCTCAGCTTGGGCCCAAAAGCTTTCGTGGCAACACGTGAGCCCCTGGATGCTGATGACTGGATCCGTGACGTAGCAAGAGCTCTGGAGATTGCTCATGTTGCAGAAGAGGATAAGGTCAAGTACGCCACCTACCTACTGAAGGGTCAGGCAGCTACTTGGTGGGAGAACTACCAGACCATGAGAGCTGGCTATCCTATCACCTGGGGATGTTTCAGGGAGGCCTTCCTGAAGCACCACATCCCGGATGGTCTCATGGAAAGGATGCGTGAGGAATTCTGCTCTCTCAGACAGGGCAAGCTGGACGTTCTCGGCTACCAGAACGAGTTCAATCGTCTCGCTCGGTACGCTGGTGACGAAGTGTCCACCGAAGCCAAGAAGATGGCAAGGTTCCGCCGAGGTTTTAACCCGGAACTGAAGTACGCTCTCACCAACATCAAGTGCAAGGACTTCGTGGAGCTTGTGAACACCGCGCTTAATGAGGAGAATGGGCGCAAGGCGTTCGAAGAGTCCCGCAAGCACTCGCGTGAGGGTGGTTCCTCCTCCAACATGACCACCCCTCCGCAGAAGCGCCGCATCTGGGTGCCAAATGGTGCTGTCACTCGGGCTCCAAATGCCCAAGCTTCTCCAGGCTTTGGTCCCCGCCCACCCAACCCATCTCAGATGCAGGGTCAGAGGTTCCCGATGGGGCAGCCAAGGCCAGGTCCTTCTCGTGTCGTCACTTGCTACAAGTGCAAGGATACTGGACACTATGCTGATAAGTGCACTCAGAAGCAGCTACCCCTACCTCCTCGCCCCAACACCAACCAGGCTATGGTTCGTGCTCCCCCGGCTAAAGCCTTCAACTCCAACAACAGGCCTGTCGGGAGGAACGCGAGGGTGAACCATATCAAGGCCGACAAAGCCGAGGAAGCTGCTGACGTCGTTCTCGGTATATTACCCGTAAACTCTATTCCAGCTAAAGTGTTGTTTGATACTGGAGCATCGCATTCATTTGTGTCAAAGATTTTTGCAAAAGCATACAACCTAGTTCTGGTTCCGCTAAGCAATCAAATGACTGTTCACTCTCCGGGACCGCAAATGTTGACTTCCAAGATAAGCATGGACAATGAGATCCTAATTGGAGGTCGTGTATTCCTAGCTTCACTCATGTTGCTAGGAAATTCTGACATTGATGTCATTCTGGGTATGGATTGGTTGAAGACCCACAAAGCTAAAATTGACTGTGCTCAAAAGTCAATAACTCTCTCCCACACTTCAGGCCAGATAGTCTATTCTCCATATGGATCAAGTTCTGTTCAGCTGTTCAACCTCGATGCCAAACCCCTTCCTGCAATTGAAAATGTTCCGGTGGTTTGTGAATTCCCTGACGTCTTTCCAGAAGAGTTGCCAGGG